>VDFB02105785.1:488445326-488999622 GCA_007258455.2 Sequoia sempervirens | reverse complement strand
CATGGGCTATACAGTATAGCATCATCAGTCACCACATACCAACACTTCATGGGTTGAATCTCAATGTCATATTCCTGTAACATGGTCACCCACTTAGCTATACACTCTCCTAACTCATTTTGCATTAACAACAGTTTAACTATAGAATCGAGGACTATAGCAAGAATTTTGTTTCTGAGGATGTAATGCCTAAATTTTTTTACTGCCTTGACTAAGGCATAAGCCTACTTCTCCACATTTGGGTATCTCAACTCTGCATCCTTCAATGGTGTGCTCATGAAATATATGGGATGTTCATTACCTTGATCCAATTTTTGAGTTAATATAGTAGCATAGGAGTGGTCAGAAGCAAAGGAATATATGTAGAATGGTTTAGCATAGTTTGGACTGACCAAAACTAGAGCTTCAACAATAGCCCTCTTTATCTCTAAAAATGCTTCTTTTTCTTTTGCATTCCATTCAATCTTAGCCTCCTGCTTCAACATTGCATTCAATGGTTTAACTATCTCTACGAACCCAGTGATGAACTTCCTTACAAAATTGATTTTACCAAAGAATGATTTCATTTCTTTCTTACTATCAGGTGGTGGAATCTTAAGAATAACCTCTATATGCTCTAGATCAATGGTGATTCCTTTCTCCGATATAACATATCCCAACAATTTACCTTTTGTAACTCCAAAGATGCATTTCTTGGGGTTGAGTGATATACCAAACTCTTTGCACTTTTGGAAAAGTTTGCACAAATCTAAGATATGATCACCTCTCTTCTTTGAAAATACTGTCAAATCATCCATATATATAATTATGCACTTCCCGATTATATCTTTAAAGGCTATGCCCATTTCTCTCTGGAATGTAGCTCCAACATTAATCAAGCCAAAAGGCATCCTCCTATAAGCAAAAGTGCCCCACTTGGTGGTAAAAGCAGTTTTATGCCTATCCTCATATTGCACCATGACCTGGTTGTACCCTGAATAACCATCAAGGAAAGACATCATCTGAGATCCATTTACAATTTGAAGCACCTCATCTAGTGAGGGAACTGGAAAATTATCTTTTTATGATGCCTTGTTAAGGTTCTTGAAATCTACACATAACTTGATTTTACCATTTTTCTTCCTGTCAAGAACCAGATTTGCAACCCAAGTAGAATGTCTAACTAGAAATAGGATTCTTGCAGATAGCAATTTTTGCACTTCCTTCTATATTATGGGTTCCAGTAGAGCATTGATAGGCCTTTGCCTCTGTCTAAAAGGTTTCACTCCTAGATTGAGAGGGATAGTATAAGTTATGATTGATGTATCATAAGTATTCAAGTCTTCATAACTCTAGGCTATCACATCTGGGTATCTATGTAGTGCATCGATGATCTCTTTTCTTTCTTTTGGAGTGCATACTTTACCAATTAAGATATTTTTGGCATCATCTTGAGATCCCATATTATATTTGTCACACTGTCCACTGATGGACTCTTTCCTAGTATCCTGTTACTGATCCTTGACCTTATCCAGATCAAAAATTCTCTCTAATTGCACCATTCCTCTAGGAATTGTATTGATCTTGAGATTGATTACCCCTTCCAAACCCATCTCTGCTTCCTAAAGTTTTGTTTCATCAATAATTTGAGATGTAAAGACATCAATATTGGTGATAAAATCTAAGATATGCTTGTCATCTTCAAAAACTTGGAAGTTGGTGACATTATTAGGTACTGAGGGTACAAGGGTCAGTTACATAATAAATTTATTTAATCCAGGGAGAGATAAAAGCTATAAAGTGCTAGCTTCCTAAGCAAGAGAGTCAATTGTTTGGTTCTTACTCCATGGAATCAATTGAATATTGAAGGCATTGAATCCTTCGATGAGATCCCATACTCTATGTCTATAATTGGTCATTCTCCTATCATGACAAGAGTATTGTCTCCTAACTTGCTTGACTACTAATTCAGAATCTCCAAATACTTGTAAGATTTTAACCTTCTTCAAAGCTATTAACAGTCCATGAACCAAAGCCTCATATTTTGCTACATTATTCATACAATGAAATTGAAGTCGATGAGTAGTAAAAAATGTCTTACCTTTTGGATTGATTAGCTTGAGACCTGCCCCAGCTCCCTGCTTTGATTTGGACCCATCAAATCTTAAGGTCAAAAAATCAGTACCTGCAGATTTTTGTGTCTTTTTTTTCGTACTATTGCTACTAGATGGTTCTTCAGAGGGCATCACTTCTTTTCCTTTGGGATCTTCCTAGGCATTCTGAATATCAATTTCGACTATCAAAATGGGGTTGATATGTTTTTGTATTTGTTCTATTGTAGCCTGGCATAAGAAACAATCTAGTTCTGAATGGGAGGCATTATGCACCCTACACCAATTAGGAAAAAGTAGTTCTCTAAAATTCATTTGTCTACCTAACTGAACCTAATCCTCATTACATTTTTGAATGAACTCTTGAAAATTATCTAACAAAGCCAGCTGATTATCCCCCGAATCATAGTCATTCTTAGCTAGTTCCACTAAGGCTTCAGTACCATTAGACCCTATTGTAGAGTCAACAAACATTGTATGCAACATGAAGACTTATTTTGCGTCTAACTCTACAAAGGGGGCTGCAAACACATAGTTTCCCATACTTCTAATACCATAATTTTAGTTGAAGTATTTAGATATTTTGTAATCATGTACTTCATCCTAGGCTCTCGTTCAATTCTAATCTATTTCAGCACCTCCTTCCAAGGGAGCCACATATGAGAATGATCAATCAAAACATAACCATTCAAAGCTCTGGTGAAATCTCTTCCCAGAATTAATCCATAAGCATCAGGTATGTCAACTACCAGTATGTTGATAACCTATTGGATCCTAGGATCAGAAGCAATTTGCATATGAATCATATTTAATTCCCCTACCACATTTGCTTCAGTCTGATCTAATTGTGTAACTTTCTTTTTTGATTTAGCAGGGGTAATGCCCATAGCTCTACAGACACCAAGGGGCATAACATTGGTTGAAGCACTAGAATCCAAAAGACAATAATTCAAATTTTTACCAAATATGCAAATAGAGATTAGGAATGGGGGAGTATCGGTCTTTCCCTAAAACAGAGTTAAGGGAGTATCCAGTTGAGTGACCTGAGTCTTATCTTTATCTTTTCCCTTCTCCCCAGGAGGCATATGGACTTGATTATGACTATGATTTTTCCTTCCCACTGATTGAGAGCTAGATGCTCTATTGAAATTTTTGCTAACTGATTTATTTTTTGATAGGGAACTTGCATTATAAGCCCCTAAGACTGCATTCCTAATGGTTGGAACTCTCAATAACTCAAATGTAGATAGGCTTACCTTTAATTTTTTGAGTTCTTCAGCGACATATAGGGCCAATTATTCTTCACTCAGATCAGTAGAGGTCTCCCTTGGGTATTCCATCACCCTATCCTTGTTTGCTTCAGTACCTCTCCCCTTTGGCACATCATTATGTCCCTAATCTTGAGATAAATATTGTTTGAACACCTGGGACAGTGGTGGATTATTGTTGGCATTAGAATCTGGAGGTGTGTTGAAATTGTTAGGTGGAATGGAGGTGGTGAAGGGACCTCCAGTCTGTGGGCGCCTATGTGGTAATTCCCTCAAGTCATACTTCTTGACAGGCCTCTGGAAAGTTTGCACTTCTTCAATGTAAGCATCTTCATCCCTAGGACCATTATCATTTACTGGATTCTCATCAAATAATTGTATCATTTCATCTCCATTACATACCTAGTCTGCCTCTTTTGTCAACTGATTAGTTTCTTCCTCAGGTACATTCTCCTTACTTTGAGGAAAAGGAACATGATTTAGCACCAACACTGGTGAATCATAAGGATCAGATGGTACTATTTCCTAATTAGTTGCCTTGTTCTCCACTTCATACTAGAAAATTGAGGCCGCAGTTTGGAATTCCTGGCAATCTAACTTAGAATGTTGACTCATTTTGTGGAGCCTACACCATCCTGATAAAGTAGCTTCGGCTAGATATACACTACTCGGAGGCTTTTCTTCATTAACTAGCTGACTGACAAGCTAATTAGCTAGTTGATCTAGTGGGGTGGGAACTCCTTCATTGTTAGGCCTCATATTCCAAGTCCTACTCTACCCTAATGGCTATCTCCTCTCAAATCCTTGTATGCCACCTTGCCCTCTATCAAAGTTTTGACCTCTATCAAAGTTTTGGCCTGAGGACTATCCTTTATCATAGTTTTGTCTCCTATCATTATTATACCCTCTTCCATCATTAAATCACCTATCGTTGTTGTAACCTCCATCTTGGTTATGTTCTCTTTCATTATGGTATCCTTGATCATGATGTTACCCTCTATCAAAGTGTTGTCCTTGTGGATTCTCTTTGTTCTGATTAGACTACATATTTCTCTAAGAAGCTTGCAACTAACTGTTATGGTTCCTCAAGTAAGTCACCTCCATATTCAGCTCCTTTATGTGTTCAAACAATTCATCGAGTCTCTCCTTGTAAGGATTACTATATGATAACATTGTTTTGGAATATCCTACTGTAGCATTGGCATTCAATGATTAATTCAAAACTTTAGAATTATGCAGGTAAGGAGGATAGCTAGCCTGAGGTTGTATATGTAGAGGTTGATTCACATTTTGATGAGGGTAATCAATTATGGAAGAAACTTTTCCCACAGGAGATCTCGGGTGAGGGACTAGAGGCAACTGAGGTACTGGATTCATGATTGGAGTATGGTTCGCTAGAGCCTGACTAAGAGCTGGGACTTGTCTAGGGTGAACAACAGGTCCTAATGAGGGTAGAGGCCCGGACAAATGTTGCCTTAGATTAATGCTAACTTTCAAAGCCTCTGCATATGCATCAAGTAGACTAGTAAGAGGATTATTACTCCACTTCATAAAGGTAGCTGTCAAACTATCAAGTCCCTCATAATAAACTTCTAAGGCAATAGGTTCATCAACAACATAAGGAGCTTGCAATCGAGTATAAGCAAGGTGAAATATATTGTTGAAGGATGCTATAGGTTCATTGACTTCTCTTTTAACATTAGTGAACTGACGGTAGAGCTCATTGGAACTAATAGGAATTTGAAATTTCTATAAGAATGCGGCCTCTAGTTCAATCCAATACTCGATGGACCTAGCAGGTAAATGATTATACCAATAGAAGGCATCCTCCCCCAATGAATAAGGAAAGATCCTACATGCTACATTCTCATGGTTTATCCCCTATCCTTAAGGCCAGTCTAAAAGATCCTGATGTGTTCCTCAGTGGTCCTATTGGGGTCATTGACATGGAATTTTGAACAAAATTGTTCAGGGCTTTTGGGCATGACATTGTAAATGGAAAAGCTCAATGGAGATGGGTTGGTTTCTAGGAAAGCCATTGGTTGAGGTAGGGGTGGTAATGGTTGATTTATGGCTAGTTGAGGTTGTGGGATAGGAATGCCTTCAAACTCAGATGAACTTGATGTAGATGGGATGATGATTCTCCCCTTCTATTGGTCCTTCTTGATCTGGTAGGGTCTGGTTACTCCTAAAATTCCTCTTCCTCCCCTAGAGCAGACCTGGTCCTTCTTTTGAATCTTTCAAGAGAGATGGCATTCAAAAATTGATCCAGCTTGCTTGTTTAGGCCCTCCTTCCAGCACCAATCCTATTGATGGTGTTTTCTACATAGCAACAACTCAAACAAGATGAAATATCCTATCTCTCTTGAAAGGTAAATCTCTATCAGCAAGCCTCAAGAGATAACCCCAAGGTCTCTAATGTCAGGTCTTGACAATGCATAAACAACTCAATGATAAATGTGAAAATGCTAGTAATCACAATGGGACCTTACTACAAGCAAAATACTGAACCTTGATTTACCAAATCTGGCAATATAATGATATTCCAATCTAAATTTAACCCAATAATTAAAGAAATAGAAAAGATAAGGGTTTCAAAGAGATTTCTAAACTTAGTACTACTCCTAAGATTAACAATGCAAATGACAAACACTAAAATGGACCAATCCCTCAAATTTGATTTCTACTCGACCCAGATGGATCTACAATCTCACAAAAAAAAGTGCAATCTTCTAAGGTGTTAAGATTTTTGAATCATGAACATTCATTCAAACAACCCTATCATAGTTGAAATGAAAAAATCCTCACAATAGAACTAAGCACAATGAATATGAAGTCCAGGCTAACTTTGCAAAGCAACTAACAATCAGTTGGTTGCGGAAAGTATGGACTGAGGGATTGCTACAACATTCAAGTATCAAATCGTAAACATTACTCAGTCAAATCTAATCTAATATTAACCCACTCAAAGAAATTTTAAAGATAGAATAACAAGAACCATGCAAGAAAAGAGAATACAAGTGTGGCACCAAATCACAATGTCATTTCTTGCATTCAAATTGTCCCCTATAGCAACAATCCCAGCTTTCTGTTACAATATTTTCTTAAGAATTCCTACTCACTATCTTTCCCTACTTAATTTGCTTCTAAATATTTTGGCTCTTTTCTACTTCAATCTTCTAACTCCCTACAAATGAGGCAAAAATGCCCAATCTATAGAATTACCCCCCTTAAAAAAAACATGTCTGTCTGGATAAGTTTTATAATAGTAACAAGGCACGACAAGCATGCCAGGAGAAATTTGAAATAGAATAAAGTATGCATTAAATGCATGCGTTCCACCCTAGTCAGTGTGGAATCCCAATGCAGCTCGGACCAAAGCATGGCGACATAATGGGGAAGCAAAAATCTTGATGTAGCCTGCAATAACTCCCTTCTCCCTTATCTTTATTTTGATCCATCATTTCATGAACTTTCAAAATTTTCCTATCCAAGTCAGCTATTGGTGGAAAAGGCAAAACCCTAAGTCAATTTTCAATAGATGCAATTTCCTCTCTTGACTGCTTGACCGACTTATCCCAATCTACCTTGTACGTAATATATTTATCAATAACTAGAAGGTAGGTGGTTGCATCATCCAACTGGTGCTTAGAAAGAGAATCACCATCAAGTGGTGTAGAAACATCCTGTCACCATTTTCTCAATTGTTCCAGACTCAAATATTTGGGAGCGATCTTCCTTCTTCCTGTCATGATCTCAAAACATGCAATAAAGCTATTATATACACCACTAAGGGTATCATCAATCTTCCTTCTTTGTTTGTAAATCTTCTTCAACACTTTCTACCTAATCTGTAGTGCCTCAAACCATTCCCAAGGTTTAGTGGCTTTAGAGAAGAGAAGGATCTTGTCACTTACTAGTTTATCCTTGGTGTATTCCATGACAGTCTTGGTTTTCTATAGCAATAGTTTCGTATCCTCCTTGTCTTGTGCTAACACCTGCTTCAACCAATACATCATCCTTGTAGCATCCTTTCCTATTGATAGGATGTCCTTAATAGCTTCATCACCCTTTATTTGTACCCCTTTCAACCAATTCATAGTGGCAAGAGTGGACGCCTTCATCTTCTCAAGCTCAATGATGGTCTCTTGAGGTAGAGAATTTGTAGCAGAGGACGAAGGGTTAATGGACTATAGTGGTTTCATTAAATCCTCCAAGCACCTCCTAAGATTCTCATTTTCCTTCTTTAAATATTGCTTGGTCCTTATCTCCTTCCTTAGTCTGTCCAAGATGACCGCACTAGAACATTCATAATCTTCAATGTCCTACTCAATAGATGTAAGCCCTATATTGAAAGTTTGAATGTTGTAATCCCTTCTAACCACATCATTCATGTTCTTATTTGGAGTAGGGGTAACAATATGAGCAACTCTATTATGAGCTTCATCTCTTTAAATTTTTGAGATCAGTCTAGCCTTCTTTTTACCTTTATCCTTGCCAATCTTTGCTAGCAATTCATCCCAATTAGGTGGTGTGTCCTCCACTACAACTTGTTTTCTCTTAATTTCTTTGTCTAACCACTCTAGGATAGTATGGTCTAATTGCACTTGACTCTGTCCTATTCCTTCTTGTTGACCTTCTGATATCTCTTCTTCCAAATTTTGTTTCTTAGGAGTCTCATCTATCTTGCCTTCCTATCCAATATGTTCTTCATGTCCAGGGGAAGGGATCCTCTCTGCCTCTTCCTCCATTGGAGGAGACTCAAACTCCTTATTTGTAACTGGTGACTTTACACATGCAAGTAAGGGAGATTGCATTACCTTTTCAATCTTGGCCTCTGCACTGTAAAGTTCTCCTTCATGGAATTCCTCTCCTTCAATATCTGGATAATCCTCAACATTTTTTGCCTCACCTAGTTCACTTTGAGTTTCATGAGTGGAAGGAACATCATCTTGCTACTTCTCTTGAGAAACAACAGGAGGAGGATCTACTTTCAGTACACTGTCCTTAGGGGAAGGAGTCCTAGATCTCCTAGTACACACCTTCACCTTCTCTCCTGAACTTTCTACTCCTACCATAGGTGGGGCAATACTTTCTTGTTCTTTGGAACTTCCTTTCTCTGCCAACTTTATAATTCTTCTTCTCTTAAGTACGAGAGCACCTTCCTCAGAATTTTGTTCTTCCATTTCTTTCTATTCAAACCTTTTAGTGCTTTCCCTTTTCTTAGCCTTTGGCCTCCTCTCCTTTTCTATTTTTTGGACTTCTTCTTCTTGAACACCTTTTATCTTAATCTTGGATGGAGAGTTCAACTTACCTTTACCCTTAGGATCTCATTCATTTCATTCCTTTGATGTGGAGTGAGGATCTAAATCTCCCATTAGGTTGTATGTGCATTTGACTCCTTCATTCTCCAATCCCCATATCGTATGCTTGAGCCACATCTTGGTAACTTTGATAATGGGATCAATCAACTATTTCAGTTCTATTTTCTCCTCCTCTAACCAATCGACATCACCAATTGGTCTATCTTTTATTGCCTCATAAGCATGATCTTGGATCAATTTTTTGTTGTCTTTCAATTGATTAGGAACTTCCTTTACATTATACAATCAAACTGACTCAACTGGAAGTTGGGAGAATTTCTTCTTTCTGACCTCAAATTCATCACTACAATTGGCCCAGTAGTCCTCCAAGTTCACCTGATGGATATACTCTTTGCTGGCCTTCTTTTGAGCTTCTCCTGTAATATTAAATCTGGACCTCTTGGAGTGGAAAGACAAGCCAAGAGTACTCATTTCTTCTTTTGAAGCTTGAGTAGAATGAATAGAAGGAAATGCTTCTCTAGTGCCAATCCTTAGGGGAAAATCTCCACCAAATCTTGTCTTGTGTTTGTGTTTCTTGACAATACCATCAAAGTCACAAATCTATCTAGTTACTTCCAACAATATGATATGATCAGTGAGATGCCTTGAAAGTCTTTATGGGGCCCTCTAGCAACCATCAATCTGGGTGTAGGAGAAGGTTGGGAATTCTATAAACCAAGCTCCATACTTCTTGATGAGCTCCTTGGCCTGATATGAAATTCTAACATGCTTTGCTTCCTAAAGCATCCTTGTGATATATATGGTAAATGCATCATTTTCCCTCCTATGGTTTGAACTTCCCAAATGCAACTGAGGGAAAAGTTCATAAATAACATTTTGTCCAAAAATTCCCTCTGTATCCAATCCTTTGTAGGGATGGAATCTTGCAAGCACATAGACTAGATATGAAGTCATTGTGAAATTCTTGGTTTGCAACACATTGGGCAACTACTCATGGATTACCTAGATAATGGCCCCTGCCCAATGGTAGTCAATCTTCTCTTGCTACATCCTCACAATCACATGGCACATCCAATTCTCAAATGTACTAGCATTCTTTAATCCAACCACCCTACTAAGAAGAGTGATGGCATCATAATATTCCTTCTTGAACTTAATCCTGAAAAGCTATTTGGGTAGTTTGGAATAATGCGACTTGGGATTTTCCAGCCAAGAATTGATAAATTATTGTGACTTCACAGTCTACACATGGTAGAACTCCATGGCAAACCCCATGTTGAATGCCACCACATGAGATCTGTTTGGCATATAAAAATTTTGAGCAATAGAGATAAGGTTAAGATTTTCTATCACTCTCCCTTGAGGAATGAATCTTTTGAGTGCCCTAGTCATAGTGTCTAGCACACTCAAGAACCAACTCATAACATTGCACTGTGGAAGGGAAGCCAGCTACCTGGGACAAGCCCGATTCCATCATCCTACTAGCCACCAAAGGAGAATCATCTGCCACCATCCTTCCTTTAAATTCTTCATAATCCCATGATCCGACATTTGTATCCATCACCTCTGACCACACTGAAGTGATTTTACCCTCAAGGATCTTTCTTTTGATGTCCATTTTAATCTATTCTGCTTCTAAAATTGAAGATCCCTCTACTACCTTGCTAGATTCAGTCTACACTCATCAAGAAAGCAAATTAAAACCACATGAAAGCAATGTCCATCCATGAACATACTATTAGAATGCATCTCCTATATTCAAGGTGTCATTAAATCTCACATAAAATGATCACAATAAATTTTGGGTTTCAAGACCATCTACAGAATCTGAGCCAGAGAGGAATTTTGGGAAATTCCCAACTAATCAAATTCCAACAAAATAACCAAGAAACACCTACTTAACCATCAAACCTAATCATATTCAATCCATAAACCATATGGGAAATCCAAATATGACATGAAATAATCATTAAATGCATCATAAACCATAAACAAATCCAATTGTCCCATATTCCTTTACATTTCATCAGAGTTCAGGAAGAGGGACGGATTCCTGCAAGGAATGAGCTAGATTGCAAGCTTCAGAAAATCCGAGAGACAATGGACTTCAGAGAAATCTGGGCTCAATGGAAAGCCATGGGTAAGGTGAAACTTTGAACCGATCAGTGCAGGAGCATGTACTTTGGCCAAACAAATTTCATTTGGAATGAGGTCACACTGAGTGGGGCATGTCTTTCTGACTAGTGATGGGGATACACATGTCGATGAGAGGCTTTCTCTTCAGGGTGAGGTCATGGTGAATCCTTTTGGTTGCACTCACTTTCGGGGTCTAGTGAATACTTCAGCTAGACTAAAGTTTCTTGATAGGAGGTCTCAGTGAACTTGTAGTGTCTTGTTGAATGTTAATGTAACAAACATATTGATATGATTAGCAGGTGGTTGGGGTAAGGTCTCAGTGAATGTTCTTTGTCTCCTCGACTTGCGATATAACCACCACATTGATATTACTAATGGGTAGTTAGGGTAAGGTCTCAATGAATGTTCTTTGTCTCACCGACTAGCGATTTAACAGCACATCGACATGACTAATGGGTAGTCAGGGTAAGGTCTCGACGAATGTTCTTTGTCTCACCGATTAGGGATATAACAACACATTGATATGACTAATAGGTAGTTAGGGTAAGGTCTCAGTGAATGTTCTTTGTCTGGCTGATAGATTACAAAATACTTTTGGTGTGAGAATTACATTGTCCCAATGATCAAATATAAACTTACAAAGGGCTCTTGGTGAGACACAAGGTGACCGATAGGATATCTCCCCAACTTTGAAGGGTCATAGCGAAGAAAATCCAGAAGGGGCAGATTATCCCGAAGGAACAAAAAATCCCTAACCAACAGCAAAACCCAAACTATGACGCCAAGTCAGGATTTCACTCAAACACTAGATCAATGATGAATTCCAAAGACTCGAACTTAGAGCCAGTTCAGTATAGTTGCTCTACAGATCCTCTTAGTGTTCTAGGCCCTTTTTAAGATGAAATAAGGTGGAATAATATTGTCCTAGGTTTCAAACCCTACTCATCCACCATTAGCATACAAGCAAGCTCATAATTCGATCATTTCAAGTGCTAAGTAATCACTAGGGTTTACTAATTACTCTCAGGAAAGATTCACCAAAATGCGGATAGATAGATGAATTCAAAACTCACCTAGGAGATGACAAATAATGTAATACCAAACAACCCTAGCATGAAATGATCTAACACGTAGGAATTTGAATCCCACAAGTTCTCCTAACATCAACATGTTATCCATCACTATACATTAAAAGCAGGGTAATAAAACATACCATTGTGACACAAAAATCAACCTTAGAAGCAGCAAAGCAAAGGGCGTCCATAAAGAACAGATACAAAACACTAGAAATCACCACTTAAATCCATAATTCAAAAATTCCAAGGCCCTAAATTTTATCAAGCACTCCTCAAGAACAAATACTTATCTCAGTCGACAACAACAATAAGCACGATGACACAAAAGACTTTGAAAATCCATTAAATACCTCATTCATAGCTCATGCAAAGGCATTAATGCCATCGACAGGACAGTCAGAAAAAACTAGGGACACAACAACTAGACGGAATCTAGGAAAATCTAGCCTACATAGAATTATGTGGATACCGAAATCCAAACAGGATCCAGGAAAATCCACCCAGGGAGGAAAATCCCGAATCAGGGTAAAAACCCAAAACTTATCCAAAACTTAGGATTTTCATTGAATAACCTAGGGGGAACACTTAGGCAATGAAAAATAAGCATTTAATCACATGCCTAAATAGGAAAAAAACCTCAAAATGAAAGGGGGGGAGACACCAAAACCAAACTGAAAGAGGGTCCCTGCCTTTAGTGGGGCATGTGTATGAAAACTACACAACACTAGTCTTCTCTCCAAGCAAACATCTCAACAAATTCCCCAAAATCCCATTTACTACCTCTATTTTTCCATCATTTTGTGGGTGAAAAGTAGAACTAAACTTTAATCTATCTTTAACTTCTTCCAAAGTTTCCTTGAAAAGTAACCAACAAACTTTGTATCTTTGTTTGAAACAATACTCCTAGGTAATCCATGTAATCTAACCACTTTCTTGAAAAAAAAGTCTACATGTACTACATTAGTTGTTTTGTTACAAGGTATGAAATGTGTCATTTTATAAAATCTATCCACCACAACAAATATATAATCATTACCTCTTTGTGTCTTCAACAAGCCAAGTATGAAATCCATGTTGATATCCTCTTGAGGTCTCCCCAAAATTGATAAAGGTTTATACAATCCAACATTCCGACTACTCCCTTTTGCAACTTGAAAAAATTTGCAACTCTACATAAATTTCCTAAAATACTTATCCAAAAGTAATTCTCACATACCAATGCTACTATCTTATCAATTCCAAAGTGTCCTACCAATCCTCCACTATGTTTTTCTTTCACTAAGTTATCCCTCATTGAACTTCATGGTATACACAACTGATTCCCTTTGAGCAACATATCCTCCTAAATGAAATAAACCAACCATTGACTCCTATCCTCCAAGACTAGTTCTTTACAAGCTCTCCAAGGTTTTACAAAATTTGGGTCTTCCTCATACAAGTTTTTCAATTCATAAAAGCCTAATACCTCCACTTTCATCTCTACCAGTAAATTCCTTCTCCTACTCAAAGCATCAATAGCTCAATTTGACTTTCCACTCCTATGTTTCAAAACAAAAGCATAACTCTACAAGAATTCTACCCATCTCATGCATCTCTGATTCAACTTACCTTGACTATTCAAATACTACAAAGCCTGATGATTTGTATACAACACAAAACCCTTAGGCAACAAGTAATGCCTCCACTTCTTCAAAGCTTGAACTATGGCATAGAACTCCTAGTCATACAGTGAATACCTTCTCCTAGCATCATTCAATTTCTCACTAAAATAAGCTATTGGTCTTCCTTCTTGACTTAATACTACTCCAATTGCATTCCCACTCACATCATAGTCTACTTGAAATACCTTACTAAATTATAGTAAAGCCAACGCAGGCTGCTCAATCACCTTCTATTTCAACAACTCAAAACTTTGGTCTACTCTATATGTCCACCTATAATATTTCTTATCCCCTCTCATTGTTTATGTCATAGCATTGTAAATATTACTCAAATTCCTAATGAACTTTTGGTAGAAACTAGCCAATCCATGAAATGATCTTACCTCTCAAATGCTTTCTGGTGTAGGCCATTCAACAATTTGTTTTACCTTCTTAGGATCCATCTTCAATCCATCTGTAGTTATCACAAATCCTAGATATACCATTTCTTCGTTCATAAAACTACACTTCTTAATGTTTACTAGAAATTGCTCTTCTCTCAACCTTTACAAAACTTGTCTTATATGCAACAAATGTTCTTCTCTAGTCTTACTAAAAATCAAGATGTCATCCAAATAGATGATCACAAAATTACCCAAGAATCTATTCAATACCACATTCATCATCCTCGTGAAAGTACTTGGTGCATTCATTAGTCCAAAAAGCATCACCAACCACTCATACAATCCTTCATTTTTCTTGAATACTATCTTCCACTCATCCCCTTCTCTAATTCTAATATGATGATATCCACTCTTCAAATCTATCTTTGTAAAGTATTTAGCTCCACTTAAACAATCCATAATGTCATCCATCTAGGGCAAAGGAAATCCATACTTCACTATGATTTTGTTTATGGCTCTAGAGTCTATACACATCCTCCATTCTCCATCATTCTTAAGTGCTAGCACAGTAGGTATTGCACAAGAACTTAAGCTTTCTATAATCAATCCCTTCCTCAGAAACTCTTGCACTTGTCTATTCAACTCTTCATTCTCTGCCTGTGTCATTTGGTGTATTTCTTTATTAAGAAAACTAGCTCCAGGAATCAAATCAATGCAATGACTAATACTCCTCATAGGTGGCAATCCATCAAGTAAACTATTTGAAATGATACCCTCATATTCTATCAACAACTCCTTTATCTCCTCTGGTTGTTCTTCTACATGCTTCAAGTCTTTAGTCTTCTTAGGAACCAAGGCATAGTACATGTTCTCATGTCTTAGTTCATCCAGAAATCTCCTTCCATCAACCAAGAAAATTCTAGCATTCGTATAGATCTCAACTTTAGGAACATCCTCCAATGGCAACAAAGTCTGATTCATCCCATTAGAAACAATGGTATATATGTTCTTTCCATCATGAAAATCTTGTCTATCATACTGCCAAGGCCTTCCCAACAAAACATGGCATACATCAATAGGCATGATATCACACTTCATCATGGTAATTTTTTATCTTCAATTTCACCAAACATTGTTCACTTACCAATATATTATGCTCATTGTGAATTCATTCTATCTAATAGGGCTTCGAGTGTTTCAATCTTTCTAGCTTCAATTTGGTCACCATTTCTATAGAAACTAGGTTCTTGGAGCTTTCACTATCAACAATAACTTTGCAACATTTACCTGCTACCTTACATCTGGTATGGAACAAATTATTTCTTTGCAACGTTCCTGCTCTATCTCACTTTGACACAATACTCTTATATTCACCAACACTTCTCCTTCTTCTAGTTTATTACATGATCTAGCATGATCCCCCTTAGAAAAGGTTGTTCTTCTATTTTTCTGTCTTTCTGCTTGTCTCTCCTTGATTACATTCAAATGCTCTATGTCCTTCTCCGCCACACTTAAAACAAGTTCCCCTGAATACTCTTTTCTCCTACCCCCTATCATATTTTTTATAACCCTCATTCTGGTAACCACTATATCCTCCTCTCTAGTAAGAGTTTACATCATCTCTATGGTACAAATTATTATTCTTACTAACTTCCTTATCTTTATTCTAATTTATAAAAGATCCTCTTCCTCCTCTAGTGAAAATTATTCCTCTCTGAAATCCTCCACCTTTTCCTCTCTATCTCCGCTCATGTCTTTTATTCAACTTCTCTTCTACTTTTAGGGCACATTGATATGCCTCTCCACACTTGACAACTTGATCAAAATGATCTCATCCTATATAGATGGTTTCAATGAATTTACATATTTTTCTACTTGCTCAACCTCATCCTCTGAATGTCTGGATCTGATATTCAACTTGTAGAACTCCTCAATATAATTTGTTACACTTGACTCCTACATCAGATTCTGCAACTTTTGGAACAAATTGATTTGATAGTTTGCGGGCATAAACATCATCTTTAACTTATTCACCATCCAATCCCATGATTTTATCTTCTACCTTCCTCTTCTTTGTCTATCCATCTACAAATGTTCCCACCAAAGGGATGCATGTCCTTTCAAATTTGTACAAGAAAATTTCACCTTCTTGTCTTAGCCAGTACCTTCGAAATCAAAATACTTCTCCATCTCCATTATCTAATCAATCAATTCATCTGAATCCAACTTACCACTATAATCTGGTGGATTGACATGTGGTTTACTATTCACTCTGGTTAGGGCTCTTATGAAACTCTCTTCTCCCTGATCAAGTCCAGGTTGATTTTCTCTTTCCCTTTCTTCTGGTTCTTCTACCTCTTAATCACTCACATCATCAACTAGTCGACCTCTCCTTTGGGCCATTTTGGCTACTTCTAATCTCATAGCAGTTCCTCTCAACATTTCCATTATAGTTGGGTCTACATTTCTGCGTGCTCGATTTCCTCTACCATTTCTTCTTCCTTCCATCTTTACACAAGTCCTCTATAGTTCTAGGTTGGATCCTTAGTCAGCCACCCCACAACAAATATTTAACAAGACTCTGCAAACTCTGACGATCTCTCACAAAATGAATCTCACTTTGATACCAATCTAGCATAGCCACAGTAGGAGGGTCCTCAAATAGAACAATCTAGACCATGTAGAAAGATTCACACAATGGAAACCACATGGAATATGGAGGAAAAGGCATAATAAAACACTAATATTATCAAAAATTTGATTATAATCATCTAGCAACACCTGTGTTTACAAATTGGGCTCACAGGCCTGATACAACATGTGCCAAAATATAATATTCCTATATGCTCATTAATATGAGCTGAAATATTACATATCAAGTCCAATATTAATCTACTATTTTTTGCTACCACCCTAATGATCTATTGCAATGATTTATATCATATCTAGAGATCTAGAATCCTCCACATCAACCAAAGATCATTACAATCTTCGATGAAGGAAACCTAACGTGTGCATGAAATAGGTCGACCTCAAATTTGATTTTCTCCTTAGTGGGTGTATAGGATGAACTGCAAACCAAAATTAAGGTTGAAAACACCCTGTGGAACAATTTGGAACACACCACAAAGATCCATAGGAGACAAAGCTCACCATTAGGCTCAAAACTACCTCGGTACACCATTCTAGAAACTACCACTTAATATGGAAGAAATAAATTGATAGAAAAAGATTCAAACATTTTGAAATCTTGGAATAAAGGAAATGAACATGTCCATGATGAAAACATAGATCCATAGGGTCCAGTGAGAAAATATGATGAAATTCCAACTTGAACTGAACAAGAGAAAAATTGAAATGAAAATATTTTTGGTTGATGTGGGATTGCAAAGAACGAAGGATGCTCCTGGATCAATAACTGTCTTTTCATTCCATGCACTTCATAAAACATATTAAACTCATGTGAGGTGAATTCACTACCTCTATTAGACCTTAATCATTTTATTATCAAATTCACTTCATTTTCAATCATATCTTTGAATATCTTGAATCTATCTAATGCATCAAACTTCTCTCTAAGAAAAGTAACCCATGCATATCTAGAATAATCATCAATCAAAAGAATAAAGTACCTTTCACCTTTTAGAATTATCACTCTTGTAGGACCATAGAGATCTATATGAATTAAATCTAGTAGTCCAATAGTAGATTGTTCCTTTGATCTATAGTGCCTTCTTGCTTTCTTTCCAAATTGACAATTCCTACAAACAGGCTTTGTAATCCTTGATAAATCACTCATGGTCTAAAATACACTAATGCTTTCCAAGTTATCAAAATTCATGTGACACATTCCTCATTCCACAACCAACTATCATTAAGCTAAGTCATAAAGAATCCTCCATCAACACCCTTAATTTGATAGATATTTCCTTCATATTTCTTTCCTACAAAAATCATTGTTTTGGATCCTTTCTTGATCTCACATCTCTCATCCTCGAATACAAGATTATATCCTTTACTGCACATCTTTCCAATAGTAAAGATATTATGCCTTAAACCCTTAAAATATTAGAATTGATCAATATTATGATTTCCATCAAAACTTATTGAACCTATCCCACAAATTTTAGCACCATTATTATCTCCAAACATAACTAAGCCTCCATCACATTGTTCAAGTCTAAAAAACTTACTCTTATCACTAGTAATGTGATGTGAACAACCACTATTAATGAACCAATAGTTCTTTTCCTATTTCTCATGTAGGGCAGAGATTACAGTACCTTCATTTTTCTCCTTCTCTGGAGGGGATTGCTTCACCTATTTTTCAAAATTAGTAGAATTAGGTTCATCTTTTATAGCCAAGAACAAGAATTAATTTTCATCAAGATCTCCATAATAATATTCCTCATCAAATATACTATCATCCTCATTCACATAATATACTCTATTGATCTTCTTACCTATTTTTTCTTTCTCATATCTTTTTTAATTCCTCTTAGCTCTTTGCGGACACCTTGTAGCATAATGACCTATTCCTCCACAACTAAAGCATTTAAAGGGTAACTTACCTTCATACTTATTAGAGCCTTTACTCATCCTTCTCAAAAAGTTATCTTCTACTTCATCAATATTTTCTTCATCTAGATCTTCATCTTTGTAGCCTTAAAAGCAGTCTCTTATTTGAATCCATTTCTCAAATTTGGATTTCTCATCTCATAAGATGTCAAAGTTCCCAACAATTGATCTATAGTGTAAGTCTTGTATTCTATATTTTCTTCAATAGAACATACCTTTTTGCTATAATAATTAGGGATACTTTGAATAATCTTATTTACAATCATGGTTTCATCTATAATAGCACCAAGTCCTTGTGTTCCAGCTGCTACCTCATCCAATATTTGTACATAAGATTTAATAATATCATCTTTAGATATATGTAGGAGCTCAAACTATCTCCAAATTCAATAACTTTTCCTCTTTGACCCTTTCATCACCTACATGAACCTTTTCTAAAGAATCCCATACTTCCTTAGTAGTTCTCAGATGTTGAACTTTAATTGACTCAAAATGTAGAAGACTATTCTTCAAAATGTACTTCACCTTATTGTTTCCTTCATGTGCCTTGATCTAATTAGTCATAGACCATTTAGCAGGAGGACTGTAAGGATTCTTGTAAGCTTTCTCCACATCATATGGAAAATACTCTAGATATTCTTCCATCATTTTTTTCTAGATACCATAATTAGTTCCATTGAATCTCGGATAATCATGAGTAACTTTGCTAGCCATCACAAACCTTCCTTAAGTGTTTAATCTCTTCTCCGAGGAGCCAAGCTCTAATACCAATTATTGAAAAAGAAAACTAAGAGAGGGGTGAATAAGTTGTAACAAATTTAAACCTTTAAATAAATCACTAGAACAAAGAATTAACATTTCTAAAATGATTAAACATTAAGTGCAAGTGTAGAAACTAAAAACCATCACATAAACATAGTAACACTAGATTTACATGGAAAACCAAATAAGGGAAAGAGCACAATGAGGACTAAAGAAAACTATAGAGAATATTAAAACTGATTATAAAGGCTCATTGCCAAAAAGAAGGACTCATTGTCCAATAGGGTTAACCACCCAGAGGGATCACTGCCATAGAGATACAAAGAAGATAGAAGAGATATATTATAGAGAGAATACAATCTCAATGCAACAGATATTTCTGCCACAATTTTCTCAACTACTTGGAGAAATTCACTGCATCTAGAAACTCAACATTTAGACTTCACACTACTCTACCACACTCACATCACACATACCCACTAATTCACATCTATTTTACATCTATCTTCTATATTTCTTTGCACTTATCTCTCTTGTTATTCTTTCACTACTAAATCATCTTGTATTTATACCATTTTCAACTTTGAAACATATCTAATGTTGCTTTTTCATCAAAAAATTCAAATTACATTGGCACCAAAACATCCTAGGGTGGAATTACAATGAGGGAGACCCAAACACATGCTTGATGAGGACCCAAATAGGTCCAACAATTGTCATCAATTTTGAAAGTAGTGTTTGACACAAGGTCAAACAAACTAGTGTAAAACACATAAAACAATTAAGAACAATCCTTACAGATACTAAAATTATTTTCAACATGATCATAGTGACTTCACTCTAGAACCCAAAGTCATAATAATTCACCAAAGAGAAATATGGACCAACAATATTTCTCCCAAACCTCAACCAAAAACATAGAAAACTACAATTCATAACATGTGAACATAACTTGCACTGTACAATGAATCAGAAACCAAAAATATAGATATAGCAGCTTCTAATAGCCATGATCAACATATTTGAACCACATAATCATAGGAGCAAATCCTAGAGAAAAACCCAGAGAAACCACTAAACACTTGCAACCTTTCTTCAATACAATTTTCTCAATATCCTCAACATGAACAACCAATAACTCGCATCCATAAAAATTAATGAAAATAGTAATTAGTTTAAAACCAATTGACTAGTTCACATCAATGAAAACACCTTCATTCTTGCAACATCTTGTTCCATCATTTTCCAAAAGTACCCCATGTGGATAAATTTTTGCACTAGGTATTTACCGCCAACATGTCCACCCTCAAAACCTGATTGGGATTCCTTGAGCGCGAGGGGTATTTCCACTTTATTAAGACATAAAAGAAGCAAACTATTGTAATATTTTTGATAGATAACATCTAATAAGACAACATAATAGACTAAAAGCTTTTGTATACAAGTGCAATAATTTTTAGTCACACCATCGAGAAAATTTCCAGTCTTAAAATAGTTGGAGATGTTAGAATACCATTCTCCTTAGTTGATGTTCGAACACAAAAAATCATCCAATTTAGGTTGATCAAAAACAAAAGGAAGGACCTAAACCAAAAAGTGGTATTCTTTTGTATCCTCATATGAAGGTACTTGGGAGGTGACACTCACCTAGCATTTGCATGTCAGTTTTCTCTCCTAGGGACAATATTTATTATGGAGGAGAATTGATTAAGAAAAAAAAAAAAAGGTCTTGATACTAAGAAAACTTATTTTGTTTATCCTGATAGATTCCCATAATATAATTCACAATAAACTCAGAGTCACCATGTATATGAAGATATTTTATCTTTAGTATAATCGTAGCACACAAGCCATCAATAAGGGCTTCATATTTAGTGATGTTTTTGGTGCAAGGGAAGTCCAAGAAAAAGGAGAGAGGGACAAAATTACCTTTAGGTGAGATTAGAACCATTCCCACTTTATATCCCATCTCACATCTTGACCCATCAAAGTACATCTTCCACATAAGGTCATGATTAATTATGAAAATATCCTCATCGGGGAACAAGTCCAAACCTGAGAAGGAATGAGGTGAGGGACTATCTACTAACTGATCAGCAACCACTTGAACTTTTATTGATTTCTAAGTAAAAAACTTTATGTCAAAATTAGAAATAAACATTACCCACTTCACTAACCTCCCAGCAAGGCCAGAACTAGAGAAGAAATCTTTAGATCACTTTTCAAAATAACATGTGTTTCAACATGAAGAAGGTAGTGTCTTAGCTTCTTTGTTGCAAAGATAAGAGCAAGAAATTACTTTTCCATTGAAGAATAATGTGTTTCATAATCAACTAGGACACAACTAATATAGTAGACCACTTTTTCTTTCTCAACATCATCATACTGAGTATTTAAGGCTACCAAAGCATATGGTGATGTGGCAAGGTAAGGGAAAATGTGTCTATCCTATATAGTTGGAATTAATATAGGAGGATTGGCTAGATAAAATTTTATCGATTCAAAAAAATTCTAGCACTCTTCATCCCATATAAAGTGAACATCCTTTCTTAAAAAATGAGTAAAATGAATGGTAAGATCAACCAATTGAGAAATGAATCTATGAGTTTCCTAAATTTTCCCTTGTAAACTCTGCAACTCAATAATGTTCCTTGGTGGAGGCATGTTAACAATTGCATCAATCTAATTGGTGTCAACCTCAATTCCACAATGAGAAACTATGAAACAAAAAGGTTTTCCTATGTCTATGTGGAAGACACACTTAAGTGGATTAATCATCATCTTATAGATTTGAATCCTTTCAAAAACAAGATGAAGGTTCCCTACGTGATCTTCATGGGTTACATTTTTTTCCAAGATATGATCAATGAAGTCTTCTATAATTTTATGAATGAAGTCATGAAAAATTAAGGTCATTTCCCATTAGTAAGTTGCTCCTACATTGTTTAACCCAAATGGCATGACCACATAACAAAATCTACCCCAAGGGGTAGTGAAGGATGTCTTATACTATTATTTTAAATTAATATGAATCTGATTATATCCTGAGAAGCCATCCATGAAAGACAAGGAATGGGTTGTATCGAGTTCACAATCATATCAATATTAGGCAATGAAAAATCATCCTTAAGAGAGGCCTTAGTAATATCATGAAAGTGAATACATACATATGGATAGAACCATCAGGTTTACTAATGACAACAATATTTGAGATCCAAGGTGAGCAGTCGATTAGAAAGATAAATCTAGATTTGAATAGCTTCTCTATCTCTTAACCAACAACATAACCTTGGGATTGATCTTTTGGATTTTTTGCTTATTAGGCTTTTCATCAAGATGTAGAACAACATTGTGAACCACTTTAGACTCATCAATACTAGGCATGTCCTTATATGACCAAGAAAAGATATCAGGATGAGAATGTAGACGATAGAATTTCTCCTTAGATTCTTCAGAAAAAAGGCACTTCCCAATTTTAATCACCTTTTTAGAATATTTTGGATCCATAAAGACTTCAAGAGTATCCCACTTGAGGATGGGACTATGGTATTTAGGATACAATATTGGAACAACATTATCAACATTAGCTAGAGGGTCCTCCTCATCAATATTCAAGACATATTCTCCAAAATATGCTTGTTTTCTCAAGTGATATGGGAATCATCTGCTATGGTGAAAAGAAGGAAAAGAGGAATAGGCACCTAATAATTCCTCCAATACTTCATCCAAAGAGAAGACATCTAAGTGGACTTCTTTGGCCTCCACTTCATCCTCTATAAATTCACACTGGACTAGATTAATAGGTTCAACCAAAATCATGTTAAGACTCCACCAAGGTTTTTTCTTAGATTGTTTAAAATAGAGCATCCCAAACCCAAATAACACGTATGAGGCTTAAACTAGATAGGGACCTAAATTCCTTACTCAACATGTCCAACACATTTACACCCATATCCATATTGAGAAATAAGCCTATACCCAGGACCGTAGCGTGTCTATAAAGTTTTGGAAGGAAGTGGTTCCACATAGGGAGCATCATTCCACTAGTGGACATAAAATTCATCTACAAGACCATAACCATATCCCTTACTCGATTCAAAAAAATTAACCTCTTTAGTGGGAGCAAGATTATCATCCTGAATAGGGGAGTGATTGACTTCCTAAATAGGATCACAACTTTCCTTCTCAATGGGATTTTTATTCGCTTCCTCATCAGAGTTATTTGAGGTTATCAAAAGTTTTAGATGAGTAGGATTCACTTTGTATTATCCAATGGATAATTTATAGAATTTTGAGGATCCCCAATCATCACCAAGGAATTCATTTGATTCAAAAGAAGTAGACAGGGAAGACTTAGGACTTTCTATTTCAGGTTGTTCTTATTTAGTGATGTTCACTTTGGGGACAAACTTTATGGAGGGCATCACCAAGGAACATGTCATCAAATTGGAAGTTAAAGATGAAATAAAATTCTTAATACTATAGACAACTAAGGCCCAACCAATAGTTTCTAGTTCACAAAGGTGAACAACTTTTAGGTTAGCTTTGACTGTTTGTGAAAAAATTCAAAGAATGATGTAAAGTGGAAGTTACAACACCCATGGCATGAATTCAGGGTCTCCCCAAAATAATATTGTAGGGTGAGGGGCTAAGCATCACATAAACCAAGGTGGGTAATGTAATAGGTCCTAGCCGCAAAGAAAAGATTATCATGCCTAGAGCTTGTCGGCCAGTGTTATCAAACCCACAAATATATAGAGAAAAAGGGGATAAAGAAGAAGAATCAACTTTAGTATTAGGTAGTAGACTTATACCACAAACATTGAGATTGAAAAAATTTTCAATGAGGGTACGTCTAATATTGATGGTGTTAATAGTAACTATAATCATTAAAGGACTCTCTTGCTTTTGCACATTCGGGGGTGTAAGTTCTTGTGAATAGAATATGATATTTGATGAATCTACACAAATGTGAGCCATCAATGTATTAACATCCATCAACCTCATGGAGGAAAGCAAGAGGATCTTCTACAATGATTCTTGGAGCATACCTTAATAAACCAAAGCGGTCTAAAGCAAATCCCAAAGTGAGATCTTAGTCGAAGTAACATGAAGTTGCTCGACAAGATCATAATCTCCAAGTTCTTTAGTCATAGGTCTAGGAGTTGAAGACTTGGTTGAGAAGGTGGTAAATAAGTAGTAATTTGAGTAGGTTGAGGAGTAGAAACATAATTTTGTTGATCCAAATTCTTTTTATTTCTTCCTGTAATATATGTGTGACCAACATCATTATAAGAAGTCGATTCTGTAGCTTTTGCGAACCTTGAATATAAATCCAGTGAATCATTATGATATGAAATTACACAAATAGAATGAATCATTTTAGGAGATGGGCTAGCTAGGGTTAGGGAAAAAATCGGTCTCTTAGGACTTGGAGAAGTTTTCAAGACTACAACAACATTTACTGACTTCTCAACTTTCAAAGTAGAAGTTTCCTCATAAGATCTATGGGTAGAGGAAGATACTTCTAAGAAATCTTCTAGAGCATCATCCAACATATCAAAATCTTCCTTAGAGAAAGCTTTATCATAAACACTAATACATTGTAGAAAAATATATGAAATTGTCACATTGGATTCACCAAAATGTTTTCCCTAAGGGGAATTCACTACTCATGAGTCTCTTTATTCTCTAGAGAATCCTAGGGAGTGAACTTCCCTTAACCACCTTCAATACTAGCTAAATGAATAAATTGCAAAGAAACTATACATAGACTAATTATCATAAAAGACTACTTCAAAATGTGTGAGGAAAAATGAATGCAACACAAAATTAGGATGCCAACATGATGCACTAGAGTCCAAATGATGCACAGGCATCCTAAGCAATAGAGAACTCAAGACTTAAGCAGGAAGACTAAAACTTCACTATCTAACATAGATCCAGGGTCTATTCAATAGCATGACAAAATAGAAAATAGAAATTGAGAGAAAACCCAAGCAGAGCTAAAAGATGGCTTACAAATAGCCAATCGTTCAAATCCTTCATTTGAGCTCTGCTTCGAAAACCTACACACAAGATGAACAAGGAAAATGTTGGGGCTATTTTTGGGCTTTCCATAGTCAAACCCCCATTTTAGTGTTCCCACCTCTGTGGTCAACTAGATAGGTATAAATTAATCAAAATGGAAAAAAGGAAATGGTATAAAAAATCTCCACTTTAGGAGGGAAACTCGTACCACCAAATAGTAAATGAAAAAAGAAATTTAATCTATTCAAAAATAGATATGAGAAAGAGGGTGTTACCAATAGGTTGTGACTCCCTCTTGAAAACATGGATGCACTGTTGAATGCTTGCTAGAGAGTGTTGGTTGTTGGAGGGACATCAATCTGATAGAGCTTCACATGTAGAAGTGTTTTTGCAAAGAGTGGAAGAAGCTAAGAAGTGAAGTGAGATTGAGAAGAGAGTTGATTGAATGAGAGAGAGCCCCAAAAAATTAGATCCTAGGAGATTTTTGTCGCATGCAAGGGTGGATAGAGCCATTACACTCAAAATCCTAATTGTAAAGACACATTTCAAGAGTAAGGATTTGAGATTCCCCATTTCAAAATTAGAAAATTTCCAGGATGTTAGCACATTGTGCAAACATCTGCATGTCATGCAAACATCCAAAATGCTAGTTTTTATTAAATGGGTCAATGGACTATTGTTGCTTCACCATTGGACCATATGGAGTTGAAATCATTAAATTCCAACCCATGAGGCTCTTTCCATAAATGCATTTAGGTGTCAAAGATGTTAGGAAAAGTGCTAAAATGTGAAATTGCACCTAGGTGAAATTTTGCAACATTACAAATAGAAATTAAGTGAAGTCTATACCATACTTTTTGAAGCAAGGTCTAGGTTTCCAACCTTTATCCTCATCTTGATCTAATTCCTTCTCATATATTGTGTGTATAACATATTATATTGAGAAATAAATTTCCCCTACTATTGATCAAAATAATATCTTGTTGAGGCTTCTCAAAGCCCACTTGATTACTCTTCCTCCAAGAACATGAAAGAAATTTTATAACAAAATATAATTTTATGCATATCATCGAGTGCATGGTAATTCTACCAATGAATGTAATGCTTTGAGTAATAAAATTCAACATCTTAAGGATTGTGGTGATCTTCCTTGTGTTGATGCACCTACTTCCTCTAATTGATAATTATTTTCATCCTATCATGTTGCTCATCACTATGTGGCATTGGTAGCTTTATGTGTTTTTCTCATTTATTTTCATGGTGGTACAATCTTAAGTGCAACCATATTTATCTTGTAATAAAAATGATAGTCCTTAGTGATTTTCTTTGTCTCTAAGCTTGGGGGAAAGGATAATTAGTTTTTGGAGGTGTGAAATATTTTCAAAGATCCCCTCTTCCCTTCTTTCTACTTAAAATGCCAAAATAGCAAGTATTTTTACATTTTAAGTGGGGGTAATATAGTTCTCCACTCACTGTTTGTATGTTACCTTCTTAGTGATGATAGTGTACACCTCCTAGGAAGTGTGACCTTTTCATTGGAATTATTACATTGCCACTAAATTTTCTTGATTCACTTTTTTCACAAAGGTTGAACTTAGTGTAGTGTTGGCATAACATCTTGACCATGTTGTAGCACCTTATCGAAGTTATTAGGGAGTATAACTTGTAATATGGTTGACATATGGAAGGCATGTAGACTTGGCCTAACTTTTCCATAATACACCTTTGTTATGATTTCATACCATGTAGACCTAGTCATTTTTTCTCATTTATTTTTGGAAAACCAACTAAGGCTTGATCCATTCTATTTGGGCAAATAGTCAAGGCTTAATCCACCTATTCCTTTGTTTTTATTTTTACATAATTTTGACATTGTATTTTTATTTTTATTTTTCTTGTTTCTTCATATCATACATATGTGTGTGTCCCTTTGTGCTTATTTCGGTTTTCCATGGGATCTTGATCCTTGGGGCTTGAACACCTTCTTGATCCTTTTCCTCCTATCTCATCAAGATTTGTACACTTGGACTCCTCTTGAGATATATTTTTCTACTTTAGTGTGAGTCTGAGCGTAAGTTAATACTCTCACTAAAGTGGGGGCTAAATATAGAGTAGGAAATTGTATACCTTTAAAATTTCACACTATGCTTACATCCCTTAATTAATTGGACTTAATTAAGCTTCTAATTTTCCAAATTATGTAGTCCAAATCCTTATTATTCACATTTCCAAAATGGAAACTTGTGTTAAATAATTACCAGTATTAATTAAATTATCTTGGAAATCATGTCCTACATTTATGTCCTTGGACCCATTCATCGAACAATGAATGGGTCCTCCTCAAGTGAGGTATGTTTTGGATCATGATGGGCCAAAAAGTGGCAATATGATGGGTATGTGGCTAACGACTTTTTTTTACCCAAAATTGATGAAAAAAAAAGAGTTTTTAAAGGAGATTCTTAGCTTTCCACCAATATATTACTTTGAATTTAATAAATAATTATTATTCATTTTCTATTTGAATTACGACTAAAGTCCTAATTGATAGGGTGATTGAAAAACATCTACATCTTTCAAACGATATCACATTTTTTTAATCTAAAACATGTGTCACATTCTATGCTTTGCATACTATATGATTTTAAAAAATAATAATAATTTATGAAGTTTTGACCAAGTTAAGGTGGTCACACATATGAGTTTTTATATTTTTAAAATTTGTAATAAAAAATTCATAATTAATTATTTACTTGGAAAAAAATTACAAAAAAATATGCATCACATCTAGACATGAGTCTTATACTTATATATAAAATATTATAAAAAAATATTATTAATTTATTGTGGTTAAGGTAGTCAGACAGACACCTACTTTTTTTTCCCCTAAATTTAAGTACTACTGCATTGAAATTTCAGATTTTCACCAAATAGATTTTTTTTTTTAAAATAAACCTAGTAGTTTAGAAACTTCATTCAATTTTCTATAGATTCTATTCTTACATATTTTTTAAATAATATAGATAACTTATTCAAATTTTTATGTCATGTTGCCTATCTATGATTTTTGTAAATTTTTTGCCACTTAAGGGCCTATTTTTCCATGATGATTCTGCACATACCCAGTGCTAAGACCTAATTTTTAATATGTTTTTAAGTGGGATTTTAATGATTCAAATTCAATTTTCAAATTAATCTAATTTTTGATAAATTAGACACACCTATAAATACATAGTTATTTTATCAATCCAAATTTAATAAGCATTAGGGAAATTTTCACAAGAGAAAATATTAATGTTGAGAGCATTGAAATTATCTACCAAAATTGCCAATTAGTCATTTTTGTCATAAGAAAACAACAAATTTCCACATAGGGTTGAATCACCTTAAGTTTGAAATCCAACCCTATCATTTGGAGATCTCTTTTTCTAATGAAACTAGGGAAAGTGCAAGTCTGTTTAAACCTTTAGATAATCACTTTGATAAATCACATTCACACAACAAACACATAGTTACACTTTTTTTTCTTCATTTGAATATCTATAGAGATATGCTTGAGTTCAAGAAGTTGTTATTGGCATTATTTGTCTTGGTGGAGAAGTGAAGGAAATTGAAATTGTGAAGAAGGTTTTGAGATCTCTCCCAAAATATTATATTCATAAATTTTTAGCCATTGAAGAATCCAAAGACTTGGATCAATATTCAGTTGAGGTAAATTTGAGTACTCTTACTACCTTTGAGATGAGAAAATTTGATAAAGATAATCCAAAAATAGAAGTTTCTTTCAAAGTTAACCAAAATATTGAAGATAAGCCTCCTAATCAGAATGATGGCTTTGATGAAATTGAAGAAAATTTTGTGAGAAGATTGAAGAAAGGAATTTCCAAATACAAAGGTAAGTTACCATTAAAATATTTCAATTGTGGAAGAATAGGTCATTTTGCATCTAAATGTCCTTACAAAGGATCAAATAATAGAAATATAAGATACAAGATCAAGAAGGGTCTCTATTCCAAAGAAAGAAATGGTTCCTTTGAAGATGAGGAGAATGATTCAAATGATGAAACTCTCTTCATGGATTTCAATACTACTAAGTATTATGCTGAGAAATGTAAGGAGTCCATCTCCTTAAGTGGTGAAGACATGTTTTCCTTTGGTTTGGATTTGGAATCAATGGAGCCTGAAGGTTGAGAATTTAATTCATATGATTGGGGAATAGGATTTGAAGGAAAAATTGGTCTGCCCTGGAAGACATTAATGAAGTAAGAGGACTAAATTAGAAATATGAAAGACTGCTTGCAAGATCAAAGGAAGGGACTAACAAACTGAAAATCCAAGTAGAAAAAGGAAAAGAATGTGAAATGAAATTAAAAGAGGTAGAAGGTGTGATATTTTATTTGAAATTAAAGGTTGAAGAAAGCAAGAGGATTCAATTTTTTTGAATGTCAAGCTCAATGACAAAACTACTAAATTTTTTAAGATTGAGGATGAAATTGTCACTCTAAGTAATGTTGTAAAGAGAGAAAAGGAACGAATTGTCAAAGGAGAAAAGTTTGATCCTAATAGATCCAATTAAAATGAAAATTTTGAAACAAAAGAAGAAAGAGCTTTCACTAAATATCCTAAGAAGAGTTTCTCGAGAGATGCAAAGAATATTCAAAATGGAAATAAAGAAGATAGATCTAACTTTGACCAAAAGAAAAATGCATTTAGAAGACTACCATATGCAAAGCAATATGCTCCTACCATTTTTATCAATATTTTCAATGTTATTATTTTTCTTGCAATATATTTGGACATAAGGCTATTGATTATAGAATTAGATAGAGAAGGATCAATAACATGGGTAGAAGGTCTTTTATACCTCAAATAAATAATATTTTTTTATTTCATGGATATTTATTTTCCTATAGAAACTATGGTCACAAAGCTGATGAATGTAGATCTAAGGTGAAGAGAAAAAAAATTCTCTAGAGAAAAATATTGTGTGCTACAAATGCAATAACATGGTACATAAGGAAAACTATTGCAAAAGTTGTTTTGTGAAGCCACCAATTCAAAAAGTGGGTTGAATCCCATAATCAACAAAAGAAGGGAAATGAAAAATCCATAAGTTAAGACCATTAGAAGAAGGATGATTCTACTCTTATGCACTTTACACAAGATTCTAAGATAAAATGAGATAGATAATTATCTCAGGGGGAGATATCACTTGCAGAACCCATTTTTTTCTTGAAAAGAAAAAAATGTTGAAGACTTTAGCATGAAAGAATATTTCATTCAAATTGAGATTTTGATGGATATAGATGGTATGTGAAGGTTGGTAAACTTGATATGATTTGTGCCATTCTAGTTTGGTGTACCACACTATAAACAAATATTTTGGCACCCAAGATCTTTCTAGCACTTCTAGGGTTTTTCACCTAAAGGGAGAAACATGGGCCAAAATGCAATGTAAAAATTCAAAAATAATGAAAAAACACCTAGAAATGAAAGTAATCTATAACAAAAATGAATGAAATTGAATGTGTGCACTTGAGAACTTGCTAGAAATTTGAAATGACTTCTAAAATGCTATTGATCCTAAAAAAAATTCCTACTAGGACTCATTTTCCATTCTAGGAAACTATTTCCAAGCCCTTTTCAAATAAATGGGTATCCAAAACTATAGAAAACACTTTTTAGGCCTAGTAGTGGGACTCATTCACCACTAATGGAGAATCAATTGACTTCTAAATCTCTAAGAATTCAAAAATGGAAATTGATGCCCTTGATCTGCAGTCTAGTTCTTGATAGGTGTCTACCTCCAAAAGTCTATTTTCTAACACTGTAGGTGAGTTTTAGTGGAAATTTTGTCTTGGTCAATAGGAAGATGTCTTCAACAACTTGGAAAACTATTCTTTAATGATTTCCAAGCCTTCAAGATTCTTGAATCTACAAACACACAAGAAGAGGGATAAATGTTGAATGTTAGGGCATGGGGGTTTGCCTTGATCAAACCCCTATTTAGGTAATTAAACCAAAATGAATAAATAATGTAATGATGTGTGCAAAAAAGGAGTTAGATACTTTCCATGATGTTTGATCTTTATTTTGTATAGGAAAAGATGAAGAATATGCCATTGAATGTCTGAAAAATGCTATCTTGATGACTTAGAATGCTAAAACCCTAGCTTGCTTGACTTGAGAACATGATAAGTGATGATTGAATGATGATTAGTTAAGTCAATAATGAATTATGGTTTAGAGGATTGTATTTATAGGAAATCCACCTAATTTTCCTATTAATTGGATCCCTAAGGCTGACATGGAAGAAAATAAAACTTAAAATCCAACTTTTCCCACTTAAACCCTGAATATGGCTCAAATGGGACTCATTTGCCATCAAGGGAAAATGGGTCCCACTTGGATGGGACTCATTCACCCCTAATGGAAAATGGGTCCCACAAGGGCCATTCTACTAGCTAGAATGCCAAGAGGTGAGGAAATTAGGTTTATATGGTGACTTTGTTAGTTATTTCATCAAATTATTCCTTGGGATGCATAATATGGGGCCATAGATGCCTATTAATGATAATGTAAATGTCAATTAGGGCTTGGGAAAAAATTCAATGTGAAAGTGTGATTAAATAAATTTTACATCATTAAAATAGGGTCCACATAGCCTAGAGAGGCACAACATCCAATGTGAATGTATAAGACACATTGCAACACTGGATTAGAGTTAAGTTTAATTCACAAGCCTTCTAGATTAATGTGATAATGCCATTAAATACATTTTTCAATGTTACATTAGGGGAAAGATAGGTCCATTAGTCTAGAAAAGTTTGAAATTCTTTTTCAACACCTTTACAAGACATTGTTAGATGCATTTTAGTCAGTTTGCAAGGGTCCAAGACCTAGTGTGAATGTGAAAAATATCTCACAACACGAAATCAAGGCCTCATTAAGTCAAATTTCTCATCAATTATTCCTAAACCAAGCAAAGAAAAAGGGATACTTTTTCTATGTCCATAGTTATCCCCCACTTTAGTGAGAGGATGAACTTGCTTCAAGCTCAAACTAAGGTAGACATTCAAGAAGGGGCCCAATCATACCAATGAATATGGTCTAGGATAACAAAGATAGAGGAAGCAATCAAGCCCCCAAGATCTAATATCCTATGTCAAGCCAACATAAGTGAAAAATAACACACACAAGTTGAATGATTTGTAGCAAAACAAGGTATGCAATCATGCAATGTCAAGAACTAGAAGGAAGAGAAAAAGGTAGATCAAGATTTGACTGTTTGTCCAACATTTTTTTAATTAGATCTAGGTTGTTTGTCCAAAAATATATACTCACTCTAAAGTGATGGAACTCATGGTTGTCCATCAGGTGAGAAATCCCAAAAGGTGAGAAACATACACTCACAACTAGTATGTACTCACAAACACATAGGTGGCTATGGGGAAAATTCATGCCTTAGAATGGGCTTCCCACTTAGCCATACCAAAGTTATACCTCCCAATAACTTTAATAAGCTGCCACAAAAATGGTTTTCAAGCTCTATGAGGTATGAAAAAAAATTATGCTTGAAACTCATAAACATTGTAAATGGTGCAAGGGTTGTTCAAAGGGATTTTTCTTAGTTCATGCAAGGCCTAATCTTAGGGGACATTGTGCTTAACATCTCCAAGAGAGGATGTGTCAAAGAAGTATCACACTCTTGGAGGGAATCAAGCCCAATGACTCCACCAAGAAAAGGATGCATCACAAGAAGAAATAAATCATGCAATGAAATATGAGTATTAGTGTATTCCCCCACTTTAAAGCAGTTTCTAACACCATTACTATGAGAAACTACTTTAAAGTAGAAGAGGAAGACATGAGAGCTTACTCAGAAAGCCCTATTCCAATTCATATGTTTCCAATAAGCTACGTCATGAAAAAGGTAATATGCCACATGCGATCCAACTTAAAGCATGTCGTCCACATCCCATGCTTTCTCTTATATGTTCATGAAAGGTTAACGACTAGCCACAAGAGACAATGAAAAGTGGCATACAAGGACAAGGCTACCTAATCCCTTGCCCCCACTTAGTGCAGGACAAGGGTGAGTCAAAATGATGGATAAGATGCATGCTAGAGTGAAAATTAGTATCAATTAGAGGAATTAGGTGCCTCCATAGAAGGAATAACTCCAAACTCCTTAAGATGTTGGATTTTACTACTCAAAGCCTTACATTCATTACTAGAATGACCATGAACTCTATGATATGCAAAAAATGAAGTCTTGTAATAGAATTTCTTTTGATTTCATGGAGGGAGAGATATCAAGTGATCTTGGGGGAGTCTCGACAAGATACCCTCTTGATCAATGGTAGAAGGTGTTCCTATAGTTTGTGACAAAGATACCACTTGCTTATATTTACAAGATGTCATACCTACGCAAGACTATTTAGATTGCTAGATTTTGGGCTCTCTTGTATAGGAGAGAAACAAATCTAATGGATTCAATTCATTAGTGTTTTGCGAGATGACATTGACATTAAGAGAAGCCATATTTTTTCATTTGATTTCTTGCAAAGGAGAGTGATCAAGACTACTAGTGTCGATTAGTTCAAGATGCATTACAGTTAAGGTGGGATTTGATGATTTTTTATTTATAGTGTTGGTATTGATTGAAGGCTTGATTACTTCTACAAAAGGAGAATAACCAAGACTGTGAGTTTTTTTTGTGATAGGATCTATAGGGTTGCAGATACCTTGTTCATTAGCACCACATCCTTTTCCACTATATCCAAGTTGTTTCATAAGTTCATAACCTTGTCCATAAAGCTTTTTCATTTCTTTTGGATTGGGTGGTTGTTCATTGTTGAGTTCATCAAAGTTTGTCATGTAAGTTTATTCTTTGTATAAAGTGGTTGAGGTGGATGCTTTTGAAGGGTCATTCAAGTTCTGTGTTGACATGACTATTTTTTCATTTCCCTTGGTAGATTCCTTTTTTTGTGATCTTGTATTCTCCCATGAGTGTTGGTGTGAAGTCCAAGGAACCCCAATCATCATCTAATAGCTTTGTGATTTGTTCAATATGTTGTTGTTTGTCTTTTTGTTGGATGGGTTCCACTTGTGTATTTGGTGTCAATGTGTTTAAATGATTCACTTTATTTTTCACAATGTTTAAACAACTATTTGAATTGAGGTCAACTTCAAGGATATGCATTTTGTTATTGTAAATATATTTTATTTTGTGATCAAGGGTAGAAGGTACACCATTCATTGGATGAATCCAGGGTCTACCTAAGATAATATTACATGAAATTTCATGAGGCATAACATGGATTAGTGTATTCAATGTGGCCACTCCAACTATAAGAGGTAAAATGATCACCCCGAGTGGTTTCTTTTTAACATTGTCAAATCCCTTAATAGATAAATAATTAGGTTGAATGTTTAATTGATCAATTTCAAGCCTATCTAGAAGGCTCACACTACACACATTAAGGGAAGATCCAATATCTACAAGATTTCTCTTTATTTCTATTTGTTTATATTGAGTGGTGATCAGGAAAGGATCATTTTTTTTTGCACATCCAAAGACGGGAGATCACTTTGGTGGAAAATAATGTCAGCGTTGTGTCCTTGAATCATGGTTGCTATGTCATTTGGTTGCACATTATAATGGATAGGAAATTGTTGTAAGTGTTGGTATATGGATTCTAGTGTTGTCATTAATGTCAACTAAAGTCATTATTGTGGTCCACAGATCATAATTTGGTCATACCAGTAGGCAAAGTCAAGAACAATGTGTTACCAACAAAAAACATGAAAAATAATATTTCGATCTGTATGCTTCACCAAATCATCAGTTTGAATTTTGGATCCTCAAGATAAGTTGTTAAGCATATATTTTATCTTATTGTTATTTTTTTTGGTATTGCATTAATCGATGTATGAGTAAGGAGATCTGATAGGATGTTTTTCTGTTTATTTGCTCATTGTGGCTAACTTAATGAATGTGGATGTTGCAGATGTATAAGAAGTAATTATTTTAATGTTTTTATGTTCAAGAATTTTGTTTTGGATCCAAGCTATGTTGTGGAAAACTTTTATGGGTGCACATCAAAAAATATTCATGATTTGAGCAGACACATGGAGAATATTTTATTTGAAGCTGACATAAAACAATTGAATTCTTATTGGAGGATATATATGTGAGTTCAGGAAATTAATTTTGGTGTATGAGTGGGTGAATAAAGCATAGTAGATACATGTTCAAATATTAGAAGGGTAGTTGAGTGAATCCTGCATGTGCAAAAGAGGATTTTGTGAAGTGAGCATAGCAGAGTAGTGCAGAGTAGAATTGTAGAATCAATCAAACGGATATAAGATCACTACTGAGCTTAACCAGAACTGAATCTAGGCATTTGTAGATGCTATCTTCTCAATTCAACATTTTTTTGTAATAAAAAAAAATTTGTAAGGCAGTGAGCCTTCCTTATTTTTAGCAGTGAGCTCTAGGCAGTGTGCCTGAATGCATGTGCATTCCTTTTTCTTCATACTTTTAATAGAGTATACATTGCAAACTAATCTCCACTGTGGTTTTTCCCCTAATCAGATTTCCACGTAAAAATATTGGTGTTATGGTGTTCATATTCCCACTTTATTGTGCTTACATGTTTATTTCAATTCAAATGATATGAATGGTTTATGATCCATATTGAAGTTTAAATATTACTATTGATAGTTTAAGGTCTGGATCAAAATTCAAAATACTGTGGAACACTGATTCATCCTCCCTCTTAGTGTTCCTTGATTCCAAAAATTGGTATCAGAGCAGGTTCCTCTTCAAAATATTTAATAGCTTGAGGTGGATCTTGAAATACAATGGAATCTGGTGGTCTTCAATAGCAGCTTATGGTGGCACTTGATGATCTTCATTAGTCTAAAGTAGAAGTCATGGAATTAAAAAAAATCTTATGAATTTCAAGAAATTCATTCAATCATTGAAGGATAAAATCAACGAGTCAATAGAAAAGAGGAAGGAACTTTGTGATCAGTTGAAGCAAAAAGAGAATAAAAGCTTGGAAGATGTTCACCTAAATCTTAAGAATGTGAAAATCTTGCTAGGGACAATGCTACTCTAAAGATTGAGATGGAATTTATGGTGATGAAGCTAGCTAAGGAAATTGAAGAAAGGAATAAGAATGAGGAAAATCTAGCCCAGTCCTTGAAAGAAAAATATAAAGAATGCAACAGAGTTAATAGTGGATTCATTCAGTTGGAGATTGAACTGTAACAATCTAGAAATAATGAACAAGAACTTGAAGGATAGATATTTATTCTCATAGATGAACTCACTACTAAAAATAAATACAAGGAGAAGTTTAGGATCAGTTCTGCGAAGCTAGATGAGCTGACTAAAGGATAGAAAGATGCAAATGATAAGCGAGGTCTTGGATATGAGAAGGAAGGAAGCTCCAGATCTGAACATAAATATTCTAGACACAAAGACCAGATGAGAAAAGGAAGAAGGTATCTAGTAAGACAACCCAATGCTTAGAAGTTTAATGGTTACTGCTTTGCTTGTAATAAACTTGGTCATATGGATTCTTAGTGTAGAAGTAAAGAAAATTCAAGTAGTCCATCATTTCTCAGTTAGTATTTTAGTTGCAATAATTTTGATCATAAGTCAATTGAATGTAGAAGTATGTCTATCAGTGTAAGGAATTTCAAATGCTACACCTATGGAAGATTTGGGCATATTTCTAATCAATGCAGACCAAGAGGAAATCAATGGAATGAATGGTTTAGACAAAGAAATCTGGTGTGTTACAATTGAAATTGATTTGGTCACATTGCAAGATTCTATAGGAACAGAAACATGGATAGAAGAGGTTTGGTATACAAACAAAGAATTTCATAGAAAGATAACAAAGGAAAAGGAAAAGTGGCTATGGAAGAGATAAGAGATCAGATGAAGAAAACATGGATAAAGAAGAGTGAATCTAATAAGCCCATATCAGAAGTTGCCTCTGGTAATTCCTCCAAAAATTGATCTTAGGCCATTTGTCTAGGGGGATTTTTTCAAGAAAATCCTTTATCCCCCTATTTGTATTTGGCACCAAAATGCAAGAAAATTTTAGTAGTTGTGTCATCAGTCTTCAAATTTTTGTAGGAATTTGAGATCTAGAAGGTCCACAAATGAATTCTTCTCTTGTTGTCTGAGAAAGCAGAGTAACCAAACCACCTAGGGAAAATTATTTAATGCAACTAAAAGGGTTAGGTGTGAAAGTTATAAAATGGTATTTGGAACCATCATTTATCACCTTGAATTGAAGGAGAATAGAAGGAGAGCCTTTGTAGTGGAATCTTGAAGGATTTAAGTCAATTTAGCAACAAATTGAATAGGTATTTTAGTTGCTTGTAGAATTTCTAATTTTGTGCTCGGTAGAAAAACCTTCTTTGGTATGGAAAGTAAAATGAAGAAAATCAAAGGAATAGTGAATTTGGATTACTATAGTAGTAGGAAGATGAGGGATGTAAGAAATATGTTGCCAACCGATGAATTGAAGTGGCTTGAATGTGTGAAACATAGAAGTTTGGACATTTTGAATAAATTTCCTTATTTTGACAATGCAAAAGTGGTTAGGTTTATCTTGAATAGATTGAATGAGGACACTCTCATTCTGGATAAAACCTATCACATTTCAAAAGAGGTGATCAAAAATTTAACTGGATTATGCAATATTAGGGTTATTCCAAAAAAAGTTGATTCGAAACATTGAAGTCAAAACCCTAACCAGAGTAATAGGAGTTCAAAGGGCTTTGATAATTTCAACGATCAAAGATCCAATAACAAGGTACATTGCACATGGGATTTCATATAAAATTTCTTTAGAAATAGAGAAGGATCAACCTTGATAGGCATAGTTTACATTTCTCACAAAATGATAATGGAGGACCAAGACTTTGACCTATGCAGTTTGTTAAAAGATCAACTAATGGAGAATGTGCAATTAACAAAGTATATAGATTACCCCTTTAGGTTTGGTACTTTGATCATTTGTATCATGATGTATTTTTTGAATTATTTGCCTCAAAATGATAATGTTGTATGGAAGGAAAATGAACTAGTTTGTAAGAAAAAAAATTGAACATTTCAATACTCTGGAAAATTATGAGCAGGTTTATGAAAATTTCCTTAGAGAGTTTTTGGGAAAGTTTGGAATAGTTGGCATCTCCCTTCTAGAAAAATCACTTGAAGTTGGATCATCTTTCAATAAAATAGAAAGGAAGTAGAAAAGGGCTCTAGAGTTTGTTGATGACACTCCTCTAGCAAAAAAATCTCAAAAATCTAAAGGAAAAGGCAAAAAATAGATAATTGTGGATATACTAGATGAAGACTGAGAAATCCAAGAGATGAACTAAAACTAGTTGAACCGGATGTAATAATAGCAAAAGGAAGTGATGAAGAAGGTGATTTATTCAAAACAAAGATATTACAATTTTTTTAGGAGGAAGATGGAATATAGAAGATTGCTGAAATATGGTTAGATGTACCCTCATATGAGTAGGACCTGATTGAAAGCACTCTAGGAAATTATTTTGTGCACAATAAGATTGAACTAGAAAGTTTGAAAAATGTAGTTCCAGAAGAAATGATTGGATGTATCAGGGAGACTACGGCCTCTAAGCCTCAGGACATGAAAGAGGAAGAAATAATTCTTCATTCGAAGGAGTAGTTTAGGCTATCCCTTACCAAATTGAAAAGGAAAATGAATGTGTTAAGGAAAATTAAAATCTCAATGTTCAAATAACATTTAAAATTATTGTCTTTGGTGGCCTCATGTGGTCGGTGAATACAATGAAAAGTTGTAGATTGAAAGTGAGTTGAAAAAAATTGTTCAAGATTACAATATGTTTCAAGACTAGGAATGTACAATAAAGAAAAATATTCATGAGTTGCAGGATGAGCATGCAAAGGTTCAATTTTCAAGTAACACTATTATGGATACTTTCTAGAAAGTGAAGGATCTAACTAAATGCATATTGGAGTAGCTAATTGAGATCCTAAGGAAAGGAGAGAAGTTGGAAGAAGCGATTACAATTCTAGAATCCCTTATCCAGATCATCAACATGACATAAAAAATAGTTTTATAATAATTATTGGGATTGTAGTAGATGCTTGGAAGAAATTTCTTTTGGAGATGAAAGATAAGTATAAAATAATTTTCTGACTTGTGCAATAGTTGTATTTCCTCAAATTTTGATCTTTTTTGGATTCATAAAGGGAGAGAGAGAGTGCAGTAAATATTTTAGCAAAAGGAGAGAGAGCAGTAAATTTTTATCATTGATGTCAAAGGGGGAGAGAATGCAGTGAAAAATGCCTTGACATTCTAAGGGGGAGCAGTGCTTTGTTGTGTTTTGAATTTTTGAGTTTTAGTTCCAGCACTAAGTCATTTTTCACTAAGTGTTGCCATCAATGATAAAGGGGGAGGTTGTTGGTATATGGCTTCTAGTGTTGTCATTTATGGCAATTGAAGTCATTATTGTGGAATGTTTTATTTGAAGCTGACATAAAACAATTGAATTCTTGTTGGTAGATATATATGCGAGTCCGGGCAATTCATTTGGTGTGTGAGTGGGTGAATAGAGTAGATCACTTACATGTGTGAATATCAGAAGGGAAATTGATTGAATTTTTCTTGTACAGAAGAATATTTTGTGAAGCGAGCATAGTAGAGTAGAATTGCAGAATCAGTCAAAAGGATAAAATATTGCTATTGAGCTTAACTAGAAATGAATCTACTCATTTGCAGATGTTATCTTCTCAGTTCAATTTTTTTTTGTAATCACAATTTTATTTAAAGGAAATGAGCATTCCTTATTTTGAGATGTGAGCTATAGGAAGTGTTCTTGAATGTATGTGCATTCCTTTTTCTTCATACTTTTTATCAAAGTACACATTGTGCACTAATCTGCACCATGGTTTTTCCCCTAATAGGGTTTCCATGTAAAAATCTTGGTGTTATGGTGTTCTAATTGTCTCTTTAATGTCATTACATGTTTATTTCAATTCAAATGTTGTGAATGGTTTATGATCCATATTGAAGTTTAAATATTGTTGTTTATAGTTTAAGTTTTGGATCAAAATTCAAAATATTGTAGAACACTAATTCAACCCCCCCTCTTAGTGTTCCTTGAGTCCAACAGTAAGGCCATTCAAAGCATAGTGTGATAGGTAGGTGAATTTTAAAGTAAATCCTATAGGGATATCTTTGTGGGAGTGCTCTAAAGTTTCTCAACAAGATCATACTCCCTTAATCAAGGAGAAGTAGGCAACATAGAATTAGGTAATGGTAAGGAGGTTGGGGTTGGTTTATGTGGTTGTGGATTATTTGTGTTACATGTATGAGCAATGGTATTATAACTTGGTGGTTGCGACACATTATTTAGAGGTGGGTAAAGGATAACTTTAGGTTTTTTGTAAGTGTGAAGTTTGTGTGATGGTGGATAAAGGATGAGTTTAGGTTGATTTTGAGTTTGTTTTTGTGTGAAGGTGGGTAGAGAATTAGACGGTTCTTAGGATGTCACATAGGGTATGTATGAGGTCCATTGATTGAGCAGAATCTAATGGACACTTGCATATTCATAACCTAAGTGGTCTTGGTTTGATGTATCTCCAATAAAGGGAAATTGAGAATCACTTTTTTATCATGAGCTAAGGAAGACACATGAATATTTTTTTCATTTTCTAAAACCATGATATTCTCCCTAGGAGGAGATTTTTTAGGAGAACTATGAATCAAATGTTCTTGACATTCATGGATTGGTTCTTCTAAAATGACTTCATCAAAAGTAGGGAAATGATCGATGATTGAATTATCTTGCTCAATAAGGGTTTCCTTAGGTGAAAGGGGACAAGTAATATTCTCATGACTCTCATTAGTTGTGTTTTCTAACATCAAAGCATCTTCCTTACAACTAGGGAAGATACTAGGAGAAGAACAAGTATGATTATCATGATTATTTATGACTTCATTCCTTTGTTTCCTAATGTCTTCCAAAATAGGAGAGGTATGGGAAGGATCATAAAGAGGGCTATCATTGATCTTGAAATTTTTCTTATCTAACACTAACATATCCTCATCACTATCACAAGAGGAGAAGATGTTAGGAGATGAACATAGGTAGGTTTCAATAGTCACTTGTTGTGGTGTGTGATTGTCATGATTAATTATAATTATGTCCTCAATTTTTTGTCTAATAGGAGAGGTAAGAGGAGAGGAACAACTCATATTTTCAAAACTCTCATCAATTGGTTCTTCTAGCACTATAATATCTTCTTCATAGGTGGGAGAGATAATATGAGAAGAAAAAATGTGATTGTTATGATTATCCAAGGTTTCTTTCACTAGACTAACCTCTCCCACAAAAGGGATACTAGGAGAAGGATCAATGATTAATAAAAAGAGATGGGAAGGGAACTCATATTCATATGCACTTAACAAAAATTTCTTACAACACACAATAAGATCTAAAAATAGAACATGAAGTATGATAACTATAGAATTTTGTAATGAAAACATGATGTAATTATTATTCTAAAAACTTGAAATGTAAACAATGATAAATCAAACATGTAAAAGAGGAATGCATTTTTTTAGATTTTAAGGATGACAATTGAATAATTATGCTATGTAACAATATGAGAATGCAAACTTGAAATTTAAACCATGCATGAAATGAGCTAATTTAAGCTAGGTCTAATGAAATGCATGTTACCAAAACTCACCAACTGATACATATGGGTAAGGGCAGCAAATAGAAGCTTAAAAATAGGTTTTTTATCTTTTTAAATGACAGATTTAGGGGTGGAAAGGGACTAATTCACCCAAGGTGGCCAATGAGTCCCAGTAGGGATTTTTCCTATATCCACTTTCACTAATGCAAAATTTTGAAACTCTAGCATGTAAATTAACTAATGTAAACCCTAATGCAAAGTCAATTCAGGATAGATCTAGGATGATGAAGGAATCCAAATTAGAAAATTATTTTAAAGGTGGGTTCATCAAAATGTAAATAAAAATTTTGTCACCCAAGATCTTTCTAGCACTTTTAGGGTTTTCACCTAAAAGGAGAAAGATGTGCCAAAATGCAATGTAAACATTCAAAACTAATACAAGTATGGATGAAATATGCCTAAATGAAATGTCATAAATGCATAAAATTGAAGAAATATGTTGATTACTAAATGAAAACTAAAGAAATACAAGATGTTTGAAAACACATAGTGATATGCAAAAACACCTAGAAATGAAAATAAACTGTAATGAAAATGAATGAAATTGAATGTGTGCACTTGAGAAATTTTTAGAAATTTCAAATGACTTTTGAAAATTTTGTAATCCTTAAAATTTGGCCTATTGGGACTCATTTTCCATTTTGGGCGAATTAGTCCCAAGTTTTGGAAAGTGTTTCGAAGCCCATTTCGGATAAATAGGTATCCAAAATTATAGAACACACTTTTAAGGATTGGTAATGGGACTAATTTTCCAATAATGGAGAATTAGTCCACTTTTGAATTTCTATAAATTCAAAAGTGGAAATTGAAGCCCTCAGTCTACAGTTTAGTTCCTAATAAGTGTTCACCTCTGAAAGTCTAATTTCTGACACTATCGGTGACTTTTAGTGGATATTTTATCTTGGTCAACAAGAAGATGTATTCAAAAACTTTGAAAACTATTATTTAATGATTTCTAATCCTTCAAGATGATTAAATATTTAAACACACAAGAAGAGAAGGAGAAATGTTGAATGTTAGGGCATGGGAGTTTGCCTTGATCAAACCCATTTTTAGGTAATTAAAAAAAAATGAAGAAATAATGTAATGAAGCATGAAAAAAAGGAGTTAGATACTTTCCATGATGTTTGATATTGATTTTATACAACAAAATATGAATAATTTTCCCTTGAAAGTTTGAAAAATGTTATCTTGATGACTTGGAATGCTAAAACCCTAGCTTGCTTGACTTGAGAACATGATAAGTGATGATTGAATGATTATGAGTTAAGTTCATAATGAATTAGGCTTTAGAGGCTTGCATTTATAGGAAATCCATCTAATTTTCACATTAATTGGATCCCTAAGGATGACATGGAGGAAAATAAAACTTAAAATCCAACTTTTCTCACTTAAACCCCGAAAATGGCTCAAATGGGACTCATTCACCATCAAGGGTGGATGGGTCCCACCTGGATGGGACTTATTCACCCCTAATGGAAAATGGGTCCCACAAGGGTCATTCTGCTAGCTAGAATGTTAGGAGGTAAGGACATCAGGTTTATATGGTGACTTTGTCAGTTATTTCATCAAATTATGCCTCGAGATGCACAATATGGGGCCATAGAGGCCTATTAATGATGGTTTAAAGGTAAATTAGGGCTTGGGACACAAAATTAAATGTGAAAGTGTGATTAAATACATTTTAATTCATTAAAATAGGGTCCACACAACCTAGAGAGGAACAACATCCAATGTGAATGTGTAAGACACATTGCAACACTAGATTAGAGTTAAGTTTAATTCACAAGCCTTCTAGATTAATGTGATAATGCCATTATATAAAATTTTAAATGTTGTATTAGGGGAAAGATAGGTCCATTAGTCTAGAAAATTGTAAAAGTGTTTTTCAACACTTTACAACGCCTTTGCAAGACATCATTAGATGCATTTTATTTAGTCTGCAAGGGTCCAAGACCTAGTGTGAATGTGAAAAACACCTCACAATACCAAATCAAGGCATCATTAAGTCAAATTTATCATCAATTATTCCCAAATCAAGCAAAGAAAAAGGGATACTTTTTCCATGTCCACATACATAAAGATAATGTTCCTAAAAATTAAGTTTCAAAAGTTTTCCAAGAAATTCATTGTGCAATCTCTATGGTAAAGTCAAGGTTATTTTTTCTACATCTCTCAATGGAAATTTGTTTTCCCTTGTGATTTAGAAGTTAATCTAGACATAATGTGATGGTATCATATCTATCTTTTTCTAAAGTATTTATACCTTCTAAAGTGGAACATATTAGTGTTTATGTTCTAGTCTGGCTTAGTGAAATGATGTTGAAAGCTTGTTGAAATGTTATGCATTTCTCTAGAAGAAATTTTTTGTCCATACAGATCTATGGAAATGCTCAGTGCATTCTATCTTGATGTATGAGATGATTTGGTGTGCCACAATTCTCTATTTTCAAATAAAAGTGCATTGTAATTCGTATCTATTCTACATAATGTATGGTACTTGAATAGATCATGCACATGATGGTTTCCTTGCATGTGGTATGTTTGGTTACTAGAATTTAATCCTAAGAAATATCATGAAAAGGATGTGAAGAGGATTTTCAAATACCTAAAGGGTAATCTAGACTATGTTCTATGGTATAAGAATAATGAAAAGTTTTCTTTGAGTGCCTATAGTGATGTTGTTTTGGTAGGTTATGTTGATAACCAAAGATGTATAAGTGGAAGTGCTTTCTTTTTGGGAGATAGATTATTCTCTTAGTTCAAAAAAAAGTAGTATTTAGTATCTATGTCCACAACAAAAGAGAAATATATTGTTGCAGGATCTTGTTTCATGATGCAAGTGAATCTATCAATAGCAACAATTCATCTAGGGTACTTCTAATCCAAACTCAAACTGAGAAGATCAATTAGCGAATCCATTAAAAACTCCCTTATCCATTCACCAAATCCATCAATTTCACTTGAAATTTTAAGGCTACCAATAAGCCAAATCACCACATCAACATTCCAAACATTTTTCATATTCAAATACATTTTAAACAATATCAAATTGACTGAACCAAATAAAAAAAAACCATAAGAAACCTGAACCAACCCCATCTTACCAAATTACACTTCATTTCAACTTGTTTCAATGAGGCAAAAAGATAACCATTCACTCAATATTACTTCTAACTCTTATCAAACCTTTAAATATCTTTAACCATCATCATTTTTATTGAAAAAAACCACATACACTACCTTATAACTCTATTTTATCAGATTCTCAAATTCTTGAACTATGCTTTTATGAGAGCAGCAAACAAGGTATTTTTGACGTAAATTTCATATAACAACTCCAACCCATGACCTAAAACCTGTTTTAGATACCAATTTGGCCCTTCTATAACATATGTTACATGTAAGTGAGGTTACTTTGTAACACATTCCTCAAAAACTTGCTGCTACATTGTCCCAGAGGCTTAATTTTGTAACCTATCTTTAGTAAAATGGCCATAAAACACTCAAAACTCAATGAAATTCAATGAAACAAAAAAAATGAATTATAATCATATATGAATCAATCCCAATGACTTATCCATGAAAATAAGTTCATAAAAAATCCATATAGCAACCTGCAAACATGTTTTTACTAGTCTAAAATACAGAAAAAACAAAGTTTAAGCAAGCATAGGGGTTTCTAAATGATTTTATTCTTATTAAAACTTCCCATCTGCTTGAAAGTGACATACAATCCTTTTTGAAGGATTTTTATCTTCCAAAATTTAAATAATCTTTCTATTTTCCCACTTGACTCTTCATATTCTTTGCTTTTTTTTTGCTTTTTTTCATTTTTACATAATTGACAACTTTGTAAATTTTGCAAGTTTTGCATTTTCTATTATTTTGACCACATAGAGACCTATAAAGGACTTTATTACATTAATTATGACCTTCACATGACCTTGTTACATTTCTTTCAACTTTAAAACTCAAATTTTACAATTTTTTCTTTTGAAGGCATTCAACGAACAAGGTGCTCTTGCACCATACAACCAACCAACAAAATTTTCCAAGTCCCTTGGAAACATATCCTGCAAAAAAATTATAAATCTACCTTGGACTGATCTTATCCTTTTCTCTTCAATTCTTCATCTATCTTTCTCTTGGTTCCATCTTTTTTCTTCAAATATGTGTTCACTTTCCTTTCTCTTTCTATGTCATCAGGTTCGCAATCACTATTCAAAAGGACATAGGACTATCCTTTCTCAACACTCAAATTTCCATCAACTTTCTAACCAAGGACATAAGACTATCCTTGCAAAATTTCCTCTTTCTTTTACAATTCATCCTTGAACTTCTCTGACCAACTTTTCTTTTCATCTTCTCATCTACTCCCATCAGTGGAGTACTCTCAACATGGCTACAAACTCAAGTGCTTCACAAAAAACTATCCATCTGGTTCTAACTACAACACAACACAACTCAACATACTTCCTTTCCTCACCTAGGTGTCTCCACTTTTCTCTCCCTTGTATTTTGGCAACCAACAACTAGGTTCTTTCTCAACCTACACAAACTCACACAAACTCATAAACAAAAAACTTTCTCTGTAGCTTAGATGGATCAAGCACCTGCAACCAAGTTCAACAACTCAACATTAGCAACAACTTCAACAAACCATCAATTCAAAAAACCATTAGAACCTTGCTATCTTTGATACCAATTGATGAAATGGCATCTATCAACAACAACAATTCATCTAGGGTACTTCTAACCCAAACTCAAACCGAGAAGATCAATTAGCAAATCCATCAAAAACTCCCTTATCCATTCACCAAAATCCATCAATTTCACTTGAAATTTTAAGGCTACTAATAATGAAAATCACCACATCAACATTCCAAAAATTTATTAGATTCAAATACATTTTAAACAACATCAAATGCATTGAACCAAATAAAAAACACCATAAGAAACTCTTAACCAACCACATCTTACCAAATTACACTTCATTTCAACTTGTTTCAATGAGGAAAAAGGACAACCATTCACTCAATCTTAATTATAAATCTTATCTAAACTTTAAACATCTTTAACCATCATCATTTTTATTGAAACAAACCACATACACTACCTTATAACTTTTTTTATCAAATTCTCAATTTTTTGCACTATGCTTTTATGAGAGCAACAAACAAGGTATTTTTGACGTAACTTTCAGATAACAACTCCAACCCACGACCTAAGACCTATTTTGGATTCCCATTTTTCCTTTATATAACATATATTACATGAATTTTGGGTTACTTTGTAACATATTCCTCAAAAATTTGCTGCTACATTGTCCCAAAGGCTTAATTCTACAACCTATCTTTAGTAAAATGGCCATAAAACACTCAAAACTAAATGAAATTCGATGAGAGAAAAAGAAAAATGAATTAGAATCATAGGTGCATCAATTAAAATGACTTAGCCATGAAAATAATTTAGTACAAATATGTATAGAAACCTGCAAACATGTTTTTACTAGTCTAAAATATAGAAAAAGCAAAGTTTAAGCAAGCACAGGGCTTTGTAAATGATTTTCTTCTTATTAAAACTTCCCCTCTACTTGAAAATGACATAAAATTCCTTTTTGAAGGCTTTTCATCTTCCCCAATTGAAAGAAACTTTCTATCTTCCCACTTGACTCTTCATATTCTTTACTTTTCTCTTTGCTTTTTTGCATTTTTACATAATTGACAACTTTGCAAATTTTGCAAGATTTGCATTTTCTATTATTTTGACCACATAAAGACCTATAAAGGAATTTATTAGATTTATTATGACCTCACATCACCTTGTTACATTTCTTTCAACTTGAAAAATAAAATTTTACAATTTTTCCTTTTGAAGGCATTCAACAAACAAGGTGCTCCTAGACCATTGCACTTAGGTTCTCTAGATGAAGTAGACCTTAAAGGATGTGAAGGTAGTTTATGATGAGCCTATTCCTATATTGTGTGAAAATACATGTGCTATTAAAATTTATAAGAATCCAATAATACATTCAAGACACTATTTTTTGAGAGACAAGGTTGTCAAACATGAAGTCAAATTGGAGTATGTGCTAACAAAGGATTAGATTGTAGATATTTTCATGAAGGTACTCTCAAAAAATAATTTTGAGTATCTATGATAGAAGCTAGGGGTTATTTCCCCTTCTTGTTCTCACTAGATGCATATATGGTGCATCTTTCCAAGGGAGAATTTTATGTCAAATGTTTCTCTTGGATTGATGGGTACTTTCCTCAAGGGGAGCGGGTAGTAATGGGGATTCTTGAAGTATTTGTGTAGTTGTTGCGCATGTATAGCTATTTGAAGAAAAATTCTTGTTGGTCAAAGAGGGAGCATGTGTTGTTTTTCAATAGAATATATTTCTACCCTTTGTCCTAAAAGTAAGCCAGATGTTGATTCATTTATACAAGTGTATTTTGGCACTTTATACATGATGTTAAAAGGGAGAGTGAGCAGGGTGTGTTTCCATCAATGCCAAAGGGAGAGATTATTGGTATTTTTCATTGATGTCAACAATTGAGTAGTAAGTTGTTAGTCCTTGGAATTGGTTGTTATTGTTATATTCAAGTTGGGATAACAATGGTTGGATTCCATGCCTTATCTAAAAGAAGAGTTTATGAAGTTCATGGTTGGATGCCATGCCTTATTAAAGAATATAAGAAGAGATATTTGATGAATTTCATGGTTGCGTGCCATACCTTATCAAAAATAATTGAAGAATTTCATGGTTAGTTGTCATGCCTTATGATGTAGAGAATGGGTGGAGATGTCTATCTAATCACAATTCATTCAGGTTAAGACAATCCCTCAATCACAAAAACCCCAACTTGGTGCCTAAATCACAATTCATTCATATTCCCTTGTAGCACATCAAACCATGAAATTTTGGCATATCTTTTAGACAAGGCCACAAACCCATGAACCCATTACCATTTTGAGTACCCATTATGGACTTCTTCAACATATAAGATTTTTTCCTAGGGTTGTTTCAGAACATCATCTCCAAAATAGGTCTACTACACTACCCTTAAGCCCTAATTAGGCCTCTTTGACAAATAAATTATCCAACAAAATCTCTTCCAACCACCAATATTCATTCCACAACACTAAATAGGTCATATGGGGTCTGCAACAACAAATTTTATCCATTGAAACATCTACAAATTCACTAAATGTCAAAACCCTACCTCTACCTTTCTATTCTACCCTAATACTTGGTGATATTAGGCTAGGGCTTGAAAAAACAAGGCCCTAACTCCATCCCCTCCAACTTCTATCATATTGAACATGAAAATTAACCTATCTAGTGCCATTTCACTGAGTTATAGAGAATTTCACTAGTGGAATGGGTTTTTACTCCATGATTTGTCTACAAACCCTCAAAGTTCAGGGTTTCTAACATGTTCTCAAGTAATTTGATTGCCAAATGCTTAAAACTTGCTGAAAATCCTTCAAGCCAAAATGAAAATTTTCTTAACTTATGAATTCATCAATTCTAATTCACCTTATTTCATTTAGGGATTGTACAAATCTATAACAGTGCATGTAGCAATAGATTTACCAGAAAACACATAGAAAATTGAAGTATTTTTATTGCTTGTGCATCAAAACTTCCAATAGAACCTTGCCTCAAAATCTATGAGGCCTATTCAAACTTTTTCAACCTCCAAACAATGGTTCACAACTATTTTTTGAGCTACATGACCATTCATCTTCCAATTATGACAATATTACAAAATTGAAAACAATGTTAAACAAATTTTACAAAACATGACCAAAACTTGACAACCTATCTAATATTGACCCCATATGACTTATTACATTGAAAATGGTCTATTATGGCCTTATTAAATCACATTTAGGGTATGTGCAGGATCATGGTGGGCCAAAAAGTGGCAATATGGTGGATATTTGTAGGGTATGTGGCTAATGACTTTTTTTTAACCCAAAATTCATGAAATGAAAAGGGTTTTTAAAGGAGATTCTCATCATTCCACAAATATAAATTATTCTTTGCTATGAATTTAATAGATAATTATTATTCATTTCTATTTGAATTACAACTAAAGTCTTGATTAATAGGCTAATTGAAAAACATCTATAGCTTTCAAACAATATCACATTTTTTGAATCCAAAACATGCATCACATTCTATGCTTTGCATACTATAGGATTAAAAAAAGAAAAATGAATTTCATGAAGTTTTGACCAAGTTAAGGTGGTAAAAATATGAGTTTTATATTTTTTTAAAAGTTGTAATAAAAATTCATAATTAATTATTTACTTGGAAAAAAATACAAAAATATGCATCACATCTAGACATGAGTCCTCTACTTATGTCTAAAATATTATAAAAAATATTATCATTTTATTTTGGTTAGGGTGGTCAGACAGACACCTACTTATTTTTTCCCTAAAATTTAAGTACTACTACATTGAAATTTTAAATTTTTACCAAATGGATTTTTTAAAAAATATAAACCTAGTAGTTTAGAAACTACATTCAATTTGCTACAAATTCTATTCTTTCATATTTTTGAAATAATATAGATAACTTATTAAAAAAATTGTCAAGTTTCCTAACTCTGATTTTTCTAAAAAAAATTTCACTTAAGGGCCTATTTTTTCCATGATGATCCTACACATACCCTTTAGACTCATCAACACAAAATTCCTAACATGTGACCATATTGACAAAAATTGACAAGGTGCCCCTGCACCATACACCCTCGGAGAAAATAATCTCATCCTCCAGTTGAGATCAAGTCTTGAAAAATTGTTCCATTCCTTTTAATGTCCTCCTATGTAATCCATGTTGCATCTTCAAGAGGAAGACCTTGCCATTTGACTAGATATTCATTGTACACTTTAAGCCTTGTTCTCTTCACCTCTTTTATCTCCAAAAATACTTTCAAAATGCAAAGGTTGACTTGGTGGTAGGTCCTTGACGCAATCTTCATCATGAACCTTAGATGTAATTGCTTCTTCACCTAAAAACATAGATCCTTTGAAAGGATAAAGGTCATCAACATTAAAGATTGGGGAGATAGCAACTCTAGGAGGGAGTTCTATCTCATAAGCTTTCTCACCAAATTTGTTGACCACCTTGCATGGCCTAATTTTCTTCATCTGCAACTTTGTGTATTTTCCCATTGGAAACCTTTCCTTCCTCAAATGTGCAAGTACTAAATCTCCCAACTTGAATTGAACATATCTTCTCCTCAAATATGCATGTTTCTTGTATTTTTCAACACTTTTCTGAAGATTTTCTCTAACTTACTAGTGTATTTTCCTCATGGCCTCTGTAAATCCTTCTCCCTAAGCACTCCTCTTCTCCATTCCACTCAAATCCTTGAGCTCAAACACACCTCTAGGTTTCATTCCATACACCACCTCAAATGGGCTTTTCCCAATGCTTTTATTGATAGAATCATTATAGGCATACTCAACTTGTGGAAGAACCAAGTCCCATTGTTGTCCATGCTCCTTTGTGAGACATCCAAGAAAATTTCCAAGTGATCTATTGACTACTTTAGTCTTCCCATTCATTTGGGGATGATAGGTAGTACTAAAAGTCAATTTTGTTCCAAGTTTCCTCCAAAAGTGACCTACAAATTTTGAATCCCTATTTGATACAATAGTCAATGGAGACTATGAATTCTAACTATCTCTTTGATAAATAACCCTGCAATGTAAGAAGTATCACTTGTACACTTGCATGGAATAAAATGAGCCATTTTACTAAATCTATTAACAACAACAAACACACTATCATAACCCATTTTTTATGTCTAATAAAAAAACAAACACACTATCATAACCCCTCTAAGTTTATGGAAAAACTAACATGAAATCCATACTGAGAAACTACCATGGTCCATTAGGTATTGGTAAGGGTTGGTAAAGTCCTGCATTAGAACTAGAACCCTTGGCTCTTTGGAAAATCACACAATTTTCCACAAATTTTCTGACAACCACTTGCATCCTTGGCTAGTAATAAAATATCATTACCTTCTCCAATGTTTTATCCACCCAAAAATGACCTCCCAAGATGCCACAATTTTTCTCTTTTATCAAGTTAGTTCTCATGGAACAGTTTGGAATACATAACTAAGCACCTTTGAACAACAATCCATCTTGCAACAAGAAATTAGAAAATGCTTCATGAAAAGCACCCTTAAACTGATCAAAAATAACATATACCTCTTTAAATTCCTCATCTCCTTCATACATACCTTTCAAGTAATCTATTCCCACACTTTCAAGTTGAATTTCTTGCACCAACATTGAACTTTTTCTCAAGGAATCCACCACCTTGTTTGACTATCAATTCTTGTGTTTTATGCTGAAAGTATAACTTTCTAGGTATTCCAACCACTTCATATGTCTATGGATTAACTTTTCCTAGCTATTCAATAAACTCAAAGCATGATTGTTAGTAAAAACAATAAATTCCTTAGGAAAGAGATAGTGTCTCCACTTTTTCAGTGCTTAGACCATTGCATACAATTTTAAATCATATGAGGAATACTTCCTTTTGGCCTCATTAATATTTTCACTAAAAAATGGTATAGGTATGCCCTCTTGACTCAAGACTAAACCAATTGCAAAGCCACTTGCATCACACTCTATCATGAAGACTTTGTTGAAATTAGGCAGTGCAAGGATGGGTTGTTGTGCAACTCTATTTTTTAGATATTGAAAGTTTTTCTCTGCCTCATCAATCCATTGAATCCTTTTCCTTTTGTCCCTTTTGATGGTGTCAATAATTGGAGAGCATATGTGACTTAAATTATTTATAAATTCCCTATAGAAAATATCAATACCATGAAAGCTTCATACCTCCCCTCCTAATTTTGGAGTTTTCCAATTGAGAATTGCTTCTACTTTGGTGGAATCCATCTTGAATGAACCTTTGGAGATGACAAAAACAAGGTACACAAGTTCCTCTTTCATGAATTCACATTTTTTCATATTTATCATCAACTTCTCTTCATTTAACTTCCAAAAATCCATGTCAAGATGTTACAAGTGTTCTTCCTTAGTCTTACTAAATACAAGTATGTCATCCAAATGTACAACAAAAAATTTCCCTATGAAAGGCTTCAAAACCTCATTCATTAACCTCATAAAAGTGCTTGGAGTGTTTGAGAATCCAAATGGAATTACCATCCATTAATGCAACCCCTCATTAGTTATAAAAGTAGTTTTTCACTCATCCCCTTCTCTTATCTCAATCTGATGATAGCCACTTTTAATATCAATTTTTGAAAAATAGCAAGCTCCTTCTAAGCAATCCATTAAATCATCCATCCTAGGGATTGGAAACTTATACCTTATAATGATTTTGTTGTTTTCCCTTGAATTGGTGCACATTATCCAATCTCCACCTTTTTTTGGTGCCAACACTATAGGAACAACACATCCAGACTTAAACTTTCCCTTATAAGACTCTTATCCAACAATTCTTTTATTTTCTTCCTTATTTCTTCATTTTGTTGAGTCATCTTGTATGCAACCTTATTGGTCAAGTTTTCACCTAGTATAAAGTCTATTTGGTGGCTCACATCTCTAATGAGTGGAAAAGAATTAGGCAAATCATCAACAACTATGCCTTGATACTTATTCAACAAACTTTGTACTTCTTTAGGCACATTTTCCATGGTTGTTGTCAAAATAGTTTTAGGTCTGATTATGATTGCATGCCCCTAACCACCTTCCTCTTTCATGGTTTTCAAGAATTATTTCTCCCCTAGTAACATAACACTTGACCCAACTTGAGTATCTACATTGTCATCTTGCAAAGGAGTGAGGGTAAAGGACACATCATCTTTTCAATCACATAAGTTTTTTTTTACCCATCATACTTGGGTTTTCTGTCATATTGCCAGGGTCTTCCTAGTAACAAGTGATAAACATCTATGGGGATGATGTCACAAAAAAATTGTCTTTATCCCCCCAATGTTAAACTCTACTCATGTTTTCTCATTGACCAAGACTTGTTGACCCTTATTCAGCCAAGAAACCTTATAAGGTGTGGGGTGTGGAATCATTTTCATCTTTAGTTTTTCAACCATCTTCAAAGAAACTAAATTATCAGTTGAACTGAAATCTACAACAACCTTACACACCTTTCCTTGTGATTTTCAAGTTGATCTAAACAAATACTTTCTTTGTGGAGACTCCTTCACCACGAGAACCTTAAGGAGTGTTCTTCTCATCATCATATTTTCCCCAACCTCTGGAGAAACATGCTGAGAAGGAGGGTTAACACTCTCACAATCCTCCTCTTGCACCAACTATGTTCTCCTTTCACCACCATGTGATGAAGAAGATTATTTCTCTAGGAACTTCTATGCCTAATGGCCAAATTGGTTGCATTGATAGCATCTCCTTAAAATGGTGTTTGAACCTCTACCTTGTCCTTCAAATCTACTTCTACCATTATGTATTCTACCTTTGAATCCACCTCTTGAATCTGATCTTTTTTCTTGATTGTCACTTGAAGTACCTTGTGATTTTTTTTTTGTCCTCTTCCACCAAAATATCCTTTGCCTTTGAAGTTCTTTCCTTTGCCTCTACTTTGTTTTTCCTACCTTCTTTTCAGTTTCTCTTCTTCCCTAATAGCCAACTGAAAACATTCTTCCATTGATCTAGGTGTGGAAAGACTCAATTCATCCTAAATGTTGAACCTTAACCCATTCATATATCTTGCTATCTTCTCAACCTCATCTTTAACATGATGTGCTCTAAGGCTTAATTTGTGAAATTCCTCTGTGTAGGCCATAACATCCATCTCATTTTTCTTTAAGTTTTACAACTTCCCTAAATGTTTGAATGGCATGGTCACTGGGAAAGAATTGTCTCTTCACCTTAAACACAATCTTATCCCATGAGTTTTTTTTTTCTTTTCCATTTTTCACTCTTTCCTCTTATAGATAGTTCCACCAAGTTAGGGTAGTGCCTTTCAATTTAGTTTTAGAAAACTTTACCTTTTTTTCTTCTGCAACTTCCTTGTATTCAAAGTAGTTGTCCATTGCATCAATCCAATCCAATACTTCTTCTACATCCATTTTCCTATTATACATGGGAAACTCCATTTTGACTTCAGTAGTCTCTCCTTTGATAGCCTTCAACATTTTCACCATCCTTCTTTCATCAGGGTCTAGCTCATCATCACCTTGGACTCCTCTCTAAGGGTTTACATTCTCACCCTCTTCATCTTTCTCTCAGTCACTTTCCTCTTTAGTGGCCTTTCCTCTCCATTGATTTGTTTCCAATGTTTCAATTCTATCAAAAAATACTTCTTAAGACTCTTTTATCATCCTTATTTCTCTAACCATGACTATACTACCTTTAGGAAACATCTTGTCCTTCAATCTATAACTTTTATGTATTCAAACTTCAACCTTTCTTCCTTGAAATGATCAAAACCTATGCTCTGATACCAATTGATGTAGAGGGGTGGAGATCTCTTTCTAATCATAATTCAATTAGGTTAAGACAATCCCTCAATCACAAAATACAAACTTGGTGCCTAAATCACAATTTAGTCATATTCCCTTGTAGTGCATAAAACCATGAAATTTGGGAATATCTTATAGAAAAGAAAACAAGCCAATGAAACCATTACCAATTTGAGTACCCATTATGGACTTTTTCAACATTTCAATTTTTTTCCTAGGGTTTTTTTAGAACATCATCTCCAAAATAGGTCTGCTATGCTGCCCTTAAGCCCCAATTAGGCCTCTTTTACAAAGCAAGTATATAAAAGACTCTCTTCCAACCACAAATCTTAATTCAAAAAAACTAAATATGTCATATGGAGTCTACAACAATAGAGTTTATCCATTGAAACATCTAGAAATTCACCAAATGTCAATACCCTACCTCTACCTATCTATTCTAGCCTAATACTTGGTGATATTAGGCTAGGGCTTGCACAAACAGGGCCCTAAATCCATCCCCTACAACTCCTATCCTAGTGAACATGAAAATTAACCTATATAGTGCCATTCCACTAAGTTATAGAGAATTCCACTAGTGGAATGGGCTTTTACTCCATGATTTGTCTACAAACCCTCAAAATTTAGGGTTTCTAATCCATTCTTAGTAATTTGCTTACCAAATGCTTCTAACTTGATTAAAATCCTTCAAACAAAAACCAAAAATTTCTTAACTCATGCCATCATCAGTTATAATTGACTTTATGTCATTTAGATATTGTGCAGAGCCATACCAATGCCTATCTAACAAAAGATTTACTAGAAAACACATAGAAAATTGAAGTATTTTTATTGCTTGTGCATCAAAACTTCCAACATAACCTTTCCTCAACTTTTTGAGGCATATTTAAACTTTTTCAACCTCCAAACAATACTTCAAAACTATTTTTTGAACTACATAACCATTCAACTTCCAATTATGACAATATTGCAAAATAAAAAACAACTTTTGACAACATGACCAAAACATGACCAAAACTTGACAACCTATCTAATACTGACCCCACATGACTTTGTACATTAAAAATGGTCTATTATGACCTTATTACATCACATTTAGACTCATCAACACAAAATTTCTAACATGTGACCATATTGATAAAAATTGACAAGGTGCCTCTGCACCACCTTATTAAAGAAGAATTGTTGAAGCTCGTGGTTGGATGTCATGTCCTATCTAAGAAGAAAGAAGAATTGATGAATATTATTTAATGCATTATTACTATCAAAAAATTTGATTTCATATTCAAATGAGGAATAGAATAATTTAAGATTGGAATTAGAAGCTTGGCCAATAATGGAAAGATTCTTTTGAAGGTCTACAATTTTTTTATGCTCTCTTCTTGATATTGTATGTATTATTGAAAGGAAGTTCCAGTCTCTACAAGTTGCTTAAATTATTTTTCATTAGAAAATTTCATTGAGGTCTCTCTGAGAGAATTCTTCGCATTCCTCTATCATTATAGTTATACTCTTGTAGTTCGAGATTCAATGTTAGTGCTATGTGGATATTGTACTACCATATTTTTAGGTCACCTGTGTTGCTGAGGAGAGTTCTATAAATTGCAAAAGGTTGGTAGTGTTGCTAGTTGTTTGGACTATTCTAGGAAATGATTCTTATTTCTTCACATTGATGTCTCTTCTCCTATGGATTGATCAATGTTATCTCAATGTCTATACATTGTCTCTATTCCAAGTTCAAGTGTTGAAGTGGTTTGCAAGTTATTCTACTAATGATACATCATTTGGTTATGTATTTTGTATCCTAGATAGATTTTTTTGTACTTTTTTGATCTATGGTGGCTAGTGATGGAATAGTAGTATGAAGTGTGTGAAAGTGATTTTGGAAGTTCAAGAAACATCCACATGTGATTTGCACATTTTGAATTAGATGCTTTGGGGTCACATTGGGTCTTGAGTTGGCTTGATGGTTATTTTTGGATATATGGCCAATAGGGTTTATTCCTTTGCTTGTGTTATGTGATTTGGGGTTTGCACTAGTAATGGAAGATGTGATGATAGACTTTTGTCTTTTCTTATCCTATTTGGGACCACATCAAGTTAATTCAATTGAAAGGGTTGATTGTTTATGTGCTTCAATGTTTCATCCACAAATTTCCTTGATGTCGACTTAGGTTGATGTGCACTTATGTGTAATATATTTTGGATCACATTAAAAGAAGTATCAAGAATATTTGTGTTCCTCTTTATCTTCTAGATAGGACAACATTATTATTTGGTGGCCAACTAGTTGAATTCATTGTTTATCCTCTTCCTATCTAACCTAATTAATGTTTTGAAGTGTTGTGGTGGATATAAACACAATATAATTTTGAATGCAACATGATGGAAAAGTGTACAAGAGAAAAGAAGTGTGTATGAAAATTATATTCAATATCTAGTAGAAATAATGCTAAAATATTATGAAATTAAAGATCAATTGTTCTTGAATGCCTTAGTCAACAAAGAGTTGTGTTGGAAATCTTTATAATTCTCCTTAAATCATATTGTATCTCACTCTAAGATAGTGGATCTCATCAGGTCCTTGTATCTTGCTCCTAGATTTGGTTGGTACTTTAGTGTTGTAAGTCTTTATATCTTGCTCCAAGGAAATGAGCCTTCTTGCAATTCCTTTTTGGGAATGAGCCTTACATTGTGAGTTAATGCTCACTTTGGTTTTTACCTCATTGGTTTTCCACATAAACCTAGTGTCTCCTTGTGCATGTGCGTTCTTTATTTCCTTCTCTTTTATGTTGATCTAAATATTTTATTAGTAATTTTCTCTAAAGTTGATAAATATTTAAGTTCCTATACTATTCCCTATTACTACTCTATTTAAATTTGTATCTATATCTATTAAACGAGTTTTATTTGTTTTAAAATTTTCAATTTTTGGAAGAGTTTGAGTTTTGATAATATTGATTCACCCCCCTCTCAATATTTGAAAGAGTTCAACAAAAACTACTAGGTGATTAGATATTTTCTTGAGATGTTTAGATAAAACTATACAGAACACCCCAAATCTATCAAATGAATACAATTAGTTACTATTAGTGATGAGATTAGATATATGATTGGAGTCATTTGATCATACAATCCATATGATGAGATTAGGACTGAGAATTTTTATATTTCCTTTTCTAGGAGTGTTTATGGCCATGAGAAATGGTCATCTATTTCCAAGATATTTTCATTAGATAGTATTCATAGCATGTTCCCATTTTATTAGGGACAAGATATAGTGAGATACTATGTAGTCACTAGGTGTGTAGATATGCTTGTGGCTCCTTTTATATATCCTATATGGTTGGTAACCTATCACAAATGACCTCATAATAATAATTTTCTACTTTATTTTTGTAAATAATTATATGTTGAGTTTCATCTAAAGTTAGATTTGAATTACACATCTTTTCCTTAGCATGTTGGATACCTAGAATAGGGAGGTTTATTGAAAAAAATCAATTTAGATGAGAATATTTTCCACTCCCTATCAATAAGAGGTCATTAGCTGGTCAAAACCTTTTGATTCTTCCAAAAGATTTGGAATAGTACCAACATTAAATCCATCAATCACCCCTACTATATGTGAAATTTTTGATAGCATTGCCACCATTACTACTTAGATCGATCAAATATCATATGATCATGTTGGTAGATACTTATTACATCTATGGATTATCCTTCCTCCCATTGAAGCTACATCCAGAAATTATGATACATTTTTTCCAATCTACCATCACCATCACATGTAGTATAGATGAGTGAAATGGTTGTGTGTAATATGTCCAATTTCCATTAGTGATTTACTAGTAGCATATTAGTTTATTAGTGAGGATTATGGGATCCCTCTAGATGTTATATTGATACATATTAGATGATATTTTGATAAATAGAAAATTTGATGTGAGGAAAATTCATAGGGTAGAGGGGCATCAAGAAATTCTAGATCATCCAATATCCCTCACTAAGCATGTTTAGATTGATCCTACAACTTGCGACTCTTAGCATATTCCATATCAGGTTGAGGTTACTGCACCTAATTGTGTAATGGGAACATATAGTGCACTTATTTTTGAAATGAAATTGTACCATGTATGTGTCCCCATTTCCTTACATTCATCTAAGATCAATAGGATTAGGAGAGTCCTCTAGTCTCTAGTGCATGTGCAAATAATTTATACATTTTTGTGTTCAAAAAATTCACATGTATATTAAATAAAATTGATTGTAAAGTAGTTCTAACTCGTGTGAAATCATTTATTTAAAAATTTATATGAGTATGATAATATTTTTCTAGGCTTTGGATATTTATAGCATGTCGGTGATCCTATGCATCATAATGAGGTACATTTATCATATTTTTTGTATATTCACACATTGAAAGTACATAAGTTTTAGATAACTTATACAAATATACATTAAATTAAATTATGTACTTTCTTGTGAAAGGATCAATACAAGGATCATGAAAGGTATCAGGATAGGATCAAGATAAGGATCAAGATATGGATCAAAACATAGCGAGGAAAATCATATATTCATAGTCATATTAGACATCCTCATCTCTAATTTGTTTTACATGCACAAGCATGTATACATGTGTTATATCTTTAGACATGAATTTCCTTATTGTGATTTGTTAATATATATGCGGTATACACCCGAAATCGGTTAGGATAATCAATTAATTAAATACAAGTTATTTAATTAATAAACTTCTTATTTCATCTACTTACAAATAAATTCTAAATTTATTTATATAGTTAAAATTTTCTAATTCTTCTATCTTAAATCATATTTCTCTAATTTTAATTAAATAAACAAATTCAAATAGTTTGTTTTATTTAATTAATATCTTCTTACTAAATTTGAATAATTCCAAATTTGAATTTAGTCACATGTCTACAACTTTCCTCTTGCCACCTCATCAAATGTCTCATGAATTTAAATATCCTTAATATTTAAATTGGAATTATCCTCAACAAATTTTGAAACAAACTTTAGACACTTGGCTCTTCCATTTTATTTATTCCTCTAAACACTTGGAAAAGTGTTCTTTTAAAGGGAACACTCTCCTCAATCCCCTCTAACTTCTTCATCCTCCACCCTCAATCTTTCTAGCTAAAATAATGACCTTTGGTTGCTGCCACATCACAATATGCCTTAGAAAATCTATAAATGTAGCCTCATTCTACAAAATTTGAGATCCCATCTTTGAGAAAACTTACTCTGTAGAATTTTCATGAGAGCATTTAGTGTTTGAGCATTTAGCATTGGAGCACTTAACATTTAGCATTGTAGAAGCATATTAATTTAGAATCATGGTTTATTTATTAGTTGCATTTTATTCTATTTAATTTCATCACAACATCATTAACATAGATTAATCTTCATTTTCATAAAACAACATCATTATTATAGTATCATGGCATCAATCACATAGTTTATCAATCATGTAAGAATAGAGTTTTTGCATTTTACAACATTCTATTCTTCAGGTTGTCATTCAAAAGGTAATAAGTACACAAAACAATTTGAGATCCATTATGATTTCATGAATTCTTGAAGATAGGAGACAATAGGATGACTTTAGGGAGTTGGTTTTGTTTCAATTTGATTAGTTTTGTGATAAAATTATCTAATATAATATGTTTCATTGATTGTGTGATTTTGTTATTAATTCACATACTTTACCTCACACATAAATTTGGTACCCATTGTGGGGCCCAACCCCATTTTTATTAATTTTTCTATAAAGTGTGTTTATAGATCTATATATGAAATTCTATGTAGCACATTTGTGATTTCTTTTGGCACATACGAAACATCTTTTAGCATATCTAGTTCTTGTTATGGTGCATCCAGTTCAGCTTTCAGTGCATCAAGATCATCTTTCAATGTATACAAGGGGTCCTTCAGCACATTCAATATTTCTTTAAGCACGTAGGAGTGATATTTTAGTGCATATGTTCCCTATTTTAGAACATTTGGTTTTCTTTACAAAAACTTAAAATTTTGAGAACTGATCAATACTCTTTGTTTTTTGGGTACTTTTAAACACTATCAAAGACAATTATATCAAACTAGTAATGGTACTTTGTAGGGGCTGGAGTTATTTTAATTCTTTCTTTTGATTAAATTAGGAATATAGTTTAATTAAGAGGAAAATGAATACCATTTCTACTATGATTGTAGAGTGGTAGGCATATGCTCTCCCCTTAACTAGGTGACCAAAAAGCTAGACCCATTATTTTCATTTTATTGCAATTACATTCTTAGAGGTCCTACCTTGGTGGGAAAAATTAATCACCTCATTGATGTAGGAGCATCCTTGGTTCTTGGAAATCTTGCATCAACCAAAAAAATATTTTCCTTTTAGTTTTTTTCTTGTTTAGTTCTTGTTTAGTTCAAGTGGTAGATTCAATGTTTCATCATATTTGCTCACTAGAATTTGTGGATCTATGTTTACATTATGGACATGTTCATTTTCCTTATTCCAAGATTTGAGTTTGATTGGATCATTTTTCGGCAAGTTATCACTTCTAGATTATGTGGGAGTTTCTTGAATTAACACAAGAATAATTTTCAAATCTAACAGCTAGTTCGATCATTCGTGAATCTTTCCTGTATGTTACAGATCTTGATGATGCGATGAAAATTGTTCTATCGAGTGTTCCCGACCTTAATTTAGGTCCACACTTCATCTTATGCATTCATTTAGGAGTAATTCAAATTTGAGGCCAACATATTCATGCAGACATTACATTTTCTTAATCAGAGATTTTAATAATATTTGGCCTACATGGATGCTTCTAGATCATTGGATATGATATAAATCATTGTAACTGATCATGAGTCAGGTAGGTAGGAGGATTATAGAAATATAATATTTCATCTATAATGTTTTTTCCTTCATTAACAAGCATATAGGAAGATGATATTTTGAACATGTTGTATCAGGCCTATGAGCCGAATTTGTAAGCCTAGATGTTGTTGACTGTATGTAATTGAATTTTTTGTTAATCACAATGTTTGAATCTACATTTTCATCCATATTTTGTGTTGCTTCCATTGCGCAACTCTTGCTACATGGTACATATTCTTCTCTTTGAGGACCCTCCTATCATGGCTATGCTAGATTGGTATGAGTGAGATTCGTTCTATGAGAGATTGTCAGAATTTACGGAGTCTTGTTGAAGATTTGTTGTGGGGTGGCAGACTAAGGATCTGACATGTAGCTATGGAGGACCTATGTAAAGATGGTGGGAATAAGAAATGGTAGAGGAAATGGAGTGCATGGAAATGAAGACCTAGCTTTAATGGAGATTTCGAGAGGAATTGTTGCTATATTGGATGCAATCGAAATGACCTAGAGGAGAGGTTGGCTAGTTGATGATGTAAGTGACAAAGAGTAGAAGTGCAAGAAGAGAGAGGAAGAGAAGATCAACCCGGTATTGATCAGGGAGAAGAGATGTTCATAAGATCCCTAACTCAAGTGAATACTAAGCCGCATTTCAATCCACTAGACTATAGTGGTAAGTTGGATTTAGATGAATTGCTTGATTGGATAATAGAGATGGAGAAATATTTTGATTTTGAAGGTACCACATAAGATAAGAAGGTGAAATTTTTTTGTACAAAGTTGAAAGGACATGCATCCCTTTGGTGGGAATATTTGCAAACAGATAGACAAAGAAGATTAGAAAAAGATAAGATTTAATCTATAAGATTTTTTCTCCCATTAACGAGCATATATTGAAGATGATGTTTTGAACATGTTGTATTAGGCCTATGAGCCAAATTTGTAAGCCCGAATGTTGTTGGTTGTATGCAATTGAATTTTTTGTTAATGAGAATATTTGAATCTACATTTTCCTCAATATTCTACATTTCTTCTATTGTGTGACTCTTGTTGCATGGTCTAGATCATTCTCTTTTAGGACCCTCCTACCATGGCTACAAAATTCACCATTGACTCATATCCTCCAAGCCTGGTTCTTTACATGCTCTCCAAGGTTCTACAAAATCTATTTCTTCCTTATAAAAGTTCTTTAATTCATCAAAGCCTACTACCTCTACTCTCATCTATGTCAGAAAATTCCTTCTCCTACTCAAATCATTAGCAATTTTATTTGACTTTCCACTCCTATGCTTTAAAAAAAAAGTATAACTCTACAAGAATTCCACCCATCTGATGTGTCTCTTATTTAACTTACCTTGTTTTTTCAAATATTACAATGCTTGATGATCTATATACAACAAAAAATCCTGAGGAAACAAGTAATGTCTCGACTTCTTCAATGCTTGAACTATGGAATAAAACTCTTGATCATACACTAAATATCTTCTCCTAGCATCATTCAATTTCTCACTAAAATAGGCTACTAGTCTTCCTTCTTGACTCAATATTGCTCCAATTGCATTTCCACTTGCATCACAATCTACTTGAAATACCTTACTAAAATCTATTAAAGTCAACATAAGCTGCTCAGTCACCTTCTATTTCAACAACTCAAAACTTTGGTTTGCTCCATGTTTCCACCTAAAATATTTCTTATCTCCTCTCATCGTTTTTGTCATAGGACTGCAAATAGAACTAAAATTCCTAATGGAATTTTGGAAGAAACTAGCCAATACATGAAATGATGTCACCTCTCCAATGCTTTTAGGTGTAGGCCATTCAACAATTTCTCTTACCTTCTCAAGGTCCATCTTCAATCCATCTACAAATATTACAAATCCTCGATATACCAATTCTTCCTTCATGAAACTACCCTTCTTAATATTTATTAGCAGTTTCTCTTCTCTCAACCTTTGCAAAACTTGTCTTATGTGTAACAAACATTCCTCTCTAGTCTTACTAAAAATCAAGATGTCATCCAAATAAACAATCACAAACTTACCCAATAATCTATTCAATACCTCATTCATCAACCTCATGAAAGTTCTCAGTGCCTTTGTCAATCCAAAAGGAATCACCAACCACTCATACAATCCTTCATGTTTCTTAAATCATGTCTTCGACTCATCTCCTTCTTTAATTCTGATATGATGATATCCACTCTTGAAATCTATCTTTGTAAAGTATCAAGCTCCACTCAAACAATCCATGATGTCATCTAACTAGGGCAAATGAAATATATACTTCACTGTAATATTATTTATGGATCTAGAGTCTATATACATCCTCCATTCTCCAACCCTCTTAGGTGCTAACACAACAGTTACTACACAAGGACTTAAGCTCTCTCTGGTAAAACCCTTCCTCAATAATTCATACACTTGTCTATTCAATTCTTCATTCTTTGTCAGTGCCATCTAGTGTGTTTCTTTATTAGGAAAACTAGCTCCAAGAATTAGATCGATGCAATGACTATTACTCCTCATAGGTGGTAATCCATTAGGTACATTATCTGAAATGATCTCTTCATATTCTGCTAGCATCTCCTTTATCTCTTCTAGTTGTTCTTCTACATACTTCAAGACTTCAGCTTTCTTAGGGACCAAGGCATAGCACATGTTCTCATGTCTTATTCCATCTAGAAATCTCCTTCCATCAACCAAAAAAATTCTAGCATTCATACAAACCTCAAGTATAGGAACATCATCCAAAGGAAACAAAATTTGCTTCATCCCATTAGCAACAATAGTATATGTGTTCTTCTTTCCATCATGAATAGCCTATCTATCAAACCACCAAGGCCTTCCCAAGAAAATATGGCACACATCTATTAGAATTGGTTATGGCTACCAAGATCTAGAGACCAAATGGAAAGCACAAAAAGAGAGAGAATAGAATATGACAAGAATAAATTGTATTCAATGTCAATGATATGAGATGATTGATTACAAATGAGAGAAACCCCTTGATTATATAGCCAAGGTGAGATGCAAGATTTCATAGGATTATGACAAGTGTCTTAATCATATGACATGAGACAACTAATCACACCTACCTAGGTTCATATGTAGTAGTTGTCAAAGGATAAGATAACAACTAATGACAACAAACATCTTCTAGAAAGATTCCTTCCTAGGACCTAAGTAAACTTAACTAAGATGTAAATAAGTCCCCTAGTAATGAATTAACTAGGTACAAGACTTTATTTACACCAAAACCCCCCTTGAGTGCAACTTAGGGAGTAGCAAATTATTATGCAAATGGCACAAAGATGCAATGATGGGTCCTGATTACTAGGCCATGTTAGGTACCCATGTATATATGCAATCAATGCAATCTCTCACAAATAGAGAAAAGAAGAAAACCCAGTGGGACAAAACTCCTCCCCAAAAGAGAGATGAAATACAAAATAGAAATACTCTCAATGATGCATGATAAGGTAAAAACCCCATGTGAGGAAAAATACCCACCCATAAGAGAGAAGTAGAAGAGAGACAAGGCAACCCCCCTCAATGTTGAGTCTCCTGAAATGATGGTAGAAGCTTGACATTGAATGCTGAAGATGATCCAATCTCGCCGAACAACATTCCTCCCCTTAGGAAAAAAAAAAACCATGGATGTATGTAGGATGTCAAGAATATGGATGATGTGTGATGGTGTCTTTGAAGCATGCTCAAGTTTCTCCATGTCGATGATGAAAGCTGAAACACTCCAATCAGGCATTCTAGGCCACACTGCTAAAGAGGACAATCCAACATCAAGTAGAGAATAATGTAGAGCACAATCCAAAGACAAAGATATCCCCTCTAAAGACAAAGAAACTTCCTCCAAATTTTTTCCAAAAGAATCCATACTCACGCCAATCTGTGAAGAATGATCATGTAGAGAATGAACAAGAGGGTCAAGGTGTTCCCTCACAAAAACTAAAGAAGGTTCATCTTCATCAAAGAGAAGATGAATGTTATCAATGTTGTCCTCCAAATCTGCAAGATGAGACTCCACAAACAAGTCTGAAATACCTATAAAGAATTCATCCAAAGTAGCCATATCTAGAAGACTATGTATATCCTACTGCACTAAATCACTAGGAGCCAAAACTATAGAACACAAGCATCATCAAGTACAATAGTAGATGGAGGAGATGAAATGCATGGCTCAAGGACTAGATTTGATGTGAGAATTCCCAAGTTCAAGAAGCCAAATGTCTCCTCTGAATCATGGTGTATATGATCAACAACTAAAGGAACATTGTCATCATTAGAAGCAAACTGTGCAAAGGTGTACAATTGAGATGAATGATCAACCACCCCAGTAGCAATGATCTCTCTAGTCTCCAAGTCTCGAATGATGGCGTAATTAGGTGTGAACTCCACATTTCTCCCATCTCCACCATGTGTAATCTAATAAATGGAAAGAAGATTGGTCATCAAATGAGTAACACACAAAACATCCTAAAAAGTGCTCTCCCCAAAGCTAATAGATCCCTTCCCTATTACACTCGTGTATGTATTGTTTCCCATCAAGATAGGAGACATACAACAAGGCTGAAATGAAGAGAAGATATTCTGTAAATATGCCATACGATGTGATGCTCCTGAATCTAGAAGCCATCTCCTTGATCCTGGACCTAAAAGGGCACAAAGAGCTTGACCTTTATATCATGATGTAGATGCTTGACCTTTGTCCTTTTTAGACTATTTTGAAGTAGAAGGAGAAGAAGATTCAGACACTCTAGAAGGAAAATCAATGTGATTCTTTTTTAGAAGATTTTTCAACTCATCAATATCCTTCTTATAACAATAATGTTCTTCATGTCCATCCTTCTTGCAATATGCACAAAAAGGTATCTCCTTCTTAGATGATTCTCCTTTTGATGATGAGGATTTTGATTCTTTATGTGGCTTGTTCTTTTTCTTCTTTCGCTTCTTATCAAGATTCCCTAATTCTTTTTGTACCTTAGACTCATTATCCACCAATGCTTGTGGCTTAGAAGACTTGATTAGACCCATGTTCATTAACTTAGCTTCCTCTTGAATTAGGAGATTTGCAAAGTCATCAAACTTAGGATCAATATATGATACTCCCATAGAAATTTGATGGGTATGAAAGCCAGAAAAAAATACTAAATACTCAGGACCAAGCTTGGATAACACATTCATAATCAACTATAAATCCTTTTTTTCAATACTGCATTCTTTCAACTATGTTCTTAATTGCTTGATTTTGGAGATGTAGTCTTGGATGTGGTCAAAACTTTTAGGATCAAGATTCATCAAATCATTATCAATCTAATAGCCTCTAATATTATATGTTTTACCATACAAATTTTCAAAAGTCTCCCATGCTTCTTTAGGTGTATTACATGATTCAATATGAAATTTCAAATCAAAAGAGACTAATGAACATATGCATCCAAGTGTTTTCTTATGATCAATCTCCTACCTTTCCAATTCTTTAGCATCAGTAGGTTTTTGAATTGTGTCCTTTAGATCTATGGACCAAATGGAAAGCACAAGAAGAGAGATAGAATATGACAAGAATAGACTATATTAAATGTCAATGATATGAGATAATTCCATACTAATTTTCTCCATCTAGCATAATTATGTGAAATTATGGGTTCAATTTGATATTTCCCCATTGTAAGAACACAAACCAAGAAAAAGAATGCAAGCAATCACTTCAAGATTACCCCCCCAAATCACTCAATCAAGAAACCCCCCAAGCAATATCTGATTTGGCACTTTATATTTAGTGCATTTATAGTTGCCACTTGCCAAAAATAGCAAAGTGGTCTTTGATCTTGGTACATGCAAATGCCAAAATAGGCCACATAATCAAGTACAATTTTTGGTAGAAAATGAGATCAATCTGATCATACCACTGAGAAGTACATGAAAAATCATGCACTTTCAAAAAAAATTGCACCAAAAATGCTACCGTAGGAGCAAGATATGAGCTCCCAAAGTTCCCAAGATGAGGATGAAGCAGCAACACTTGTGAGAATTTGAAAATTATAGAAAAACCAGACACCAAAACTAAAAACTAATTATACCACTGTGTAGAGCACAAAAAATTAGCCCAAATAAAAAAAAATTGCTTGAGAAAAGGAGTCAAAATGATTGAGTTATGGGCCTCCGAAGTTGAGCTGCAAATTCAAAAACTTCATTGGTGAGGGGTAGAAAAAAATTTAGAAACTGATGATGTCATGCTATAGTAGGACGATGTCAGCAACAAACAGGCTTAAATTTGATGGCCTCCTACACGTCGTCAGTCTGTACAAGTCCCTTGGTCAAGAGAATATGCTTTAGAATATTCTATGGAAGAATATGCCATAAATATTCTTATCCTAGAATCTATAGGGAATCTCCAAGATTCCTATTGGAGTCCCTGCCACCGGTCAAAAATGGTGGCCAAATTTCTTTTTGTGACTACCGATATTATGAATAAAGGACGTCAGAGTTTTTTCAATGACCGACGGTATCTTCTTCTCCCCTGCCGCTGGTGGAAATCTTTGATCAGGTGTCGGTTGTGTGGGGCCATGGGCGAAAGGCCACATGACAACTTTTTAGGGACTATAGGAGGTGCAGTCATACCTCTATGATGAGTACTATAGACTTTGCATACCAGCGTACGCCGAAAAAATTTTGAAGTATTTTTTGTGATTTAAATCAAATCTTTTCAAAATATATTGATTAGTCCAATATTTAAAAAAAAAAATCAGAAAAAATTCAAAAATAAATAAAATATTTTATTTTCTGAAATCGTATCGTTGACGCATTTATGATGACCTAGGGGGTCGTATGGCTCTCTGGGAAAAAAAATTTTGCCTCACCAAATGACTTGCTCCAAAATGGATGAAATGACAATTGATCTTAGGGTTTTTGGCCTTCTGGATGTGATGGAAGGGTTGGATTTGACCCAAAATGCTCCAAAAATGTAGCTACCTTCTGGATCTGGCAACCACTCTTCAGCTTCAAACACACTTAGATTTGACCTTGTATGTCCGATTTGGATGAAATAAAAAGTAAAATCAACTTTCTCAAACCTTCCAGATGCAATGGTGAGCTTAGATTTTCACCAAGAAGCTCTGATATGAACCTGCAATAAACAACCAAAAATGGAACCTCCCCAAATCTAGTATCTCTCTTTAGAAAAAGACTCTCCAATGACACCTAATCTACTCTAATACCATGTTAGAATTGGCTATGGCTTCCAAGATCTAGAGACCAAATGGAAAGCAAAAAAGAGAGAATAGAATATGACAAGAATAAACTGTATTCAATTTCAATGATATGAGATGATTGATTACAAATGAGAGAAACCCCTTGGTTATATAGCCAAGGTGAGATGCAAGATGTCATAGGATTATGACAAGTGTCTTAATCATATGACATGAGAAAAATAATCTCACTTACCTAGGTTCATATGTAGTAGTTGTCAAAGGATAAGATGACAACTAATGACAAATAACATCTTCTAGAAAGATTCCTTCCTAGGACCTAAGTAAACTTAACTAAGATGTAAATAATTCCCCTAGTAATGAATTAACTAGGTACAAGAATTTATTTACACCAACAACATCCATAGGCATGATTTCACACAAAACTTCATCATGATAATTTCATATCTTAAATTTCACCAAATATTGTTCACTTACTAGTTCCTTATGCTCATCTTGTATTGATTCTATCTGATAGGGCTTCAAGTGTTTCAATCTTTCCAACTTCAATTTGTTCACTATTTCTTCAAAAACCAGGTTCTCATAGCTTCCACTGTCAACAATCATTCTGCAACATTTACCAACTACCTTGTATCTTGTCTGAAACAAAATCTCTCTGCAATGGTTCCTAGTCCATCTCACTTTGGTATAATACTCTTCTATTTACCAACACTTCTCCTTCTAGTTTATTAGATGATCCAACATGATCCTCTTCAACAAATGTTATTCTTCTACTGTTCTCATTTTTCCTACTTGTCTCTCCCTAATTACATTCAAAATATATTTTCTCCTATCCTCTATCATCTTTTATATAACCCTCATTCTAATAACCACCATATCCTCCTCTCTGATAAGAATTTCCATCACCTCTATGGTATGAATTATCATTCTTATTGACTTCCTTATCTTTATTCAGATCTGTAAAAAGTCCTCTTTCTTCTCTAGAAAAATTTCTCCCTCTTTGAAATCTTCCACCTCTTCCTCTCTTTCTTTGTTCATGTCTTTTATTCAACTTTGGTTCTACCTTTAGGGAACATCAATATGCTTCTTTGGTGCAACCATGGTAGGAGGGTACTCAAAGAGAACAATCTAGACCATGTAGCAAGAGTCATACAACTAAAGCAACATAGAATATGGAGGAAAATGAAAATTCAAAAATTCTCATTAACATATAATTCAAATACATACAACTAGCAACATCCAAGCTTACAAATTTGGCTCACAGGCCTGATACAACATTTTCAAAATATCATCTTCCTATATGCTCATTAATGAGAGTGAAAATATTATAGATTAAATCTTATATTTCTCTAATTTTACTCTACCTACCAGACTCATGATCAATTACAATGATTTATATCATATCCAATGATCTAGAACCACCTGTGTTGGCTCTGATTAAGAAAATGTAATGTGTGTATGAATATGTTAGCCTCAAATTTGCATTACTCCTCAGTGAATCCATAAGATGAAGTGTGGACCTAAATTAAGGTTTGGGACACTCCATAGAAAAATTTGAATCACACCATTGAGATCTACAAGAGACATGAAAGATCCACAAACAATTGAACTAGACGTTAAATTTGAAAATTATTTTGGTGTTAGTTCAAGAAACTGCTACATAATCTAGAAGTAATAACTTTCTAGAAAATGATCCAATCATGCTCAAATCTTGGAATAAGGAAAATGAACATGTCCATGGTGTAAACATAGATCTACAAATTCTAGTGAGAAAATATTGTGAAACACTAAATCTACCATTTGAATTGAACAAGAACTGAACAAGAACAAAACTAAAAGGAAAATATTTTTTGGTTGATGCAAGATTGCCAAGAACCAAGGATGCTCCTACATCAGACATTTGGGATTGATGAAAAGTGAGTCCTTCACTTTGCTAGGGATAAAGGGAAAGCAAGACGATCTACCTTAGCCTAAGAAATCCAAGAAGAATCCTCCACTGATCTACCCTTCCAATTCACTAGATATTCTTTGAACTATCTCCCATACATTTTCCTCCCATCTCTAGTGTCCAAAATCTCCTCCATCTCATCTGATTATTGTTTAGGAAACTAGTTCTCCAAATTTACTTTACTGTCTTCACTAAATTCTACTTCATGATACTGATGTAGATCTACAATGTTGAATATAGGTTATATACCCATGCCATCCAGTAACTCTACTTCATATGCATTTCTTGAATCAAATTTCTTCAAAATATTATAGGGTCCAAACTTCCTCATCTTTAGCTTATTGTTTGTGCCAACTAGAAATTGCTCCTTCCTCAAATATACCATCACTTCATCTTGAACTTTGAACTCCTTCTGTCTCCTCTTTTCATTTTCTCATATTCCTCCTTCCTCAAATATGCCATCACTTCATCTCCAACTTTGAACTCCTTATGCCTCCTCTTTTCATCTGCTCATTCCTTATACTTCTGATTCTTGTATTCCAACTATTGTTATACTTGAATATGCACGTTCTTCATATATTCTACAAATTCCTTGTCTTTTGTAGTCCTTTTATCTTCTTTACTGATGTCCCACAATTATGCTATACCTATAGGATGAGCTCGAGTAACAATCTCAAAGGGTGTTCTTCTAGTACTCCTGTTCACTGAATTGTTGTAAGAAAACTCTACTTCTGCAAGGACTAAATCCCAACTTTTGGTCTTCTCTCCAACCAAACATCTCACCAAATTACCCAAGCTCCTATTTATTACCTCTGTCTAACCATCAGTCTATTGGTGAAAAGTATATCTAAACTTCAAATCTATCTTCATCTTCTTCCAAAGTGTCTTCCAAAAGTAACCAACAAACATGGTATCTCTATCTAAAGGAATACTCTTAGGCAATCTGTGCAATCTGACCACTTCTTTGAAAAAAAAAGTCTACTACATGTACTACATCTATTGTCTTCTTACAAGGTATGAAATGTTCCATTTTAGAAAATCTATCCACCACCATAAATATAGAATCATTACCTCTTTGTGTCTTCAACAATCCAAGTATGAAATCCATGTTGATATCCTCCCAAGGTCTCTTTGGAACTGTCAAAGGTTTATACAATCCAAAATTCTGACTAATCCCTTTTGCAACTTGACAAACTCTTCAAATCTACACAAATTTTCTAACATCCTTATGAATCTATGGCCAAAATTAATTCTCACTCAGTAATACTACTGTCTTATCAATCCAAAAGTGTCCTACTAATCCTCCACTATGTTTTTCTTTCACTAAGTTATCTCTCAATGAACTTTGGGGTATACACAACTAATTCCCTCTAAAAAAAATATCCTCCTAAATAAAATAATTCAACCACTAACTCCTATCCTCCAAAATTGGTTCTTTACATGCTCTCAGAGGTTTTGCAAAATCTGAGTCTTATACAAGTTCTACAATTCATCAAAGCCTATTACCTCCACTCTCATCTCTGTTAGCAAATTACTTCTCCTACTCAAAGCATCAACAACTCTATTTGAATTTCCACTCCTATGCTTAAAAAAAAAGTATAACTCTACAAGAATTCCACCCATATTATGTCTCTGATTCAACTTACCTTGACTATTCAAATATTTCAATGCTTGATGATTTGTATACAACACAAACTCCTTAGGAAACAAGTAATGTCTCCACTTCTTCAAGGCTTGAACTATGGCATAAAACTCCTTATCAGACACTGAATATCTCCTCCATAATCATTCAATTTCTCTATGAAATAGGCTACTAGTCTTCCTTCTTGACTCAATACTACTCCAATTGCATTTCCACTTGCATCACAATCTACTTGAAAACCTTATTAAAATATGGTAAATCCAACACAGGCTAATCAATCACTTTCTATTTCAACAAATAAAAACTTTAGCCTACTCCATGTGTCCACCTAAAATTTTTCTTATCTCCTCTAATTGTTTCTATCATAGGACTGCAAATAGAACTAAAATTCCTAATCAAATTTTAGTAGAAACTAACCAATCCATGAAATGATCTCACCTCTCCATTGCTTTCAGGTGTAGGTCATTCAATAATTGCTCTTACCTTCTCAGGGTTCATCTTCAATCCATCTCCATAAATCCCTAATATAAAAATTCTTCCTTCTTGAAACTACACTTATTAATATTCATTAGCAAATTCTCTTCTCTCAACCTCTACAAAACTTGTCTTATGTTCAACAAATGTTCCTCTCTAGTCTTACTAAAAATCAAGATGTCATCCAAATAAACAATCACAAACTTACCCAATAATTTCTTCAATACTTCATTCATCAACCTCATGAAATTACTCAGTGCATTTTTCAATCCAAAAGGCATCACCAACCACTCATACAATCCTTCATTTGTCTTGAATGTTGTCTTCCACTCATTTCCTTCTCTAATTCTGATCTGATGATATCCACTCTTCAAATCTATCTTTGTAAAGTACCTAGCTCCACTCAAAAATCCATAATTTCATTCATCCATGGAAAAGAAAATCTATAGTTCACTGTAATCTTATTTATGGCTCTAGAGTCTATAGAAATCCTCCATTCTCCATCCTTCTTAGGTGCTAACATAGTAGGTACTGCACAAGGACTTAAGCTCTCTCTAATCAAGCTCTTCCTCAACAATTATTGCACTTTTCTATTCAATTCTTCATTCTCTGTCAGTGTCATCCAATGTGCTACTTTATTAGGCAAACTAGCTCTAGGAGTTAGATCCATACCATGACTAATACTCCTCACAAGTGGTAATCCATTAGGTACATTATCTGAAATGATCTCTTCATATTCTGCCAGCATCTTCTTTATCTCTTTCAATTGATTGTATACATACTTCAAGTCTTTAGCCTTCTTAGGAACCAAGGAATAGCACATGTTCTCATGTCTCAATCCATCCAAAAATCTCCTTCTGTCAACCAAACAAATTTTAGCATTTGTACAAACCTCAACAGTAGGAACATCCTCCAAAGGCAATAAAATTTGCTTCATCCCATTAGTAACAATAGTATATCATGTGTTCTTCTTTCCATCATGAATAGCCTATCTATCAAACTGTCAAGGCCTTCCCAACAAAATATGGCATACATCCATATGCATGATATCAAATGGTGAATAAGTTGAAGAAAAATTTTATGCTTGTAGAATATCAAATTAGTTTGTTCCAAAAGTTGCAAAATTTTAAGCAGAAGGAATCAAGTGTGACAAAGTATACTGAGGAGTTCTACAAGTTGGATATCAGATTTAGACATTCAGAGGATGAATTTGAGCAAGTAGCCAGATATGTGAATGGATTGAGACTATCTATATAGGATGAGATCAATTTGAAAAGATGATATATAGAGGATAGGAGAAAAGGGCATTTGAGGGAACTTGTTTTAAGTATGGTGGACATGGAGAATTTGAATGTAATGAGGAGACACAAGTAGTAAGACTGAGAACAATAGGAGAAAAAAAATTGTTGAAAAGGATCATGTTGGATCACCTAATAGACTAGAAGAAGGAGAATTGTTGGTGAACAGAAGAATATTATGTCAAAGTGAGATGGAGCAGGAATTTTTGTAGAGAAAGAGTTTGTTCCAGACAAGATGCAAGGTAGTTGGTAAATATTGTAGAGTGATTATTGTCAGTGGTAGCTTTGAGAACCTAGTTTATAATGGTGACCAAATTGAAGTTGGAGAGATTTAAACATCTGAAGCCCTATCAGATAGCATGGATACAAGATGAGCATAAGGTACTAGCAAGTGAACAATGTTTGGTGAAATTAAAGATATGAAATTATCACGATGAAGTTTTGTGTGATATCAAGAATTTGTGATATCTATGGATGGATTGAAGATGGACCCTTAGAAGGTAAGAGCTATTTTTGAATGGCCTACACCTAAAATCATTAGAGAGGTGAGATCCTTTCATATATTGGATAGTTTTTTCCAAAATTTCATCAGGAATTGTAATTCTATTTGTAGACCTATGATAGAAACGATGAGAAGAGATAAGAAAGATTTTAGGTGGACACATGGACCAGATCAAATTTTTAAGTTGTTCAAACAAAAGGTGACTAAGCAGCCTATGTTGGCTCTACCGAATTTCGGTAAGGTATTTCAAGTAGACTATGATGCAACTGGAAATATAATTGGAGCCTATTTCACTGAGAAATTGATTGATGCTAGGAGAAGATATTCAATGTATGACTAGGAGTTTTATTCCATAGTTCAAGCCTTGAAGAAGTGGAGACATTACTTGTTTCCTAAGGAATTTGTGTTGTATATAGTTCATCAAGCATTCAAATATTCGAACAATCAAGGTAAGATGAATCAGAGACACATAAGATGGGTGGAATTCTTGTAGAGTTATAATTTTATTTTTCACCATAGGAGTGGAAATTAAAATAGAGTTGTTGATGCTTTGAGTAGGAGAAGGAATTTGCTGATAGAGATGAGAGTGGAGGTAATAGGATTTGATGAATTGAAGAACTTGTAAAAGGAAGACCTAAATTTTACAAAACCTAGGAGGGCATGTGAAGAACTAGTCTTGGAGGATAGGAGTTAGTGGTTTGATTATTTTATTTATTAGGATATGTTTTTTAGAGGGAATCAGTTGTGTATACCCTGGAGTTCAATGAGAGATAACTAGGTGAAAGAAAAACATAGTGGAGGATTACCAAGACACTTTGGGATTGAGAAGATAGTAGCATTGGTGAGCAAGAATTAATTTTGGCAACCAATTCATAAGGATGCTAGGAAATTTGAGTAGAGTTGAAGAGTTTGTCAAGTTGCAAAAGGGAGTAGTCAAAACGTTGGATTATATAAACCTTTGATAGTTCCAAAGAGACCTTGGGAGGATATCAACATGGATTTCATACTTGGATTTATGAAGAAATGGACAGGTAATGATTCCATATTTGTGGTGGTGGATAGATTTTATAAAATGACACATTTCATACCTTGTAAGAAGACAATAGATGCAATGCATGTAGTAGACTTATTTTTAAAAGAAGTGGTTAGATTGCAAGGATTACCTAGGAGTATTGTTTCAAACAGAGATATCAATTTTTTTGGTTACTTTTGGAAGACACTTTGGAAGAAGATGAATACAAATTTGAAGTTCAGTTCTACTTTTCACCTATAGACTGATGGATAGACAAAGGTAGTAAACATGAGCTTAGATAATTTTTTGAGATGTTTAGTTTGAGAGAATACTAGAAGTTGGGATTTAGTCGTTGTGCAAGTGTAGTTTAGATGAGGAAGTTTGGACCCTATAAGATTTTGAAGAAATTTGAATCAGTAAATGCATATGAAGTAGAGTTATAGGATGGCATGGGTATATCACCTATATTCAACATTACAGATCTACATTAGTATCATGAAGTAGAATTCAGTGAAGATAGTAAAGTAAACTTGGAGAACCAGATTCCTAAACAACAATCAGATGAGATAGAGGATATTTTGGATGCTAGAGATGGGAGGAAAACACATGGGAGATATTACAAAGAATATCTTGTGAAGTAGAAGGGCAGACTAGTGGAGGATTCTTCATGGATTTCTTAGGCTGAGGTAGACCATCTTGATTTCCCTTTAGCCCCAACAAAGTGAGGGATTCACTTTTCATCAACCCCAAATGTCTAATGTAGGAGCATCCTTGGTTCTTGGCAATCTTGCATCAACCAAAAAAATATTTTCCTTTCAGTTTTGTTCTTGTTAAGTTATTGTTTAGTTCCAGTGGTAGATTTAGTGTTTCATCATATTTGCTCACTAGAATTCGTAGATCTATTTTTATAGCATGGACATGTTCATTTTACTTATTCCAAAATTTGAGCATGATTGGATCATTTTCCAGCAAGTTATCACTTCTGGATTATGTGGCGGTTTCTTAAATTGGCACCAGAATAATTTTCAAATCTAATGGCTAGTTCGATCATTTGTGGATCTCGACGGTGTGATTCAAATTGTTCTATGGAGTGTCCCTGACCTTAACTTATGTGGAAGCTTCATCTTATGCACTCATTGTGGAGTAATTCAAATTTGAGGTTGACATATTCATGCATACTTTACATTTTCTTAATCAAAGATTGTAATAAACTTTTGACAACACAAATGGTTCTAGATCACCAGATATGATATAAATCATTGTAATTGATCATGATTCAGGAAAGTAGAAGAATATTAGATAAATATAAGATTTAATTTGTAAGCTTTTTGCTCACATTAACCAGCATATAGGAAGATGATATTTTGAACATGTTGTATCAGGCCTGTGAGCCGGATTTGTAATCCCAGATGTTACCAATTGTATGTAATTAATTTTTTTGTTATTGAGAATGTTTGAATCTTCATTTTCCTCCATATTCTATGTTGCTTCCATTATGTGACTCTTGCTGCATGGTCCAAATTGTTCTCTTTGAGGACCCTCCTACCATGGCTATGCACCCATGGGAATGACCCAAACTGGGAATAGGCTAAAGCCAAGCCACTGCCACTTGATATATAAATACAAATACTTGAGGAAAGTTCAAGTATTACAAGGGGTTATACTAAAAATTTGTGCATCAATGGTCACTTTCCACTTGTGTAATCTCTCCCGAATGGATGCCCATAGTAAAACCTTCTTGTGATAGTAAGCCAAAATCCCATTCTATTTGTTGGTGCAAGAGGTATAACCTCTAAAGCCATCCTATATTTTTATGGCTTTTAGTAGAGATGATAATTTTTTCATGTGAAATTCAAGATAAATGAAGCTTGGATGACCCAAGATGTGAGTATCATGTTGGGGGAGCCATTGTGGTCAAGCTTCAAATCATCCACTAAAAGTAAGCATAGTTGGAGTAAAGTCCAAGTGGGAATCTAGTGAATATTGTAATGGACAACCTTAGGAATTGTACTTGTTTGATATGTCTTACATGTGTGCTCTAAAATAAACATCAAACAAACATCACACACAAAAATTTACAACCCTCGATTCAGAAGAACATTGAGTAAAACAATCAATTCCTTGACTGAAAGACAAGAAATCAAACAGACTTTCAAAAACACTAAACACTCCTAGATTAGTGCATGCATTCCCTATTTTAGTGCATTCACAACATCTTCTAGCACATTTAAGGAATTTTATATTGCATTCACAACATCTTTTAGCACATATAGGAAACTTTCCAGTGATTCTAGGGGACAATCTACTGCATATAAGTCATTTTCTAATGCATTGAGTCCATCTTCTAGTGCATCTAGGTCATTTTTTGGTGCATCTATTCCATTTTCCAATGCATTTGTAAACCCTTTTAGCACATTCACTTACAGAGCACCTAGTTGAAATCACATTTAGGGGTAGTCTAGCACATCAATGGCTTGTTTTAGCACATTTGACCCATTTTTTAGCGCATTTGAGTCATTTTTCAGCATATTGAGTCCAACTTTTAGTGCATTTAGTGCATTCTTTAACGCATTTGGTCCATTATTCAGTGCATTGAGTACATTTATTGGCACATCTAGGGGACATTCTAGTGCATCTAGTCTATTTTTTAGTGCATCCATTCCATCTTTTAGTGCATCAGTACCCTATTTTAGCACATTCAATTAACCTCAAACTAGAGAGCTAAATTCACCATCTGTCTAATTGTTTGAACCAGAATTAAGGATCCATATTAGCACAAAATCATTTTTCATTCACAATAGTGTCTTAAACTTGATAAAACTAATCTTTACAAGTGAAAATCCTTCAACTAAACTAAGATTTACCACCTCAAAGTGCATGAATCAAATCACATTTTTTATTGTTAAGCTAAGTTTCATTATTAGGATCTGTCATCCTTCATAACAAAACAATGATGTATAATTAGATTTAACTTATTCTTATCAATAAAAATTTTCATTCTATTTGAATTACTTATTATCCTTGGAACTCCTCCAACAAAGATCAGAGTTTAGTAAAAAATTCACATTTGTATGCCCATTTTAACAAGATCCCAAAAATAGAAACTCAAGGAAAAAAGAAGTAGAAACTTAGAACATGATGGATGAAGGTGAAGAAAATCCATTCCATAGATTCCACCAACCTGAAAATGATGAAATCATTAGGAAGACATCCAAACTACTCAACAAGAACCTAAGTTCCACCAATTCATGGAGAAAGTTCTGTAAAAAGATGGGGAAAAATACCTTTTAATGTTGGAAAGCTAAGTTTGTAATTACTTGCTGACTTTGATGTTAATCAACTGAAAGTGAAACATATATTTTTGGGACCCTAATGCTACTCTTGCACTTCTAGGGTTTTTCACCTAAGAGGAGAGAGATAGGGCCAAAAATGCTTATGATTCACTCAAATCAAGATGTATGTAATGTTTTTTTAATGTAAATGAAGATTAAAAAATGCAATTGACTAATCTAAATGACATAAAATGAATGCAAAAGTGAAATAAAAGTTATGTTTGAAAACACATTGTGATATGCAAATAATGAAGAAAATGAATGATATGTGCAAAACATAAAGAGATGAGTCAAATCAGGGTGCACCTAGGAAAAGTATGATGATTCTATAATGTCTTGGATGCTGGTTGAAATCACTAATTTTTCACAATGGGACTCATTTTCCCATGGTGGCAAATCAGTCCTCCTCCTAGTGAAAAAGTGTCAGGGGCTAGTTTCTGTCTGTCAAGAACTAGAACCTGAAAAAATTCAAATTTTTTGTCCTAGGTTGGGATTCATTTTCCATAGGTGGTGAATCAGTTAATCAATCCTCTCCCAAATTTCTAAAAAATAGGAAATAACTTTGCAACACCAGATCTGGAAATGTTTGCTTGTCGGGTTACCAAAGTTAGTTCTACATAAAACAGACAAAAATCCTTCTCCAAGCTCGAAATTGGCTTAAGATGACTTGAAATAAATTTTCAACACCTAAAATCTTGTCAAATCTACATACAAAGAGTTGCAAACAAATATGCAATAGGGGAAAAATGATTGAGGATTAGTGAATAGGGGTTTTCCTTGGTCAAAACCCACTTTTGGTAATTAAACCCTTGAAAAGATAATGAAATGTAAGAGAAAGATAAAGTAATAACATGGGAGTGCTATCAACTTACCTAATCCTTTGTTGGCCTCCTACAATGATTTTAATAACTAAGCCTTTACAACCATGATTTAGAGATTAGACATCTAACCTGAATAACTATTTTAATCATCATGAAGGTGAATTTAACTTGTCAACCTAGGGATGTGAACTTGAAATGGGTTAATACAGTATGTGCACTTGGGACTCAAATTATCCATTTCATTCTATAGCTAAGGAACACACAATACTGAAAGTAAATTTCTTGAAAAGGAATGAGACAAATGTTGAACAACAATCAATGACCATGCTAAGCTAAAATGCATGACATGAATAAAAATCTAAGCAACAAACAAGAAACTACACTATCTACTTTGATTGTAATTACAATCATATAATGGAATTCTATCAGCTGCATCAATAGTTGAAGCTAGACTCCTAACTAAGTACTAAATAACAAGTAATACTAAACTAATGCTAAAATAATAAGAAAAATTACTCACCAAGTGGGCCCCCTTGGCTAAGTATCTTCTAAAACTAATGAAAACTCAGATGCTCAAACTTAGAACTTTATTTTATTCACTATGAATCATGAGTACAAAAGAGTAATGTATCTGTATTACTGAAAACTAGAGAGTGCAAGTACAATATCAAATCGTGCAACCTATAAAGAAGGAGCATTAGATCATTACTTATACTAGCAGTTAAACAAGGTAGTCAACTCCATAATTGGGAGGACATCATTTAGGGAAAATAGAGAAAATGGAGCAATGGTGGTTACGTATGCATGAAATCTGGTCAGACATGCAAGTCCAAATGTAGATTCAGCTCAATGGTAACATCCTTGCATGCTCAATCATTAAAGTCCACTACAAGGCGGTTATGTTTAGTTACATGAAGAATCTTCTGCCATTGGCCTCCTTTGACTTGGATCAATTCCTTTGCTAGATGTTATGATGCATTCCCAACTACCAATGTCTTCCTTAAATTAGCATATTAAATCTACATGGTAATGTCAGTATGCATAATAATTGCACATCTATAACTACTTTAAGGAACATTCATTAACCACATGCAAAATCAATATAGATAATCAACATAATATGCCAAATGTCATTAAAGCTTACAGAGATAGGATTAAGTCCAATGTCAATGGTTTGAGGGAAACATTATGAAAATAGAAAAATTTAACATTAAATTCCATGGCATCTACTAGCAAATAAACTATAGATTCTACCCAAAATTGGACCAAAAACTAGGCTCAACACTCCCCCCAACCTAACGTTTTTCTCGTCCTCTAGCAAGGGAAGGGTTATTCTTCTACTGGGTCAAAGCTTTGAAATTTGCAACTAATAGTTTTCCAACATTACTAACTACAGTGTGTGAATCTGGATACTAATAGAATCCTCCCAATCTATCAATTTTGTTCCATCTCTACTTTTCTGCAGCAATGTCATACTGGTAGAATCTGAAGTTTGGAATGGGTGACATGAGCATGGGTGGCTAGAAAGTCAATGTAAGCCAAGATCACCCCTATGTTCTCTCATTTTGAATATACCTATCAATCCTTTTGAGTGTTGCAACATAATTGTTGATGGAATGAGGCTCAACCTACTTTAGCTCATCAGTTAGACTATTCCATCTTTGTGATAGGAATCTTCTCATAGTTTCCTCCTTTGTTGTTGTCTTTACCTCATACTCAGTGTAAACTGCCTCAATCCAAGGCATAATCCTCTTGCCATAACTAATTCTAAGAATCATTCTCTGCCATTCTCTATAAATATCTCTTGGGTTGCTTGATTCAGCCCTAATAGGTATAGGGATATCAGACTCCAATTGATTATAAGCTCCATGTTGTTGTCTCCAACTAATCTCATTTTGTACCCAAGACATAAATGCCCTCAATTGGACATCCCCAACATATAATAGTAAATTCCAATCATGGTCTTGAGATACAACATAATTATGTAGATAAAATTCACATAGCAGATTCTTCATTTTAGGGGAGGCAATCCTATAAAATTGAAAAATTCGACAGGGGTGTCAATAGAAGGATTCAAACCCAAGGAAATCCTTGACAACTTAAAAGAGAGATATTTTTCTTTTAGGAGCAGAGCATAAACCCTTGGAGGGGTCCTACATTCCAAAATTTATGGTGCCAAAGCTACCATATCATCCACCCTCTACTTCAGGGTGGCAAGTTATGCATCTTTATCTTCAATCTCCCCATCCTTCTTTCAAATTTCCTTCTATTGGATGATGTGGATGTGTTGCTCATATGTTGTCATTGATTTCAACAGTATTAGCATTTGGTATATTAGTTGTTGTATATGTCAAGGATATTGAGAAAATTGTAAGAGAAAGTGTTTTAGGTTCTAAGTGGAACTATGCAGGTCATGAAGGTTTCTTGTTCTATATGTTTAATATTAGTTGGTGTGGATTAAAGGGTTTAATGTTGATTATATTTAGATCATCTACCAGAATTTTTGGAGGTCCGTGTGAAGTTTTGAGTATGTTGTGGTCTGATAGTGTTTATGTTGTCTCTATTAGTGTTCCTAAATGAAGATTGTGTGATTCTATTGATCTCAATTGTTGCGGATGTTTCTCTATTGTTTATTGGTTCTCTTTGATGTCTCTAGATCATTCTCTATCTTTTGGGTACATCCACATTGACTGATGAGCTCATAATTGAAGATCTTTTCTTTTGCATGTTTGGTTTTCCATGTTCCTGGCCTACATGTTAGTGATAGCATGTTGTGGATCTTCGTGGTGAGAGTAACTAAAGTATTTTTGTGTTAGAGATGTTAATTTGCGTCTCCACTATGTTGTGCATGACCTTGGTGGATTTGCATTAAATTTTTATTTGTAAATTTGGGCCAACATTGCAAATATGTTCTATTCTCTTGGCCAACTAAGTTGTGATGAAATCTCATGTAGTGGATATATAAGTGTGATTGTTTCATTGATGAAGAGTGTGCTTCATGTGCTTCTATATGTGTATGTGTGAATATCATTCGATTGTAGAGAAGAGTGTGAAGTGTGAAGAAGTGTTGAGCTTAATTGGAACTGTAATCAGGCTTGTGCAGAAGCTATTTTCTTAGTTCATACCCTTTGGATATTTAATCCTATTCTATTGGGTAGTGATCACCTTTTGTATTTGAGTAGTGAACTCTAGGCAGTGTGTCTGAATGCATGTGCATTCCCCTTATTATTTCTCATTATACTTTTAACAAAGTATAATCTTGTAGACTAACATCCACTATGGTTTTTCCCCTAACAAGGTTTCCCCATAAAAAATCTTGGTGTTCTTTTTCTCTCTAATGTGTTAATTTCTTGTGGTTAATCATTTATTCATCAAATCAAAGATTAAATTTAATTTGGAAAAGTTTAAATTTCTATAACAACTAATTCACCCCCCCTCTCAGTTGTTTGTCCTTTTTTTCCCAACAATTGGTATCAGAGTAGGTTCCTCTAAAGAAGTCTAAAAGCTTGAGGTGATCCAGGATGGAAACATTCAAGAAGGATAGTCTAAGATTTGATGGCACTAACTATTCAATGTGGAAAGTTAGGATGCAATGTCACTTAAGGTGTATTGGTGAATCCTTCTATAAGATTACAAAAGATCCATATACTATTCCTCAGAATGGTCCCTCAATTCCTAATGAGATCAAAGATGTTGAAAATAGCATTAGGGCTATTGAAGCTTTGGTGATTGTTCTGATAGATTCAAAGATGGCTAATGTGATGGGTCTGCAAATAGCTCATTAGATTTGGATGAAACTGGAAACTTTGTATGAAGGAGATGCATAGGTGAATATGGCTAAGCTCTAGAGCTTGAAAGGAAAGTATGAGAATTTGAAGATGGGTGAAGATGAAAATATCACTTCTTTTATGTAGAGAATAAATGACATAGTGATGGGTATTAAATGTGTCAGTGGTGCTATGGATGAAGATGAAATTGTCACTAAATTACTCAGATCCTAGCCTCCCTCCTATAAAATGAAGGTTCATGCTATTGAAGAGTTCATATCAATAAACAAGATGACAAGAGACACGTTGATTGGGAAGCTTTCTACTTTCGAAATAAGTGAATTTGGTGAATCTACACTGAAGACTGAATTTACATTCAAGGCTATTGTATCTAGAAGTAACATGCAAAGATATAGTCTAGGAGAGAGTTCCAGAAAGATATCCAAGTATGATGAAGAACTGAAACAACTTTAAGATAAAAAAAAAAAAAGAGAGGTAGAAGAATTGGAAGCACCAATTGTAAATCAAGAAGGGAGAGGAAATGGTAAGTATGAAGATGTATTGCCTATTAAATGTTTTTCATGCAGTAAAATAGGTCTTTTTGCATCAAGATGTCCTACAAGAGTTCCTAGATCTAAGCCTAAAAATTCTATATTCTAAAAGAGATGCTACTTTGTTGAAGAAGCAATGACTAATGATGAGTCTGTTAAAAAAGATGGAAATGAAGATGAATGGGCTTTCATTGCTACCATTGAAGATAATCCTATGGCTATCGAATCTACTAAAGATGAAAAATATATTGCAGCCCAAGTTTAAGAAAAAGATGAGTGGGTCATTGATAGTGGATGCTCACATCATATGACCGATGATAAAAAAAAAATTGTGAGTCTAAAGAAGTATGATGGTGGGGTTGTAAGATTTGGAGATAACAATGCTGGTGTGATTCATGGAAAAGGATCTATTTTCCTGGTGGTAAGGATAACACTGATGATGTCTTCTACATTGAATTCCTAGAACACAACTTGTTGAGTGTTGGAAAAATGGTTCACGAGGGATATGATCTTTAGTTCAAAGATGGAAGATGCAAGATACATGGAATTTCTAGGAATATGAATGTAATAGGCAAACAAACAAAAGGTAATATTTTTTATATGAATACTACTATTGGGAGTTGTTTAATTTCCCAAGTAGATGAAAGCTATTTGTGGCATAGGAGGTTGTGTCATGTAAACTTTGACAACATTATTAAGATAAGTTCTACTCAAGTAGTAAGAGATCTACCTAGGTTAGTGAATCCTGCTAATATAATTTGCAAGGAATGTTAGATGGGTAAACAAACTAAAGTCTCTTTCTGGAGAAAATAGTTTCATTTAAATAATTTGTTGGAGCTACTACATACTGACCTTTGTGGTCACTCTAGAGCCAAAAGTATTCATGGAGAAAGGTATTTTATGTTGGTTATTCATGATTACTCTAGAATGATTTGGGTTTCATTTTTAAGAGAAAAATGTGAAGCATTGGAGAAGTTCAAAAGTTTCAAGGCTATGACAAAAAATGAGAAAGGTCTAAAAATAAAGTGCCTAAGATTTGACAGAGGTGGTGAGTTCATTTCCAAGGAGTTCAACTCTTATTCTGAAGAGCATGGAATTAAAACACAATTATCGTCTCCTCGAACCCCTCAACAGAATGGAGTTGTAGAGAGAAAGAATAAAATAATTCTGGATCTTGGCAGAAAAATGATGATGGAAGGAAATGTGTCTCAGATGTATTGGAGTGAAGCGATAAGCATTGTTGTGTATACTTTGAACTAGGTAAATGTTAATGGTAATTCTAGTAAGATTTCTTATGAGTTATGGTTTGGTCACAAGCCTACTATTAAGTATTTTAGGATCTTTGGAAGCAAGTGTTATATCAAGAGAGATGATCATATAGGAAAATTTGATGCAAGAAGTGATGAAGGAATCTTCTTAGATTACTACACTAAAATCAAGGCCTACCAGTGCTATAACAAAAGACTGAGAAAGATGGTTGAGAGTTCAAATGTCAGAGTTGACAAAGACTTTATCAAATCATCTAGAAATTGTAGTTGTGATTCAAACAAAGACATTACAAGCCAAGGGAAGAATACTCAGACACATAATCTACTTCAAATTATTCCATATGTTTTGGTGAAGCAACCTCAGTTTTTTCTAGTAAATCAAGTTAGTCACGAGGTACAAACAAGTGCAAGTGTAGAAGAAAGATCAGAAGAGTCAGAAGTTCAAGAATGTCCCAAAAGTCCAAGGTATGTAAAGCTAGATCATTATGAGAATCAAATCATAGGGGATAAGAGTAAAGGAGTGCAAACTAGAATAAAAATTGCAAAAGAATATTGTTTGATCTCCAAGATTGAACCTAAAAGTGTCACTGAAGCCTGTCAAGATGAACACTGGTTGGAAGCTATTAAGGAAGAGCTAACACAAATTGAAAAGAATTGCACATGACTACTTGTTCTGGGGCCTAAAGACAAAAATGTGATTGGTACTAAATGAGTATTTAGAAAAAAGTTGAATGAAGTAGGTGAAGTGGTCTAGAATAAAGAAAGAATGGTATGTAAAGGGTATTCTTAAATGGAAGGTGTTGATTTTGAAGAAACATTTTCCATTATTGCTAGGATTGAAGTTGTTAGACTATTTCTTTCTTATATTGCACACAAGAACTATAAACTCTATCAAATGGATGTAAATTCTACATTTATGAATGGAGAACTAGAAGAAGAAGTTTACATTGAACAACCAGATGGATTTCAGCTAATAGACAAGGGAGATATGGTTTGTAGGTTGAAGAAATTTTGTATGGACTTAAGCAAGCCCCTAGAGCCTGGTATGCTAGATTGGAAAAATACCTACTGAAGCTTGGATTCACTTAAGGTACTATTGATAGCAACTTATACTTCAAATTAGATAATGATAAGGAGTTAATTATAAAAAATTTTGTTGATGAAATCATTTTTGGAGGAGATGATAATCTATGTATGAAGTTTGTTGATGAAATGAAGAGTGAATTTGAGATGAGTATGATTGGAGAAATGAAGTTCTTTTTGGGATTGCAAGTTACACAGTTGGACAAGGGAATCTTCATATCTTAGTCCAAATATGTGAAAGAACTACTGAAAAAGTTTGGAATGGATGACTCCAAACCTGTTGGTACCCCCACGGTGACTGGATGTAAGTTGACATAGAATGATGACTCTCCTAAGGAATATCAAACTAGATATTGGTCAATGATTGGTGGATTTCTCCTTGACTTATACTAGACTAGACATTATGAATGTTGTATGTATGGTTGCTATATTTTAAACTGATCCAAAAGAATCACATTTAATTGTTGTCAAGAGAATTTTCAGATATCTAAAAGGAACAATTGACTTTGGAATTTGGTATCCAAAGGATGATGATCTCACTTTGTGTGCATATACTGATGTGGATTGGGCTGGTGATGTAGATGATAGGAAAAGTACTAGTGGTGGTGCTTTCTTCCTCGGGAAGAATCTAGTACCCTGGTTAAGTAAAAATCCAAACTCAATTTCTCTATCTATTGTTGAAGCAAAATACATTGTTACTACCAATAATTGTACTCAAGTGATATGGATGAAATAGATGATGAGAGATATCAGGGTGATATATGAAGAGTTGATTGCCATATATTGTGACAACTCAAGTGTAATAAATATCTCAAGGAATTTGGTGCTACACTCTAAGACTAAACATATATCAATCAAGTTTCATTTCTTGAGGGAGAAAGTGAATGAGAAAGATGTTAGATTGGAGTATGTGCCTACAAAAGAATAGATTGCAGATATATTTACTAATCCATTGTTGAAGGATACTTTTGAGTGTCTAAGAGGAATGCTAGGGGTAATTACCCCTCCTTATAAGAACTAAAAGATGCATTTACTTGCATTAATCTGTGAACTTCATTGCTATATTCTAATTCATATTGATGTTTATGTGGTTGCTACTCAGGGGGAGTATTCAGATGTGCAGATATGTGGTTCAGAGCATGTATATGGAAAGGTTATTGTTACATTTTCCATTGATGTCAAAGGGGGAGAAGTGTAATGTGAAAAATAATTTCAAGAGAAGTATAGAAGAAGTTAGTTTGTTGGGTTGATGGTATTTTTCACATCATGTGTTGCCATAAATGCCAAGGGAGGAGATTGTTGGATGTTTTGGATGTTTTTCTAATATGTGGTTTTCATTGATGTCAACACTATTAGCATTTGGTATATCAGTTATTGTATATGTTGAGGATATTGAGAAAATTGTAAGAGAAAGTGTTTTAGGTTCCCAATGGAAATATGTAGGTCATGAAGGTGTCTTGTTCTGTACATTGAAAATTATTTGGTGTGGATTAAAGGGTTTGTTGTTTAGTATATCTGGATCATCTACTGGAAGTTTCAGAGGTACATGTGAAGTTTTGAGTATGTTGTGGTCTGACAGTGTTTTTGTGGTCTCTGTTAGTGTTTCTAAATGAAGATTGTGTGATTTTGTTGATCTTAGTTGTTGCAAATGTTTCTCTATTGTTCATTGCTACTCTCTAATGTCTCTAGATCATTCTTTATCTTTTTGGTATGTCCACATTGACTGATGAGCTTGTGATTGAAGATATTTTCTTGTGCATGTTCAGTTTTTCATTTTCATGGTCAACATGTTGGTGATAGCATGTTGTGGATCTTTGTGGTGAAAGTATCTAAAGTATTTTTGTGTTGGAGATGTTAATTTGGGTCTCTACTATGTTGTGGCTGACCTTGGTGGATTCACATTAAAATTTTATTTATAAATTTGGGTTGACATTACAAATATGTTATATTTTCATGGTTGACTAAGTTATGATGAAACCTCATGTAGCGGATATATAAGTGTGATTTTTTCATCGATGAAGAGTGTGCTTCATGTGCTCCTGTGTGTATGTGTGAATAACATTCGATTGTGGAACAAAGTGTGAAGAAGATTGTGTGAAGTGTGAAGAAGTGTTGAGCTTAATTGGAACTATAATCAGGCTTGTATAAAAGCTATTTTCTTAGTTCATACCCTTTGAATTTTTAATCCTATTTTTTTGGGTAATGACCCCCTTTTGTATTTGAGCAGTGAGCTCTAGGTAGTGTGCCTAAATGCATGTGCATTCCCCTTATTATTTCTCATTATACTTTTAATAAAGTATAATCTTGTGGACTAACATCTACCATGGTTTTTCCCCTAATAGGGTTTCCACTTAAAAAATATTGGTGTTCTTTGTCTCTCTGATGTGTTAATTACTTGTGGTTAATTCTTATTCATCGGATCTAAGATTAAAGTTAAGTTAAGTTGGAAAATCTTAAATTTTTGTAACAACTGATTCACCCCCCTCTTAGTTGTCTATCCTTGTTTTCCTAACATCTTCAATTTCTATTTTTTGTTTTTCCATTCTTCCTTCCTTCTTTGTATTTCTTTCCATTAATTCAAAATTTCTACATGTACTATAAAATTGGGAGGATTATGAATTCCTACTAGTTGTTTTGTCAATGGGGGTTCCTCATATGGCACTATCTACATGGACTTAGGTTTTCCAGTCATCTCTGGTTGTGGGGGCACTATTTCTTATTCGACTTCTTGCTGCAAGGACTCTCATTCTTGTTCTTGTTGTGGCTATAGGAACTCTAGCTCTAGTTCTATCTATTGTTGCAGGACTTCTTTCTCATGTTGTAGGAAATCCTGATTTTCCTTAAACTCTTTTGCAATGTTAGCAAGATCAACTAGTGTTATATTTATTGCTTTCATATATATGCCTTCTTCTTCAACATTATCCTACCCCATTGGAGCTTCAGGGTCCTTGTATGATGTATCACTAGGCTTAGGCATTTCCTATGGAGGCATACCAATCACAAGCTCAGTTGGTCTTCATTTCCTAGGAGGTTTCTCACGCTTTCCTTTGGTTGCAAGATGAATAGTGTCAACCTTCCTCTTCTTAGAACTTGGCACCTTTCTTTCTAAAAGATGTGTTTTGGCCTTTCCTTTTCTCATTTTTACCTCTCTCCTTTATTCCCTAGTTTTTATCAAGGTTTCAAGTGGAATGTCATCATCAGAATCGAAGGAAGAACTTTCTTTTTCTGAGTGCTCTATTCCAGAAGAACTAATTTCTATGGTTTCTTCTATTGCAGGAGGATTCACACAAGAGCCAAAACCAAAGGTTGAAGCACCAAGAGGGGCTTCAACTATGCTCAACCTCCTACTAGACCTATGGGATTGAGGTAAAGCCCTAGGTTGTAAGTGCTCAGGCTTAATTTGATCAACATTTATAAATTCTTCCCAGGTCATTCTGGATACATCATGTAGAGACTTTTCAACTAGAAATTTAATCATACAATGGTGGGAAATAAAATTATCCTTACCTTTGTGGGTCTTGGGTGCCATGATTGAGAGAATATTGTATGGAATGTTAGGCACATTCATCCTCCTTTTGTGTCTCATGTGATTCAAAAACTTGAAGTACACATAATGCAAATTTGGCTAGCGACCCTCACAAGTGATGTATTTGATAACATAAATGGCTATTTTCTTCCATGGCTCGGGTAGATATATTATCTTTGCACCCTATATATCAATGCTCAATGGGGGTCATTTGGCTCTGTAAATTCAGCCCTGGCTAATTTGGAATCTTTGGAGGTAAGGTAATTTTTGTTGTCAGTTGGTAACCCTATGACCTCTACAATTCTTTCCTCAATTGCCACAACTTCCAACCCTTTTACTATGGATTTCCCTTTAGAAAATATCTAGGTGAATTCAAGGGCAATGCTTTCATCAAATCCATCTAGTTACAGGAAGTAATTTGACCATCCGTAGTTTCTAAATTCAGCCAGGCATTCTACATCCTACAATAAAACATCATGCACCATAGGTTCATTTCAAATTAACCCACCTCCCATTGTCTGCAATCAAAAAAATGCTCTACAACTTCTTTCTTGTAATTCTTGTCTAAAAATCAAGATCACTTTCCTGCAATAGCTACTAAATTTTTAGTACCAATATCGACTGAATTTTTTTTCTTTGCTTCACTTTTTTGCTTGCAACTTAAGATTACGACAAGGTCAATAATGGCAACAAAAGAAGTGATAAAGGTGAATTATAATGTGAAGAAATGGTGGCTATAGTTAATGTCACTTCACACATGCAACTGGTCCTCTCACTCAAATTTCAAATTAACTCATTTTAAATTTTTTGACATAGCCTAGCATAAATTGACACATGGGCAATATATTTACATCTTTTCTTTCTTCTCCCCTCAACCTAAATTTGGATATGTTTCCACACATGCAATATGGGAGTGGTGATTTGATAGGGAATGATGGCATTTTTTGTAAATGTCTATATTAACGTGCAATGATTAAATGAACACACTTAAAAGATGATTAAAGATAGCAATTAATGTTCACATACCTAAATGTGGAAGATTTGCTACAAATATCATGGAGAAAGTACCGCTTGGCTTTTAGGGAATAAATTGAGAAATTAATGAAAATGAAGTGGAATGAGGAGAGGTGGAATGAAGTGATGGAAGAGAGAAAGGTTGTGATGGATGGGTGGATGGGTGTATGGGTGAAGAAATGGACTTCCACATAAGTGAAAGTCTTTATTATGAGAAGTACATACATTAATTAGCTAGAAGGGGGGACACTAGGTCCACTTCCTTTAGCTACAGGAAGCTCGAGTGCTAAATGGTAGGTAAATTGCTATAGGAACTCTTCTTTGGAAGTTGGCTTGTGATATAATCTAAGGTGATGACCATTGACAAGTAATTTGAACCTGAAAATGTCAATGGTAGTAAGCTAAAAAACTCCATTAGGAAAGACCTTAGCAACTTCATATGGTCCTAGCCACCTTGTTTGCATTTTTCTTGCATTGTCCTAGTATCTTGAGTCATAGAGCAGGGCCCAATCCCCTAGTTGTAATTTCTTGTTCTTGATAAATTTTTCATGCCACTTGATTCTATGATTTTGCACTACTCCTGTATGCTACAGGGCTGCTCTTCTTATCTCATCCAAAGTGTTTAGTTGCATGATTCTTTCTCTTTATACCTCAAAAATATCCATCCCCAAATCTACTGCAATTTGCAAAGTCTTCTATTCAAATTCAACTGGCATCATAGCTATCTTTCCATACATCAACTCAAATGGTGTGAAGCCTATAGTTGTTTTCCAAGTTGTACTATAGGCCCAAACAACTTCTGGTAATTTGTTTTCCCAATACTTTCTATGAATAGCTACTATTTTAGTCAAAATGAGTTCAATTTCTCTGTTGGTCACCTCAACTTAGCTATTAGCTAGTGGGTGATAAGGAGTAGACTTCCTATGCCTTATGTTGTACTCATTAACTAGTACTACAACAAGGGTTGATGTGAATTGTGCCCCTTGATTAGTCACTATTTCTTTTGGGACTCCATATCTTGTGAAAATCTCCTCACAAAGAAATTTTGCAACCTTGTTATCTCTTGCATGCTTTAGGGCCTTAACTTCTACCCACTTTGTCATATAATCAATGAATACTAATATATAAGACTTACCATCTGACAGAGGCTCAATGGGTCCCACAAAATACAATCCCCACTTCTCAAAGGGAGTGATTACTACCTAAGGGCATAGTGGCATCTCATCAAATCTAGTTGTTCTGCCCATTATTTGACATCTATCACATTTTCTGGTATACCTTCCTACATCCTTGTGGAGTGTTGGCTAGTAATATCTTGTGTTCAAAACCTTCATTGTTGTCCTCTTAGCTACAAAATTTCCTCCACATGGTTCATTGTGACATGCATGCAAAATGTCATATGTCTCATCTTCTCTCACACATCTCCTCATGAGATGGCCAAGTCCAATATAAAATAAACATCTAGCAATCCAAGAGAAAGGAAAAGATTTTTTAATGAGTTCCCTTTTCTCTTTTGGAGAGAAGTGAGAAGGAACTCTACTTGTGACCAAGTAATTGGCTATGTTAGCATACCAGGGTGTTTGTATATTGAGGGAGAATATATGCTCATTAGGGAAAGAGTCATATATGGGTTGATTCTCTTCTGATGTAGTTATCCTTGAAAGAAAATTTGCAACAACATTGGCCTTCCCTGGCTTATCCAAAATGGTTATATAAAACTCCTGCATCAACAATAACCATCTTGCAAAAAGGTTTATTTATGATATATCTAATGGCTTCATGATCAACATGCAAAAAGATTTTGTAGCTTGTTATGTAATGTCTAAATTTTTTTAGTGCATAGATTACTACCAATATTTCTTTTTCTGTCATTGTATAATTGAATTCAGCTCCTTGTAATTTTTTATTGACAAAGTAAATGGTGTTTTCAATAGCTCCTTCTTGCTATCCTAAGATTTCTCCTATTGAATAATCTGATGCATTAGTATAGATGTGGAAAGGAAGCTCCCAATTAGGCCCTTTGAGAACATGAGCATGAGTCAAAGTTTCCTTCAAGTCATAAAATTCCTTGTCATAGGCTTTAGTCCACTAAAATTTGACATCTTTAGTGAGAAGAGTGTACAATAGTGTTGCTACCTTGATGAAATCCTTGATGAAATTCCTATAATATTCATCATGACCCAAGAAACTATTAACATCCTTTTGTTTTGTAGGTGTAGAAATATTTTTTATTACCTCAATATTTGTAGGATCTACTTGAATTCCCTTATGGAAGATATAGTGGGCAAGAACTACACCTTCCTGCATCATTATGAAGCACTTTTCACTATTTAAGGACAAGTTTTGTTCTTCACATCTTTGTAGAACCCTTTCGATATTTTCCAATGCTTGATTAAAATCAACACCATAAGTGGTAAATTCATCCATATAAATTCCTTGTAATCATGAGAAATGTTTCAGAATATGCTAATGACTACCCTCTAAAAAGTTGCAAGTGCATTGCATAAGCCAAATGGGAGCATTGAATAGGAATGGGTCCCCCATGGATAGGTAAATATAGTCTTCTCCTGGTCCTTTGGTGCAATTTGGATCTAATTGTATCCGCTAAACCCATCTAGAAAGAAAAGTATTTCTTTCCTACAAGTGTGTCTAAAACTTGATCAATGAAGGGTAAGGAAAAGTGGTCCTTCTTGGTGGGAGCATTAAGTTCCCTATAATCAACACAAACTCGCCATCACTAATGGAGACACCCACTAACTATCTGAAATGGGGTAGATAAATCTTGCATCTAGTAATTTATGCAGTTCTCCTTTTACAATCTATCTTAGTGTAGGGTTAATTCTTCTCTATGACTATCTTACTAGGGTGCAATCATCTCTAATTTAAATTTGTGTGTACAAAGTTTAGGATCCAATCCCTTCATATCATGATAATCCCATGTAAATGCATACTGATGGGTCCTTAGCAGGTTCTCTGATAACAATTGTTGTTCTTCATTTAATTTACTATTAACATTCAAATGGCAGCAATGTATGGGACATGCCTATTCTTGCAAAAATAGTGGTTGTAGGAAGAGTGGCTACAAGAAGTTTGTCTACAACAATAGTGGCTATAGGAAGAGCATCTATAGGAAGAATGTTTGCAGGAACAGTGGCTGCAAGAAAAGCAAGAAGAAGTGTCTTAACTGAAGTAGCAAAATGAGAAGATTATGCTTCCTCCACTTCACAATATTTCTAAATGATGTTAGCCAATACTTCATCCTCATCTTGTAGCTGCATGAAAGAGCTTATTACCTAGCATCATAAGTTGTGCCATAGAGTTAACTTCCTTGGCCTCTTCATCAACATGTGGCCATATGGGGTTATATTCATCATGAGATGGTTGAGTAGGTAGATAAAGAAAAAAAAATAGTGCTTCTCCCATTTGAAATGGTCATGTCACCTAACCGACATCCAATGTATGCATCTAGAGTTGCTAACCATGGCCTTCCAAGAATAATGGGATACTTTCCTAGTGCAACTTTAGGAGAAAGAATCATAAAGTATGTTGGGCATTCCTAGGAGTCTAGAACTACCACAAGATCCTCCACTACACCATCAGGCTTAACAGTAGAGATATGAGCAAGCTGTAGGATAGAAGGAGTAGATCTCATTCTTGCAATATCTAGTTGTTGTAGGATGTCTTTGGTCATTACATTTATTTCTTCCCCTAAATCAATTATAGCATTCTTTACTTGGATCTAATTTATAAAAACTGCTACCACAATACTACCTTGGACATTATACTTAGGGATAGTCACTTTTCCCAGCATGATGTCAGCTAGCTATCCCACCACATGAACTATGGTTGGGTCCTTCTTTTTCCTACCTAGCTTCTTGAGACATGCTTCCTTGATAACCTCACCATAGATTGGAACATCCTTTATGGCCTAAAATAGAGGTATTTGGACACATATGTGCTTCAACTGATCCAAGATATCAAAATTTGTATCCTCCTTTACTTCCTTCTTCTTGACAACCTCCAATCTCTAAGGAAATGGTGGTTCTTATTCAGTTTGCTTGACTTGGACTAGTTTAGGATTTTTAGGTACACTAGGCTAAATGGGATCATTTAGAGGCTCATCTTCATTTTCAAAGGAAGCTCAGTGATAATGAGCTTGGAAGGGACTAGTAGATTAGTGCCTAAATGCAAGTGGATATCACTTACACTCATAACATATGTGGGGAATTGAATTGAATCAATAGAGTATGCAAGTTATTGCTATGGTTTATTATTTGGATTGGGTGTGGGCTGAGCTAGTAGTTGAGTAGGTTTAGTTTCATTTGAGCTTGGATTAGTAGGTGGAGGCATTATAGCAAGTTGTTTAGAATGAGAAGGTGGTTGTATGAAAATCATTGTCTATGTAGGCCATTGCTACCCTCCTCTCAATTGATTTGTTTACTACCAATTTCCTAGAGGTGGTTTCTAATTCCCTTGAAATTGATGCCAATTCCCCAAAGGTTGTTTCCACTAAGGTGGAGAAATTTGATGACTAGTCCAAGCATTTGGAGGGTTACTTCAAAGTTGTAGTGGATATCCTCAATAATTGGGTGGATATGGAGCTACCATTGGTTACCAAATGAATAGGAATTAAATATGGCCCAACATAGGATAGTGGATCTGGTGGCATACCTTGTCTTGGAGCCCAAGGCTTCCTTTGTGCAACATAGTAGACCTGGTCTTCTTCAATCTAGATTTGCTTGAACTTAGGTGGAACTTGCTTGCTTTCAATATTAGCTACCATCTTACATGTACATTCCTTCTTATTTTTTCTACAGTGGGGGAAATACTCTATCAACATTGCCTCTGCCTCCTCTTGCTCCTTCTTGGCCTGAAGTGTATCTAGCTGAGTAGCTAGATTATTGATAATATCTTGCTTGAAGTCTGCTAGAAAATGGGTAATCTCCATTCTTGAAACTCCACTAGTAGTTGACTTACCCATGGAAGATTGGTAAGCTCTCCTTTTCTTTGAGGCTTCCCTAGAGTAGTTATGATATATTTTCTTGATATCTTCCCAAGGAACTTGGGAGATATATCCTCCTCCAATGAGATCCAAGGCATCAGTGCAACTATCATTGATTCCTCTCAAGAAAAGAAACTTCTGAGAGTCTTCATTAAGTGTATGGTGTGGAGATTTTTTTAGGAAAAATAGAAACCTTGCAATGTAATCTTCCAAGCTCTCATCTTCCTTTTGTTGCATCATGAAAATCTCACCTCCTCTCATGTCGCTACCTCTACAATATTCCTTTTATTTCTCAAGAAATTTTGTCTCCATGTCTTCCCAAGTTTCCACAGTATCTCTTCCTAGGCTCATGAGCCATCTTAATGTAGCCTCTTTCAAAGTGGTAGGAAATAGCTTCTATGATAAGTCCATAAAAATTTGGGAGTGTTGAGGAAGGAATGTTTTTGATGTTTTCAACTTCATTTTTATGGGAAATGGGGAAAGGAAAAGATAGTTGGTTGGGTCTGTTCCTATTTGCATCACCCATGCCTGCTCAATGTGGTTCCAAAGAAAAGGGGTTCTCAAGTTGATTTTGATCTTAAGAGGATACTTCAGAACTATTTAGATTAGGATATGCATCAACAAAGGGGTGTGGATCTTATTCTTCTTCTTCTCATAGATTCTAATATTCAACTAGTTGGAATGGATTAGGATTGTTAGGAAGAATCTCCCATAAGAATCCCTTCCCCTTCTTCTATGCATGTAGTATCACTCACTATCAATCACCTTACACAAAGAATTGGTAAAGAATAAGGGGGTCATTACTTCCTAAATGAGGATATACTAAGAGAAACTTGTAGAAACACTACAGCAAGAAAAACTACCAATCACTCCAAAAGACTCCCTAGTTTGACACCATCCTTGACAATGATGCCAAAAATGTTGGCCTCCTACAATGATTTTAATAACTAAGCCTTTGCAACCAAGATTCAGAGATTGAACATCTAACCTGAATAGCTATTTCAATCATCATGAAGGTGCATTTAACTTGTCAACCTAGGGATGTGAACTTGAAATTGTTCAGGACAGTATGTGCACTAGGGACTCAAAGTAACCATTCATTCTATAGCTAAGAAACACACAACATTGAATGTAAATTATTTGAAAAAGAATGAGACAATTGTTGAACATCAATCAATGACTATGCTAAGCTGAAATGCATGACAAGAACAAAAATCTTAGCAACAAATAGGAAACTACTTTGTCTCCTTTGGCTACAGGAACAGTCACAAAATGGAATTTTAGTGGCTATAGGAATAGTTGGTGCCAAACTCCTAACTAAGTACTAAACAACAAGTAGTAATAAACTAATGAAAAACTAAGAAGACAAATTACTCACCAAGTGGGCCCCCTTGGATAAGTATCCTCTAAAACTAATGAAAAATTAGATGCTCAAACTCAAAACTTATTTTATTCACTGTGAATCGTGAGTACAAAAGAGTAATGTATCTATATTACTGAAAAATGGAGAGTGAATGTACAATATCAAATTGTGAAACCTCTAAAAAATGAGCATCAAATAATTATTTATTCTAATAGCTAAACAAGGTAGTCAACTCCATGACTAGGAGGACACCATTTAGGGAAAATAAAGAAAATGGATTGATGGCAGCTACATGTGCATGGAATTTGGTCAGACATGTAGGTCCAAACACAGATTCATCTTAGTAGTAATTCTCATGCATGCTCAATTATTAATGTCCACTACAAGGTAGTTACATTCAGTTACATTAAGAATCTTTTGCCATTAGCCTCCTTTGACTTGGAGCAATTCCTTTGCTGGATGTTATGATGCATTCCTATCTAGTGGTGTCTTCCTCAACTTAGCATATTAAATCTACATGGTAATGTCAGTACACATAATAATTGCACATCTATAACCACCTTAAGGAACATTCATTAACCACATGAAAAATCAATATAGATAATCCACATAATATGCCGAATGTCATTAAACCTTGCAAAGATAGGATTAAGTCCAATGTCAATCGTTTGAGGGAAACATTATGAAAATACCAACATTTAACATTAAAGTCCATGATATCTACAATCAAATAAACTATAGATTCTCCCTAAAATTGGACCAAAAACTAGGCTCATCACCCTTGATGATGCAAGTATGAAGTAATGTTAATGGCTACTTCAAAGTGCTTGAATAGTGCTTGAATTGATGATGTAAAATGCTGGAATGCTTGAGTGAATAGTTGGATAACTAAACTTGATGAATGCTTGAATGAATGGGGATTAAAATGAGGTGAAAATCACTTATTTATACAATTATTGTTCCTTAGTATCTATTCATACCTCATCACAAGCCGACATAAAATTATTTTGAATAAAATCCCAAAAAGAAATTTAAAATATTTCTATTTTGAATTTGGGGCCAAGGGGGACTCATTTGCCACCCATGGAGGATGGGTCCCACCTAGAACCTGAAAAATGTGTGTCAAGAAATATGTTGTATTTAATGTTGTTTGTCAGGATAACATTCAAAAATACACTTAATTAAGTCATATGAGGGCATAAAGGGACCAAATAAAGCATGAGAAAGGTGCAAATAGTAAAAATATGCTTAGAAAAGTGTGAAAGCTTGTTACAAGACCTTACAACACTTAAAAATAGGACTTGTTTAGTGATGGAAAAGTGATTTTTAGGTGAATTGCAATGAATTGAGTCTAGAAGATTGTAGAAATGTCTTACAACACTTCACAACACCTTCACAAGATGTCATTCTTTGAATTTTAGTACCTAAATAAGCATGTTCAGGCCATGTTACAACATAAAATCAGAGCAACATAGTTTCAACACCATGAAACAAGACCTAAAAGGTGATGAAAATGACAAGGGGTCATTTTTATATGGCACATTTAGCCCCCACTTTAGTGAGAAGATGAACTTGCTTCAAACTCACACTAAAGTAGCCATGAGCATTGAGAGGAGGGTTCAAATGCACTTTTGTTAGCAAGATGGAATAACAATGATCAAGAGGGATGATCAAGCCCCTAGGATGAAGATCCCATGGAAAACTAAGCATAAGAAAAAAAGGAACACACAAGTGTTGAAAGGAAAGAATTGAATGAAGCTTCAATCATCAGTCCAACTAATTGTGGAAAGAGATCTAGGATGATTGTTTGAAAAAGATATTGTTTACTCACTTTGGGGTGACATAACACATGATGGTCTGTCAGGTGAGAAGGCCCAAATGTACTCACTCTGGGGCCACATAACTAGTTGATTGTAGGGTGAGAAATCCCAACAAGTAAGATACATATGCTAGTTGATATGCATTCACAAACACAAAGGTGGCTATGGGGAAAAGTCATGCCACTAGCTGGGCTTCCCACTCAGCTATAATAAAGTTATATTGCTTGATAACTTTAACAAGGCACCATAAGGAAAATGCTCATTAACAAAAAGAAAGGTGCCATAGTCCTGCAAGTTGCATTATGCAAGGTGGCAAAAAGTGCAAAATGAAAATGTAAAATGCAAAAAAGTAAAATATAAAAGTGTAAAATGTAAAAGAAGTTCAAAGGAGTCTTGTTCAGTTCATGCAAGGTCAGTCACTTAGGGAACATTGTGTCCAATGTCTCCAAGAGAGGACCAATCAAAGAATAGTATATTCACAACTTAGGGGATGTAGTGTGTCACATCAAGCCACCAAGAGAAATGTAATATGTTGAGATATATCACAATTATGAAGGACATCACACCCAATATCATCCACAAAGTGACAAATGCATCATATAAATGATAAGGTTGCACTAGGAACCAAGAATACACATGAATTATGGTAATGTATGCCCCCCACTTTAAAGGAATTGCTACACATCGTTCTATGAGGAATTACTTTAAAGTAGAGAAGAAAATAAAAAGAAAAACGAAAACAAGACATGAGAGCCAGCTTGGAAAGCCCTATGCCAAGTCATATGTTTCGAAGTTAAGCTACATCATGTCAAGGAAAATGAAAAATCAAAGAAAGAAAAACACACCAAAGACATAAGGGATCTATGAATTTTGGGTTAGTATGTTGGTTGTTGCAATGTTTTTATGCAAGATCTTAGAACTTTCATCATTCCCTAAAGTACATAGAACTAGAAGAATGACACAAAGAAAGCGAAAAAAAGAATCAAAGTCTCTTTTGGGTCAACATGGAAGAGACATTATGGTCTTGACACCTTTCATCATCCCCAAAAGGAAAACACAAGTGAAAATATTATGAAAAGGTGAAAAGAAAAATGAAAAATCTTTTGGGTCAACATGAAGGAGAAATTTCAGTCTCAATACCTCGTGTCATCCCCAAAAGGAAAAAAATAAAAATAAAAGATAAAGTATAAAGGAAAGGAAAAATGTTTGGGTCAAGATGGAAGAGACATAGGGAGTCTTAATGCTTTGCATCATCCCCAAAAGGAAAACACAAAATAAAAGTGAAAATAACAAGGACCTTTTGGGTCCACATGGAAGAGACATAGGGCATCTCTACACTTTGCATCATCCCCAAAATGAAAACACAAAACATAAAGATAAAAAGACAATGCGTGGAAAATAGAAGAATAGAGGTACAAATACAAGAAGTGTACAAAGAGAGGAAACATCAAACACACGATAGAGGGGAACACAATAGGAACAAGAAAAATAAAATAAAAAAGGAATAAGATAAAAGTAAAAAATGCTAGCTAGGAAAATTCAAGTCAATCATCTAACAAGTCATCCGCCTCCCAATCATGTTCAGTGTAATGGGAGGATAGTTGACTATCCAAAGGAATAATTGTAAGTGACAAACTAGGAGTCATACCAGGTTCTTCACTCAGTGGAGAAGATTTATCATTGAAGCTCATGGTAGATGAAAATAAAGAATTTAGGTCATTATGCACTTCATCTATTTTAGCTATCGTCGAATCATCATTGTCATCATCAAGATTAATGATGATAAGAGGACGAATGGTGATTTCTAAGGATGGATGTATCAAAATAATTGGTTGTTGAATTGGTTTTTTTTGTTGGGATTGTTGCACTAGACTATCTTGTGGTGGGTCAGTAGAGGGAGGGTGGTCATATATTAGTTATGTCAAGGGTGGAGGTTGATTTTCTTTATTTTCTTCATTGTGATATTGACAAGCAAGGAGACGATGATGACACCTACATTACCTAGCACTATGATTTTGTTTAATTCTATTTTGGAGTTGTTGAGGTGTAATAGTAGATTGAGTCAACATAGGTTGTTTTGTTTTTGAAGAAGAATAGAAGAAACCAAAGAAGACATCAATCACTTTCTCCTTTACTTTATATACTTGTTTAATTCAAGGAGGCTAAGAAGAGTTTTGTTTCATGTTCCCTTGGTCATTTAAATGATGGTTGGGAAGTATCAAGGGGTGGTTGTTCAGGAGATTTGAAGGTTTTTTCAATGTTAGACTTAGGTTGAAGCATGATTTCATCTATGATAGGATGTGTGGAAGTGGATGGGGATGCGTTATGAAGAGATAATTCAGCTATCTTTTTGGCTTTAAACTTTTGATAAGCTATGAAAAAGAAGTCCTTGCTAGGGGTGATAGGCTCCATGGGTTCAAGTCAAAAGGCTTCTAATGAGAATTTACCTTTGGAAGATAAAGAATTAAAGCCACTATGGTGTATGGTGACTATCTCATTGTCATGTGGAAACTTCAAACACTTATGAACAACTAAGGGGACCACTTTCATTGAGCGAAGCCAAGGGTGACCTAGTTGCAAATGAAATTGGTCAGATTGTGGAATAATTGAAAATGTTACATCCAAACTTTAAGGTCCTATCTATAAGGGTAACATGATCGATCCAATCATAGGGCATGCAAAACCAATATGTTTTTTAATCCATGAAATGGGTTTATTATAATCATCTTGATATAGTTCATGTAATACTAGAAACTCCTCTATGATCATGTTCTCACCACAAGTGGGGTCTATTAATACCCCATTAGTGGGCTTATCATATATTTTTCTAGCTATGTAGAGAGGACCATCAGGAAGCTTTTGGAGTATGTATTTAGCAGAAAAATTAATATCAAGAGATTTAGTGGTTTGGCCCTTACAAGGGATAATGTCTATCGTAGCCACAAGGTTACCCATAGGAATAACTTGGGTAATAGTAGGATTTGTATCATGTTCACTATTTGTATCGATAGTCATTGCATTATTCTTTGAAGGTTCACTAGCCTTGACAAACGAGATAGTATGTTTAGGAATGGGATTGGTGAAAATTTGAAAATTTTGGTTAGGCGATGCAACAGACTTATTTCCTTGATCATGAACACTGTCAATGGACAAATGGAATGAATGAATGAGGTCTTGAAGTAAATATTTTATATTCTTGTAGTGTTCAGTGTCATGTCCATTTTGGCAATGAAAATGACAATAAGTGTTAGGTTTGAAGGTAGGTGATAAGGGATGATTTGGATCAAGTGGTCTAATGGGTGGAAAACTAAGCATGTGTTGTTGAATTAATTAGTTCATTGTGTTGTAAAGGTATCAGGTAGGGCTGTAAATTGTCTCTTCGGATCCCCATATGTATAAGGCACCACTAATTTAATGGTTTCCACTTGATTTAGAATGGGTTGGGTTGGTTGTGGTTGTGGTTGAGGAGGAAGATTAAACTGTAGAAATCCTCTATTTGGTTTGTAGAAGGTTTGTGTGTTATCTTGATTTTGATTGTTTTGTTTGGGTTTTTCAACTCGGCTAGAAGTGGATTTTGAATCACAACTTGAAACCAAATTTTGGTAGTCACATAAGGTTGTACATAAATGCATAAATGAAGGCAATTTCATCATGGTTAACTTATCTAAAGGTTGGTGTGTAATTTTTTGATAAATATCTTTTGCAAATGTGCATCTAGAATCTTGACATCAATTTGAGCATGCAAGGACTGGTAGAGTGAGATAAAATCTGTTACTTTTTCATCTGTGTTTTTTCTACATCACATAAGGTCAACCATTGCATTTTTAGGTGTCATGTGAACTTGGAAGTGACTAATGAAAGCATCCACCAATTCATTGATTGAATGAATGGAATGATTAGGAAAGTTCAAAAACCATTCTAAGGTAATGTCTTTCAAGGTCCTTGGGAAAATTTTTGCTAAAAGTTTATCATCAAGAAAAAAGTCACTACACAAAGTTGTATAGGAATTAACATGGTTGATAGGGTCTCCTCTTCCTCCGTATTTCTCAAACTGAGGCATTTGTATCCCTTGTGGCATCAAGGTACATAATATTTCTAAAGATAAGGGGCTGCTATAGGAATGATATGTGGGTGGAGTAGTTTGGCCTTAACTGATGGTGGAAAGTTGATGTTGCATGGATGAGATAGTGTTAAGGAGTTTTCTAAGAATGGGATCGAGGTAAGTGGGTTGAGGTGGAAAGGAAAATTTTGACGGAGTGTAAGTGATGTTAGGGGAAGTGAAAGGAACACTAAGGGGTGTGAAGGTGGTGGAACAAACTTGCATTGCCACAAGAGAAGTAGGAATGCTAGGTGGAATCGGGAGAGAAGTAGCCACATAGTTAACTTGATGCATAGTTGTGTGGACTTACGGATTGGTATAAGTTGGTATGGATGCTATGGTTTAAGGGGGAGGAACTTCAGGTCCTCCTTGGCTTATAGAAATGCTTTCAGATTGAGTAGTAGAAGAAACATGTTTATTGTAAATCTCAGCAATTTTCTTCATCACTTGCAAGCCATCATCACTTTAAATTAAGCGATGAAGGTTTTCAATGGTGGGTATGGCTATGGTGGAAATTTTTTCAAGTGACAAGTCTTGTTGTAAGTGTGCAAAATCCTTATGGATATTAATGAACTTTTCTTGTGGGAGGGAATAATTTTGAGTGTCAACATTCATTGGATGGAAAGGTGAAGGCATGGAAGTGGTATTGTCAGTTCCTAATGCACCATTTTCTATACTAGGAGTAGAAGCTCATGAGATCCCAAGGTCCACAATGAAAGTGTTATTGTACGATGCCATGAGTCTAGAACTTCTTCTCACTAAAGTATTATCAACGGGGCACCAAACACTCATACAAGTACCACAAAGGATGATTGAATGCAAATTCAAGATAATATAAGAGTTGTAAAATGAAAATAAGATAAATTCTACTAACTGTAATAGAGATCCAACTACAAAAATAAGAAATGCAAACAAATGCCAAAAAATTGCTAGAAATGTTGTCTAAAAAGTGCAAAGGGATTGATTCACCCTGGGTGGTGAATGAGTCCCAGTATGAAGGTTTTTAGTGTTTTTAAAAAGTTTAAAGATGATTTAAATGTTCTACACAATGCAATCACAGATGCAGAATGTAGATTTTTACTTTTTTCAATGAGATGTAATGCAAAAATGAAATCTAATTGAAGTTTTCACTAATGCAAGGTGAAAATGTCCTAAAATGCAATAAAACAAGAATATCCTATTTGAATGTTAATGTAAATGTGAACTAGGATGCAATATGTAAATGCAATAAAAAATGCAAAGTGTTCAAGAGTTGGGTTCACCAAAATGAAACATAGATTTTTGGGATCCTAATCCTACTCTTGCACTTCTAGGGTTTTTCACCTAAAAGGAGAGAGAGAGGGCCAAAAATTCTTATGATTCACTCAAATCAGGATGTATGTAATGTTGTTTAATGTAAATGAAGATAAATAAATGTAATTGACTAATATAAATAATTGAAAATGGATGCAAAAGAGAAATAAAAGCTATGTTTAAAAACACATTGGGATATGCAAATAATGAAGAAAATGAATAAAATGTGTAGAACAGAAAGAGATGAGTCAAATCAGAGTGCACCTTGGTAAAGGATGATGATTTTGGAATGTATTGGATGCTAGATGAAATCACTAATTTTTCATAGTGGGACTCATTCGCCTAGGGTGGCGAATCAATTCTCCTCTTGGTGGAAAAGTGTTGGGGGCTAGTTTCTATCTATCAGGATCTAGAATCTGAAAAAATTATATTTTTAGTCATAAGGTGGGACTCATTCACCATAGGTGGAAAATCAGTCCTCTCCCAAATTTCTAAAAAATTAGGAGACAACTCTACAACACCAGATCTGGAAATGTCTGCTTGTCAAGTTGCCGAAGTCAATTCTATAGAAAACAGATAGAAATCCTTCTCCAAGCTTGAAATTGACTTAAGTTGACTTGAACCACCTATTTTAATTGAAAATAAATCTTCAACACCTAAAAGATTGTAAAATTTTCATACAAAGAGCTACAAAAAAACATATAATAGGGGGGAAATGATTAAGGGTTAGTGAATACGGGTTTACCTTGGTCAAACTCCACTTTTGGTAATTAAACCCTTGAAAAGATAACGAAATGAAAGAGAAAGATAAAGTAATAACATGCAAGTGCTATCAACTTATCTAACCCTTGATGATGCAATTCTGAAGTAATGTCAACGGTTGATTCAAAGTGCTCGAATTGATGATGTAAAATGCTTGAATGGCTAAGTGAATAGGTGGATAAGTGAACTTAATGAATACTTGAATGAATGGGGGTTAAAATGAGGTGAAAATAACTTATTTATACAATTCTTGTGCCTTAGTATCCATTCATACCTCATCACAGGATGACATCAAGTGATTTTGAATATGATCTTAAAAGGAAATTTAAAATATTTTGAATTTGGGGCCAAAGGGGACTCATTTGCCACCCATGGAGAATGGGTCCCACCTAGGACCTGAAAATGTGTGTCAAGAAATATGTTGTATTTAATGTTGTTTGTCAAGATAACTTTCAAAAATACACTTAATTAAGTCATATGAGGGCATATAGGTACCAAATAAAGCATGAGAAAGGTGTAAATAGTTGAAATATGCCTAGAAAAGCGTGAAAGCTTGTTTCAAGACTTTACAACACTTCAAAATAGGACTTGTTTAGTGATGAAAAGGTGATTTTTAGGTGAATTGCAATTAATAGAGTCTAGAAGAATGTAGAAATGTCTTGCAACACTTCACAACACCTTAACAAGATGTCATTCTTTGAATTTTAGTACATAAATAAGCATGTTCAAGCCATGTTACAACATAAAAGTAGAGCAACATCATCAAATAAAAGAAGATTTACACCTTTGGGATAGTCACTCGAAGCAACATTAAAGGAGATTATTATAGCCAAGCTTATAACATTACTAGAGACAAGAGATTGGGAACTATTGTGCCTATAGCACATAGACCCTTTTCAGAACAAGGACCCTCTCTCTTTTGCTTTTGTCGAGTCACTTTTTTTCCTTGCCTTGTTTTGTGTGCCCCCTATTTTGAGTCCTAAGTGGTTAGGGACCCTTAAACCTATCATCTTGAGATGAGCAAGTCTGACCACCCTTGAAATTTTCAAGTCTTTTTCCTTCACGGAGTTCCTTTGGCAGTTTCCCCTAAAACTTTCAAATTGTCATCCTTCACCCTTTGTGGGTCTGCCAATGCAGGCCACCCTTAGAAAATTTTTGTCCTTTCATTATAATTCCCTATGGAGTCCAAGTTAGCACGTCCACCCACACTAAGAGATCTACAACCTTTGTTTCTATTTCTTTTGCTAGCCTACCAAATGACAAACATCTAGCTATTGTCTACCTTACAGACCCCACCATTCCCTCCACTAGACTTTTTAAAATCCATGGCCACCAACCATGCTTGTTTTCATATTATCATTTATTATTGGAATTTAATGACCAACATCCTATAAATAGCAAGTTTTGATGTGTCAATTTCACTGGCATTCCTTCTGAAACATATCAAAGCTCCTCTTGCTTTTGTCACCTCCACGCTTGCGAGATCCTACTATCATTCAAGCATTGCTACTTTCAGTCTCTTCATGAGTTCTATAGGTCTGTTAGGTAGGTATTCTCCCACCACCCATTTCATCCATTTTCATTGAATCTTGCAAAGTTATTTGAAAACTTGATGGGGAAAACCTTAAAACTAGAAAGAAAATTAAATTCCACACAAAACCCAAGTGTTAAATTTAAAACTCTTCAAAAAATAGACATGTTAGAATCATGCAGAACCTTGAATCTCCATCGCCATTCTTGAGCTAGGATTGTCGAGACCTTGTGGCCTACAAGACTTCCACCACTGTTATCTTGGCTAACCCAACAACGAACTTCAAACTGTGGCCTTAACCTTTTGTGGGCCTGCTCATGTAGGCAGACACCATCTCCTTACCATCACTATTGAACCAAGTGCAAAACCTAAGTCAAGGAGAAATATTCCTAACCCACATGGGCCTGTGAACATAGGTTTTTACGTGTAGATGGCATCTTTCCTCTTGCCATTTTTTAGTGGCTATCTAACCCCAACCTTCTACCATCTGGGTTCCATAGAATCATTTTCCATATCTCTTGTTGTCTATTTAGATTCTTCCTATGGGCCATTTGATGCAGGTTTCTACCATTGCTTCACTATCATTCCATGATCATCCCCCAATGGTGAAACCCTTGGTTCTTCCCATTGGGTGAGTCCTACATCATCAGTTTCTATTTGACCTTTCTAAGAAAAACACCTAAGTATCAACCTTTTGCAGGCTGGTCATTGCAAACTTCCATCTGCAAGACACCTAATATTTTCTATTCTCATGAATGGCCATGGTATCCCATCCATCCACCTTACTGGATTTACATCAACAACATTCATTTGAGATCTAAAAGTGAAAATAAACAAGTTTGATGTTTGTAGACCATGTGTAGCAGGTCGTCGTCACCATATGTTTGTCATTTCAAATGGCCAATCACCTCTGTCCTTCTACTTGACGAGACGTGATGCTAACAATTCCCTAAGGAATCATCAAAAATCACTAAGTACATGTGGGTAGTCTATTGTCGGTGGCCACCTACGAGCTGCCATCCCATTTTTCCTCATTTCTAAATTGCTAGGTCGAGCTTGCCATCTTCTATGTGAAACTCAACCCATACACTATCATCTAACCAACCTTTGACAAGCAGCTCTTTTTGATGCTTCTTGTGGGCTCAACCATGCAAATCCCCACCTACAGGCTACCATATTGTCTCCAAAGTTTTCCATCACCCTACATCCTATTGTTGGTCTTCACCCACATTGCCTTGAAAAAAATAGACTTTGAAAAGAGAGGCACCACTCTTCGTACCTACAAGTCCCACCATGTAGGATGTCACCTATTGGATTCTATCTTACCAGTGTCATTCCAAATGGTGGAGCTCCATAATGGATAAGACACTAATTGCACCTGTAACCCCTAGACCTGCATGACCAAATGAATAAGCTAGCATCTCCAAAACCTCAAGAATGATCAAACCCACATGTAAAAATAGGCTAACACCTTGGTGGGCCCCATTATGATAAGGAAATGTCAATGTGGGTTACCACATGCGGGCTTCCATGCCATCTTCATCATCTACGAATGGCTTCCTCCAAAATGACTACCAGCCTAGGGAAATCCACATCCCTAGGCCTACATTGGCATATTTCCTTGAACAAAAAGTAGAAGATGATTTGTGATGAATGTTATGATCCTTGAGATGAACTACTTGATTTGACATTATTTTTTAGAATTTTTCAAAAACTCCCCTTGTTTTATACATGAATATGCTTACTACTTCTTTTATTGTAAGATTTATGGAATCAACTGTAGGACCTTCGAGAGTGCCCATAGAAAATGAAAAAGGAAAAAAGAACACCAAGGCACTAAGGGGGAAGGAAGATAAAGATCATATGAAGTACAAATTTCAAGGAGTAGACCTCACCTCCAAGGTTACCACAAAATGGGATACAGTTACAAGAACAAACCTAGGACATATTGATATAGATGAATTCAAGTATAGGGTCATTATCAACCCCACTATAAAAAATTCTAAGAAGATTAGAAAGAGTGGATTGGCCAAGGTAGCCAGGTTCCCACTCACTCTTGTGGCTCTAGAGTTGGTGATGGCCTATAGGGAGGCCTATTAAGAGAAAAATAGAATAATTTTTGACAAAGACAGCAAAGTATTATCTGACCTATCTCCCAAGTCCATAGGGAGAACATTCTACATCCCCACCTTTGACCCTATAGAGGAAACTACCAAAGAATATGCAGAAAGTATGTGGAAGGTCAACCCCTTGAAATGCAAGAAAATAATCAATCAACATTGGCTAAAAGAGAAAATGGGAAGCACAAACAAGGTACCCCAAGAGCTATTTAGAAGTGATTTCTATGAGGATTACCATGACTTGGTAACTTTGCTAAGCAGGGTCGTGGGCATTCCTAATACAACTTATTTCCAAGAATGGATGTTCTACTTTATAGAAGAGATCATCTAAGGAGAAACCAAATTTCACTGGGCAGGGATGATTAGTGAGAATCTACGCCAATAGTTTGTGGTGATTAAGAAGGCTTCATAATTTTACATGAACTCCTATTTGGTCTATCTTCTAGTCAACCTAGTTCCATATAGAGGCCTATTTGTGGCACAGAGCCCAACTCTGAGAAGAGAGCTAAAAGTATATGACAGACATCCCCAACTCCAATACTAAAACTTTAAGAAAGATTACTATAGAGTGAATGATTCCTTCATTGAGCACATCATCAGACTCCTCGAAGGGGACTTTGAGATGAGAGTTACTCATAGTCCCTACACCTTCATCCTCTAGTTTGGATTCCTATTCATACAATTTCCCAAGTTCACCTATATCAAAATAGAAGACTTCTCTGAGAGACCATATAAACTGCCTAGATATCCAAATGACCAGTTGATTCTACTAGAGGTCTCTAATAAGTTGCAACATGCATATATACTTTTGAGCGATAAGCATAGGCTAGGTGTTAGCTCTCAAAAATGCAGGTGGAATGCCTCAAGAGGCTGCCAATCTCTTGATATGCTTTAGGGTAATAGACAAGGTCAAAAGCTTTCAACCTTCTACTCTTCAAGTGCTGCTAGACCTAGGCAGGTGTAGCTAATTGAATAAAGCAAAATTTTTGTACTTATGATAATATTTCTTGCAATGATTTGTCCACAATGGCAGATGGAAGTGAACAAATGAAATCAAATTTGGTATAAATTGTATACGAATTCTAAAACTAAAACCTAATATGTTCAGTTAACAAATGTAAAGAAAATGAATGAATCTGAATGATGAAATGCAGAGACTAGTGCCTTATTGGGTATGCAAAGTCAAAAGAAATAGAAGTGGGCAACTTATTATAGTAGAAACTCAAATTGTTGGCATATATTTTGTTTATAACTTGTATAAACATGCAATATTGTGACTACTAAGCTCTACTTTAATAATCCATATGAATCTCCCTAATTACTATGATCAACCAAAAGGATTTAATCTCTCCTTGAAAGAACCAATCAATTAATCACATAGATACAACAAATGTGCACTGATAAATTGAAAAAAAACTTGTTATTTCAATTTAAACAACCAGAAAGAATCAACTTGGAGATAACTTAGCAATACTTTTCAATAAACTCAATAGGCAATTGACACCAAAAATAAACTACCACATCAACTAATTTTCATTGAAATCGCCATTTGAAAACTTGCATCATAGTCTCTGATTTGAGAAATTTATTCTATTGTATCCATTCCTAAACAACCTACTGTATCTCCTAAAATCCCATCTTTCATTAACAATCGGGAATGCACATTTATACACTAGCATCAAGAAACACATTGCATTGAGGTCCCATGTCAGCCTACTACCGAATTCGGGCTCATTTCATGCCAGCCAACAGTACTTCAATTTTGTTAATCATTCGCTGAGACATCCTAATAGTCATGCCGAAAGGAAATTGTATCGCTATGAAATATCCTTTTTGTTTTATTCAATTTTTCCATGACCCCTCAGAGTCGGGGAAATGTCATATAGATCACATTATTTTTCCCCAAGATGTATTCTTTCATTTTACATGTATTGCTGTAACATTTTGTTCATTATTCCAAAGTTAAGAGGTATCATTTGGTCCCTTTGTGTTTCACTGTGACTTAACAAAATTAGGGAGACACTATATAGATTACCTTTTGTTTTACCGAAAACCCTCATGATACATTAAGGTTGCCGAGAAAATTCAATTTTCTCACCGACAGAGTCCATTCATTTCATGCTCTTTTCTATGACATTTCAATGTCGGGGAGACATTATATAGATAATACTTCGTTATACCAAAAGTCACCCTTAATGTTTTTTCCCAGTCACTGAGACATAAGAATTTTTCTTATTGAAATGTGCCTCCTCACTTCATCCACTTCATTGTAACTTTATGATATCAGGGAGACCTCTCGTAGAGCATACAATATCTTACCGAAAGTCTTCATCCATCTTTGTGTGTCGCTGAGACAAATCAATTTTCATGCCGACAAAGTCCCTTTTGTGTTCCATCGATGAGACTAGAGGTCACTTCCCAAGACCTCACTTCGAAGTCACATAAGTCTTACCAAGATGTTCCTTTCATCTTGTGCATCGCCAAGACATAAGGGTTTTCTCACCGATGCTCCATTGGTCTCATTTACTTTGTTGTGACCTCATGATATTGGGGAGATGTCATATCAGCTATATCCTTGTCTTACCGAAAGATATTTTAAGTTCACACCTCGTCACCAAGACATAATCACCTTCATATCGACAGAGTCATATTTGTGCATCATTGATGAGACCTAAGGTGTTCGTTGAGACAATGTTGCGATGCTATATAAGTCTTACCGAGATTTTTATTTTTTTTGTCAGTTGATGTAACAATTCAAACTCACCAAGACCTTTCTTAATTGCACATGATTCCTCTTGAAATGTTCTTTTAGTTTCCCGTCGGTGTGACAATGTGATTTCGTTATGACTTCACACCGAACACAAGTTTGGCCAAAGTGAATCCTCATATTTTGTTCAGTGAGACTCCACCCAAGAACTCGTTGATGAAGACTCTATGTTGGCAAGGCTCAACAAAGTTGATAAGAAATTATTTCAAATGTGATTAACTCTTACCGATAAGCCTTTTCAGTGCACGGTCGGTGAAACAAGATACATTCGGTGAAACATTACCTTGACGACCCCTTAGCTCTTGCCGATGAGTTTTTTGTCGCCGATACAATGTGAAAGTCCTATCGAACAGAAAAATAGATGAATTCTAATTGCTATGATAGTGAAGAAGTCATGCCGATATTCCTACAACAAACATATGTTAGCACAAAAGCATCATGGGTCAGGGAGACAGTTATGAACCTATGCAGATAGGAACTGTAATATGAAAAATGCATGACCCGATGGATCCTATGGGGGTATATGGTAAAAATATGGGTAAAAATATTATGAAGAGAGGAAAATGTGCTCAAGGTAGGACTCATTTGGAAAATGCATGGGTATGAACAACAAGAAAAATCATCAAAAATTTACAGTTCCAACACTAGGCATCCCCTATCCTCTCACCTTTGGCCAAGGAATGTATGCTCTTCTCACATCCCAATGTGTGGAGTACTCTAAGAAGGAGATCATTAAATATAACTTGGAGCTTTACATTAGTTAGCGATAAATGGATCTATATGGAAAACTAAAGAAGATGGTTGGGAGAGAATATGCCCACTTGCACAATATTGAATACTTCTAGGAAAACTATAGAGATGATAAAGAAGTATGCATGAGACACTATATGCATATGATAGCCTACTTTTTGAAGACAGACAAACTATTTCTAGTGCTAGATCAAATCATGGAAGATGATAATACCATCATAGATCTAAGGTTTGATGCAGTTGCCAACTTGCCCCTCTCCTTGATTGATTGGAATGAGGAAGAGGTCAATGAGCTCAACATCTTGACCAAGTCAATAGAGCACAAAACCAGATAATAGATTGATGCATAGATTTCTCAACTAAAGCTTCAAGGAGTAAATCTGACCTATGGCAAGCTCAAAGATGAGTTTGAGAGTGAAACTGATAGTGAGATTGTTGTTTACCCAACTGGAGAGACTCCAAAATCTCCTCCTGCCACCAAGTCAACTAAGAGAAAGGAGGTAGCCACATGCCAACCAAAGCATAAAGTATATTCAAAGAAGGCCTCGAAGGGTGAGACCTCCAAGAAAGCAAAGAAATTGGGTGGATTCTCTGAGATGCCCATGATCCAAGAGGATTCAATCCATGAAGGAGAGGAAGAAGAGGCCAAGCAACCAAAGTTCCCACCTGCTACTTCTACTTTTTTTGCTACCACTACTGCCACTACTATCACTCCTCTGCCAACATCTCAAGCACTACCTACTTCCTCTCCAGCCATGTTGGAAATCTCAGTTCAACTTACCTCTACATCACCTACTACACCCATTATGGTGAGAGATTTATCCTCTACAACCACTTCTCCACTCTCAACCTCTTCCATGTCTCCATCCACTACAATTACTTTGGCCTCCATGATGACAATTCCTACCCTCACTCTTCTAGAATCTTTTTCCCAACATATACAAAATATACCTATAGATGTTTCTAGATTATTGATGAACCATGCAATGCAGGTTTCCCTAGCTCAGGTTTTTTTTGGTCTCCCTATCCCTCCTTAGATAGAACCTCCCAAGATGGAGGCGACAATGCAAATTTCTAAAAAGCTAGAAAGGAAAGAGAGGGAGGCCACCAAAGAAATGGATGAAGAATCTAAGGATGACTACCATGAGCATCTAGAGCATTAACACTTGGTCATTGGTGAGGTAGCCTATGAAGAGGAAAAGGCACAATCCTCAAAGGAAGATGTTGAAGATCTAGGTGCAAAATACATAGTGGAGACTTCCAACCAAGAATTTGACGAAGATTTGGCCCAAAAATTCAAGCATGTCAGAGAGGAAGTTGAAATATAGTCTTCTAAAGAAGAGGAGACCAATGAAGAAATGGAGGCATCCATAGAGCCTCCGACTAGAACAAGACAAGAGCCCTGATCATGATGAAGAGATGCTTCCCACAAGGGAATAAGAAGAGAAGAAAGAGGATAAACTTAAGGAAGAAGATAAGCCTAAAGAAGAGGTTGAAACAAATAAAAGCTCAGAAGCAAAGCACCACACAGAGCTTGGGCAAGAGGAAGAAGAAAAGGCATCTAGAGGGGAAGATAGCCCCAAAGAAAATATAACTACTATTGAGTCACAAGAAGAGAAGACCATATTTATCCCTAACTTAGACGAAGAGGAAGAAGAGAAAATAGAGGAAGCTCCAGGCCATGAAGAAAGGGAGATCTAGCATTTTCAAAGAGAAGAAGGTGATCATGAATCACCAAAGGAGGGATCTCAGATTCCCAAATGGATGGAAAAACAACTACGTAAGAAGACTCCCACCCCCATGGACCCTAAAGGAAGACTAGAAGTGATTCCAACATGAGCTTAGATAGGAGAAAAGAAAGATAAGAAACCATAGATCTAATCCCATATCATGATGGATGCATCGAGATTGAGGAAAGTTCAGATTGCTACTCCTATGATGGATAAAGGAGGAGTTAGCTATAGTATCTCCACCATTGACTTGGGGACAACCACAAGGGAATAGAAGATTGATCATCTTTATGGATCCATCACCACGATCGTGCACCAAATGAATAAGGATCAATCATCCAAGAAGGAATTAAAGGAATAGGTGGAAGATCTCATGGCCTACATATAGTAATGGTCTTATGCTAAGGAACTACCTACAACATGGCCAACAACTCTTCTACTAATTTTCAAGGATCACATCAATAAATTGGAGAAGAGAAAGAACTGGACTAAGGCCGTTGAAGATTGGTTCAAGTGAGTACTTTACAATGGAGATATGGGCATTTTCCATGTTGTCCACATGGCCAACAAGTTCTTGGAAGTGCAAAAGAAACTTGAAAGCATGAATAAATTTTGTATTGACTTTCTGAAGCTATACAAGATCACATATCCTAAACTCAAGGCTATCCTTAGGATGCCTGAGAGGACTTGGGAAAAGGAGTTGGCCTTAGCTAAAGATGATCATTGGCTTGTTGAAATGTGGAAATTGGGCCTAGATCATAGAAAAGAAGTCTTGGAGAGGGTGCTCCATGAAGTGGAGCTTGACCTAGAATGGGTCAAGGAACTTTGGGTAGCTTGTGAAGAAATTTCAAGCTCATGACAGACTATAACATGTCATCCATTGAGTTAGACCATGAGAATATAATGCCTTATTTCCATAAGAAGATGGAAAATGAGGCTACAAACTCACTAATGCCATATTTTATGTATTTTGCTACTCGAGCCATCACCCAATTAGAGAAAGTAATTAAGAATATGCCAAAGTACAACAAGGATTGGGAGCTAATCACTAGTAGATCTAGGAAATTAACCTTCCAAGTACTCCAACCTAACATAATGAAATGGAATAAACTTTAGGAATTAATCGAAAAGTTTATGGGGTATGCCACTATGAAGAAGAATGAAGGAAACCTATCATTGATGATGAGTTCCTCACTATGTAGCTGCAACAAAGGAAATCAGCTACAAGACAAAAGTGCTACATTACCAAACACTAGAGGATAAAATAGGCTAAAAGATAGGAAGTGTATTTTATATTGTAAAATATTTGGGGTAGGTGAAACCCTAATTTGTAGTGAATCTTGGCCACACAATGAGATTAAATCTTGGCCATTCATTCTACTTTTTGAAAACTATAAATAGGGTCTCCTCTCATTTTCAAAAGAGAATTGAGTTGTTGTAAAGACATACTACTGAAATTCTAATAGGAATTCATTGCTTTTGGGTGGATTCTTGAGTTTCATCTATGTTTCATGATTCTTATCCTCATAGTCAATAGATTTGAGTAGATTTTCTTTATTTTTCCATGTGTTTTGCATGCTTTAGTAAATTAGTAGATACTGTCCATTGACGGTGAAGAATTATGTTGTGTTGATTCCCTTCCATGTTCATGATTTTTGTTGTTTATTGATGATAAATAGCAGCATAAATCTAGTATGAACATGAATTGATTGTTGTTCTTAAATATTATTTTTTATTCATGCTTTATAGCGAATGAATGTTTGAAAATTTGTAGACCTTAGAAGATTGCACTAATTTCATGAGAGTGTTAGCTAATTTGGTTAAGTGGAACTTAGTTTCAAGAAGGTTGTCCACCATAGAATCCTACATTGTCACTGTTCATTGATAGTTTCAGGTCTAGGAACTTCCGTCTTCCCCTTCCCTTTGACATTTCTTTGAAATAGTAATTTGGGAAAAGTTCAAGCATCATTGTAAAGCCAAATTTGATGATGAAATTAGAGTTTTAGGTTGTTATTTTTAACTTCCAACAATTACATATCAACTATAACATCTCAAAGAACTCCATTTAAAGAACAAATTCCCCTCCAACTTGACATACTTAAGGATAACCTGTGATTACTAGAAAATCACATCAACCAACTGAGACATTCCAAGCAAGTCATGACCTGACACCTAGGAGACCTAGGGGTAATTTTCACTAGTATAATTTGACAAATAAATGACTAGTGACTAGAAATTTTAGTCATGTGACTAACACTAGTAGAATTTGGAAAATAAATGACTGTTTTTTTCATTTATAAGTGACTAATTTGGTCATCATGTAAAATCATAGCTAAATGACTATTACTCCTCTATTCTTTTTTCTTTTGAATTTGATCATAATCCACAAAGCTTAAGCCCCGCTCATGGGACCCTACCTAGGCGAGCCATTTATAATATATTTTTTATATTATATTATATTAATAAAATTTATATTATATTAATAATATAATATTACATTAAATATTATATAATAGTATAATAGTATAATAGTATATTATATTTATAATATATTTTTATTTTTGCATAATGGGTTCCATAATTTTCATTATAATAGTTGAAACCTTATTTTCAGGCTGCACCTCACCAAATCGAAGAAGTGAAAGGTCAAAACTAGCGAGGAAGAGTTTGGAGGAGCCAAAACCAATAGGGGTGGGGAAAGTGAAAAAATCTATAGGTAAAGGATGCCCTAATATTAAAACCTAAATGTGTTTAGTATTAGGATCTTCTGTAATTTTCAAGGATGCATGTTAAAACTTAAATGTGCTCAGTATTAGGATCTTGGCTATAATTTTCATTTTAAAAACATACTCTAAAACCTTGGGTCACCAAATTGGAGAAGTGAATGCAATATATGTTCTAACAATCTAGCTATGATTGATTCAAGTTAAAAAATGCATCTCAAAGTTTTGGGTTTATCACTATAGAGGCTTCACCATCAACTCCAATGATTTCCACAACTCCCACAAAAGGTCAGACTCAATCAAAGAATATGTGCATCCACTTCTTTTTCCTAGGATTTGGCACTGAATTTCTTTACCATCTTGAGTTTCCCCCATGATTGGAACACTATCAGAACAAGGAGAGTAATCAACACAAAATCCATGTGCCAACTAGATAAAAATACAATAAAAATCCCCAAAGTTATGGTAGCTATATTTTGTACCATAAGAGACATTATATCTATAACCAGGCTTTTGATTGATGCATAGTGCATTGAGAGTCTATAACTTATCAAGTCATTGCCATAATAAAAATAAACAAACAAAACTAATTATTGATTCAATGTCTATGAATGAAAATTGAGAAGAATATGACTAGAACTTATCAATGTGACTAACATCATAGCCTGTAACAATATAAAATAAGTGTGTAAGGCATGGGCAAGCCAACTTTTAACAACTAAAAACAAAATCATGGGGGAGCTCTCGTTTACAATGGAAAGAGATGAAGACAACTCTTCTGGTAACTAGGATTAATCAAACAATAAAAATACACAAGGTAAGTGAAATGTAAAAACAAGAGTCTTTCAGTTCATTTTCCAACTCATACATTACATTTGTGTTCATAACAAGGAGTTTTGCAAGGTTTCTCTATCTTGAGTCTAAATGAATTGAGTCATGTAAACTTGTACATTATTCTCAATTAGAAGAATCATATTTTGTGTGATATATTGGTACCTAAGATTTCTAATGTTTTGAATCATGGTTAGGGAATTTCTTAATTTTTTATCACACATATTTCAATTTCTAACTTGTTACACATCATCCAACCTTCTCATTAGATTTATCCAACATTCATCCTATTAATGACACTAAAGAACATGCACATTTTTTAGGTAATTATAAAAATACAATATAATGTGGTGTATTCATGTTAAACCTTATTAGAATAATATTTTTTACACACTCGTATATAATGTGGTGTATTTATCTCAAACTTAAAGCTAAACCGATTTAGGCATGAGAATTTGGGTATAGAGTGCACTTTCAACCATATGATAGTTTGAGAAGATAAAACGAAGTTCAAACAAAAGTTGAACCAAACTAAGAGGCTTATGGGTTTAGCATATTTTGCAATATAGATGATAGGCTATGTGTTGGAAAAACAAGGATAGACAATTGAGAGGGGGGGTGAATCAGTTTTCATAGAATATTTAAACATTTCAAACTTTGCTTAACTTAATCTCAAATCTAATGAATAAACAATTAGCACATCAAAAACAGAGAGAACACCAAGATTTTTATGTGGAAACCCTATTAGAGGAAAAACCACAATGGATGTTAGTCAACAATATTATACCCTATTAAAATTATAAAGAAAAATAATGGGAATGCACATGCATTTAGGCACACTTCCTAGAGCTCACTGCTCAAATACAAGAGGGATCACTACCCAAGGAATACAATGCAATACGGATTAGATCCGTAGGGTATGAACTGAGAAAATATTTTCTTCACAAGCTTGATTACAATTCTAGGCACAAAAAACCTTCTTCACACTTCACTCAAACTTCTTCACATTCTACTCTACAATCAAATGAATAAATCAATGTTTTCACACTTTCAATTTCTCTATTCCCCAAAAATATTTTTCTGCATTGCTCTTCTCCCCCTTTGACATCAATGGAAAAGATAAGCATTATCTTCCCATATAAGAGCTTTGAACCACATATCTACACATTTGACTACTCCCCATAAGTACTAGCCACATAAACGTTAATCAGAATCAAGAAATATCTATCAAGCACACGGATTGATACAAGTAAATGCATCTCTTAGTTCATATCAGGAGGGGTAATCACCCCTAGCATCCCTCTAAGATACTCAAAATTATCCTATGGAAATGGATTGGTGAAAATGTCTACAATCTGTTCTTTGGTAGGAACATATTCCAGTCTGACTTCTTTCTCATTTACTTTCTCCCTTAAGAAGTGAAACTTGATTGATATATGCTTAGTCTTAGAGTGTAGCACCAAATTCTTCTAAATTTTAATTGCACTTGAGTTTTCACAGTATATGGCAATAGGTTCATCATATACTAATCTGATATCTTTTAGCATTTGTTTCATCCACATCACTTGAGTATAGTTATTTCTAGCAGCAATATACTCTACCTTAGCAATAGATAGAGAAATGGAATTATGCTTTTTACTCAACCATGACACTATTATCTTCCCTAGGAAGAAGTCACCACCACTAGTACTCTTCATATCATCTACATCTCCTGCCCATTCCACATCAGTATATGCATTCAAAGTAAGATCATCATCCTTAGGATACCAAAGCCCAAAGTCAACTATCCCTTTCAGATACCTGAAAATTCTCTTTCCAACAGTCACATGTGATTCTTTTGGATCAGCCTAAAATCTAGCAACCATACATACAACATTCATAATGTCTGGTATGGTATGAGTTAAATAGAGAAATCCACCAATCATCGACCTGTATCTTGTTTGATTTTCCTGAGGAAAATCATCATTTTGTGTTAACTTGTATCCAGTTACCATGGGAGTACCAACTAGCTTTGAGTCTTCCATGCCAAACTTCTTCAACAACTCTCTCACATATTTGGACTGAGATATGAAAATTCCATTTTCTAACTAAGTAACTTGCAATCCTAGAAAGAACTTCATCTCTCCAATCATACTCATTTCAAATTCACTCATCATTTCATTAGAAACTTTCATACATATATTATCATCTCCTCCAAAAATAATGTCATCAACAAAGACCTCAATAATCAATTCTTTATCATGATCCAAATTGAAATAAAAGTTGTTGTCAGCAATACCTTTATTGAATCTAAGCTTTAGTAAATATTTATCCTTTCTAGCATACCCGGTTATGGGGGCTTGCTTTAGTCCATACAAAGCTTTCTTCAATCAGAAAACCATGTATTCCTTTTCAGTTAGTTGAAATCCATCTGATTTTTCAACATATACCTCTTCTTCTATCCCACCATTCAAAAAAGTTGACTTTACATCCATTTGATAGACTTTATAGTTCTTATATACATCATAAGAAAGAAATAATCTAACAACTTCAATTCTAACAACAAGGGAAAAGGTTTCTTCAAAATCAATACCTTTAATTTGTAAACATCCTTTACATACTAGCCTTGCTTTATTCTGGACCACTTCGCCTTGTTCATTCAACTTATTTTGAAAGACCCATTTAGTTCCAATCACATTTTTATCTTTAGGTCTAGGAACAAGTATCCATGTATCATTTTTTTCAATCTACATCAATTTTTTCTTCATAGGTTCCATCTTGTGTTCATCATTGCAAGCTTCATTGACATATTTAGGCTCAATCTTGGAAATTAGGCAATACTCTTCTACAATATTTCTTCTAGTTTGCACACATTTATTCTTGTCTCCTATAAATTTATTTTTACAATGATTTAGCTTTACATACCTTGGAACCTTGGGACTTTCTCAAACTTATGTTTCTTTTGTTCCTTCTTCTACACTTGCACTTGTCTCTCCTTTACTTTCTTGATTTACTGAAATAAATAGAAGTTGTTTTACCAAAATATATGGAATAATTTGAAGTTTATTTTGTGTCTAAGAATTTTTCCTTTTGTTTGTACTGTCTTCCTAGTCATCTGAATCATATCCACAGTATCTAGATGATTTGGAAGAGTCCTCATCAACTCTGACATTTGCACTTTCAACCATTTTTCTCAATATTTTGTTAAAGCATGTGTAGGCCTTTATTTTAGTAGAGTAACCTACAAATATTCCTTCATCACTTCTTGCATCAAACTTGGCTATGTCCTCATCTCTCTTAATATAACACTTTCTTCCAAAGATCTTGAAATATTTAATAGTAGGCTTATAACATAACCATAGTTCAAAATGAGTCTTACTAGAATTACCATTGACATTTTCCCAGTTTAAAGTGTACATAGTAGTGATTATAGCTTCACTCCAATAGATGTGAGGCACATTTCCTTCTATCATAATTGTTCTAGTAGCATCCAAAATTGTTATGTTCTTTCTCTCTACAACTCCATTCTGTTGAGGGGTTCGAGGAGTAGATAACTATATTTTGATTCCATGCTCTTCATAGAAATAATTAAACTCCCTAGAGGTGAACTCACCACCTTTGTCTAACCTTAACCATTTGATTTTTAGACCTTTCTCATTTTTTTCCATAGCTTTGAAACTTTTGAACTTCTCTAATGCTTCACATTTTTCTCTTAAGAAGCAACCCATATCATTCTAGAGTAATCATCAATAAGCAACATAAAGTAACTTTCTCCATGAAGACTTATGACTCTAGAGGGAATGCATAGATCAGTGTGTACGCGCTCCAGTAATCCATTTGAATGATGTTGTTTGCTCCGAAAAGAAACTCTAGTTTGTTTTCCCATCTAACATTCCTTGCAAATTGTGCTAGCAGTCTTTACTAGCTTAGGTAGATCTCTTACCGCTTGAGTGGAACTTACTTTGACAATATTAACAAAATTAACATGAAACGGCCTCCTATGCCATAACCATCTTTCATCTATTTGAAGAATTAAACAACTTTCACTAGTAGCATTCAAGTAAAAAATATTACCTTTATCGTTTACCTAAAGCAATTACATTTCTAGAACTTCCAAGTATCCTCCATCTTCCACCTTTTAACTCAAGATCATAACCCTTATCCACCATCTATCCAACACTCAACAGATTGTACTTCAAGCCTTCAACATAAAGGACATCATCAGTGTTATGCTTACTATCGACCTCCTACAAGGATCTCCTAACTGGGCTTCTATAGCCATAATTTAGAAACTGTACATCTAACCTGAATAGATATTCAATCATTATGGAGGTGCATTTAACTTGTCAACCAAGGGACATAGACTTGAAATGGGCCAGCATTGTATTTGCACTAGGAATTCCGAGTAGCCATTTCTAATCTACAGCTAAGAAACATACAATACTAAAAGTAAATTGCAGGAAGGGAATAAAGAAAATGCTAAACATTAACCAAAAACTTTAATAAATGGAAATGCATAACAAGAATAAAGAACTGGGTGAAAATATAGGAAACTATTCTATTTGATTTGTCTATAGGAACATACACAAAATGGACTTCTAGTCGCTGCAAGAATACTCAATGCCAAATTTTGAGCTAAGTACAGAACAGAAAATAACAACTATGCTAATTACTCTAAAGAAAGGATTACTCACCAAGTGGTCCCCCTTGGATGAGTATCCACTAAAACTAATACAAACTCAAATACTCAAATTCAGGCTATCATCTCATTCATTGAAAATTATGTAAACAAAGTAATCAACATGGCTATATTGAAAAATAGAGTATGCTCAATACATTATCAATGTCATTTTCCACAATCAAGAACTAAGGGGCTGAAATCCTTCAAAAGGAGATTCAAATCCATATTTATTCAACTAGCTAAATAGGGTGGTCAACTCCCACCAACTAGGAGGATGCCATTTAGGGAAAGCAAGGAAAAGAGTGGCAAAGTGGTTACACCTGTAGGGAATCCAGTCAGACATGTAGTCCCAAACATGGACTCAATGTTGTAGTAATGCCCACAATTGCTCAATTCCATAAATACAAGATGGTTATAATTGACTGCCATGGGGAATCTACCACTATCACTCTTCAATTGAATCCTTTGAATGATTCCCCTGCATGATCATCTATTGGTTTCCTTTCCCAACTTAGCATCCACCAATTGTGTCATGCATGGAAATGTCAGTACACATAATAATTGCACATCTAAAATCACCTTAGAGAACATTCATCAATCACATGCAAAATTAATATAAATAATCTGCATAATATGTTAATGTCATTGAAACCTCACAAAGATAGGATAAACCCATTGTCAATGGCTTGAGGAAAACATTATACAAAATATTAGCATTTGATGACTAAAGTTCATGATAATGCCAACAAATGGACTATAAAGTCTACCCAATATTTAACTAAAAACTAGGCTCATCATCCCCCCCATCCTAATGTCTTGATGATCCTCCAATAGTGGAAGTGTTGTTCTTGTTTTTGGTTAAGACTATGAATTTTGCAACTTCAAGCTAGCCAACATCTGTTGCTACAGTACGTGAGTCTGGATCCCAATAAAATCATCCCAGTCTATCAAATTTTTTCCACCTTGGCCTTTTTGTATCAGCATCATGTCGATAGAATTTGTAGTTTTGCACAGGCCACATAAGAATGGGTGGGTGGAAGGTTAGGGGAAGCCAAAATCTCCCCTTTTCTCTACCAAGATGGATGTAATTATCAATTCTCTTCAATGTTGAAGCATAGTTATGAATAGAATGGGGCTTGGCTTGTTTCAACTCATCTGTTAAACTATTCCATTGCTGAGCTAGATATCCTCTTATGAGCTCCTCTCTTGCTATTTTTTTAACCTCATACTTAGTATAGACAACTTCAATCTAGGGCATGATTCTATTACCATAGCTTGGTCTAAGGAGCATCCTGAGCCATTCTCTGTGGATATCCTTTGGGTTACTTGACTCAACCCTAATGGTTAAGGGGATATTGGATTCCATTCTATATAAGCACTATTCTGCTCACCCTAGTTAATTTCATTTTGTGCCTAGGACATAAATTCTCTCAGCTAAACATCCCTAGCATACAACAACAAGTTCTAATCATGATCTTGTGTGATAGCATAATTGTGCAAATAAAATTCACATAACAGATTTTTCATCTTAGGGGAGGCAATTATGTAGGCATTGAAGAATTCAATAGGAGTTTCAATGGAGGGATTCAAATTTGAAACATTTTTTTATAACTTGAAAGAGAGATATTTCTCTTTCAAGTGTAGGGCATAAACCCTTGCAGGAGCTCTGCATTCAAAAATTTGTGGCACTAGGGTCACAATGTTATCTACTTTCTCCTTTAAAGTAGCAATCTCTTTATTTGTATCCTCAATAATCTCATCCCTCTCTTGGATTTCCCTTTTTAGCTTCTTTTTCTCATGTTTCCATTCTCTCTCCCTCCTTTCTATTTCTTTCCATAGATTTAAAACTACTTCATGAATTGTAAAATTAGGAGGGTTATGAATTCCTAACAATTTTTTTGTTGATGGTTGCTCCCCATATGGCACTATCTACATGAACTTGGGTTGTTCAACTATCTGTGGCTATAGGGATGTTATTTCTTCATCCTCTTTTTGTTGTAGGACCTCTTGTTCCTATTCTTGGCCTTGTTCTAGCTCTTGTTGTGCTTCTTTTTGTGGCTATAGGAACTCCTACCCTTGTTCTTGATTTTGTTGTAGGAACCCCTGCTCATCCTCAAACTCTTCTACAATACTATCAAGGTCTACCAACGTCACCTTTATTGCTTCCTTAAAGATATCTTCTTTCTTTTTCTCAACCCATTCTCATTCCATTGAAGCTTCAGTGTCCCCATGTGATGTCTCATCATTCCTAGGGTTTTCTTGTGAAGGTACATAAAAATCTAGTCCAATTGGTTTTGATTTCCTAGAGATGCTCTTTCATTTCCCTTTGGCTACAAGATGAATAGGCTCATACTTTCTTTTCCTAGCACTTGGCACCTATTTTTCTATAGGCTGGGTTTGGCCTTCTTTTTCTTTTCTTGCTTTGGCTTCTTTCTTTCATACCCTACTTATTAGGGTTTGTAGGGGGACATCGTCATCAAAAATAGATGAAGAGCTTTCTTTTTCTGAATGTTCTATTTTAGAGGAACTAATGTTTATGTCCTCCTTTGTTGTTGTAGAAGGATTCATACTAGAACTAGCACCAAAAATTGAAGTACCAAAGGTGGCTTTAGCTATACTTAATCTTCTGCTAGACCTACAAGACTAAGGTATAACCCTAGGTGGAAAATGATCAACATTGGAAAATTCTTCTTGATGGTAATTTTGATTAACTTGAAAAAATTCCTCCCAAGTCATTCCAAACACATCTACAAATATTTCTCAACTAGCAATTTTAACTAGAAATTTTATCAAGCAATGGTGGGAGACAAAGTTATCCCTATCTTTTTGGGTCTTGGTTGCCATGATGGAGAGAAGATTGTATAATACATTGGGCACATTCATCCTCCTTCCATGCCTCATGTGATTCAAGAGCTTAAAATGTACTAAATGTAGATTTGATAATCGTCCCTCACAGGTGATATACCTTATAATGTGAACAGCTACCTACTTCCATGGTTTAGATAGAGACATTCTTTTTGTGCCCTATTTTTCAATTCTAATTGGTGGGTCACCATGTACTATGAATTCTTCTCTGGCTGATCTAGCATCCCTAAAGGCAAGGTAATGCTTGCCATCAACAGGTAACCCTAAATTTCTACAATTCTCTCCTCAGTCACTACCACTTCTAACCCTTTTACCATGGCTTTTCCTTTTGAGAATGTTTGGGTAAATTCAAGTGCAATACCCTCATCAAAGCCATCTAGCTTTGTGAAATAACCAAACCATCCACAACATTGAAATTTTTCCAAACATTATGCATCTTGCAGAAAATCATCATGAATTGAGGGCTCATTATGAATTAAGCCACCCCCCATTGTCTGAAATCACTATCACTTGGTAAAATTTCCTTCCCCTACAATTTTTGTTTAGAAATCCACCACCTTTCTTGCTAAATTTTTACTTCCAGTGTCAACTGAATTTCCTTCTTTTTCTATGCTTTTTACCATTTACTGCTTATTCTCAAGATTATGACAAGGCAATTAAGATGAGGAAAGGGGTGATAAATGAGGGTGATAATTGAAAGAATTTTGTGACTTACTTACCATCACTTCACACATGTGAGCTCGATTTTCAAATTGGCTTGTTTAAATTTTTTGACATAGTCAAGTTATGATTTGATGTATGACTAGTTTATTTACATTTTTTTACCCCCCTCCCAACCTAATTTTGGACATGTGTCAACATATGTGGGAAGGGAGTGGCAGCTTGATAGGAAATAATGGCATATTATGCAATCACCTATAATAATGTGTGATGACTAAATAAATGCACTCAAAAGGTAATTAAGAGATGAGAATTACTACATACATACCTAAGCATGCGAAGGATGCATTGCAAAGATCGAGGAGAGAAAGTATCAATTTTTCTTTTCTAAAATGATTGAGAAATCAATCAAGAGTGAAGCAAAGTGGAGTGAGGTGGAATGAAATGATGGAAGAGAGAGAAAGGTGGTACGAATGGACGGATGGGTGGATGAGTGAAGAAATGGATTTCCACTAAGGTTGAAATCTTTATTATGAAAAAATGCATACCTAATTTAGCCAAAATGTGGAATGCTAGGTCTGCCAACTTTGGCTGCAGGAAGCTTGTGTATCGAATGCTAAGCGAATTGTTGTAGGGGCCCTTCCTTGGAAGCTAGCTCAAGTAGCTCTATTATTTTAGGGATAATGATGGTGGGCTAAATAGCTCCATTAGGAAGGACTTTGGAAATATCAAATGGTCCTAACCACCTTTTCCACAACTTCCATGCATTTTCCTAATGCTTTAGGTCATTTGACAATACCCAGTCACTTAGTGGAAACTTGTTTTCCCAATCATGCAATCTCATCCTTTGATTTTTCACTACTTTAGTGTGATGCAAGGCTACCCTTCTCATTTCATCCAAAGAATTTAGCTGCATGACCAAAATAGGAATATGGGTCAAGGATGCCTTAGAAAATGCTCTATAATAGTTTTCTGTCCATTCAACATCACTTGCTAGGCGAGTGTACAATGGCAAAAGAAAATGGCCTTCCTTAGTGGCAGCATTAAGTTTTCTGTAATCAACACAAACTCACCACTTCCCTCCTTTCTTTGGCATGATCACTAATAAATAAATCCATTGGCCATCTAAAATGAGATAGATAAATTTAGCAGCTATCAATTTATGTAGTTCTATTTTAACAGCTTCTCTTAATGCAGGGTTGATTCTTTGTTGAGGTTACCCTATTAGTTGACAATTAGCTCTGATGTAGATTTGTCGAATGCAGAACTTAGGATCTAATCCCTTCATATCATGGTAGTTCCATGGAAATGTATGTTGATGAAACTACTACAATTGTTTGAGTCCATATGGCGCCATGGTATGGAACATGCCCATTGCTACATGAAGTTTCTCTACAGACAGAGTGGTTGCAGGAAGAGTGACTATAGGAAGTTTGTGGGGAAGCATCTAGATAGAAGTAGAGGATGATGTATGTCCCTCTTCATAATGGTTTTGGATTATACTAGATAATACCTCTTCTTTACCTTGAAACTGCAATAAAGGGCGTCTACCTAGCATCATGAATAGCACCACTGAGTTAACTTCCCTAGTTTCCTTATGACATGTGGCCATAAAGAGAAAATAATGAGGTCTATTGGATTCTCCCACAAGTCTAGAAGGTCTATATCATCAGGAGCCAGAGTGGAACTATTAACAAGTTGCAGGACAATAGGAGGATGTATCATACATGCAAATTTTAGTTGTTGCAAGATGTGCTTAGTCATCATATTCATTGCTACCCCTAAATCACTCAGGGAATTCTTTACTTGAATCTCATGGATAACATTTGCTGCTATAGGATTATTTGGATCACTATACTTAGGAAGGGTCTCTTTTCCAAGCATGATGTCAGCAAACTGTCTCATCACATGGACTATAGTCGAGTATTTCTTCCTTTTTTCCAACTTCTTGAGACAAGCTTCCTTGATTGTTCTGCCATGTATATGGACATCCTCTATGGCCTAAAATAGGGATGTCTAAACACCCATGATGTCAAGAGTTGCATATTCCTTCCCTTTCTCATACTTGGAAACTCCCCATTCCTAAGGGAATGGTGGCTCTTATTTAGAATGTTTAGGTACTATTGGCTAAATAAGATCATTCAGAGGTTCATGTTCCCCTTCCATAGGTAGCTCAATGATGATGGGTGTGGAAGGAGTGGATACAATAGTTCCTGAACACAAGTGAATATCACCTACACATACAATATATGCAGGGAATTGGTTTGAATCAACAAGGAATATTGGTTGCAGCCATGGTGTGTTATTTAGGTAGGGTGTGAGCTGAGTTGGTGGCTGAGTAAATTTGTGTGCATTAGCAGGTGGAGGTGTTATAATAGGTTTTTGGGGTTGAAAGGATGGCCACATGGACTTTACTACCTGGTTTCGCCCAAAAAATGATAATGGAGCTAGTAGCATACCTTGTTTTGGAACCTAGGGCTCCCTCAGTACAACAAAGTGGACTTGATCTTCCTTAATGTAAATTGGTTTGATCTCAGGTGGAATCTTGTTGTCAATTTTAGTTACCATCTTGTGTTCACATTCCTTCTTTTTTCTGTAATGAGGGTAGTATGTTTTCAATGTTTCCTCTACCTCCATATTTTTTTCTTTGGCTTGAAGTGTACCCAGTTGAGTAGCTAGGTTGTTTGTAACATCTCGCTTGAGGTCAGTGATCTCCATCCTTGGAACTCCACTAGTAGAAGATTGGTAAGTTCTCTCTTCTTTTGAAGTTTTTCTAGAATACTCCTGACATATTTCCTTGATATGTCCCCAAGAGACTTGAGTGATATCTCCTCTTGCCCTCAGGTCCAGAGCATCAGTGTAACTCTCATTGATTCCTAACAAGAAAAGAAGCTTCTAAAATTCTTAATTAGGTGCATGGTTTGGAGATTTTTGCATGCAAGATAGAAACCTTGAAATGTAATATTCCAAGCTCTCATCTTCCTTCTGCTACATCCTAGAGGAATCACTTCCTTTTGTGTCACTACCCCAACAATATTCCTCGTATTTTCCAAATAACTTTGTCTTCATGTCCTCCTAAGTTTCCATGGTATTTCTGCCTAGACTCATAAAATATCCTAGTGCAACTTCTTTTAAATTGGTAGGAAGTAGCTCAAGCCCAAGAGCATCAGTGGTGTAGTCCTAATCCTGGCAGAGTATGTCATACTCAAACAGGAAGGTATCACCCCTATTTTCTTGATAGATTAGGGCTATCAATTTGATTTTGGGTCTTTAATGGAAGCTTTAGAACTATTCAAATGGTTCTTCTTTTTCCTTTTTTTTGGGAAAACTTGGGATCTCAACCTTTTGTGGTATCAACTCAGCATCAGCTAGCTTAGACAAAGAATGAGCAAAAAAATAATAGATCATTACTTGCCTAAACAAGGGGTATTCTAAGAAAAATCCAAAAGAAATTCTATAACAAAGAAGTTATCAATGACTTCGAAGAACCTCCTAGCTTGAAACCATCCCTAGAAACGGTGCCAAAAATGTTAGCGTCCTACAAGGATCTCCTAACTAGGCTTCTATAGCCATAATTCAGAGACTATACATCTAACCTAAATAGCTATTTGATCATCATGGAGGTGCATTTAACTTGTCAACCTAGGGATGTAGACTTGAAATGGGTCAGCATTGTATGTGCACTAGGAATTCCTAAGTAGCCATTTCTAATCTATAGCTAAGAAACACACAATATTGAAAGTAAATTGTAGGAAGGGAATAAATAAAATGCTAAACATTAACTAGAAAATATGCTAAATGAAAATGCATAACAACAATAAATATCTAGGTGAACATATAGTAAACTACTCTATCTACTTTGGCTATAGGAACAAACACAAAATGGACTTCTAGTAGCTGTAGGAATAGTCAATGCTAGATTTTGAACTAAGTACATAATAGAAAATAACAACTAAGCTAATTACTCTAAAGAAAGGATTACTCACCAAGTGGACCCCCTTGGATTAGTATTTGCTAAAACTAATACAAACTCAAATACTCAAATTTAGGCTATCATCTCATTCATTGAAAATTATGTAAACAGAGTAATCAGCATGGCTATATTGAATAGTAGAGTATGCTCAATACATTATCAATGTCATTTTCCACAATCAAGAATTAAGGGGCCAAACTCCTTCAAAAGGAGATTCAAATACATATTTATTCAACTAGCTAAACAGGGCGGTCAACTCCCACTAACTAGGATGCCATTTAGGGAAAGAAAGGAAAAGAGTGGCAAAGCGATTAAACCAATAGGGAATCTAGTCAGACATGCATGCCCAAACATGGGCTCAAGATTGTAGTAATGCTTTCAATTTCTCAATACCATAAATACAAGGTGGTTATAATTGATTTTCATGGGGAATCTACCACCGTCACTCTTCAGTTGACTCCTTTGAATGATTCCCCTACATGATCATCTATCAGTTTCCTTTCCCAACTTAGCATCCACCAATTGTGTCCTGCATGGAAATGTCATTATGCATAATAATTGTACATGTAAAATCACCTTAGAGAAAATTCATCAATCACATGAAAAATTAATATAGATAATCAGCATAATATGTTAATGTCATTGAAACTTCACAAAGATAGGATAAACCCATTGTCAACAGTTTGAGGGAAACATTATACAAAATATTAACATTTGATGACTAAAGCTCTTGATAATTCTATCAAATGGACTATAAATTCTACCCAAGATTTAACCAAAAACTAGTCTCATCACTTACCACCAAGACAAATAGATCATCTTCCACAAATCACACCAGCATTGATATCTTTGAATCTTACAACCCCATCATCATACTTCTCTAAACTTACAAATTTTCTTTTGTCACGAGACATATGATGTGAGCATCTAGTGTCAATAACCCACTCATCCTTTTCTTCAATTTGGGCTAAAGAGCTTTCTCAACTTTAGCAGATTCAGTAGCCACCAAACCAATTTCCTTGATGGAAAGGAACACCCATTCATCTTCATTTCCATTTTCTTTATCAGACTCTTCATTAGTCACCCCTTCAACATAGTAACATTTCTTTTGAAATCTAGATTTAGGCATAGACAAAGGAACTCTTTCAAGACACCTTGATGCAAAATGACCAATTTTATTGCAAGAGAAAAAATTAATAGGAAACATCCCTTTATACTTACCTTGTCCTCAGCCTTCTTTCTTCACAATCAGTGCTTCCAACTCTTCTACTTCTCTTTCTTCATCTTCAAGTTGTTTCATTTCTTCCTCAAACTTGGATGACTTTCTAGAACACTCTCTTGAATCATATCTTTGCTTGATTCTTCTAGATATAGTAGCCTTAAATGTAGTTTCAATCTTGGGAATAGATTCACCAAATTCACTCAACTCAAAGGCAACAATTTTACCAATCAATGTATCTCTTGACATATTTGTTACTGATCTGAATTCTTCAATAGCATGAGCCTTTGCTTTGTAATAAGGAGGTAATGATCTAATCACTTTAGCCACAATTTCTTCCTCTTCCAGGGTACCACTGGCACATCTAATACCCATCACTAGTTCATTTACTCTTTGCATAAAAGAGGAAATATTTTCATCTTCACCCATCTTCAAGTTTTTACACTTTCCTTTCAAACTCTATAGCTTAGCCATCTTGACATGTACATCTCCATACAAAGTTTCCAGATTCATCCAAATATCATGAGTTTTCTTGAAACCTAACACATTTTTCATTTTTGAGTTTGTCAGTGCACTTAGCAAAGCTTCAATAGACGTGGCATTATTCTCAGCCTCTTTAATCTCATCAGTAGTGGAAGGACCATTCTGAGGAATAACATATGGATTATTTGTAATATTCTAGAAAGGCTCACCAATACACCTCAAATGACACTCTATCTTATCTTCCCATAGTGAGTAGTTGGTTCCATCGAATCTAGGATTGTTCTTCTTGTATGATTTCATATCAAATCACCTCAATCTTTTAAACTTATTCAAAGGAACTTACTTTGATACCAATTGTTGGAAAAACAAGGACAAAAAAAATGAGAGGGGTTGAATCAGTTGTCACAAAATATTTAAACTTTTCAAACTTTACTTAATCTCAAATCTATTGAATGAAAAATAAATCATAAACAATCAACACATTAGAAACACAAAGAACACCAAGATATTTATGTGGAAATCCTATTAGGGAAAAAACCATAGTGGATGTTAGTCCACAATATTATACCTTGTTAAAAGTATAAAGAAAAATGATGGGAATGCACATGCATTCAGGCACATTACCTAGAGCTCACTGCCCAAGGAATACAATGCAATATAGATTAGATCCATAGGGTATGAACTGAGAAAATAGCTTCTACACAAGCTTGATTACAATTCTAGTTAAGTACAGAAAACCTTCCTCACACTTTTCTCAAAATTCTTCACACTCTACTCTGCAATTGAATGAATAAATTAATGTTCAAACACTTTCTCTTTTTTTGTCCTTCCTTCACACCACTCACACCTTAACTTCACTCAAACAAAAACTCATATATCTACAACATGAAATTACATCAACAACTTCGTTTGCAAAAAGTATAAAACAAGTTTACAATTTTGGCCCAAATTTACAAATAAATTTTTAATGTGAATCATACACCATCAGCCAATATTATGATGTGACCCAAAACAATATCCTCAGTCATGCCAAAAATTCAAATGTTAACCTTCAAGGATTTGCAACATGTTACAACCACCATGTTGGCCAAGAACATGAAAACATGAACACACATGAGAAAAATCTTTGACCACAAGCACACTGATCAATGCGGACATACAATAAAAATAGAAAATGATCTAGAAGCATTCACAAACAACAAGAACTAATAGATAAGCATTCACAACAATTGAGATTACTTGAATTACATAATCTTCAATCAGGAACACTGACATAGACCACATAAACACTATCAGAGTACACCTATTCATAGCACAATCAAATCTTCACACGGACCTCTGAAACTTCTGGTATATGAACTATACATTGTCATCATTAAACCCTTTAGTCCACAACAACTTATCTTTAACATATAGAACAAAACACCTTCATGACCTTCATTGTTCCACTAGCAACTTTTAACTCTTCCTTTAACAATTTTCTCAATATCCTCAACATATACAACCTTCACTACAACAATGCTAATAGTGTTGACATCAATGACAACCACATATCAACAACATAACCACAACATCCATCATTATGATGGTCTACCTATAAAATTTATTTTCTAGCTATTCCTCTCTATGGTTGTAGCATTGTTTTCGTTTGTTTGATTTCTTTCTTATTTCATCCAAGTATATAGCATCTACAAAAATTCTATTGATATGAAATTAAGCATACATGTTAACTGAGGGAGAGAATCAATAGTATTGGCAATCCCATTTTGACCATTACATCTTAAGGTACTCTTCCTAGTCACATTACCAACACAATAGAAATTAGAGGAAAGAAAAATTTGTTAACATTTTAATTTTTTGTTATTATATCCTACTTCTATAACCAACACTTGCCTACATTGAACATGAGTAAGATCTCACCTAGAATTTTCATGCTTATCAAACCATGCTATCTCCTATTGCATAACATGTTGAATAGTCATTATGTGAAGACGATCAACAAGCTTGTTGCCCTTGTGTGTGAAGCAACATATTTGTATTGGATTGACGATAAAAGCTACAAATGCTAAAAGCAAGAACATGCTTGACCAGAAAATACTATCTAAATCTTAAGTTTATATTTTGTCTCATAGAAGATATTGATCACATTTGCTAGAAGAATACCAAATAATGGTAATATGGTGCCACTTTCACCTACAACCAAGGACCCAAACAACAACATAGGAAGTTCTTGTATGTTGAGAGGAGCTAGCTTGAATATTGACCTCTACATATTGGTATGTAAGTTCATGGAAACTTCTAAACTCTAAAAATTATTTTCCTCTATGAGACTTGTACTACTTAGACTTCTAAAATATTAATGTTTTGAATTCCTTTCTATATAACTTCCATCTCTACTAATATTTCTACTTTCTCTTCTAAAAGATGAATTCCTGGAACTCCTTCCTATAAAACTTCCATTTCTACCCAAAATATTAGCCTAATGAAGATCCTCAACAATATTCTCTTTATCACTCTCAGATTCATCTGTTTCTTCATCTTCTTGTAATTCTTGTTGCTTGACCATCTAATTATATGCACCATCTCTCCTCTATATTAGCTCAGCATGGGTTCCTATAGGCACATACCACTAATTATGGCTTTTCAAAAGCATAGTTCAATCTAATTCTAGACCATAGAATTTGAATAGGAAGCACCTTGTTCTATCAGCTTTTCTTTCTTAAGAATGCATATAGAGTGTCAATTTCTTATGAAGTGGATAAAACTTGTAAAGTGAATTTAGTGTGAATAACTAGATATTGTTTATGTACTAGCAATTACCATACTTAAGAGTGTTGGTTGGGATTCCATAAATTAACAGCACTTCAGGTGTAATTCCATCAAGTTAGGATGTGCTTAATATAAAATGTGATTTTATATAACATAAACATATGTGTATCTATGTAATCAAAGCAAAGCATTCTAGAGACATACACCAAAGCAACTGAAATATAGAAACACTAATAATTTAGATCATAGTAGCCATTTTTATAAGAACATGAAATACAAGAGGTTAGAAAACTGAAATGTGGTTGAGCCACAAAACATAGGGAAAGAATCAAAAAAATTGGTAGATTCCTTTCAAGAAAATATCCCAAATGAATATAGACCCTCCTTCATATTCATAGAGGCACTAATAATTTAATGAAATGTAAGAGGATCAAGAATGTAGTGAAATGCACTTGAGCAACAACAAATATGGAAAAATGAGAAAAAAAAAAGAGAGAATTTATCAAGCATCCCCATGCATGGGGAACTTCCATCATACTGAATTTTTTGTTTAGGGTCCACTTACGATTAGAGAGAGTGAGAAAAAGAGTCAACTTTGACTCTGTAAAAATTGTGGTATTGATAAATGAGAAAACATTTTTTCTCAATTTGGAGTTTTTTCGTAATATTTTGGTTTATCCTTGCAACTAAGATTGGAAGCAAAAAATATCAAGCTCTATACCTTGTCATACATTGGAATATCCCATGACACTACCATCTATCATTGTGGTAGTTCCAATGCAAGATCCAATAATTCTTGTTGGGGAGTACTTATTGCTAAGCGGGTCAAGTTGGACAATCTTAGGAAGTAGGTTATTTTTCCTAGAAACTATCTTAACATTGGGGGTCAAAGAGCTCTTGGAGGAAAAAAAAGAAACTAATAATCTGACCATGTCTTTCAGACTTGTGCTAAGGTTGAAGAGTGCTTAAGGGTTCATATTGTTGAGATGAGGTAAATCATAAAACCAACAATCCTTTACTTATTTTTTTGGTTTATTCCATTGATCCATTCAAAAGAAGAAACCAATAGGTTCATGTTCTATCCCAATTAATCTCTTGTTGAGGTAAATTTTGCATCAAATCCTATGCACAATGTAGGATGTCATGTTTCAGATGTTCTCATCCAAATATTTGTTGCCAATATTTTTGTTCTTTATAGAAGAGTTCAGTCAATTTGTTATTTACTGGGTTCACAACCCATCAAATTGGTTAGTTGCATTGTTTGATTCATGAGAATGTTCAACTCCTTGTTCAAGCAGTTTCTCTCTGTGTTTTGGATCCTTCTAAGTAGCGTATTTCCCTTGAGACTCAAAATATGTTGAATGAGCTTATTGAAAAATGTGATGAAGTGTCATCATGGAAGAAAAATCCTTATCTGGAGTTCTATTTTCATCCTCCATAAATTCATCCCTCTGTAACAGAAAGTGTTCAGTTGCATCCAATTCTAGTGCTTTCAAATCTACGTAACAAAACAACTAATGCAAGAAACAATCTTTAGGGAGATATGGAATTAGGATGGATTCCTACAATTTATGGGTGATGTAGAGGGTCAGGGTCTTTGGAAGAAAAACACCAAGTTACAAGACTATCAATGGTTCATTCACAACCTTTCAACTAGACACCAACCTAAAGATAAGGCCTCAACTTTGCATTCATGACCTATTTCCTTCCCTTGTAGTTCCAAACCACTGAAATGACCTCAAAGGACTTAACCTACCTTGACTCAAATGATTTTCAAGCCCTAACCCTCTGTTTTGAACAAAACTCACCTTTGCTCCACAACTAGCCTTCTAGCCCTATTAGGCCTTTGGCGAAGGATTCTTGACTTTTTCCTCAAACTTTGCAAATGAACCTCCAATCTAATGGTTTTTTTAGGTGTGGTTTGTGATGACAAACATCATGTCAACTCCTTGGCATCACTTGTTTCAGACAATCTTTCTTCAAACCCTGTTGTTTCCTCAAAACTAGGCCAATTTAGCCCTATTTTTCAAAGAAACCCCTCTTCAAAGTTGTCCCCTGACCTTGAAACTCTCAAAAATCTTCCAAAACATTCCCAAACCAAATATTTTTATACTTTTAATCTTCCATGTTACCCTTAACATGCCCAAATACAAAACCCTCCCTAAATTGGCTTAAAACTAGGGCTTCTTGCTTCTAGGTTTTCCAAACACTTCCAGGACTTAATTTTTGTCTTTTCACCATTAATTCAACATTGCACAACTATTGCAACTCAAAAATATTCCTCTTGTTAAGGCAGATTCTCCACTGCTATACCCTAGGGTCCATCTTCATGCCTTTTCCTTTGCTAATTCACTGTGCACATGTTAATTTTACTCTTTCTACACATTTCTTTGTTATTTTATTATGGTACATGTCAAATGTGATCCATTTCATAGGTTTTCAGTCTTAATACTCCATGAAATGGATCATTCCTTCATTAGAATTTTCAAAACAGTGCAAAATTTGAACTTTTCCTATGGACAGTCAATTAAAACATGCAAGAATTTGATTCCTATTGTCTTTCAGAGAATGAAAAGGTTTGAAAACATGTAAATACCAGTCCTTAATCCATCATAATGAATCAAACTTCAATAGGAAATCAATAGACTACCAAAAAAGACACAAAATAATGCAAAAAACTATAGTTTACTACTTTTCCTAAGAATAGTCTGTGCAACTCTTCTTCAAAACATGACCAACCCTATACAAATGAATATCTTGGGGTTATAAACCCATTCTCCAACTACCCAAACTGTTTTAGATTGATTGCAATGCCTAATTAACTCTAAAATGCTAAAAACTCCCTTTCCCGCCTAAACTAAAATTCAAAATTTTGAAATTACAAACTTGAAATTTATTAATATCTACCACCCAAAAACTATTGGATCTTCAATATCCAAATTTATTTGACCTACCTAAAGCATTAGATCACTAATCAAACCCCTAGAACATGATTTTCTCTTCATATTGCATTTTTCTCCTAGGATCCTTATCAGGGACCTTAGGACAGTTGACATTCTCATTACATTTATTCATCCCAAATGCCATTATAGGCTCTAATAGGTCATAATTTATGTTTTGACTTGCTTGAAAGGTCCTCCTAACCCCTGTACACTCCTGATCCTTGAAGTGCTCCTTGGAGGCCCTGGGTGCTCCTGCACCATTCTCCCCAGGAAAGAAAAAACTCTTGCCCCAAGAAGTGGCCCATGTGTTGCCACCAAAAGACCTTTTGCTTTCATGTGTTTTCATCTTCCAATGAGCAGGTAGGTAGTCTCCCAAATTCACTGTCTTCCTCCTCTGCCAATCTGCATTCTTGACAGAACCAAAATATGGATTAGTATGTCCTCTTTGCTGCTTGATAACAGTAGGTTCTTGTGCCCTGCTCCTGCCCTCATTCCACTATCTCCTTTGTGAAAGAACTCCACCATTATCACCCTCAATCATAGGGCATTCAATGCTTCCAACCTTGATACTTTACAAATCCCACAAGGTCTGATTTGAAGGACTGTCCACCTCATAACCCTGCTACAACTTGTCTTTTTTCAGCTTACCAATTCCTTCCCCTATTTCACCCTGCTTATTCACCTACAAACTCTTCTCAAAAAAAATCACAAAACTATCATTAGATTTCTCCAAAGGCAAAGGAACCAACTGATATCTAACATCTCCTTTGTGAACCAAATATGTGTTAAGAAATCCATCATGCAATGTCCTTCTAACATACTGCCATGGCCTTCCCAAGATGATATGACCACAAGTCATTGGAATGACATCGCAAAGCACCCTTTCATGATATGAACCAATTGAGAAATCAGCAAAATCTCTCTTACCAATCTCTACATGTTGTCCTTGAGTTACCCAAGTGGCCTTGTAGGGAGTAGGATGATCAAAAGTTTCAATCCCTAGCTTGGTTATCATATCAAGTGAAACTAAATTGCTATGTGACCCTGAATCTATGAGCAATCTGCAGATCTTACCATGACTGAGACAATTTGTTTTGAAAATAGTTACCTTTGGTTCTTGATGAAGTCTTTCTCCTTGCTTGATCATAAGAAATGCACCATCAGTCATAGGGTCTGCCATGAATGTTTTTGGTTCCTCCTTCTCATCTTCTTCTTCTTGTACCAAGTTAGCTCTCCTTTCTCTGCCTTTATCAGCTTGTTCCCATTTAGGACACTTGAAGGAAGGATGCCCTGGTTCATTGCAATTGAAACATCTACATATGAATGGTCCTCTATCGTGTCCAAATCTATCTCCTCCTCTAGGAGTATATCCACCTCTTTGATCAGAAAATGCTTCTTTACCCTTGTCATTGCTGCTCTTATCATTACTGCCTTGTCCTTGCTCTCTATTACTCTACCCATGTTTGAACTACCTCCCCTTCCACCATTGTTTGATCTTTCTTGCTTCCTTTTCACCTTTTCTTCTGCTCTAATGGCCAACTGAAAACATTCTCCCAATGTCCTTGGCAATTGCAAACCAATCTCATCTTGTAGATTGTACCTCAAGCCATTGATGTACCTGCTATTTTCTCATCCTCTTCTTCATAACCTCCTCTGATACTAAGCTTGTGAAATTGCTCAGTATGGGACATAACATCCAAGTCCTTTTGCTTTAAATTTTGCCTCATCCTTTTCACATGAATGGTATAATCAGATGGTAGGAACTACTCGACCAAACTCTTCATCCTTGCCCATGTAGAGACCTTTTCCAATCCTCTAGCCATCCTATCATTCTGAAAACTAGTCCACCATGTCAATGTTGTGCCTCTCAACTTGGTTTTAGCAAACTTAACCTTCCTCTCTTCATCCATCTCCTCAAACTCAAAGTAGTTTTCTAAGGCATCAAGCCATCCCAACACCTCTTCACTATCCATCTTCCCTTGATAGATAGGTAAGTCTATGTGGCTCTTTCCTCCATGACCCTGTACTGCCTTCAACAATCTCAGTAACCTCCTTTCCTCAGGGTCCTATGTCTCATCTGCTTCTTGTTCCTGATTTACCCTCACATGCTCTTCATCTTCATCATTGTTTTCTTGGTCTTCTTTTTCTTCTCTCTTCTTACTCCTCTCAAGGTTATTTATCCTTGCCTGCATAGTTTCTCTCTCTCTTCTCCACTGCCTTTCTTCTCTTGCTCTTGCTGCTTCTTGTTCCCTTCTTTCTCTTCTCTCCCTCTCCAAGATCTCCTTCAACTCTTCCAACTCTCTTGCCAATTGGTTTTTTGGTGCCATTTCTATTTCTCCAATCCCTAAAGGACCTACTCACTGCTCTGATACCACTCTGATGCAGAGGGTCAAGGTCTTTGGAAGAAAAACACCAAGTTACAAGACTATCAATGGTTCACTCACAACCTTTCAACTAGACACCAACCTGAAGATAAGGCCTCAACTTTGCATTCATGACCTATTTGCTTCCCTTGTGGTTCCAAACCACTGAAATGATCTCAAAGGACTTAACCTACCTTGACTCAAATGGTTTTCAAGCCCTAACCCTTTGTTTTGAACAAAACTCACCTTTGCTCCACAACAAGCCTTCTAGCCCTATTAGGCCTTTGGCGAAGGATTCTTGACTTTTTCCTCAAACTTTGCAAATGAACCTCCAATCTAATGGTTTTTTTAGGTGTGGTTTGTGATGACAAACATCATGTCAACTCCTTGGCATCACTTGTTTCAGACAATCTTTCTTCAAACCCTGCTGTTTCCTCAAAACTAGGCCAATTTAGCCCTATTTTTCAAAGAAACCCCTCTTCAAAGTTGTCCCCTGACCTTGAAACTCTCAAAAATCTTCCAAAACATTCCCAAACCAAATATTTTTATACTTTTAATCTTCCATGTTACCCTTAACATGCCCAAATACAAAACCCTCCCTAAATTGGCTTAAAACTAGGGCTTCTTGCTTCTAGGTTTTCCAAACACTTTCAAGACTTAATTTTTGTCTTTTCACCATTAATTCAACATTGCACAACTATTGCAACTCAAAAATATTCCTCTTGTTAAGGCAGTTCTCCACTGCTATACCCTAGGGTCCATCTTCATGCCTTTTCCTTTGCTAATTCACTGTGCACATGTTAATTTTACTCTTTCTACACATTTCTTTGTTAGTTTATTATGGTACATGTCAAATTTGATCCATTTCATAGGTTTTCAGCCTTAATACTCCATGAAATGGATCATTCCTTCATTAGAATTCTCAAAACAGTGCAAAATCTGAACTTTTCCTATGGACAGTCAATTAAAACATGCAAGAATTTGATTCCTATTGTCTTTCAGAGCATGAAAAGGTTTGAAAACATGTAAATACCAGTCCTTAATCCATCATAATGAATCAAACTTCAATAGGAAATCAATAGACTACCAAAAAAGACACAAAATAATGCAAAAAACTATAGTTTACTACTTTTCCTAAGAACAGTCTGTGCAACTCTTCTTCAAAACATGACCAACCCTATACAAATGAATATCTTGGGGTTATAAACCCATTCTCCAACTACCCAAACTATTTTAGATTGATTGCAATGCCTAATTAACTCTAAAATGCTAAAAACTCCCTTTCCCGCCTAAACTAAAATTCAAAATTTTGAAATTACAAACTTGAAATTTATTAATATCTACCACCTAAAAACTATTGGATCTTCAATATCCAAATTTATTTGACCTACCTAAAGCATTAGATCACTAATCAAACCCCTAGAACATGATTTTCTCTTCATATTGCATTTTTCTCCTAGGATCCTTATCAGGACCCTTAGGACAGTTGACATTCTCATTACATTTATTCATCCCAAATGCCATTATAGGCTCTAATATGTCATAATTTATGTTTTGACTTGCTTGAAAGGTCCTCCTGACCCCTGTACACTCCTGATCCTTGAAGTGCTCCTTGGAGGCCCTGGGTGCTCCTGCACCATTCTCCCCAGGAAAGAAAAAACTCTTGCCCCAAGAAGTGGCCCATGTGTTGCCACCAAAAGACCTTTTGCTTTCATGTGTTTTCATCTTCCAATGAGCAGGTAGGTAGTCTCCCAAAGTCACTGTCTTCCTCCTCTACCAATCTGCATTCTTGATAGAACCAAAATATGGATTAGTATGTCCTCTTTGCTGCTTGATAACAGTAGGTTCTTGTGCCCTGCTCCTGCCCTCATTCCACTATCTCCTTTGTGAAAGAACTCCACCATTATCACCCTCAATCATAGGGCATTCAATGCTTCCAACCTTGATACTTTATAAATCCCACAAGGTCTGATTTGAAGGACTGTCCACCTCATAACCCTGCTACAACTTGTCTTTTTTTAGCTTACCAATTCCTTCCCCTATTTCACCCTGCTTATTCACCTACAAACTCTTCTCAAAAAAAATCACAAAACTATCATTAGATTGCTCCAAAGGCAAAGGAACCAACTGATATCTAACATCTCCTTTGTGAACCAAATATGTGTTAAGAAATCCATCATGCAATGTCCTTCTAACATACTGCCATGGCCTTCCCAAGATGATATGACCACAAGTCATTGGAATGACATCGCAAAGCACCCTTTCATGATATGAACCAATTGAGAAATCAGCAAAATCTCTCTTACCAATCTCTACATGTTGTCCTTGAGTTACCCAAGTGGCCTTGTAGGGAGTAGGATGATCAAAAGTTTCAATCCCTAGCTTGGTTATCATATCAAGTGAAACTAAATTGCTATGTGACCCTGAATCTATGAGCAATCTACAGATCTTACCATGACTAAGACAATTTGTTTTGAAAATAGTTACCTTTGGTTCTTGATGAAGTCTTTCTCCTTGCTTGATCATAAGAAACGCACCATCAGTCATAGGGTCTGCCATGAATGTTTTTGGTTCCTCCTTCTCATCTTCTTCTTCTTGTACCAAGTTAGCTCTCCTTTCTCTGCCTTTATCAGCTTGTTCCCATTTAGGACACTTGAAGGAAGGATACCCTGGTTCATTGCAATTGAAACATCTACATATGAATGGTCCTCTACCGTGTCCAAATCTGTCTCCTCCTCTAGGAGTATATCCACCTCTTTGATCAGAAAATGCTTCTTTACCCTTGTCATTTCTGCTCTTATCATTACTGCCTTGTCCTTGCTCTCTATTACTCTACCCATGTTTGAACTACCTCCCCTTCCACCATTGTTTGATCTTTCTTGCTTCCTTTTCACCTTTTCTTCTGCTCTAATGGCCAACTGAAAACATTCTCCCAATGTCCTTGGCAATTGCAAACCAATCTCATCTTGTAGATTGTACCTCAAGCCATTGATGTACCTAGCTATTTTCTCATCCTCTTCTTCATAACCTCCTCGTATACTAAGCTTGTGAAATTGCTCAGTATAGTACATAACATCCAAGTCCTTTTGCTTTAAATTTTTCCTCATCCTTTTCACATCAATGGTATAATCAGATGGTAGGAACTACTCGACCAAACTCTTCATCCTTGCCCATGTAGAGACCTTTTCCAATCCTCTAGCCATCCTATCATTCTGAAAACTAGTCCACCATGTCAATGTTGTGCCTCTCAACTTGGTTTTAGCAAACTTAACCTTCCTCTCTTCATCCATCTCCTCAAACTCAAAGTAGTTTTCTAAGGCATCAAGCCATCCCAACACCTCTTCACTATCCATCTTCCCTTGATAGATAGGTAAGTCTATGTGGCTCTTTCCTCCATGACCCTGTACTGCCTTCAACAATCTCATTAACCTCCTTTCCTCAGGGTCCTATGTCTCATCTGCTTCTTGTTCTTGATTTACCCTCACATGCTCTTCATCTTCATCATTGTTTTCTTGGTCTTCTTTCTTCTCTCTTCTTACTCCTCTCAAGGTTATTTATCCTTGCCTACATAGTATCTCTCTCTCTTCTCCACTGCCTTTCTTCTCTTGCTCTTGCTGCTTCTTGTTCCCTTCTTTCTCTTCTCTCCCTCTCCAAGATCTCCTTCAACTCTTCCAACTCTCTTGCCAATTGGTTTTTTGGTGCCATTTCTATTTCTCCAATCCCTAAAGGACCTACTCACTGCTCTAATACCACTCTGATGTAGAGGGTCAGGGTCTTTGGAAGAAAAACACCAAGTTACAAGACTATCAATGGTTCACTCACAACCTTTCAACTAGACACCAACCTGAAGATAAGGCCTCAACTTTGCATTCATGACCTATTTGCTTCCCCTGTGGTTCCAAACCACTCAAATGATCTCAAAGGACTTAACCTACCTTGACTCAAATGGTTTTCAAGCCCTAACCCTCTGTTTTGAACAAAACTCACCTTTGCTCCACAACTAGCCTTCTAGTCCTATTAGGCCTTTGGCGAAGGATTCTTGACTTTTTCCTCAAACTTTGCAAATGAACCTCCAATATAATGGTTTTTTTAGGTGTGGTTTGTGATGAAAAACATCATTTCAACTCCTTGGCATCACTTGTTTCAGACAATCTTTCTTCAAACCCTGTTGTTTCCTCAAAACTAGGCCAATTTAGCCCTATTTTTCAAAGAAACCCCTCTTCAAAGTTGTCCCCTAACCTTGAAACTCTCAAAAATCTTCCAAAACATTCCCAAACCAAATATTTTTATACTTTTAATCTTCCATGTTACCCTTAACATGCCCAAATACAAAACCCTCCCTAAATTGGCTTAAAACTAGGGCTTCTTGCTTCTAGGTTTTCCAAACACTTCCAGGACTTAATTTTTGTCTTTTCACCATTAATTAAACATTGCACAACTATTGCAACTCAAAAATATTCCTCTTGTTAAGGAAAATTCTCCACTGCTATACCCTAGGGTCCATCTTCATGCCTTTTCCTTTGCTAATTCACTGTGCACATGTTAATTTTACTCTTTCTACACATTTCTTTGTTAGTTTCTTATGGTACATGTCAAATGTGATCCATTTCATAGGTTTTCAGTCTTAATACTCCATGAAATGGATCATTCCTTCATTAGAATTCTCAAAACAGTGCAAAATCTGAACTTTTCCTATGGACAGTCAATTAAAACATGCAAGAATTTGATTCCTATTGTCTTTCAGAGCATGAAAAAGTTTGAAAACATGTAAATACCAATCCTTAATCCATCATAATGAATCAAACTTCAATAGGAAATCAATAGACTACAAAAAAAGACACAAAATAATGCAAAAAACTATAGTTTACTACTTTTCCTGAGAACAGTCTGTGCAACTCTTCTTCAAAACATGACCAACCCTATACAAATGAATATCTTGGGGTTATAAATGCATTCTCCAACTACCCAAACTATTTTATATTGATTGCAATGCCTAATTAACTCTAAAATGCTAAAAACTCCCTTTCCCGCCTAAACTGAAATTCAAAATTTTGAAATTACAAACCTAAAATTTATTAACATCTACCACCTAAAAACTATTTGGTCTTCAATATCCAAATTTATTTGACCTACCCAAAGCATTAGATCACTAATCAAACCCCTAGAACATGATTTTCCCTTCATATTGCATTTTTCTCCTAGGATCCTTATCAGGACCCTTAGGATAGTTGACATTCTCATTACATTTATTCATCTCAAATGCCATTATAGGCTCCAATAGGTCATAATTGATGTTTTGACTTGCTTGAAAGGTCCTCCTGACCCTTGTACACTCCTTATTCTTGAAGTGCTCCTTGAAGGCCCTGGGTGCTCCTGCACCACTGGGCCAATGCTATCAGTGCTAGATGTGGCTCTTGTTAGACTCATCAAATATTTTTCTAATGATGTTGACCTGGGTATGTGTGTGGATGGCATCCTTTTTTTTATAAGCATATAGTTTTAGTTTTTATATACACCATAAAGTTGTATATTCCAATTTATAATTTCATCCTTGTTTGTATAACATATAGTTTAATAGTTGAAACTTACATCCTTGTTTTTATAACCATATAGTTTTAGTTTTGATATACACCATAAAGTTGTATATTCCAATTTATAATTTCATCCTTGTTTGTATAACATATAGCTTAATAATTAAAAATGGCATCCTTGTTTTTATAGCCATATAGTTTTAGTTTTAATCTCTTGCTACAATCTTGGAGATGAATTTAGATGTAGTGTGGAAATCAAAACATACTTGAAGGCTCTTAACAACTCTAATAGTTGTACTAGGGGCCATGTTCAACAAACCATATACAATTGCTAACTTTTCACTATGGTGGAAGATAAATGATTCTTTATACCCTGTTTCCTTCAATAATCCCCTTCATCAATCCATGCAACACCCCAAATCCATTTGGATAAATCTACCCCAAATATTTCAACAATCTCCTTCATCAATCCATACGGCACCCCTTCCCTTCTAAGGGATATTCCATGGTGCTTTTTTTCAAGAAGAAGCTTCAAACCATCTATGAGATTTGTGGTAGCTTTCTCATTCTTCTTAGATGAACCAAAAATTTTGATGCTAAGATTGTGCCTTTCAAATAAAATGTAAGTCTTAGTCTTTTGTTCCAAAGATCTTAGAAGCTAGATCCCTTCTTGAGTAAAAACCAGTTGTATAGTTGTAGGATCGGGCCTATCATCCATTACAATAGTCCCTTTTAGTATTTCTTCCAAAGAAGATATACATTTTACAACAACTTTCATTGTGTTCGATGAGATTCTCAATTTGTAGCATACACATTCATACCTTTTTCAAGATTATCTTCAAACCTACAAAGCAATTAGTTAGAAGTAAGACCATTGTCAGAATTGGAATAACAGTGCATATTCTCAAAAGATAATAAAATGATTGATGCACCAACTAGTTAATATAAAGACATCATTCATATTTCCTACATAACACTTATTTACAGTGCAAGCTAACATGAAAAACACAAATATTATTCATTAAAATTTGAAATTTTTATGATGTTTTCTTAAAAAAGAATGATAGTCTTCTTTTTCTAAGAATAATGTATGAAATTAAGATAAGAAAAAGTTAGAACTACTTTACCAGTTGCTCTAGTGAATCACCCTCTCCCTCTTGAAAAATAAATCTAATTCCTTAATAGAAACTACATTTCTATAATGTCCTAAATTACCATCTTGTATGCATGTCAAACCGATCACAACTACCTATAGCAATAGCCATATCTAGGCAAGTTATTTGCATGCATACCACGATAATAGCAACTTGTTCTAAGGATTTGTATTATTACTAAATACTAACTGCAATGCACAACTATTCTCCAAACTAACAAACAACTCAAGTAATCTTTTATGATGTTCTTGACATGAAAAAAGCTGATTATCCAAACTTTCAAGCTAACAACCTATGATAATATGGTGGTCCATCCTTGACAGGTAATTCTTGATTTCTTGAACAAGAATTCTGTCAATTGAGGTGTAATGTTCGTCCCACATCTCCCAGTTGAGAATTATAATAATATGATAATAATGATAAAATTTGTATCTATGGGCTGACCTAGTTTGTTTTTCTTGGGCTGACCTATTTCTTTTTAAGCCCTCACAAACAGGTAAAAGAGAGGGTGATTTGGCTAGTTAGAGGTATCTGATTATTATCACATGAATTTTTGTACAACTTCATAAGTTGTACTTTTAGGACTAAAACCCTGATTTGTGTGAGGAGGATAGATGAAACCCTAAGTTGCTTTCATTACCATTTCCATTTCTATTATGCAATTTCCTTATATTCTCAAATCCCTATGCAAGACTAGAACTTTGTATGAGAAAACCTATCTAAATCTATGTGTTGGTTGTTTACAAATAAGATTTGAATAGGGCACGTCTTTTTTGGACTACTAGGTAAGTTATGGTAAATTGCAAATCAAGTCTAACAAGGAGAAATCATTGTTTGATCTCCTAGGCTACTAAATCACAATTTTCCCAGTCTAAATCAGGTTTGAAGAAGGGAAAACCATCATATCTTGGAAATCGGTAGGCTTGGAAGCCCTAAATGAGCAACACGCTCTTCATTAATTATCATTGACACTAGATATGGGTGACTGAAGAGTCATAATAGGGTCTGCACCAATATTTCAGGTATAATCCTAAGACTAGAAGGTGACCAACTCCTTCAATTTTCAATCAGATGCAATATTTAACAAACCAAAAGTAGTGTTGTTGGAAATACTCAGCCTATATTCATATATGATCCACATGTACCATAGATTTAACTAGCATCTTAGTAATAATGTTTAGGGTGTCCTCAATATTGCCAGCATGGACACAAAGGTCAACCATGCACACCTAATTATCAACTATATATGTAAATTGTAATGCAATAAGGGATACTAACATGTGCAGTGTGTGCAACCCTCATCCACTAAACCTGCATGACTACATGCACCTAAAACCCAAGAAAAGCTTACATTGTTAGGATGTGTTCTAGAGTGCTTCATTAATTCAAAGATTTTGAGAGTTTCCTTGCAAAATCTATTTTGTGCACATTCTGCAATCAATCATTTCATTCCATGAGATGATATCTCTTTAAGGTATTTTCTCAAACAATTCAGGTATTTTGTTTACAATTCCATATCTTGCATATATTTCTACCAAAGCATATCCAACTATAACATCCAAGTATCTTTTTAATTCCTCTATCTTTCATCAATCTATTTACTATTTGAACCTCGTATAGATTTTTTACAGAAGAACATAAGTTGCAACATTTTTAGGATCCAACTAAAAAATTAGTGTTGTTGGAAATAATCAGCCTATATTCACTATCGACCTAACATTACTACATCAAGGGAACTCCCCTTATAGCTCCACCAATAGACTGATGAAAGCATATCGACAAGACTAGAACATATCAGTGTAAGATAACATAATGTCCCAATGATGGGGTGATAGCATGCTTAACCATGATAGCAATTTAATAATCAAGTTAGTTAATTGGTCAGCTATGTTCATTGATTAATATTTTTTTATGGATTTTTGGATGCTCAACTGTTGTGCAAGCTCTTTGATAATATGACAATGATTTGATTCAAATATTTATAAATGGATCAGAGAATTTTTGAGAATGCTCTCCAAATTTTTGGAAGGAATGATGGATTTATAGATTTAGAGGTGAAAATATGAATGGCCAAGATTAATTTAATCAGTTTTAAGGATAAATATATGATTTATAATTAACTATGATTAACTATTCAACTCAATTGATTGATCATTTAGCTAACTTAATTGACCAGTCAATTAATTTGATTGAGAGTTAACTTGACAACTAATTAGTTAATTTGATTGATGAGTGAAAGATGGAATTGACTTACTTGACATGAGTGAAATATGAGATTGACTTTTTTTTTAATTGACTTTAATCCAAAAGCGTAGTCTCTTTTGAGCTCATGTTATAGGGCTCTTAAGGTACAAATAAAAGCTAGACTTGGTAGCTGATTTTTTGTCACTTAAAAAATCATGAAAATGAGGTGCACCATGGAGTTTTGTATGGTTTCAAAAGCCTTAAATTGGTCCTAGTGGAAAGGGTACTTCCTCTTGACCCCACCCTATACCACGATAGGGAGTGCACCAGGGACGCTTCCCTCAGACCCCGCAAGGGGTGTTTCCCCCCAACCCCACAAGGGGACCTACCCCCAAACCCTTGTAAGGGATGCTGCCCCTAGACCCCTGCAAGGGGTGCTACCCCTCGACCCCATTGTGGGCATTTCCCCCAAACCCCCATGAGGGGTGTTGCCCATCGACCCCATTGGAGGAATTTCCCCCAAACCCCCATGAGGGGTGTTGCCCCTTGATCCCATTGGGGGCATTGCCCCAAACCGCCACGAGGGGCACTACACCTTGACCCCACTAGGGGAGTTTCCCATAGACCTCCACAAGGGGCGTTGCCCCTCAACCCCACTAGGGATGTTTCCCCTAGACCCCCACAATGGGTTCTGCCCCTCGAACCTACTAGGGGCATTGCCCCTAAACCCCCACAAGGGGCACTACCCCTTGAACCCCATTGGGGGAATTTCCCTCAAACTCCCATTGAATTCATTTGATTTTCTAGGTACTCTCCAAGTCCAATTTTCTAAGTTTTCCTACAATTCTTTATTTTGTTTCATAATATCAACATCAATGCATTCCACTTTAAGGGAGATGTCTTGTAAATGTCCCTAGGTCTTGAGCGATGGTGGGATAGCAAAGGGATGTTTCCTCTAAGTCCCTATGTACCTACATTCTAGGGACACCCTTCTCTTAGAAATGTGAGGATTTTTGGGGATTGGGAGTGCATCCCCATGGAAAACTAGTTGCAAAGGCTCTTGTAATTCAACCACCTCTCCAAGTGAGTGAAATAGAATGCACATTTGGTTTCAATAGATCTAATGAATTTAGGACCAAAATATTGCATGTGATTGTGGTCCATTGGCTACAAATGTTTGGTCCACTCAATTTTTTCAATATCCTTGAGTGCATTGTACATGGCCTACACACAAGATATTCAATAGGTATATGCTTGTAGGTTGCACATATGCCATATTTCTCACAATCTTTACCACATTGTCAGTGCCAACCTCCTCAATGAAACTAGAACTTCACATCCTTGTAGTTTCTTGAACAATCAATTTCTCTAAGGAACTAAGACCTATCCTTACATGTGACCATGATATTCATGAATAGAAGGTGTCGAATGTCCATCTATCCATCCATGATAATGCTACATATATGGGAGACCCCATGTAACCTGTATTTCCTCCTTCGATACACTAATCTTGAAATATTTCTTATCAAGGATAGTAGTACATGTTATATTGTCTTGGGCTTCTATATTAAGCCTTAATCTAATAGAAGAAGAGGGAGGCTCTTTAAGGAATTACATAAGATTGATTAGGCCCTTCTTTGAGTGTTAGGTACTTTAAAGGACATCTTGATGTAATTATAGAGAATAATTCTACCATTATGTATGATCTCAACAAACAACTTAATTTCTCTAGAGAACCAACACTTTGTAGAATAACCTCTAGTCATAGCTAAAATTTTCTTTTTAGATGCAAGATGTCACTTGATAGATCTAAAGGCTTGCAAACAAGGTTTTGACCAAAATAAAATGTCACACCCTACTACAAATGTTTAATTGACTAGTGAACAATCATTTTGATTTGAGACCTACCTATACATGAATGATTCAGTATTTCAAAAATCTCATTAAAATTATTTGAGTAATATTTCTATTTTGGGGAAACAACATTTTGAATTCACTCGAAGTTTGGTAATGGTAGCCTGTTGTCTGTCGTGTATTTAATAATTTTCTTTATATTAAACAAAAAGGATGTGATTTTTTATGAATAGAATTAAGAGCATCATATATTTTCAAAAATATGTATCTTTTGTTTGGTTTTATTTGGAGCACTAAAAGGAAGTTAATGATTTTACAGAGATCATGAACATATGACATTTGGAAAAAAATTAGCACAAGAGGAAGAAGTTAAGAAAAAATCCATTTACTAACAAATCTATATATTCAAGTCTAGTAATATGCTTCTATTCAAGGGATGGTAAGTATCTTTCAAAGATGAACCAAAAATTTATTACATGCTTAATGCAATAGTTATTGTTTTGAAGTCAAGGATTGTTTGTTGGACATGCTATCATAAAGTATAGTATTTTTTTTCTATACATCTTAAGTTTTAACTTTTGAAATAGCATTGTAGCAAATAAATCTCCACATAGGATCATCATGCATTGATTCATTTTCTCCATTTATTTAGTGCACTTAAAATATAATTTTTTGGTTTCCTTTAACTAATTTGCTGACATCAAGGAAGAAAACTTTGGATTTTACTAATGTTTCAACATTTCTATTGATGGTGTTTTCTACACAACAACAACTCAGACAAGATACAAGTATCCTATCTCTCTTGAAAGATAAATCTCTATTAGCAAGCCTCAAGAGATAACACCAAGGTCTCTAATGTCAAGTCTTGACAATGCATAAACAACTCAGTGATAAATGTGAAAATATCGGTAATCACAATGGGACCTTACTACAAGCAATAATTGGATCTTAAACTTATCTGATTTTTCCATATGGTGATACTTCAATCCTAAAACTAACCCAAATAATAAATAAATAGAAAAAGATAATGGTTTAAGAGAGACCCTAAGATTAAATATACTTCTAAGACTAACAATGCAAATGATGAAATAATTGAAATGGACCAATCCCTCATAAACTAATTCTTGCTTAACCCAGATAAATCTGTAATCTTACAGAAATAGTGTAATCTTCTAAGGAATTAAAGATTTTTAGATCATGACCCTCATCCACACCAACCCTATTGCAATTGAAGTGAATAAGAATTCACAATTGAACTAAGTGCAATGAATATTAAAGTCTAGACTAACTTTGCAAAGTAACTAACAATCAGCTAGTTGCAAAAAGTATGGACCATGGATTATTGCAAACACTTCAAGCATAAAACCATAAACACCATTGAATCAGATCTAACTCTACAATCTAACATGTATCAAATAACCTTGAGAATTTTCAAAAGATGGAGTAACAAGAACCATGAAAGATAAGTCAACACAAAGAGATCACCAGAAATCACAATGTCCTCAATTGTATTGAATCATCCAATATCAGCAACAATTCTAATGTTTTGTGTTACAAAACTTTCTCCAAAATTGACTAACTTCTAACCCTAATTCTTACTTTACTACCCTAATTGCTTTTAAGCCAAGAACTATCTCCCCTTGCAAATGAGGAAAATTTCCATATTTATAGAAACCCCCCAAGATATGTCAGCCCAATTAGGGTTAGTAAAAACAACCAAAAAATAAGGTCGACCCAAGAAGTTCAGAACAAAAAAAATTAGCATTAAATGCTTGGGACTCATCTAGGTCAGCCTGGGATTTACAATGTAACTCAATCCAATGCATGTGAAAGATGGAAAAGGCTAGGTAGAAATGGGCCCGAATAAATAGGAATCACAACTCCCAATGCAATCAATCATTAACTAGCCCCTTCATCCTTGTCTCGATCCAATTAATCTGGCATCTTAAGAAAAATACCCTCCAAGACAGCCATAGGTGAAGTAATAAATACTTTAAACCCTCCTTCAATTGAATTAATCTCCTCCATTGATTCCTTGATGACCCTATTAAATTCAGCCCGCACTCAGCAAAAACCACTATCAATAATATCCATTATAATATGAGGATCAGAATTCACCAATAATATATTCATCAATCAAATAAATCCAAGAAAAGATCAAAATTAACCTCAAAATATCATTAATGGACTTTCTTCATGGTTCAATATTTTCACCCCTTCACGGAATCTAGGCCAGAGAGGAATTTTGGAAAATTCCCAGCCAGGAAGATTATGGCGAAATAAGCATAACAAGCACCCAATAATCATTCAATCAATCACAATAAGATAACAAACAACTTGAAAGATCTTAATATTACTAAAATTAATCACATGATGCACAATCAGTAGCTAATAATTCATGCTATCTCTCAATCCTTCATTTTCAACAAAGTTTTAGAGAATTTTGCCCACGATGGAAATCCGCAAAAACTGTAATAGTTTACAAGTTTTGGAAAATGAAGAGACAATAGAAATTTTAGGAAAATATGGAGGGAGTGGAAATCTATGAAGCATGCAAAACTCTGGATCACTGCATATTTCGGGAAAACACAGAGGACAAGGAAATCGGGGAAATCTTCAAGTGAAGGAAAAATCTCAAAACTGAAGGAAAACTCGAATGTCGATGTTTCCTCACGACTTTACTCAAATTGATTGAAAGATCACAAATTTGAGGACCTAGGCTCAAATGCTACTTGTCCCAAATCATTCATTAAAGGATCTAGACTCAAAATTCACTCAAGGGAAATTTGATTAGTGTTGATGGTGGCTCCAAAGTTGAAACCCTAAGGTTCTACCATGAACACACAAAATCGACCCCCATTCTTCATTCATGTTCAACCAACCCAAATAAATTCCTCTGAAATCTTTAAAGAAAAGTTGTCATTGGGTGAAAATGAAAATCAATAGCTCAAATCTATCCAAAATATCAATTATATCAAATGCAAGAGACCCAGGACTGAAACCCACGGAAGAAGAATGATTCAAGAGGGAAGCAACTAGCATGATATCCAAACCTCAAGAAAATGCAAAGACACTAGGAAAACACAATCAAAGTCAGTAATCCCAGAGATCGAACACCAAACTCACATGCAACACTCAAAGGTGGAGCTTTCCTAGATGCAAAGAAAGACAAATGACATAGATGTTCAACACAAATTCCCCTAAGAGATCAATAAACATAAGATGTAGAATTCATATGACAACAAGCTTAGGGATCTGAGGTTGAGAAGAAATTCAGAAATCCAAGGGCCTGGCAGAATTTTGGAAAAATTTGATCACCACAGAATTCTGTGAAGGATCAAAATCTTTGGAAACAATGCAAAACTGGCCTCGTTGGGTTTCCAAGGCATTCAGGGAATTTTGACCAAAGGGAATTTTCCCAAAAATAAAGAAAAACCTAGAATTACCTCAAAGACTTAGGATTTTCAAAATATTTCTTCAAAAGGGACATTTACACAAGCAAGATAATCATTGAAGTGTATGCCAAAGCAACCAAATCCTCAAAACAAAAGGGCTAGAGCATCAAAAATTAGAGCAAGAGAGGATTCCTACTTTTAGCGGGGCGTGTGTGCTAAAACTACACAACAATTTCCATCAAAAATCTTTAAAAAATCTGCCCCCTATAAGATACCCTTCATGGGAGGGAATTATGCTTCAAATCTAAACAACTTTGATTAAAAAAAGCTTACACAATCAAATCCAGAAACAACTATTCATGCCCTGTAAGATAATCATCCCAACTCGTTTTAAGCGTTATCAGACATTTGAATTCTTCTTAGATGCTTATGAATAATAATGTTGTTTGATTTTAATATATCAATACAAAATAAAGAACAATATGTAAATTTACACAATTTACTTGTTTATCATTATATTTATGGTTGCAGATCCCTCATGCAGGTAGTGCACACATCTAAAAATGTTGAGTTTAATTCTTATAACATATCTTTTATGTTGAAGGTAACATGGTACTATATTCGCAAAAAAATTCTTAATATCTTAACCATCAAACAAATGGGGATAGTCATGACCAAGTGAAATTACTAGGAAGAATTTTACACATTTCTGTTTAGAATTTTATTTCTTAGCATTGCCTTGAAGATTTTTCTACCCTCAAATAAATAAATTTCACACATTTGTGTGAAGTATGTGTATCCCTCATCCAGTAAACCTACATGAATGCATGTGCCTAGAACCCAAGAAAAGCTTACATTGTTAGGATGTGTTCTAGAGTGCTTCATTAATTCAAAGATTTTGAGAGGTTCCTTGCAAAATCTATTTTGTGCACATTTTGCAATCAATCATTTCATTCCATGAGATGACATCTCTTTGAGGCATTATGGCAAACAATTCAGGTGTTTTGTCTATGATTCCACATCTTGCATATATGTCTACCAAATCATATCCAATTATAACATCTAACAAAAATTTCCGTACCATTATGATTTGGTGTATGTTCATAGCCCATCCCAAATCTCCCATTTTGTCACAGGAAGGGAGGACTCTGGCAAAAAAATTGGCTTTATACCTGTCGATTACATTCATTTGAAAGTTTCAAAAGCATTTTCAACAAAAAAATTTATACAAAACCTACAATCATTGTATTCCATGAGATGACATCTCTTTGAGGCATTTTTTCAAACAGTTCATGTGCCTTGCCTGTGCTTCCACATTTTGCATGCATATCTACCAAAGCATTTCCAACCATAATATCTGACAGAAATCCACCTTTAGTTATGCTTGGATGGATGTACATACCCTTTCTAAAGCTCCCATTTTATAATGCACAAGGAGTATGCTGGAAGAGGTTGTGGAATCTAGCTTTACACCTGCCAATTACATTTGCTTGAAAGTTTTTAAAGCCTTTTCAACAAATCCATTTTGTGCATATCCTACAATATTGCAATCCATATAATGCATTTCTTATAGGGATATTGTCATGTATTGTATATGCATTGATGTATATTCATATATTTTTTCAAAGCTCCCATTTTGGAACGGGCAGGGAGGATGTTGGCAAAGGTTGTGGAATTTGGCTTTACACTTGTGAATTGTATTCACTTGAAATTTTTTAAGGCCTTTCCACCAAATTCATTTTATGCATATCTATTGTAGATGTCCTTAAGCTACATGACAAAGGTGTATATACAATTTGAGGTCAATTGATAAGTTGGGACATGTAATGTTGATTTTATTTACATTTTACTTAAGATATAATTTTGTTGTGTTGCTGAATTTCATAGTTCAATAGTTGGGGTTCACAATGATCTTGTATAGCCAAAGTGTATGTGATGGAAAAAAATTAGGTAGTCATGTCGATTATTTTGACAATTTGAATGATCTTGAGCTCATAAGTACATAGTGATAAGTTTTGACAAATAATATAATTTCTTGTTGCATTTATCATAGAAATAAAGGCCTCTTTTTATTGTAGCAAAGGATGTAGAGAGTGAAGCATTGGTTACATTGATCTTTGAAATTGATGATTTTTTTACTAAATTGATAATGTTTGAAGTTTCTTTTTTCTTTCTTAGATGTTGAGGCTAATTAATAATTTTAATGTTGTTTTGCAACTTGCAAGTGAGTATGTTGATATGATAAAGGCTAGCATTTTTTATCCTCTAAAAGTTATCAGAATTGCATTAGTTGATGCAGAAAGGTAAAACTATTTATCTTTATTATAATTAATGGAACTTGCAACTACAATATCTGATAAAAATCTACTTCCAAATATTCTTTTGATGATGTTCATATCCTCATCCAAAGCTCCAATTCACACATAGGCAAGGACACTTTCAAGCATATCAATTACAAATTTACAATCAATAATCAAGCTATTGATGAGCTATTCAGGAATAAGGCAGTTGTATATCACTAATTGAATATTGTCTATTTTTTTTTATCTTGAATGAATTCATCTTTTTAAAAATTGTAAGAGATAATTAGGAAACATTATATCTAGTGCCTAAGTTTAGGGTGCCATAGTTGGAAAAGGAAAAGAAAATGTTTGAATTTTATCCTCTGTATTATTTGACTTTTCTTAGATTTTGATGTGCAATTTTTGAAACCTTATTTTCAGGTTATAGCTCCAAATTGGAGAATTGAAAGGTGAATACTATCAAGGAAGATTTTGGAGGAGCCAAAACCAATAGTGGTGGGAAAGTTGTGGATATGCAAGGGGATTAAATGGGTCAAGCCCCTATAGGAGGTCACTGCCCTTCCAAAAGGACTACAGTTAAGGAAGGGGAAAATAGTATAAGTATATGAAAATAGGATTATTTTGTTTATATAGTGTCTATAAGTTGTACAGTGTCACTAAGACATTGAATGTAACCAATGAGATTTTGATTTGCCAATGAGGCTTAATGAAGTAAATTTTCAAACTGATTTTTTCTCCACTCATAAATATTGTGTTATGGCTCCTCTTGATTTGTAATCTATTTGTGTTTGTGTCTGATCAATCATATTTGATCAAGCATTTTAGTCTTCATTTCATGGTGCTTTTTAACATTTGAAAATCTATGATACTTGAAGTTTATATGCATAAATTTGTGAGGATTAATTAAGTTATATTTGATTTGTAATGACTAAATATATGACTAAAGTAACGACTAAATGCATGACTAAATTAATGACTAAATATATGATGAAAGTAATTACTAAATATATGACTAAATTAATGAATAAATATATGACTAAATAAATGACTTAATAAATGACTAAATCAATGACTAAAGTAATGACTAAATATATGACGAAAGTAATGACTAAATATATGACTAAATTAATGACTAAATATATGACTAAATCAATGACCAAATCAATGACTAAATAAATGACTAAAATAGTTTATTCATAAATTTGGTGGTGTTATAAATGACTACAAATAAACCACTAATAATCACGTGACCAAAATTAGTCATTTATATGCAATTTTTAGTAGTTTATTTAGTCATATATTGTTGTTTGTGTACTAGTGTTTCTACAACTTGTTTGTAGGAGATTTCCTTTCAAGAGAGGTGATGCACCTATCCATTACCTATGTTGAGAAGTGCTAAAAACACCTATCAATAGGAACCAAGAGTTAAACCTTCATGGTGGAATGATGCACATTATTGTGACTTTCACATAAATAAAGGGCACAAAAAAATGACTACATGCAACTGAAACATTTAGTACAAGGTTTGATTGCCAATAATACAATATTTGTAGAAGGTCCTCAAATGAAAAATGATTGTGGAGCATTCAAAAATCCTTTGCCAAACTATGAAAAGGGGGAGTCCACTTCATCAAACACCAAAGGGAAAAATGTGAACTATGTTTATGATTCTACCATCCTTCATATCAAACTAAGGACATCGAAATCAAGTGCCAACAAGACATTATTACAGTTGAGACTCAAAATAATGACATCAAAATTGAGCGTAAACAAAACATTGTTACATCTGAAAACCATATTCATGACATCAACACCAAATAATATCAAATCAATGACATCATACCAATAAATCTGATCACAAACTTTGTTGCAACTAATTATCAGATTAATGTCATTAAAATTAGAGATAAACAAGATTACGAACCTTTCAATGCCACCACAAGAGGGAAAACCAAAGTAATATTGAAAGGAGTTGCATCTAAAACACATGTTGCCTCTTCTACATCCAAAGCAACTGTTGCTCCTTCAAATTAGTATAACATAGTTGACCAATTGCAGAAAATACCAGCTCAAATATCCATATTAGAACTGTTGAAAATTTCACCAGCTCACAAAGAACTTCTAGAACAAGCTCTAGTAGCCACCACAGTACCAAATAATCTAGAATTTTTCCAATTCCAAGCTATGGTGGGACACTTAAGTGCACCTCATTTCCTATCATTTTCCAAACATGATGACATATCACTCACCCATCCACACAATGTTGCTCTCCACATTAAGGTTGTAATTCATAAACATCGGGTCAAATGTGTTCTAATAGATGGTGGACTTGGCCTAAATATCTACACTTTAAAACTTATCTATGCACTTGGATATTCAAAAAATGCAATTGATTCTAGAAGAAAAATCACTATAAAAGCCTATGATGATGAAGAGAGATCAACCCAAGGATTGATAGTGTTACCAATTCAAGTGGGACCGATTGTAAAAGATATAATCTACCAAGTGTTAGACAAGGAGTTGACATACAATATACTCTTGGCACATCCTTGGATTCATGACATGCAAGTAGTGTCATCAACACATCATAAATGTTTGAAATTTCCTTTCAATAGACAAGAAATCACCATTTTAGTTGATTCCAACAATCCTCAATATTGCAACACACTAAAAATAGTCCAAGATACATTTGTGTCACACAACAGGGAAGCTCATACTCCTAGTTCGTCCAACAATGAAAAACAACTAAATTCCTTGTCAAAATGGTTTGATAAAAAGGAAAATTCAAAAGATAAGGGTATTAGTGATTCTACTCCATAAACTAATTAAATTCAATTAAATTCTTTATCAAATCAACCTAAGGAAAAGGGTCAATCAAAAGGCTGGTGCAAGAGCACCTCCATGAGGCCATTTTGTAAATATTTTATTTAAATGGTGTTTGGGTCATTTCATAAGGTCATTTATACCATATTTAATATGTTTGAGTCATTCAATAGGTTATTAGGTGATTATGAGTTCATTTTGTCATATATTGGAAAAAAATTGTCAATGTTGTCAAAATACTTAGAAAATGCAAAAATGTGTAACCAAGGGTTTTTGAGTATTTTAGTGGGTAAAGTATTAGGTGATGTTAAATAAGGTCTAATAATACCATCCATGATGTATTTGGGATATTTGGAGTCATTTGGGGTCAAAATGCAGAAGTTGCACAAAAAGTGTAAAAGTTGTCAATCAAATTTTGGAAAATTGCAACTTTTAGAAGTTGAAAGGTCAAGGGAGGTTATCGGTCAGTTATGAATGTGGAGTTGGCTAGAATTTTATTTTATGGGGTATAATAAGCCTCAAAAGGCTTGAAATTTTTTTGTTGTTGTTGGTTGGAGAAGTTTGTAATCAAATCATTCATCAAAATACAATGTTTTTTTCTGAAATTTTATAGTTTTTTGAACTTTGCTCTCATTGTACAGATCCATACAGGCTCTAATTGATCTAAAACATATCAAGGAATAGATGGTAGTATGAATTATATTTCAAATGGATCAATTTTGAGGTTCTAACTCAGATTTCTGTGAAATTTATTGTGTTTTTGGTGAGGATAGCCAGTTCAGAAAATGTTTTCCCAAAATTGCAATCAAAAAACATGTTAGTACAGCTAGGTACAGACCTATACGGATCTACAACTTGGATGGATGGAAAGGTATTGATGTTTCAAAAATAATAATTTTACCAGTAATTTTTATAATTCCATTTAAAGGGTCAAATAAGTCCATTCGTGGGGTTGCATACAAAAAATTCTGATTTCTTCTAATTTGTATGGTGGAAAATTCTAAAACTTTTTGAAATGATTCATTTTAAATTTTTTTTACAATATCCAAGGTTTTATAGAATTTTAATAAGGCTTTCTATGGTTTTGGTGATTCCCTAGGCTGGGTTTTGTGGGAAAAATAAGGAAATTGACTGAATACAATGAAGTTTGTGTTTTATTGGTGGAAATGAGTAACAAACTTGGTTATTTGTGTTTGGTAAAGATTGGATTGGTAATTTTTAATGTTGATAAAGGATATTTTTGGAAACTTCAAGTGATTATGCACCTTATTCTTAGTTTGATAGTCTTGATTCAAGAGTATTATGAAGGGAAAAGTAAAATAGTGATGTGAATCAGACAAACAATGTTTTAAGTTTTGTTGAATGAGATTGATTGGCTAAGTTTTCTTCCTCTAGATCTACATAAAATATAAAGGAGTTGATGATTCTACTCCATACAATCATGAAATTCAACTCAATTCCCTATAAAAACAATTTGAGAAAAAAGATCTAGTTAAAAGACAAAGGCATGGGTGAATATTCAATTGAGTAGTCTGTGTGTCTTTCACAACTCTTACCTTCTCCAAAATACTATGGACAACCATCAACCTCAAAACAACAATCCTCACAACCAACCATGCTATTTGATGGAACCTTTGTAAAATTAGGAACCCTAATGGATGAATTCAAAGACAAGGATGTTTTGAATTGGTTATACAAAGATGAAGAAGCATCACAAGCCTCAACTTCTAATGTTTTAGCAAAGCCATATGGTAAAGGATTTACAATCCTAGAGAAGATGGGATATGATGCAAAAGGTCTTGTCAAAAAAATAAAATAAGGCATCATAGAACCAATACAACCTATTATAACCAATTCAAAGGACAAAATAAGGCTAGGATACAAAGAAGAGTCAAAAGAAGAAACCAAGTAGCAAATTGTTGAACGAATCCTCCAATTGTGAGATAGTTCTGAAATAGATTCCAATGAATATGAATGGGACTCACTCTCTAAAGAATCTTTTCATGACAAATAAATTGATGTAATACAAAGGTATGCACCAACACGTATGGAGGGATAGAGCTCAAGTACTAGACCACTTGAATTTGGATCACAACATATCAATGACTCAAGTGAAGATGATCAAACTTTGAGCGAGATAGATCACTTGGAAGAGAGTAACATCATAGACCTCAACCTTGCTATCAAACAATTTGATGATATTGCCATCAAAACACTTACCCCTTTTGACCTTAACCAATCTGATGATTCTTTACCATTGATACACCCCGAACTAATTGACTAGGACCAAACTGGCCTACTTGATATACCTATATTTCCAAATGATGATGCCATTGTGAACTTCCTTTTCTTTGACAATCCTGAAACATGTTCCACTAGCAAATCTCATAATAAAACTTTAAACAAGGGTATGTGCAGGATCATGATGGGCCAAAAAGTGGTGATATGATGGGTATATGTAGGGTATGTGGCTGGTGACTTTTTTTGACCCAAAATTGATGAAATGAAAAGGGTTTTTAAAGCATATTCTCACATTTCCACAAATATAAATTATGCCTTACTTTGAATTTAATAAATTATTATTATTTATTTTCTATTTGAATTACGATTGAAGTCTTGATTGATAGGTTGATTGAAAAACATCTATAGCTTTCAAACAGTATCACATTTTTTGAATCTAAAAAATGTGTCACATTCTATGCTTTGCATACTATAGGATTAAAAAAAATAAAATTGAATTTTATGAAGTTTTGACCAAGTTAAGGTGGTCAGACATACAAGTTTTTATATTTTTTTAAAGTTGTAATAAAAAAATCATAATTAATTATTTACTTGGAAAAAAATATGCATCACATCCGAACATGATTCCTCTACTTATATGTAGAATCCTAAAAAAAGATATTATAATTTTATTGTTGTTAGAGTGGTCAGACAGACACCTACTTCTTACTTTTTCCCTAAAATTTAAGTACTACTGCATTGAAATTTCAAATTTTCACCAAATAGATTTTTTTTTTTAAATAAACCTAGTAATATAGAAACTACATTCAATTTTCTATAGATTCTATTCTTACATATTTTTGAAATTTAATATAGATAAATTATTCAAATTTTTACGTCAAGTTGCCTAACTCTAATTTTTCTAATTTTTCACCACTCAAGGGCCTATTATTTCCATGATGATCCTACACATACCCACAAGGGGAGTGCCAAATTTCTTAACTATAAAACAATGAATATCAAAATTAGATCTAATGGTGAAAACCATTTAACAGTAGTATTAGATCAAGAAAAGTAAAAATAAAGATCACATCTAACAGTGAAAACCTCTCTAAGGCACCGAAAGATGGGAGATTTGACACTCTTCCTGAGCACTATCATGAGAGATCACCAGTTCTAGTTGAGCCAACACAATCCATCAACATTAGTACAACTGAAATAGTGGAGACCCTACATGCAGCAACATCCATGACAAAACAGGAAAAACCAAGCTTTAGTAAGTTCTTTGAAGAGAGAAATCAACTTTGCTTGGTTCTACACTAATATGCAAGGCATAGATCCAAAGCTCCTAATACATCATTTATCTCTACCACTACGAGTGAAACCAGTGAAGCAAAAGTTGAGAAAAATACATCCCCATATTGCTCTCTTGGTGAAAGTTGAATTAAAGAAACTATTGGATGCAAGATTCATTTGACCTATTGATTAGGTTGAATGGATCTCAACTATTGTACCAATTTTAAAGCTAGATAACAACATCAGACTATGTATAGATTTCATATATGTTAACAAGGCTTGCTTGAAAAATAACTTTCCTTTGCCTAACATCGATATCATCGTAGATTTGACAGCTAGACAGAAATGTTATCACTCATGGATGGATTTTTAGGTTATAATTAGATAAAAATTGCACTAGAAGACCAAGAGAAAACTGCTTTCACATGCCCATGGGGCACATTCTATTAGAACATCATGTTGTTTGGATTGAAGAATGTTGGAGCCACATATCAGTGAGCAATGACCACTATATTTCATGACATGATGCTTACCTTTATGGAGGACTATGTAGATGACTTGTTGGAAAAATCATTCACTAGAGAGGGACATTTGGAGATTCTAGATAAAATCTTCACTCGGTTGGAGAAATTCAATGTGTAGTTAAACCCCAAGAAATGTGTATTTGGCATGACATTAGCTAAACTTTTGGGATATATAGTATCAGCTAAAGGCATTGAGGTGGATCCTACGAAAGTCAAAGCCACTATGGAGATTCCTCCTCCTATGAATATCAGCCAACTCAGATCTTTACAAAGATGACTCCAATATGTTAGAAGGCTCATCACACAACTAGTAGATAAAACTCATCCTTTTAATCACTTGCTACACAAGAATGTTTCTTTCAAATGGGATGAAAAATGTGAAGCATCTTTTTCACCTGAAATAGTATCTAATGTCACCACCCATATTGGTACCACCAACTAAAGGAAAACCATTATTACTCTACATAGCAACAATAGAGGTATCCTTGGGCACTCTACTGGCATAGGAATATACTACTGGAAAAGAAAGGGTTATTTATTACATCAGCAGAACATTGAATGGATATGAAATCAACTACACATTTATTGAAAAATCTTGTTTGGTTGTAGTATTTACTACTCAACAACTAAGACAATACATGTTAACACATACCATCAAACCCATAGCAAAAATTGATCCATTGAAGTATCTAATCAGCAAAGCTTCCTTGGCAAGAAAACTATCCAAATGGGTAATGATATTAAGCGAGTTTGACATCTAGTATGTGGACAAAAAAGAAATCAAGGGTCAAGAAATAATAGATAAATTAGTTGAGGAACCATTACAAGATGATCATCCAATGAGCATTGAATTTCCAGACACAAATGTACTTATAGTGTCAACACAACAATGGATGTTATACTTTAATGGGTCTTTCAAACAACATGGATCAAGTGTAGGAATCTTGTTTCTCACACCTTAAGAACACACCATTACCAAATCCTACAGGTTGATGCTTCCTTGTACTAACAACACAACCGAGTATGAAGCATTGATCATTGGAATCAAGGTGGCAATCGAATGGAAGATCATAGAATTGCAAGTCTATGGTGATTCCCAACTAGTCATAAATTAGATGAATGATGATTACCAAACAAAGATGACAAATTGATGCCATATAAAAGAATGGTTGATGACTTTAAGAAGTACTTTGTTGAAATTAAATTTGAGTATATTCCAAGAGGGGACACCAAAGCTACTAATTCCATGGTGACCATCACTTCTCTCCCTAAAAAAATGAGCTCGTTATGAATTCATGGTGTAACAAGTGTTTAACCCCACCTGTGATAACCTTGAATCCCAAGTCATGTGTCATTTAGTCAACATTGAGTCCTCAATATATGGGAAGATCTACACCTATCTAAGAGATAATACCCTACCACCAGATTTATCCTAAAACCAAAAAAGAAACTTTATTCAACAAGCAACTTGACACACCCTAATAGCCAATGTACTTTATCAACGAGGTCTTGATGGTACTCTCCTTTGGTGTCTTGAACGTGAAAAAGTTGAAACCGCTTTACGCAAATTTCATGAAGGCATCTATGGAACTCATTCAAGTGGTCTAACTTTAGCTAAGAAACTCTTATGCTTGGGGTATTACTGGCCAAATATGGAAAAGGAGTCTTTTCAATTTGTCAAGAAGTGCCAAAAATGCCAAGTCCATGGAAACCAGATACATGCACCAGCACAAGAATTACAACCTTTTGCATCAACATGGCCTTTTTGTCAATGGGGACTTGACCTTGTAGGTAAGATTCATCTATCATCTTCCAATGGGCACAAGTTCATCATCATAGCCACAAAGTACTTTAAAAAGTGGATTGAAGTTGTTCCCTTAGCCACAATCACCAGAAAACAAATTACATCTTTCATCCTCAATTACATTATCTATCGGTATGGTATTCCTTAGTCCATTTTCCCTAAAAATGGTAGACCTTTCAATAATCAGGATGTCCAAGAACTTTTTGAAATTTTCATATCTAGTATCAATTCTTCACACATTACTATCCTCAAGGAAACGGCCAAGCAGAGGCCTCAACCAAAACCATTCTAAAAGTCTTAAAGAAAACCATTAATTATGTTGGACATGATTGGCATGTTCAACTAAACCCTACTTTGTGGGCTTACCAAACTAGTATTTGCACCCTGACATGAGCTACACCCTATTCTCTCTAGTCTATGGATCAGAGACCATTTTACCTATTGAGATTGAGCTACCATCCCTACAAGTTTCTTTATAAGGAATCATTTTAGAGGAAGATTACAAAGTATCCAAGGTACAAGAGTTGGAACTATTGGATGAGCATTGCCAACATGTAGTTAACACCTAAAAGCCTACCAACAGAGGATGTCCAAAAGTTATAATCACGGAGTAAAAATAAGAACATTTCAAGTGCATGACTTGGTCCTGAAAGAAAATCCCAAAAATCAACAAGATAGGGAAAAGAAAGGAAAATTTGAACCAAACTTGTTAGTTCTTTTTGTTGTTGTATAATTCTATGGATCTGGAGTCTATTAGTTATCTACACCTAAAGGGAACCTATTCGAAGAACCCATCAATAGTTTGCATCTCAAGAAGTTCTACACTTAACTCATCTAGTGCATAGTAAAAGTCCTTAAAAAGTACAAAAAATGAGAAAATTTCCTAAAAAAAATGGTCACCTTGATGAAAACTTGGAAACCAAGCATCTTGGTGACAACCAAAAAAATAAAAAACATCAAAAATACAAAAAAAAATTAAAAATAAAAGTGAAAAATCAAAAGAAAATTAAAAAATCATAAAATTTGAAAAGTGCAATAAAAACAAATAGTGAAAAACTAGCAATAGGTGCTATTTGTGATAGATTAGCTTTTCCATATATTTGAGCATGTGTTGATTGTTCGCTTTTTCTATCATTATCCCTATCATTGGAATCGCGGTCATGTCTCACCCTAGATTGGGGGAAAAATCCCAAACTCACTAGGGGCAATAAACTTTGAGCTTAAACCAATAGACAAACAACAACAAAAATAATGTCACAAATACAAAAATCATAGCGCAACTCAACATTGAACATCAATCATCAAACTTTACACATCAACCATCCAAAATAACAAACAAATAAATTTGTAGACATCTAAATTTAATCACTCCCATATGATTAAATTTACTCCATTTTCGTCTATCATATTAAATATTAATTTATTAAATTGATATTACACCTTTTGTCTCATATCTGTAAAGTATTTAATTTAATAATTAAATGCTTTATCTTTCACCTTCTTCCTCTCTAAATTAAATAAATACACCAATTTATTTAATTTAGTCATTTTTTCCCCTTTTGATTTAAAATCAATTTAAAATTCTTCATTCTCTCTCTCCTTGTCACATCCTCCATGATCTTCCTTTAATCTGAATTAATTTAATTAATTCATAATTATGATGTGCATCCTCTTAATCAAAGATTAATGTCACATCCTCCTACATTTTCCACTTGCCTCTAATCTTCCATTAATTATTCTAATCCAATATTTGCACAACCTTAACCAAGGTCATTAGCCATATTTAGCACCACATTTTTAGTCAACCTTTGCATTTACCTCTTTTTAGCATTAACCCTCTTTCCCATGTTAATTTTTAATTCACATTTATTTATCCTAGATTCCCCTCTTTTATATGTGAATTTTTAATTTACATTCTACCTTTCCAAAGCTTCTAAAACCTTGGACTTGTCACATCATCCACATGTGACCAAGTCCCACCTTTTTGGAGCCCACCTTTTATCCTCTAGACTCTCCTAAGAATGTGAATTTTTAATTCACATTTATTTCTCCAACCACCTCTCCTTTTCCCATGGAGAGTTTTGAGGAATTCCAAAATTCCTCAAATGTCCCTTTCCCTCTCACTTGGGGACAAGAAATTCCTTTTTGAGGAAATCTTCTCACTCCCCAAGGTACTTGGAAGGTACTTGTCCTTCCTCCACCTCATGTACCTTTTTTGCCACCTCACTCCACCTCATCTCCTCCTAGCCACTTCATCATTCACATGTCAAGATGTGAGGGCTTGTGAGTTCTCAACCCACCATATCCCTCTATCTTGACCTTGTTGGATGAATCTCAACCGTTGAATTCTCTAGAGAATTCAAATTCTCCTATAAATACCCCCTCCTCAAGGGCATTTTCAACACTTTCATTTTGAGCAACCTTATGCTGCCAATTTGCATTCTCAAGAATTTACTATCATTTATTCATCCACTTTAATCATTTTTCATAAGTTTATCTTGCATTTAGTCACTCAAGAAGCCATCTAAGGAGCACACAAAGTCATCCAAATCAAGGGCCAACCAAGGAGTCTTCAACAGTAAGGAAAGGTATAATCATTTGCATCGCATTTCATCTATTTTCCTTCTTGTTTTATCACTCTTTAGGCTAATCATTGAAGTGTTCTTGGTATTCTTCCACTTGCATTTTTAGTTATTTTGCACATTAGAATAGGGTAAAATTCCAAGGTACACAAAATCAATCAAAAAAAATTTAAATGGATGATGTTCTTCTAAATCATGGTTTTATCACATTGGCATGTCTATTCAATTGTTATACTTTGATATTTTTTTATCATATCTCTGGAGCACCTCAATGATGTATTGAACTAGAGGATCTAGGAAGGATTATGATTTTTCTTTGTCTATTGTATGTGTGTTGATCATTATTACTATGCAAATTATTGTGAGACATGCTCTAGAAAGTATCATTGATGACATTCTAAATTTGCATAGGAAAATGATTGACTCTTGTTTGTTTATGCAATTAATGCTCAGGTCATCTCATTCCAATTATACCTAGATTCTTGTGTTAACATAGAATATCAAAAATCATGAAAGTAGTACTCAGGTCATCATGGTCTAATTATACCATCGATGTTTGTACTCACTTTCAACATTTTAAAGGCTCAACTATGATAAAAGCTCAAAAAATCGATTGATACAATGACAACATTTGCATATTTAGATATGCATGTGTAATTTAGATTGCACCTATATTAGTTTTGCATCCTTTTTTTATGGATTTTCCAAGGTTGGCACAAATTTTCAAAATGATGTTATCTCTATCATTAATGGATTGAGTACATTTGACATTAACAAAAAAAGATCATTCTCATGTAGTTGCATAATCATTTGCATACCATACACACATTTAGAAGGCATTATTACATCACTTATCCATCCATATATTACATCATAATATTTCCATTAGAAAACACAAAAATAAAGTGCATTACATATCAATTGCATAATCAAACCCATCTCATATAGCATAAAGCATCATCCATCGAACATATAGAAACATAAATTATGCTTCATCATATCATCATTGCATCCATACATAATCATCACATAAGCATATTAAACATCATATAGCATATAGAATAGGAAATAAAATGCATCCATCATAAATCCATACAAACATCATATAGATCGCTAATCATTGTTGCATATCATATAATATCAAAATAATAATGACAAGTGTACAATGATATCCAAATGTGTCAAGAGATACATCATCAAAATGGCAGTGAATCATCAATGTCTCAACTGAATCACAGTATAAAAATGTCTCAAGTACATCAAATTTCTCAACATTGAAGCTATGTGGTACTCTCCCTAGATGTTGTTGCACCTCCTAGTGGCCCTGCACCTAGATCCCTATGAGGTGGCCCTATCACACCTCTTCTAGTGGTCTAAGAGTGGTTCCTCCCATTGGTCGACTATGCATAACTCTCCTAATGCTCTGGATGAACTACCTCATGATACCTCAACCTATAATAATTGGCTTCCTTGGCAAAGCACCATACCTCTCTTAGGTAATCCATTGTTGATGTACCCTTGGCCACTCTTTATAGTCTCTTTTCCAATCCCTATGCATGCTCACAATGTTGTCTTAAGCTATCTCTGTCTATAATGAGCATCGCAATTTGTTCCTATGCTTGTGCCTGTGTCTACATCTGACCCTGTATCTAATCCAGCTGCCTCTATAAGGCATGTATCTATGACTATAACACAACTATCTATGTCTGCTACTACTATGAAGGCAAACAAATCTGAACATCCTAATGTGTTGCAGCCACCAGTGATCTCCTCCTCTAAGGCACTCTAAGAAATAACACTGGCCTACCACCTCCACCACCATCACCTCCATCACCATCTCCATCACCATCTCCATCACCATCTCCACCACCTCCATCCCTATCTCCATCATCACTAATATCTCCCTCTACCTCATCATCATCTCCTCCATCTCTCCTCTACCTAGGTGCATGTGGTCATGCCCTCTCATCATCATCTAGTGTAGATACTAGCTCATCTGGACTAGATATCTGCAAGAAGGGATGCACAAAGTAGTCAGAATACTCCTGCGATACTGTAGCCTCTATAATCTTTGGGTGATACTCCCATATGACTGCCTATAATCCTGATACTCAACCACTGCATCATATGATAAAGCGGGTCCCCACTCTATTATATCCACCCATCTTTGTGCATAAAGAGCCACTCCTTGGGGCATGCCTTGTACTTTGCCATATTGTGGAAGCACTCTCCCAAGAAGAAATCTCTCAATAACAAATGGAATCCTCCCAATCAAATATTTGGTTGTTTATACATATGGCATATCAATGCCATCCTTTGACCACTGCTTAGTCAAGATATGGCCTCCATGTAACTATATCCAAATCATCCAGCACCCTCTTCCAATACTCCAGTTTTCCTAGCTTATGTTGGACAACTAAACCTTTGTATTTGTGAACATATGGATGATTGACTGGTCGTTGTCTATCAACAATAGGATGAGTGGTAGCTATGTTCTCCCATGCCCATATTTGTAGCAATGTAACTCCTGCTGATAAATTGGATGTTCTAAGGTACACAACCTAATGTAGATCATGGCACAAATGTGCAAGCATGTAGGATCCCCATGCATATCTAGTCCCCTAAAAAATCATGCTCTCCAAAATCTAACCACAACCGACTAAAATTCCCTTTGACCTATGGTCAGGACATAGAAATCCTCTAATGAAACTATCAAGAACACATCGCAATGTTGTATATGCATCAACCATCTCTCACCATGGAATCCCATAGTCACAAATCTAATCATCCTTGAAGAATATCCACAATGCATTTGTACCTCCATGCTTAGTGGAATCATACACAACCAAATCTCCCACAACAAGAATCCTCAAAATTTGGTAAACATCCTCTAATGTCACAATCATCTCACCAGTGGGTAAGTGGAAGGTGTTGTGGTCATTATGCCACCTCTCTGCCAAAGTGGTCAGAAGTCCCTTGTTAATTCTATGCTAAGGCATATCTATCAAAGAGGTTAATCTGCATCATCCAATCACATCTAGATCAGCCTACACCAGATGTGGAATCAAATCCCAGGTCCTCAAGAATCACTCTTAAGACATGAGGACTGTTGAAGGCTCCTATCATCATAGCATATTGCAAATCAACAATCTCATCAACTTTGGTGAGATCTTTATTACATCTCGTGAGTGTCTATCATTGATTTGCACCTATCATGAGGTCAATCATCATTATTCTACCATTGATCCGCACCTATAATGAGGTCAATCATCATCATTCAATCATTGAATCTCACCTATCATGAGATCAATCATCATCTAATCTATCAACATCATCAAACAATATCAAATCAACAACTAACGTGATCAAAAAACATCAAAATAAAGGAGTCTAATCTAAAATTCATCAATTTGGCTTAAATGTACTAAACAATTCTATGTGCTAAAACATTGATCTAGTGTGCTACAAAACATCACCCATGCACTAAACAACTAGTTGCACTACAACATTCATCTGATGCACTAAATTTAAGCCTAGATTCCCTAATTTACTATATGCGCTATAACTTTGAATGGATGCACTAAAGATTTGACCCTATGCACTAAAAGGCTCTATATGCTAGAACAATGGTCTGATGCACTACATCAAGTACCCTATGCACTAAAACACTAAAACTAAATTTTAAACGTGAAAAATAAGGGAAAAATGCGATTCAAAATTTACAAGGAGGTTTTTCGAGGTAGATATTGGAGGTCCATAAGCATCCAGGTGGTTGTGATGTGGCACATGTTCAAATTGGTGGGTCTAGATTGGAATCACCATCTTGCCAAATTTTCTCAAAATTTGCTCAGTCACTTCAATTTTTCAAAATGCAAATGCACAAATTAGCTGAAATCACATCCTTTTTACCTTTTAAGGGGTAATTAAATTGGAATAAAGTGGGATGTATTTTATTTTTCAAAGGGCCTTAATTAATCAATTCATCAAAGTTGGTAGGTTCAGTGTCATTTTTCAGGAGATAAATTGTTTCAGCATCATTAAAATTTGAAATCATCACTAAATCATTAGAAAATCACAAAAAATTCGAAAATTTCAAAAACTCCTAAAAATTCAAAAATTCATTGAATTATCTCCCAAGGGGGCATATATCCTTAATTATTCAAAAACCAATGTTTGGGGCATATCAAAAAATAATTGTCAACACTAGCAGCAAATTTTTCTTAGAAGCAATGTGTAAACACATCATTTCAAAGAGGGGCAAAATGTATACACCTAAAATTGGTTAGGATAATCAATTAATTAAATACAATTTATTTAATTAATAAACTTCTTATTTTGTCTACTTATAAATAAATTCTAAATTTATTTATATAGTTCACATTTTCTAATTCTTCTATCTTAAATCATATTTCTCTAATTTTAATTAAATAAAAAAATTCAAATAGTTTTATTTATTTAATTAATATCTTCTTACTCATTTTGAATAATTCCAAATTTGAATTTAGTCACATGTCTACAACTTTTCCTCTTGCCAAATTATCAAATGTCTCATGAATTTAAATATCCTTAATATTTAAATTGGAATTATCCTCAACAAATTTTGAAACGAACTTCAGACACTTGGCTCTTCCATTTCATTTATTCCTCTAAACACTTGGAAAAGTGTTCTATTAAAGGGAACATTCTACATGATTCCCTCTAACTTCTTCATCCTCCACCCTCGATCTTTCCATCTAAAATCTTGACCATTAGTTGCTGCCACATCACAATATGCCCTAGAAAATCTATAAATGCAGCCTCATTCTATAGCATTTGAGATCCCATCTTTGAGAAAACTTACTCTACAAAATTTTCATTAGAGAATTTAGTGCTTGAGCATTTAGCGTTGTAGAAGCATATTCATTTAGAATCATGGTTTAGTTATTAGTTGCATTTTAGTCTCTTTAATTTCATCACATCATTATCATAGATTAATCTTGATTTTCATACAACAACATCATTATCATAGTATCATGGCATCAATCACATAGTTTATCAATCATGTAGGAATAGAGTTTCTTGCATTTTACAACATTCCATTCTTTAGGTTTTCATTTAAAAGGTCATAGGTGCATAAAACAATATAAGAGCCATTATGATTTCATGAATCCTTGAATATAGGAGACAATGGGACAAATTTAGGGAATTGGTTTGGTTTCAATTCAATTAGTTTTGTGATACAATTCTGTAATATAATATGTTTCATTGATTGTGTGATTTTGCTATTAATTCACATATTTTACCTCACACATATGCACTTGTACATTTTACATACATGCATGTGAATATTAATTGATTTATGATTTTTGACATGTTTTATAAATATTATGGTTTGAATACAATTTATTTAATGATCTCTAGTTATAATGAATTGTAAATATAGAAATTTAAGAGTACATGCATGTTCTTATATATTTAAAATGGGTAAACCTTATATAAAAATGTATTAAAATTTAAAAATAAGTTTAAATTTATTCCAAGTATGGTGATTTATTTGTGACAAAAGAGAATTTGATGTACACTTTATTGAGAATCATGTGTAGGATTTTCTTGTACAAATAAATAAGAATACTAATTTACATATTCTAATCTCATGAACTCTTTTTTGATAGTTGATTAAATCATATATATAGAGAATAATTTATACATGTAAATGTAAATATGATCTTAACATGGAAAAGTAATCCTATGTATGTTTGAAAAGTAAATAACTTTTGAAAGTGATTATTCAAGTTTTATAAACCATAAACTATAATCATCTACACCTACATAATTCATAATCATTAAATCATAACTATCATTGCATAAACTATAAATATAATTTCATCATAACCTCAAAAATGCATCTATATAAACTTCATTCATCTAAAACATAAATATAATAACCCATTGCATACATAACATCTTAGATCATAATCACCCATTGTAAAATCCTAAATCGTAAACATCCATTACATCCATCACATAATCATAATTATGAATACCATCTATTACATATAAAATCATCCATGAATTAAAAAACCATAGATCATATGATTAATCATACGCATCCATCACTCACAATCATATATAAGCATAGTATCTATCCATAAAATATATCTGTAATCAGCATAAGTAGACTTGAAATTCAAATATCTAAGAAAAAATAATAAATTGGTTCAAATAAACTAAATAGATACCCATAGTAATAACATTAAATAAAGGAGATGAATGGATAGTGTACATAAACTCTAGATTAATAAATAATTTGAAAATCAAATAACATATTTAGAATGAACTAAGGAGATTAATAGAATAATATATTCAAAATGAACTAAGGACTATATGATAGCTAGCTATTCCTTTATATTTACTAATAGAACCATATACAATTATGAGGTTGACTAATGAAGCACTAAAGTAAGAGTTAGGGTTAAAAAAAAATAATTGGATAATATTTTACATTTTAATAAGACTAAGTATGAGCACATAGAACATATCAAATTATTGTTGCAAAGGTTGATCAAAGAAATATGTTGAATAGGACATAGTATAGAATATTAGAGATATATTTCGTAAATTAATTAGTTTTTATAAGAAATTATCTAGAAATATTAGTGATATTATGGATTATTAGGATATGTAACTAACCAAGGTAAGTGGAAAATTAGAGATATGTAGGATACGGTTGATTTATGTAGAGTTGTATTTTTTATTGAAACATATGAGTGAAAATTCAAACTAGGCTATTGATGCATTGAATAGGAGGTAAAAAAATTTGACCAAAAGGAAAGTTGAAGTAATATGTGTAGACATCTAAATATGTCCATACCTTAACACACTTGTATTTACTCCATTCTATCCATTAATTATTTAATCTATCCTTATCTTATCCCTTAATTAAATAAATTTATATTTGTTTAATTAAATCTAACCCTAGACCCAAACCTTCCAACTAAATAAATAAATTAATACCTACTTAGTTAATTTATTTAGGCTAATTAAACTTGATTAATATTTTTCTTATTATTTAATTCCACCTCACCATCAATCTTTGTCCACTCAATCCTAGCCCTTGAATTCATCTACATGGATCAAGATCTAAACTTGTCATCATATGACAAGTTTCTTAACCTACCTATCCTACCCCTTTCTCACACATGTGTGATAATATCTCACACATGTGAAGCCACCCTACCCCTTACACATGTCAAAGACATGTAACTTTCCCAAGCCAACCTAGCTCATATTCATGTCATAGGCATGTCTCTTTTATATTTTTTTGAATGTGTGCTCACACATGTGTGAGAAAGCCTTGATCTTACACATCCTTTCCTCTTGTGACACTTTTCACAAGACTAAACATTCATCATCTCATTCAATCTTGGCCCTCCCTTTAGTTAATGCATCTTAACCATTGATTTCAACCATAAAAATCTATAAATTGAGGCATTTTCTATCATTTTATTAATAAACCTTCATCATATCCTTATTTTGGAAATTTCTTCTATCAATCCTCCATCCCAACATCATGATGTTGGTATAGAGAACCACATTCATTTCAACTACAACATCAAAATGATCACATCAAGTAGACATGGGTGCATCTACTTCAACTCAATCCATGAGGTTAAAAAGGTAAGGGGCAAGTTAATTGTTCTTTTTTTTCATTTATCTTTTTTTTTTTCTTTTATCCTTTTAATCATCTTTAGTTTTGCATGTTTGGTTGGATCCACATCCTTGAAATTAACAAAATAATGAGTTTTTGTGAATATTTTTACATTGCATATAGCAAAACAATTCCTACACTCTATGTTTCAAAGCCTTTGTTGATATAACACATTTGTTGATTCAACCCTTTCACTTAGTGTACCAACTGATGTTGTTATCTTATAGTTTTTACCAAATTTGTTATTTATTTTTGATATCTTCTTATTCTTAATATATTCTAATAACATTTTTGTTTGATCCTTTAACTTCTTTTATGTTTTTTTAGTATGTTGAATACTTTTGTTACTATTTTTTGCTATTTTTTAATAGTTTTTCCATAGGTATTTTAGATTATCACCTTTGTTAGTTCAGTGCTTTTGTAGACTAGTTCAATTCCCCTATTATGACATGTATGTCTCATCTTTTACTAACTCTTATTTGCATTTCAAGACCTTTGTTGATTCAATGCCTATCCTCTATGTTTCAAAACCTTTGTATTTTTTATGTTTTTAATTGTTTTTGTTGTTTCTTGTATAACCTTTTTTGGTTAATAACTAAAAAATTGAAAAATTGAAACCCTAGAGATTTCACTTTAGGGTTTAGGAACTTTTCCTAAGGTATTTAATTAGATATTTGAGGGTAGCGTGGTTTTGATGAATTTGAGCAAGATATAGGACTGACTTACAACCTAAAATCTGAGTCAACCACCCTTGACTAAATCTGAAATAAGTTTAAGGATGAAATTTCATGATTCAATTGACCTAATGATGCAAACTACTATTCTAATGTAAATACAACAGATCTAAGAAATCACAGATTAAAAAAATTGTAGAACTAGACTAAGCAGGCCACTGTGCACCTTTGATATAAATTTGGAATCAAAAATGTAGGACATAGGCACCCCATACATCACTATCTTTGTAGAGCTAATTAAGATCTATTTTCAATTCCTCTAATGTATGATTTGATCTTCCCTTTCCTGCTTGTTGCACTATCAGACTAAAGTTAGATAATTTTGTAATTGAATTTCTATGATTTTTCAAGGTGGAGGGTTTCAATTGCAACAACAAATAATTAATATTTAATCTTCCTTCAATCTTCTTCAAACCTAAAAATTGCATATTCAAAGATAAAAGAAAGGTTGTTCCATTTATGGGCTTGCATTAGTCGAACCCTATGTTAGTGTTTCCACTTTGACAATGGAAATTTCAATGATAAATGGATAAATGATAGGAAGGAATGATGAATCCACAAAGTGTTGCAACTCACCACCCTTTAATGGCTTCCATGAAGGACTGAATTCATACACATCTCCTCAAGGCTTGGATATTTCTTTCTCAATTTTCTTAGAATTGCTTGGGAACCTACAAGGATTAGTCTTCAAAAACAATATGAAAACATAAACATGAACAAACACTCAGATACACTTTGACATGATGTTTGGATCTTGAATTTTTTCAATAAATCCTTTAATGGATTCCCTTGAATTGCTTGATAATTCTTTTTATAATTGTTTGATCATAAATTCTCCAACTTGCTAGATGTTTCTTATTAGATTTGAAATGATGCAATAACTAGGTATTTATATGTTATTATTATAATTTCTTAAAAATTAAATCTTGACCGTTGAGTTTAAATATTTGAATTTCAAATAATAAAATGTTGCCTCCAACATATTCAAATTTGGAGACAAAATAGGGGGACATAAGAACCTAGGGTACCACTATCCCAACACTATTTTGAAAAATGTATAGTGTTATGATAAATATTAAATGAACTGATACATCTAACCTATACATATTTGGGGCTAGATTAAGAGGAAAAGGGCACCAAGGGCACCCTTTTCTAGACCCTCTTATTTAGGTTGTGAAAAGATAGGGGCAAAATATTAAATGTATGCATTGGCTTTCTACTTGCAATTTCTTGGTAAATATTAAAATGGGCTACATAATGCATAATTTAGAAAATTAGTTACTTATGTAGGTCCAATAGCTTGGGGGGCAGCAAAACATAGTGTGAAATTATCAAGGGTGATAATTTACGATGCCACATTTAGGCCCCACTTTAGTGGGAGTATGAACTTACACTCAGACTCAAACTAAAGTAGAAAATATTTCAAGAGGGATCCAATTGTCCAAATATCGAAGAGATAGGATGTTAATGAATTTAGGGGGACGCTCAAGCCCCCGGGATCCAAGATCCTATGGTGATACAACATAAGCACAAAGTAAAATGCACATGCATGTAATGCAACAAGACAACATGCATAAACATACATGATGAAAAATATGAAGCACACACAATGAAAACACATGACATAAAATAACATGAAGATGATGATGAAATGAAAATAAACATGATGTAAAAATGATGCAAACATAGAGAATACAAACAAAAGACACAAAACATAAGATTAGTACTAAAAGGATTCAAGTCAGTAAGGTAAAGAGATGTTAGTCTTAAATTTGTCTCAAATACCAAACATCATCCATTGAATTTATTTTTCAAAATAGAATTATTATATCACAAGGATGTAAAATCACTCATGAGACACATAGATCTACTAGCTAGCATGATATTTTATACTAGGTTTCAATGCAATATGATGGGTTTCATAGGGCTAGCACAATGTGTTATGCTAGACACTCATGAAACACATAGTTCTACTATCAAACAAGTTGTGTTATGCTCAATAGCCATGGAAGAGCACTAGAATACTTAAGTTGTTGAATTTTATTACTAAAATCTTGAAATTCATTAGTAGAATGAATATGCACTAGATGATATGCACAAAATGATTTTTTGCTATTAAATTTATTTCATGTATTTGAGGGAAGAGATATCAAGTGGAATTTAAGGATCCTTAACAAAATAAGCTCTTGCTTAGTAGTAGAAGATATTCCTATCTTTTGTGAAGAGAAGCTTGCTCGCTTACTACAAGATGTCATACATATAGTGGATGATAAATAATTAGATGAAGATGTGGATGAAGGTTGGAAACCTATACCCTGTTTGGAAAAGTATGATATAGAATTCACTTGATTCCTATCATTTTGTTTTATGTATGAATTTATCCATTTCTAGACAAAAAATTGTATCCAAGGCTATAACATTCTTCCAACTCAAATGAAGAAATTTTATCTACATTATCTTGAGAAAAATTAGTTTTTTCTCAAGCATGCAAATCCTTTTTAAGATTTCTAAAGTTGGGCATCTTACATGCTGGTTGAATGAATCATATCTCACCAAATACCTATGAGTTTTCTAAACTCAATTCTTGAATACTTGAGAGATAGTTTGCCAACGAATGAGATGAAACAATAATGATTCCTCTCCTACACTTCGAGCTCTGCAAGACCTAGGAGGGTGATCCCATAATGTATATTATATGACTCTTCTAGACAATTATCTCACACATTATACTACAAAGTAGATATATTCCCATCAAAGGATAAATACATGAAATCCTTCAAGAAATTGGCAATACCTTAAGAGAATCTAACACCTAAAGCTAAGAATATTATATAACATCAACTACAATAAAAAGGTAGACCAATTGTAAAGTATTTATGAATATTATTCTTAAAATGGATAACCAAAACCATGGGAAATGCATAAAAGACTTAACATTGGTGCTATATCTTTGGGCTAGGAGTTGAAACAAAGAAAATTGAACTATAAGGTGAATTTAATCCTAAACATCCATGATCTACATGAAATTTCCTTAAAATTCACAAATTAATACTCAGATTTACCACTACTTATCAAATCCACTACACAAGTATACAAATTCATGATTTACTCAAAGCATTTTAACTAATCCATTGAATCAGTGCCTAACATAAAACATGCATCAAAGCACAATGATAATGAAGATTAATGAAATAATCCTTAATCATATTTTCATTAATAATTTAGATATAATGTATAGTTGGAGAGATGATAAACTCTAAGGATTTGCATTATTGCTAAGGTATGTTCAGAAATCAAACAATTAACAAAATTCACTTGCTAGACTCAAAACTTTAGATACATACTTCAAACATGTTCTCTTTATGTTTACAATTTTCATAATTCAGATCCAAAATTCAACAAGATACCCATACTAATGGCCATGAATTCCATTTTATGAGAACAAGGGAGAAAAAAAAGCTTCCATGCAAAATTACAAATGTCACATTTCAATTTGATCACTACAACACACATTCCCTTTGCAGTTATATTTACATTTCGATTAGAGGGAAAATATATGAGACAAAGATTATTCATTCGCTGAAGAAAATAGAACCACCTTCTGAAAGGAACTTATTGGAAAGTAATAATCTTCTAACCATTGTAGTATATTCATTCCATCAAGCAAAATGACAAAATTGTGTAAAGGTGGCAAAGGTGAACCAACATCCAAATATGCATCATCATCAATCCAAGCCATCACTAATCAACACATATTTGTTATATTGTGAATCAAGAGAAACATATATTTATGAATTGCAATTTATGAGGCCATACCTACATTATACTTGACCAAGTATATATATTCGCCATCCCTGTATTAACAAATCCAATTCATTAATAAGTATTCTCTTCCACTACTCATATTCAACATCAGATGGCCAATTGAAATCAATGATTTCATATATCTTCTTCCTATATGGAGAGTACTTTGTCATTACTGAATTGAATTCCTTATCAAAATCCTTAAGAAAGCTGATGATGAAAGAAAATTCCTCCAAAACATATTTTAGTATATCAATGTCAACTTTCTCACAAATAAGAGCTTCTTGAGATACAATTATACTGTCCACCTGCTACTTCCACATTTGCAGGGGTTTTACCTCATCATATGTATGCTAAATATCAAGAAACAATTTCAAATCTACTTCATCAAACTTGGCTTTCAATTATTTTATTCTCTCTTCTAATGGGGTAGCATACCCTTGAAAAAAAATTTCCTTAACCTCATTAATAAATTTATAAGTTGCGACCACCCTTGGATATCTATCCTCCTATTTCCTAGCCCCAATTTCCATGAATCTTAAATTCTCAACCCTAGGAATCCATTTGTCAAGGATTTGGGTAGCCAATTCCTTATCCCTCTAAGATAATCTTATCACTCACAGCATCAAAGAATAGTTTGCATGAACACTATTCAATTTACCTTGAATCTTTTTATTCATATTCTTTAGAATAGTATGAGCAATCCTGGAATTTTTCTTATACATTTTGTCCTACACTTGTTCAAGCAATTTCTTGTATACCTCAATTTGCTAAAATAATTTCCCCCTCGTAGGCTCATTAGATGGAGCTAGACCTAATGCACTTAGCTCATCAACTGAGTGGCTCTTAACCCATATTATAAGGAACTATTGCTAAATATTTCTTTGGTGGAGGAGGAGGGGTAGGTGTGTTATTACTTGAACTAGCTAGAGCCTTATTTCTCAATGTTTCCACTTGTTTCTTCCACAATCTTACTTCAGTTTCCAATTCAGAAACTCTTTGCTGACTCTTATTATATTCATCCACAAGTTCATTATATTTGCATATATACATGTCTCTTTTAGTGGTGAGGTTCTCCACTATTTCTTTTGTGAACTTGGAAAAATTTATTGCCATGTTAGGTGCCTCCAATGTTGGGGTGTCTCCCTCTCACTTTATAACTAGTTGTCTACTAAAATCACTTGGTTCTGCAACCACTTGCTTCCTAGATCCCAAGGAAAATGACCAAATATTTCAATCATCCCATTTTTCACTAAATTTTGATCCTTGAAGAGCCAATTTATTCTCTTCCTTGGTTTGAAATAAGTTCCTTTCAGAACTCCTAATGGTATCCAATACCACTACATCAGCAATATCCCATTCGGGCAGCAATATCACACCACCCTTTTGTACAAGGGCTCTACCATCTTTAGCTATCATATTTTGAAATTATTTCTTCATTTCCTTCCTCACATTATCTTAGATAGTTCTTTTGGGTAGCTCAGGATGTAAGCTTCTATCATTAGTAACCCTTTTTGCATGCTCTAAAGATTTTTATCTCCACACAAAATCTCTAAATACCCTTGTTTCAATGAAAGAACCATCTTCCATGAATGCTTTGCATGCTTCTTGCCTAAAGTCATCTACACTATTCAAGCCTTTGAAATAAACCTTTCCAAGTCTAAGACCATCTCCTCTTGAACTTAAGGCAACATCCCTAATGGGAGAAGGAATTTCTTGCTGCATTTCTTTAGGAGTCATTAGAATATCATCCTCCTTTCTATTTGGATGGTCAACTACCTTTTCCACCTCAACCTTTTTCTTCTTCATAGGAGGATGATCTAATGGAAGGTGACCTCTTAGGAGTGAGTCTATATAAATAACAACAGGATGGGCACCTCTTGGAAGTGATGGCACTAACCTCATAGGAGAACATACCCTTGACCCCAATGATGTAGCAGGGGTTGGAAAAGTTTTCCACTTCTTCACTATCTCCTTCTTGGAGTAAACCCTTATCTTCTTTGGTGGTTCTAGGTAGGTATCTCCTCCAACAATTCATTGAGATCCTCCTCAACTACCATTGATTTTCCTCTATCCATAACCACATGCTCTTCCCTCAAGAATCCCATAATGCTCTCAAAATTATTTAAATAACATGCATAATCCTGTTGAATTCGCATCTCATATTTGGAATAGGGTCATAGTTAGGATTAGATTTCTTAACCTTATCCACCATTTTATTGAAATTCAAATATTTTTCTTTTCTCTCATCCTATTCTTGGAAGTTAAAAACATTCCTAATTACATCCTTAGGATGGTAAAAATTATGCATGAAAGTGCCACTCCTATTATTTTCCTTTAGTGCTACAAGAAATCCCTCAGGATCATGGTTCCTTGGGTGTATGGTGTTCAGGTTGTAAGGTGCAAGAAGTTTCAATAAATCTTTCCATCCTCCTTTTTTCATCACAAAATCTGTGAATGTTGTGTACTTTGGGAAGAATGAACCCTTCCCCAATGTCTCAAGCAAATGCGCCATTTGAGATCCTTCCAATTGTCTCATGACTTCCAAAAATACAATCCTTAGTGGCACATCCCTTGGTAATACAAATGGAATGGCATTTGTACCATAGACTCTGAAGATTTTCATGTGGGGATATGGGATTATGTCTCACCAATTGTGATTCAAATTCAAATTTGTTCTCTTTTCCATGGGCCTTATGAAGTCATGGATTTCCTTGGGAATACAAGGTAGATCATACACTAGGAATCTTCTCAATTTTGAGGCAAAGACATTGTGGAAACCCACATAGTAAAATTTATGATCATCCTTGTCTAGAATTTAGGTCCAACACTAGATAGGAAGGTCAATACAATCTTCCCTTTTCTTTAGTGTCATGTACTTCTCAAAATTCTTCTCAGACTTATGCAAGAACATATGCTTCAACAAAGAGTACCACAAGAAATGTACCCAATTCTTTCCATATTTTAGCTCAACCAAAACCTTGTGAATGCATTCTGAAAAATATGTGGTGTAGTCATAAACTACATTTAAGGATGGGTTTTGTAGATGGCTTCCCATGTAACAATATTCCTTCGTAGGGGTGTTAGGTGGAGTGAAACCAATGATTTGGCACAAAGAATACAATTTTTTCTTGAAGTAATTAGTAAAATATTTCATGGGGGAGGGTTCCAGTTCAACCCTACCAATCTTTATTTGCTTCCTATTCTTCCCCATTATGGTGCAAGCAATGTGCTTAGGTAACATTGAAGTTCTTAATATCACCTTACTATTCTCATACTCCTTTCTAAAAATATCCATGTCAAGAGAAATCATATATTTGCTCCACTCATGCAGTTGGAAAATATCTGCAATATATTCTCTCGCTATCCTCAACATCTCTTTGCCATGAAATGTTCTGACCATCCTAGAAACTGGGTCATATCTTGCAGCAATGTCCAACAAATCTACATCCAAGTACACATTGGGAACTACCAAATTTCCCATGTCTAGTCTCCAAGGGTTATAAATAGGAAGCCCAAGGTTTCTATTCCCGAACTAGTGTTGGAACAATTTCCATCCTATATAGGGAACTTATGCATCCTTAATGAACCTTTTCTTATCCATTAATATATCTATGATTCTATGACCATAGAATACAACTTTTCCTTCAGTCTTCTTTTTTCTAGAGGGTTTCAATTGGTCGACTATATCTTGAGATAGCAATCTAGGTGAGGCTACATGGCTAGTGGTTTGTGCTTTGGGCACCATTGGTAACAAAATTAGTTTAGATAAACTTAGGGTTTTAGTAGAGATGGGTTGAAGACTTAATTTCTCAATTCAAACCTAGGGCTTGACTTGAAGGTGCAAAATTCAAAAGGTGTGACAGAATTGTGATTTTTCAAAGAAAATTCAAACCTTAGAAAAGCAATTAAAATAAAGTATAAAGCCAATTCAACTTAAAGCACAATGAGTTTTAACCCTAATCATATGTAGTTTGAATAAAAAAATAAAGTTGTATTTGATTAACTTATGGCTTTTAATCACAAGAGAACCCTAATATTGATCACGTTGAACTATGCAGATACTTCTTTCAGTCTCCAATGTGCTCCAAAATTATTTGAAACTCTCAATTATGAAAGAATTAATCATTTATGTCTAATTCTAGTGAAGGTGGGTAGCTTTGGAGGTTTTTTTTGCAATTACTACTTGCTTGCCTGAAGCAATAATGGTACCATGGTCCTAGTTTCAATTTTGAATTTCCACCATCGATCTCCGATGAGATAGCCTTTCTAACACCTGATATCAAGTCAACCAAGTTTGAATTCACATCATCATCATGCACCATTCTATCAACCAACATGAGCTTTCCAAATGGACACAAAATTTGTAGTGCCCTCCGTTTCAGTCGTCGTTGATGTTAAGTAAGTTGTTGTTGGTAATGTCATGATGATATGGTGATTTTATTATTTAATTTAATTTTAAGGTTATGAGATAACACTAATATTATGCTTGGATTTGATTAATAAAGTCAATTTAATTATAGGATTGCTTGCCTTATCTGGAATTAAATAAAGAATTAGATTCAATAATAAATGTTAATTTAATTATCTTTGGGAGTTAGTTATTTAAAGTAATCGGATTTGATGAGGAAAAGTAATTATCATTTAATGATTAAATTTGATTAATAAATTTAAAAGTGAGAAAATATTAGAAAGGATTAAATATTAAAATTGTACAAACGAGAAAAGCCATTAAAAGTTTGGTACCTAATTATAATTGATAAGTTAATTATCTTGTGAATATAATAATGTTAATATGGTAAACAATGTGACGAAATAAATTCTAATAAAACATTATTAATGTTTAAAATGAATTAAATAAATCAAACTTGAATATCATAATTAAGTAAATAAATAAATAAATGATTGTGGAGGTAATGAATAATAGTGCAATAAACAAAATTAAAAGACTTCCTTATTATTATACTTCAGATGCAATAAAAATAAGATTTTTATTATTAATTCTGTGTGAAATAAATAATAAACACGCAAAGAAATATTATTTCAATTTGAAGATTCGGTTATGGGAATGTGAAAAGACATTCAGTTAGGAATTGAACGGGCACCTTCAGTAGTATTTTAGGGGATCTTGGCAAAGGAGGGAGGAGGGACATTAGCATATCTCTGGAGAATTTGATTATCATTTGATAAGGCGGTTATCTGCAATTCCTTCTTGCACCGTGAGAGCTCGGTTCACCTGTGTTGGAGCATCACTTCTATCGTAGTCCATCCCCACCATCGACGCCATAAGATAAGTATGACCTTCTCTATGATTATATGTTACGCCTTAAAAGCAAAGGTTTTGAATGATTGTTATGTCTGGCTATGCAATGAAAAAGGAATTAGATGCAACTGCTTGTATATAACTTCTTAGCAAACTAAATATGTATCTGCAACATCAAGATAATAGTTGTGAAGGATATTTCCTTAGGTCCTTGGTTTCTCCTGTAAATTAGTTTTCACAATTCCTCTCTTTCGCAGTTGCTGCACTTGAAAATAAATATTGTCAAGGTTAATTTCCAAACTCCAATCTTGAGCGCGTCTCTGGAAAACTCGCCAGCAAACAGAATTAAGGTAAAAAAAAAAAAAAAAAAGTTGTACATTAATTCTCCTTCTCACAAGTCACGTATTTGCACCTCACCTTTCTCCTTCCCTTCCGTTTAGTGAATAACATGTGAAATCTGATAGTAATGCAAGTGGATGGCGATATTTCCAAATTCCAATATTCACTTTCTAATATACTTGGCAACCTATCATTGTTCGGCATTTAGAGTTGAGACATTGTGCAGAATTAAATAGTCCACCTGAAACCACTGGCAATCTGTCTCAGCCGCAGCTTTTACATTTGCAAAGATTTAAGTAATCTCTCTGATTTCATTTTCAACCTGTCTCATCCGCGCACATGAACATGGTAGGGTGTATAGATTTAAACAAATTCTCTGTTTATGTTTGGAACCTGTTTCTGCCAACGTACCTGGCATAATGGGAAGTTTAAAAGTTTAAATAGTCCCTCTAGTTTAATCGGATTGTTTCATGCATCATCGAACAAATGTATTGTTCCATTTGTTTTGTCATTTGTGCATTTACCTTTCCTTCATGTTGTTTTCAATAATTCTCTCCCTTAAGACTGAATGGCCTTTATCTTAGATTGGTGTCAAACTGTACACTAAAATGTACTTCTCAAGTCGAGCCTGTGAATTCTTACACATAGGGATTTAAGTGCGTCTTCTCTCTTTTCCTTATAATACTTCATTGTTTTCCGACTACATTAACACATCCTACTGGAATATTCTAAAATCTTTTTATCAAATACATTTTTGGTGTGTATCCTTCAATCATGGTACTCCCTTTTCTTTGAGTCATTTTAGCAAATAGTTTTCATGCCTTGTCTAAGCTTCCTCATTTCTGCATACATGTCTAACTGAGTTATTACACCTGTGATATCTTTTGGAATTCATTCACCCTTTATGCTTTGTTTGTTACATCCTTGTTGAATGACCTATTGGCTATAATTGATTCAGTGCGTAGAACTTAGCACATAGCTAGATGTTCTAATATATTGTATTTTTAATTTCTTCAAGATGAAATGAGTTTAATTGTATTTGTTAAAAGATTGTATAGAACCTATTTTCATTAATATGGCAAGAACAAACAATAAAATGAAATAAAATGGATAGCACATATTGGGTAAAAATAGAGTATTGAATTTAAATCATAGGAAAGTGAAGGTAGAACATGTGGTCAAACATATTTATATATTATAAATGTTTGGAAAGTTGTGAAGAGTATAGCTAACCGAAAGCTTAGTCTTGTATCTCAGTAATCTGAACATTTTACCTTTTTTCCTCTTAAATAAATAAATAAAGAAATAAATAACGAGCTCTAGTTTGGTATTGTTCCACCTTTCAAGAAGACTGATTTATAATTTCTCTTTCAAGTATAAGTATATAAATATTTATATATAGATTGGGTATTAATTATGTGAGGGACACATAGATTCTTGTATTGTCAATATTTAGTATTTATTTGGGTTAACTTTGGAGTAATAAATATCTTCCTCTTTAATTTGAAATAAATAATTACTTATTCTTATAGAGATTTAGTTAAATAAGTGAATTAAAGTAAATTAAGTTTAAAAGAAAATATATTAATGATATATATATATAGGGTTTTAATGAAAGAATACATTTTGCCTATGTGAACTTATTGTGTTTGAAGTTATGTGAAGGAATGGTTTTAAGTGAATGATTTTTCTAAAAAGAGATGTTTAAAAAAAAAAATTAAAGTGTAGTTAAATTAGGTGCAACAATTAATTTAATAGAAGAGAAAGAATGATTTAATGGATTAGATGATTAATTGAATAATATTAAGGAAATTCTTGAATTATATCGTCGTAAAGTTATTAACTTGTTTTATATAAAGGAATTAAGTAATCTTGACAAAAAGAGAGTGATAGAATGAGGAATGGAGATTGTTGTTATTTAAGAGTAACAGTTTAAAGTGTAAATTGGAATATAATTGTTTTAATTTGTGTTTGGAAGAGTATGCTTGAGAATTAGTGTCTTATGGCTTAATAACATCAGATTATATCTTCACTTCGCAATATTGTGATATCTTTAAATGATGGAAATAATTGATCGTTAAAATAATGTTATTTTTAGATGGTTTTAAGTTACTTCTTATTGAATGAATGGATATATTGTATTTGAATTAGTGGTTTTATGGATTGTTTTGATAGATCCTTTCAATGTGACTTTTCGTGAGTTGATTTTGAGTTAGGGACTTTCTCTCATTTAATTTACATTGCTATATGTTTTCTTTTGCTCTTTACCTAAGTGGCAAATTGGTTAATGTTATCTTTGTCATGATTGACAGTTCTGCTTGAATTGTTAATGAGTCAAATTGAAAAGTTCTTTGAAGTTATGGGTATTCCGAGAGGAGAAAATAGAGGTTTCCCTTGGATTTCTGATTTAGTTCGTATCGAACTTGTTGATGTTGTTTAATGGATGTGTTGATCTTATTTTGATGTATTCTCTCATTATATTTGAATCACATTTAGTTCTTCAAGGTCTTGCATTTATTGCTGTCAGATTTTCATGGGGAAACCCTAGTGTAAACTTTTTAAGTCTTCCAGAGGCTTGTTTTTATGGTTGGTCAATGTTCTCTCTCTATGTGCCTTTGATGTGGCAAGTGCCTTGGTATTTGGATTTTGAAAGGGTTGTACATGAATCGTTGAGATTTTGATTATGTATTTATGGCGAGATGGGTAATGCCTCGTAAGCTTATCGGTTGTGATATAATGTTCTTGTTATGTTGTACAACCCTTGGATTTTGGTTTTATGTTTTGAGTGTCTAGAGAGAGAGAGTGGCTCTAAGTGGGTGGTCGGTGCACAAAGGGGCGCCAGGATAGCCCTCATTAGAGTGAAATTAATAAGTGATAATTTAAATAATTAACTGGGGGATGGGTAGTAACACACTAAAAAGATAATTGTTGCCTCATCCGCCTTTTAGTGCTACCACGGACTAAAGGGGATTGAGAAGGCTGTGGTTGGCATGATCGTTGCCTTGTCTTCGCGAAAGGTAACAGTTGCGCATGAGCAACCCTATGGGGTGGTTCCTTGAGATAGGTAGCCTGGATAACCATAGATGGAGGTAGTTCCTAGTGCTTGGTTGCCTGGATAATCCGTCAGTAGATGGAGGCGGTACCTTGCAATAGGTAGCCTGGAGAATCCATGTTAAGCCATGTGATGACACTCTCCTCTAACACTCCTTCTTATGTTGTTTCTTGGAAATCCTCTGGAAGTGGTCCTTTGTCTTGAATTGATGAAGCATAGTTGGTTGAATTGATTTATGGTTTTACCCTATTTTATCTAGGGTGTATTCTATGGTCTTGTATAAATCTTGTTGATGTTAGGGTTTTGACCTTGTACTCTTATGATACTGTGATATGATGTTATTGTATTGTTTAATTGCAATTTGGAATTGTATTATGTTTATTAATTCAATTTGATTTGGAAGTGTTTCATGATCATCCTTTGGTTACTTGTTTACCGGTCATTTCTTTGATTTATATGATGAGATTTATGACTCTTGGATGTGGTTGATTCCCTATTTGGATGTTTTGGTTGAGGTCTCTTTCTTGTTAGCTCCTAGCACGGGGGGTGGGTCTTTGGACTCACGTGGTCAGGTGGAACGTGCTAAGCACCCCATTGGGTCCCCAGTCGAGGATCGAGAGGTGCGGATTGGTGCTATTGCAGCGACTCCAGAGTTGTATCAGTCTTGGAATCAGTCATAATATTGTGCATCATGTTATCTTGTGTATGGGTTCCATTCATATTTGGAACACTTTTGTATCATTGTACTTCTTAAACATTGTACTGTAATGTAATGTTAAACTCTGTGTGGATATTGGCCATGGCAGTTGTTATTCAGTATGTTGGGTTAATCATGTATATGTTATATTTCTGTACACAGATGGTTTCTTATCAATGATATATCTAGTATGTGTTATATTTTTTATTGTTTACTTTATATCTTTGGATTTTATTCTTTATTGCTATTGTATGGATCTAAGTCGCGTAATGACTCTTCGTGTACCCCAAGGGATGTACGCATTAATGAATCTATTTAAATGAAATTCATGTTATGACTTAATGTGTATTACATGTATGTTATGTTTATTTAAAAATAAATAAAAAAATTGTGTTGTAATTATTGTGTTGTTGTCCTTTGGGGTTCGCACGGCGGGGTGTTACAAAATCATCCACTCCCTAGGCCCCACCTTTTCTCATTCCAAACAATCATGGAATCCATGTGGCAATAGCCTGCTGACCTCATGGATTTTATTAAAGTCTTATTTTAATCCCACGAGGTGAGCAAGGAACAACTGAGATTTAATCTCACTATTGATTCCATTTGTTAATCTCAAAGCTTTAGAATGTTGGGTTTTGCACTGAAGATTGAGACCCATAGGTACTATTAATAGTACACATGCTAATAGCCTACTAACCCTACAACTTCTATTAAGCCATTATTTTAATCGTGTAGGGCATGTGAGGAATGGCCAGGATTAGATCTTGTGATTAGATGGTGATCAATTTTGCACATGAAAATAACATTAGTCTTAAGAAAAAGGGGACCACTATGTTGATGAAACTAGACCCTCAAGATTAAAGACTTAGGACTTAAGTCTTTTAATATAAAATATTTTGGTCTGACTTAGGAATTATTAAATGATAAATAAGAGCACGATAACTAAAAACCCTATACAAAAGGGCCATTGATACAATGATTTTAATGACTTAAGTTACAACTTAAAATACTAGCAACTAAGCATGACAAGTTAATGCAAAAATAGAACCTTCAAGGTGTATGACAGCATGATTTTGAAAAAATGGGGTTTTCATCCTAACCCATAAACCCTACACATGGGCATAGAAGCTCAAAAACATAAAAAGGTGAAGCAAACTAACCAAAAAAAATTTAAAAATTAGTTAGAGCTCTACTAGTGGCTCATGCTTGGGGATGCATACCCTTGGCGAGCATGGCAAGAATCTAGATCTCATGTTGAAGTATAACATAGAGAAACCCAAAAAAACTAGGAGCTTGCTCGAACAAGGCAAGCAGATACAATAGAAAGAAAACACACCAAACCAATATACAATAATTACAAGGATATACAATGTACATGGAGAATAACCTATTTCACAAGAAATAGGACTTAGAGAATTGTGCATGTACTGGCAATTCTAGAACTTCACCTATCAAGGACTACAAGAAGTGTGAGTCTTCCCCATGCATATCTATAATCAAATATGGCCCAAGCCACAAGGGATCAAACTTCCCATTTTCTCCTTTATCTTCCATCCTTGCATTCCATATTAAAACCATACATCCAACTTTGAATTTCCTTTCAATGGCCCTTTTGTCATACAAGTGTTTGAATTGAAGTTGCAACTTCTCATTTATTTTATGATCTTCTCTTCTAGTTTCATCAAGCTCAATGAACTCTTCCATCTTGTGTTGCATCTCATGACAGATGTCATCATCATATTCTTGAACAAATTTATACATCTTTATCAAGTTATTATGAGGTATCAATTGCTTGTACCTCATATACTAGGTTAAATGATGATTGTCCAATGAAATTTTTAACTGTAGTCCTATCTTCCCATAATACAAGTTGTATTTTTGAATCCCATTCCTTCTTGTTCTTCTTGATCATATTTTTGATGATCTTCATCAAACTCTTGTTGCTAGATTCTTCTTGTCCATTTCCTTGTGCATGATATGGAGATGAGTAAGAAATACATATGCCATGTTTATTGCAAAATTCAATAAAATCTTCATATCTGAAGCACATGTCATTGTCAAAAATAATTCTTTCTGGAACTCCAAATCTACTTAATATATTATTCATTAAGAAATCGATTACCACTTTACTTGTTTCCTTTCTGGTAGGAATAGCTTCTATCCACTTTGTGAAGTAATATGTTGCAATAAGGATCTAGGAGTGACCCCCACTTTACTTTTCTAACATATCTCCAATAAAATCAATGCCTTATTGTTGAAAAGGGGATTGAACTACAACTGGTCTAAGAGGAAGGTTACCAGAAAATTTCAACTTAGTAGTGAATATTTGGCAAGCATCACATTTTTTTACAAACCTGTGAGAATCTATGAACACAGTTTGCCACCAAAATCCTACCCTCAGTATCTTATGAACATTTATTTTGTTCATGTAGTGACCTCCACATGCTCCCTTATGCATTTCAATCAAAAGCTCTTCTACCTGGTCACCATCTACACATTTGCATAACACACCCTCTAGGCTTCTCCACTAGAGTTCACCATCAATAATAATGTATTTGATAGCCTACAACTTGAGATTTCTCCTTTCATTGTTGGGAATTCCTTCAGTGAATTTCATAGTTTGCAAGTACTCTAAAATTATTTTGTACCATCCACAAGTCTGCATGGCACATATGGGTGCAACATTCTCATGTTCAACTTGATTGATCTGATTAGCTTCTAAATTGGTACTGGCCATCAACTTAGCTAGACCTTGACCTCTCACTAGCTTTATAATATGGATTTCAATGTTGAACTCTTGGATCCTATTGATCCACCTGCATCTACAACCTATGGTTTCTTGTTGAGTGAAAACATCCTTAACTATTGCACTTAGAACATATGCTACAATAGTCGCTCCAATTAGATATGATCTAAAATTATTAACAACCTTTACCAAGGCATATACTTTCTTTTCTATGACATCATACTTGAGCTTGAAATCCTATAGATATTTGCTAAAGAAAGCAACTAGCTACTCAAAACCTTCATCATTCTTCTACAATAATACCCCTACCACTATATGAAATGAATAAAAGGTGAAAAGCTAAAATGGCTTTGAGTAATCAGAGGATTTGAGGATAGGTGCTTCTTTGATGGCATCCTTTATTGCTTGAAAATATTTGGTAGGCTCCTCTTTCCATGATACCTTTTCTCCTTTATTGAGCATTTTATAAATACACCTAAATTTTTTAGAAAAATTAGTAACAAATCTTCTCACATAGTTGATTTTCTCAAAGAAAGATTGGATCCCCTTCACATTTCTTGGTTGTGAGATTTTATATATAGCTATAATGTGTTCAGGATCAATCCTGACCCCTTGTTTAGATACAATGTGTCCCAACAACTTACCTTCCTTGACTCTAGAATCACATTTCTTGGGATTCAGAGAAATCCCATACTCCAACGCTTTGACAAATAGTTTTCTAAGTGACAACAATGATCTTCTTCCTTCTTGTTGTGAGTAGTTAGGTCACCATAACAAATAGCAAGAAATAGATCAATAAATTCAACAAAAGCCACATCCATGGCTATTTGAAATGTTGCACCAACATTGATCAAGCCAAATGGTATTCTCACATACACATAGGTTCATTGTGGTGTAGTGAATACAATTTTATACTACTCAGATTCTCTCACCATGACCTCATTATATCTTAAAAACCCATTAATCATTGAGAGCAATTCACACCCTATGACCTTTTGCAACATAGCCTCCATGTTAGTAGAGGGTAATTGTCTTTTAAGGATGCTACATTTAGATTCCTAAAATCTACACCAAGCCTCATACCACCATTATTTTTTTCTAACAGGAACTAAGTTTGAAACCCATGAGGAATGCTTGATTGGCTTAATAATCCCAGCATCTCTTAGCTTCATAATTTCTTCTTGCATTTTTGGCTACAATGTGGGATTTATTAGCCTATGTTTTTTCCTAAAAGGTTTTACATTAGGATTCAAAGGTATCTCATTCTGAAATAGATCCTCCCTATAGGCCTTTAGGTCATCATATGACCATGTAGACACATGTCTGTATTTCCTCAACAGGGAAATCAACATGGTTTTGACATGAGGTTTCATCATTTTCCCTATGTATACCTTTATGAGGAAATTCTTTGTTCCAAGTTTATTTATTCTAAATATTCCCTACGAGAAGGTGTTTACTTAACATTTGATTTATCAGGGCCAACTAAGACCCTCTCTAATGTAACCAGTCTTTTGGGAATTTTTTTGGTTTTCAATTAAATCACCTCATTCCCAAATAATGTTTCTTTTCTATCAACCTCCACCACTAATGAGCCAAAATCAATTTCTTCACTCTCATTTTGATCGATACAGTGCAAGAATCTCAAGATATCATTGTCATAATCAAACACTTGCTAGTTGCAAATGCTATCAGGAACTACAAGGCAAGGTTGTACTTCTATTCTCGAAATTCCATCAAAGGTGATGTTAGCTCTCAAAAACACAGGTAGGATGCCTCAAGAGGCTGCCAATCTCTTGACATGTTTCAAGGTAATAGACAAGGTCAAAAGAATTTAACCTTCTACTCTTCAGGTGATGCTAAACCTAGGTGGGTGTACCTTTCTGAATGAATCAGACTTGACTTATGATTATCCTTCTTGCAATGATTTGTCCACAATGGTAGATGGAAGTGAACAAATGAAACCAAGTGCAATAGCAATCTTCTAATCTAAATCCTATTATGCTCAATTAACAAATGTAAAACAACTAAATGAATCCAAATGATGAAGTGCAGAGACTAGTTCCTTATTGGGTATGTGGAGTCAAATGAAACAGAAGTGGGCAACTTATTCTGGAAGAAACTCAAATTGTCAGCATATGATCTATTTATAACTTGTGTAAACATGCATGATTATGACTACTAAGCTCTACTTTAATAATCCAGATGAATCTCCCTGATTACTGTGATCAACCAAAAGTATTTAATCTCTCCTTGAAAGAACTAATCAATTAATCACACAAATATAGAAAATGTGCACTAATAAACTAAAATTAAACTTGTTATATCAATTTAAACAACCAGAAAGAATCAACTTGGAGATAGCTTAGAAATACTTTTCAATAAACTCAACAGAAAATTGACACCAAAAACAAACTGCCACACCAAATGATTTTCATTGAAATCGCCATTTGAAAACATGCATCATAGTCTCTAATATGAGAACTTTATTCTACTATATCCATTCCTAGTCTACCGATTACCTCTATTCTAAAATCTGATAGTTCATTTACAATCAATAATGATTGTTTCTACATATGCATCTGAATAGACACATCATTTCCAAATCCATGTCAGCCAATCGTAGTAGTTGGGAAAATCCCATGTCGGCCACAGTATTTGAATCATGTTAATCATCAATGATACAGTCGCTGAGACAACCCCGTAGCTATGCCGAAGGCAATTGTATCACCATGAAATATCATTTTTGTTTTATTCACTTTTTTCATGACCCATGGAGTCGGGGAACATCATATCGATTAAACCTTTGTCTTAACGAAACACCCTGAGCTCACTTTAGATCACCAAGATAGTATCAATCTCACACCAACAGAATCCATTCATCTCATACACTTCGCTATGGCATTCCAACGTTGGGGAGAACCCTCGTAGAACATATTATGTCTTAACGAAAGTTCCTTCATCTTTTGTGTATCGCTGTGACTTAAGGGTTTTCTCACCAAGATGTATCTTTTTATCTTACTAGCTTTCACCGTAGCTTTGTGATGTCGGGGACACCTCTTGTAGACCACATTATGTTTCACCAAAAGCCCTTTTATCTCTTGTGTGTCACTGTAACCTTCAATCATCGAGGAGACTATATAGAATTCTCTTTGTTTTACCGAAAGCCCCAAGTTCACCTTAGATCACCAAGAGAATTCAATTCTCATACTAACAGATACCTTTTTCCTTTTTTATTGGTGAGACCCAATGAAGTCGCTAAGACCTCCCTCTGAATGTCAGTAACTCTTACCAATATAACCTTTTGTGCGAAGTCGGTAAGACACCACAAGATCGCTATGACATTTCACTGAAGCTTTAAACTCTTGCTGATAAGTCAATCCTTCCATCACCGGTCGGTGAGATAATAAGACCTCACTATGACCTCACATAAAAAACAACTTGTTTGGTTGAAGTGATCCATAATGTGTTAGTTGATGAGACCAAAAGGGTTCGCTAAGAGCTTACACCGAGGACCAATCTCATGCCAATATGTTGTTCAATGTGCTAGTCAATGAGATATAATGCAATCAGTAAGACCTCATTCTGACGGTGGCCCTCCTGCTGATATGTTCCCTTTCTGTCATTGAAACAATGTGAAATTCTTGCCGATAACTACCAGTAAGTAAACTCCAATCGCCATGACATTAGAAACATCTTTCCAATAGGCAACATAGACATTAATCGGAAAAATGGATCAGGGAGACCTTGATATTGTCATGCCGATATAGACCATGATGTGAATTATGTAAGACCCGATGGATTTTATGGGACAAATATGGAAAAAATGTGAGTAGAATGATATGAAAACAAACCCTTGTGCTTATGATGAGGACTCATATGGAAACTTAGGGTTATGGAAAACTAGTGAAATTATTTAGAAATTTATAGTTCTAATAGTGGCTTCGTCTAGGGATGAATGATATTAAGATCATTACAAGAATCTAGATCTTTGGGTGAGCAGACCACACACAAAATGAGCAAAATGGGAATGGACAAGTAGCAATGAGTAGAATGGAAATGGAAATGAATGGAAAGTGAATGCAAAATGGAAGTGAACAAAACCCTAAACTATTGTGCATGGAAAAGAATTTTAAAGAGGATAAGCAAGAGTTGTCCATGCACTGGAAACCCTTAATCCTCTATGTTTCAACTTCACCTATTCTGAGCTATTACAATCTGAAACTCAAACCATACTTTCCCCTGTCAAATACCTGGTTTTGTCTTGAGTTCATCAGATTCTTCTTGAATACATTCATGCAATCTTCCCTGTCACTGTTATTGAAAGTCCTTAGAGAATCACCATGCTTAGCTTGGCCCAAATTCCCTTTACCATTATGTAATTCAAGTTCTCCACCATCATGGGGAAAATCTTTGTTATCTCCAACATACAAAATATATGCATATTCAATGTAAAATTCCTCATTATCTTTCTCACTGTTGTATACTATGAAACACTCTCTTAGCTATAGTGAAAATTCATCATCAAAGTGATTCTCTTGAGAATAAAAAAAAATTGCCATTTCAACACTGTCTGAAACAAACAAATCTGAGACCTTTTGCACCTCTTTCAAATCATCATTTGGAGATAATACTTGAATATGACACATATCTTCAATATCAAGCTTATATGAACCAATCAATGCTAGACTTCTATTACCCTTGGCATGCAAATAAAAGTCTTCTCCACATGAGTTAGAAATTTCAAAATCACATACCTCATCTTCAATGAACAAAAAAATTTGATCAACTTCAAAGGTTTCTCCATCATTTCGAGAAATGTATTGGGAGTCATGAGAATCATCACACAAATATCTTTCACTATCAAAAAAAATGTAAGTTGGACACAAAACTTCAGGATCACCCTCATGTGTATATCTATGGTATTCGAGAGTTAGCAAATCTAAAATTCACTCACTATTGAGTGAACAAGTCTCAACCTCTTCATCACTATATTTATATTCTTCACTTTTATCATCATCAAAAATAGGCCCAAGATCATCAGAGAAAAATTTAGAAACATTACCAGCGCAGTCATTTATTCCATCATTTTGCTTATCTGAAATTATCTCCTCTTTACCATAAAGTGAATTTGAAAATACCTGAAACTCATTCATGGACACACCTTGGAAAAAAAATCATCTGATCTTCATTTAACTCTTCATCATACATCATCTGATCTTCATTCAACTCTTCATCATACAATGGTTTTGAAAAAGTTTGGAAATCACTTTCATATGTACAAACCTCTTCTTCATCGAATGTGTCCTCATGGATTTCAACTGCAGCTGGAGGTATAATTTGTTTACTATCAAATGGACTCACATTATCCATTCCTTCTTCCTTTCGATCACCACAAGAACTGCAAGAGTCACCTTGTTGTAAATCAAAATCCACAAGTTCCTCAAGCTCTTTATCATTTTGACATGATACACAATCCCCTTCCATTTCTTTTTCCAATTCATCTACATGGAAATTTTCAAGATCATTATAGCTATTCTCTTCATATGTTGATGTACTCTCCTCCTCATTTGAGCATGTTTCATCTTAGTTTCCAAAAGGGCTGCTAGAATCCCTTGATTGTAGATCGAAATCCATAGGTCCATCTTCAAAATCTGAATACTCATTGGATCCCTCATAACATACACAACTTTCTCTGTCACAATCTGTTATGCAAGAGAGATATCTTGTACCTTCATCTTCATAATGCAAGCTATCATATGAGTCACTCTGACTTGCACATGTCTCATCTTCTATTGGATGCATTGTCCGATCAATGTCTTGATGCTCATCTGTGATATCACCATTGTCTCCATGCCTTTTCCCCTGCATGATATCAATAAATTTATTTACTAGATCAAAGGTATGTTTTTTTTTTGTCCAATAAACTGATTCAGGCTCCACTGCTCTCACAAAATTTTCAACAAACAAGGCCCTTGTAGGCCTACAATGAGAAGGTATTTGCATACAATTTTTTGTCATTCTATTGTACAGAGAAGTCAAATCTTCTCCTTCATAACTCCTTATGTCAAAAAATGCATCCAAGGGGGAAATTCTACATCCTAATTCTGTGATGGAGTCCTAGCTTTGAGCAAGTACATTCTCATCTTCTTCTTCAAATTGTTGATCCTGGCATACATATTGCTGCAAATTTTGACTGATATCTCCAAGTGGATTAGAATTGTGCTGCACTTGACACTGATCACATTGGCATTGCACTTGACACTGATCACACTGACATTTTTGATAACTTCCAGTCTTTGTCTAGGAGGGACTGGATAAGCATTTACTTGCTTTGACAGTTGTGGAGAATAAGTCTTTCATTGTGCATGCTATGCACTACCTCCATTGTAAAAAAATTTAAATGTATCATTAGGTGCTTGAGGGGCCCAATACCTTCCTACATTTGGGTATTCATCCCCATTGCAAAATTCTCCTAATTGTAACGGTTGTTGGTCCAATTACAAATTTTTCTTTTTCAATTCTTCAATTCCTCTTATCAACTACTACTTCTCAAAATATTCTTTCGTTCCATACACAAATTCCATTCTTCATCAAGTTTTTTTCCAAAGTCACCACATACTTTTCCAAAAGTAGGAAAAATGATTCTTTTTTATCTTCTCCCTAGCAAAATCACCTTTTCTGAAACTTTAAATTACAACTTCTTCTTCAATGACTCTATATGATGGTCTTCAACCAAATTTTCTGATGTTTGTCCCTAGCGGAGTCGCCAATTTGTTAGCTCTCAAAAATGCAGGTGGGATGCCTCAAGAGGCTGCCAATCTCTTGACATGTTTCAAAGTAACAGACAAGGTCAAAAGAATTTAACCTTCTACTCTTTAGGTGCTACTAAACCTAGGCAAGTGTTCCTTTCTGAATGAAGCAAACTTGACTTATGATTATCCTTCTTGCAGTGATTTTTCCACAATGGCAGATGGAAGTGAACAAATGAAACCAAGCACAATAGCAATCTTCTAATCTAAATCCTATTATGCTCAATTAACAAATGTAAAAAAACTGAATGAATCCAAATGATGAAGTGCAGAGACTAGTGCCTTATTGGGTATGCGGAGTCAAATGAAACAGAAGTGGGCAACTTATTCTGGTAGAAACTCAAATTGTCTACATATGATTTGTTTATAACTTGTATAAGCATGTAGGATTATGACTACTAAGCTCTACTTTAATAATCCAAATGAATCTCCCTGATTACTGTGATCAACCAAAAGGATTTAATCTCTCCTTGAAAGAACCAATCAATTAATCACACAGATACAGAAAATATGCACTGATAAACTGAAAATAAAATTGTTACATCAATTTAAACAACCAGAAATAATCAACTTGGAGACAGCTTAGAAATACTTTTCAATAAACTCAATAGACAATTGACATCAAAAATAAACTGCCACACCAACTGATTTTCATTGAAATCGCCATTTGAAAACATGCATCATAGTCTCTGATATGAGAACTTTACTCTACTATATCCATTCCTAGTCTACCTACTGCCTCTATGCTAAAATCTAATAGTTCATTTACAATCGGGAATGATTATTTATACATATGCATCTGAACAGACACATCATTTCCAAATCCATGTCGATCGACCACAATAGTTGGGAAAATCCCATGTCGGCCACAGTATTTGAATCTTGTTAATCATCAATGACACAGTTGCTGAGACAACCCTGTAGTTATACCGAAGGCAATTGTATCACCATGAAATATCCTTTTTGTTTTATTCACTTTCATCGTGACCCATGGAGTCAGGGAAACATCATATCGATTATACCTTTTTCTTAACAAAACACCCCAAGCTCACTTTAGATCACCAAGACAGTATCAATCTCACACCAATAGAATCCATTCATCTCATACGCTTTGCTATGACATTCCAGCATCGGGGAGACCCCTCATAGAACATATTATGTCTTACCGAAAGTTCCTTCATCTTTTGTGTATCACTGTGACTTAAGGGTTTTCTCACCGAGATGTATCTTTTTATCTTACTAGATTTTTCCGTAGTTATGTGATGTCGGGGAGACTTCTTGTAGACCACATTATGTTTCACCAAAAGCCCTTTAATCTCTTGTGTGTCACTATAACCTTCAACTGTCGAGGAGACATTATATAGAATTCTCTTTGTTTTACCAAAAGCCTCGAGTTCACCTTAGATCGCCAAGAGAATTCAATTCCCATACCGACAGAGACCTTTTTCCTTTTTTATCCTTGAGACCCAATGAAGTCGCTAAGACCTCCCTCTGAATGTCAGTAACTCTTACCGATATAACATTTTGTGCCAAGTTAGTAAGACACCATGAGATTGCTATGACATTTCACCAAAGCTTTAAACTCTTGTTGATAAGTCAATCCTTCCATCGCTGGTCAGTGAGATAATAAGACCTCGTTATGACCTCACACCAAAAACAACTTGTTTGGCCAAATTGATCCCATAATGTGTTAGTCGATGAGACCAAAAGGGTTCGCTAAGAGCTTACACCGAGGACCAATCTCATGTCGATATGTTGTTCAATGTTTTAGTCGATGAGATATAATGCAATCGATAAGACCTCATTCCGACAGTGGCCCTCCTGCCGATATGTTCCCTTTCTATTGTCGAAACAATGTGAAAGTCTTGTTGATAACTGCCAGTAAGTAAACTCCAATCACCATAACATCAGAAATGTCTTGCTAATAGGCAACACAGACATTTATCAGATAAATGGATTAGGGAGACCCTGATATTGTCATGCCAATATAGACCATGATGTGAATTATGTAAGACCCGATGGCTTTTATGGGACAAATATGGAAAAAATTTGAGTAGAATAATATGAAAACAAACCCTTGTGCTTATGATGAGGACTCATATGGAAACTTAGGTTATGGAAAACTTGTGAAATTATTTAGAAAATTATAGTTCCAATAGGTGACATCATCTAATTTGACAACAATATTAGCTAACATATCTACCCCAACATTAAATCCACTTTCTATCCATTCTATGTTAAAATCATCAAAGGTCTCAATAGTATTCGAAATTGTATTCCTATATTGATTAATCCTTTTATCTTTGGAAACAAATCTAGATCTAACCTAGGAAACTACTAATTTAGAATCTCCCAATACTTTTAACAAATTAATGTCATGCTTTGAAGCTAATTTCAGACCAAGCAAGAGAGCCTCATATTTGGCCACATTGTGTGTATAATAAAATTGTAACAAGGAGTACTTGAAGGTTTTACCTTGTGGGGAAATGGGAATAACTCATGCACCAAAACCCTCCTTGGAAGAAGCTCCGTCAAAGTAAATTTTCCAAAGAGCATCTTCTTGTGGTGCATCTAGTATGTATGTCCCTATCAATTAGTTTAGGCTAAAATTCTTCTTCTTGTTTCAATTCTTCAACCCAAAAAGTGTCTAAACCAGTATCTACAAAATTTATTATCACTGGTTCTTTTGGTTCCTCTGTATATTCAATAATGTGACAAACTCTTGGTTCTCTTGCAATCTTAACATCCTTTTGGTAAATTGTGAAAGTAGAAAATGACAAATCAAATTGTATACTTCCACACAAGGATGCACTTTATTCTCTTGACAATAGCATCCCATAAGTTGCTGGAATGTCCACCACTGTGATACTCATGAACAACTCCTTCTCAGGAAAGACTGCCAACTTGTATGGAACTCTGTTAATTACTCCTATAATAAGAACCTCTCTCAAGTCCATATCATAATACTTTCCATAAGTGCTATCAACTTTCAAACCCATTTCCTCCATGATTTTTATAGGAAATACATTGTTTTCCCTAAATCTATCATGCAATTCCTAAGCGACTTCCCATCAATAATCAAGCTTAGAAAAAATGGATTGACTTGGCTTGGATTGGCAGTAACTATGGTTCACAGATATAATTTAGGATTTTCATTGATCAGTCACCACTTTATCCTTTCCACTCATAGAAACATTGTTAATGAGAGCAACGGTATTATTCTTATGCTCATCTATTCTCATCATTTCTAATAGTGGGACTATGACTTTAACCTCAGAAAATACTTGGAACATATCTATAGGAGAATAATTTGGTAACTTAGGGAGTACCAATTCCTTAGAAGTTACCTTGTCATTTTGTCTTTCAACCTTTTCAATACTTAGTTTCAGATCCTTGGCCTTCACAACCTGGGGAACTTCTTCACCATTAATCTTAGCCTTACTTCCTTTCTTAGCCCAGATTCTCATCTCTTTACCTTCCTTATGTTTTGTCTCTTCTTTCTTATTTTCTATCTTAGTTCATTTATTCTCTACATTGTTCTCCTTGATAAACATGCTACCAAGGTTACCTTGATTGCCACTTACAATCCTATTTCTCAATTGAAGATTGCTTCTCACTTGAGTAGCCAATGCAATTGTATAATATTCAATTTATTTTTTTGAAGGTCTTCTTAAATAAATATTGTATGACTCAAGAGTGTAAATAGTGTAGTCATTCTCTCTTTCTTCATCTGAAAACACTTGTTGATGGTAATAAATTACCTCTTACCTCTGAAAATCCACATCACTTATGTTAGGCTCATCATCAGAGGAATACTCATCACAAGAAAAATTTGATTCGGTCATAATCATGTTCATAATTCCATCATGATCATGAGGTGACTCATAACCTCCTTGATCATCTGGTAATTCTTCTACTAATCTAGCAACAATACATTGTTGTAAAGAATGAGGCATTTGACATACTCCACACCATGACAAATCTTCACTGACATTTGTGGAATGCTTTTGTAAAGGATCAAGTGTGCTTTGAACATTCTTCTAATTATTGTTAATTGGCTTCCCATTGTGCTAGTTAGTATGGTAAGGGAAGTCCTATAGTGTTGGTGGCCTATAATTTCTTTGGAATTGTGGCATATCATTCTTTTCCACCTTCTGTAATAGACTAAGAACTTGGTCCAACTTCTCATTAGGGATTGCAACTTTTACAGCCTTTTCATTTTGAACTTTTGGGTTCTTCAAGGGTTTAATATCATCTCTCCTCCCCACTTTACCTAATGCTCTCTGACTATTTTCTATATATATTACCATTTTGTAGGCTTCCCTCAGGTTTTGTGGATTCTTATCTCTGAGTAGGTAATATATCTTTGAATCATATGCATTATAATACACCACTAGGAAACAATTTTCATTAGGCATCAAATAACTAGGGACTCTATTCATGACCTTTTTTAATCTAGCATTAAACTCAGTTGCCATTTCATTATGTCCTTTTGTGATATTGTTAAAATAATTTAACCTACACCTAGGATCATTTTGGTCTCCATACTATTCTCTGAAAATTCTATAGAAAGTATCCTTGGAATCAATGCTTGTGTTAGGAAAGCTCTTGTACTAATCCCTAACATCTTCATTTAAAGATTGCATAAAATATTTCATAGCAACATCATCATCCCATAGCTCAAAATCTTACACAAAACACTAAAATGATTTCAAATGACCTTCACCACTGAAATCATTATTACCAATAAATTTGGGTACATGTTTTCTTGCATTTTCTGGGACAAGATTAGGGTATCAAGGGATGTTCTCAAAACACAGTTTCCTATATTTATTAGTATGCAATAATATTCTTCCAAAGGTCTCTCTTCCTCATTTTGATTGTCAAGATTCCTTCTCCTTTCATTTTTATCATCACCACGTCCTCCTTTCTTATTTCCCTTATCATCTTCAGAATAAGAATTTTTATTCTTATTATTTCCTCCACCTCCACCACCTTCTCCCCTAGTAGTGTGTCCTTCAGACCTCTTCTTTTGGGACTCACTATTAGTTTTTCCAAAGCATGAATCCTCTGGGGTTGGTGTATAAATTTTAAGAAAGGAAATCTTCTTATCCATTTCTGCATTGATAGCTTCTATTTCAACTTTCTTTAAACCAACCTTTAGCTTGTCATTTACCAACTACAATCTCAAGAGCTCAGAATCTAGGGGTGGACTAGATGGAGTAGGATCAATTCTAGCATTATTGATGGGGGCTTTAGCAGATGAAGAATGGGAATTTGTATTGTTGGTGGTATTGAAAATATTTAAGGTATCCTTCTTGTTATGATCCATGGGCTTCTTCCCATGATCTATAAATGATTTTTACTTAATAGTAGCCAAAGGATCAGACACCTTAGTAGTTACAAATTTTTTTATAGGTACTAGTGATGAAGTCTCCCATATAAACCATTACTTTGGGAATTTCATGGGTAGTCTTAGTAGCCAATTTAGCAACATTTTCATCAAAGGCCTTATTCCTCGCAGCATCCTCTCCCATCTTCTCAATTTTTTGTTTCCTCACATCTCTCTCAAGTTGCTTGGCTCTAATCCTATCTTCTTTCTCCTTCAACCCCTTGAGTATATTTTCTTCTTTATCAAGCTGAAGTTCTTCCTCTTCCAAGGATTTCATTTCCTTATCTATATATTCTTCATTTTATAAGAGATCTCTAAACTCACTAGGTGTAGGGGTGTGGAAGGTTTGTTCAACTGGGTCTTCCTCAAGGGTAAGGTGTATTTCCATATGAGGATATTCTCCCCTTGGCTTAAAATACCCTCCATGAAAAACAAACCCAATTCTAGGGGTTAGAGGTTTTGAGAATTTCTTACTTATATCCCAAAATCCCCACCTATCTTTCTTTCTTGAGATGTCGAGCTCATTATCAAACACTTGCTCAACAAGAAAACTTCCTAAATTTTCCATAGACACTTCAACCCCATGTACCTCTTCATGGGTACCTGCACTATTTACTTTGTTATTGAAGGTAGGAGATGCTTCAATGATGAATTTGTTAGACTTACCTGATTTAGTAATTTTCTTAACCCATAAGGGTTGGTTATCTTTGGCAAGCTCTGGTTCCATCTTTTGCTTAGGATCCTTCTTCATGTAGTTCCTAGCCTTCTTCATAGTATCCAATAAGATTTCTGAATTTTCCTTCTCACGTTATTTTGGAGAGTCTATTTTTACATTGGTATATAAGACCTTAGAGTTGCCACCTAGGATTCTAGGAAATAAGAAGTGATCGCACTTCAACCCTTTACTTGTGACTTCAGACAAGATTTTAAACATAACTTGACACAATTGATGAGTCTAGTTTATGACTCAATTTTGATAGAATTTTATTATCTATTTTTCATAGTTGTCATAAACTTTTATGTTTGGATATTGATCTTCTTATGGTATTTCCTCAAAACCATAGACATTAGGAATAAGCTTATTTTTACAATCTTTAATGACATTGACATGCTATATAAACTATCTATGTTGACTTTGCATGTGGATTAATGAATGCTACTTTAAGATAGTTAGAAATATGCAATTGTTGTGTGTACTAATATTGTTATTCAGATATAATTACCAGCATACAAAATTAAAGAAGATTCTACCAGCTAGTCATTCACCATAACGGTTAACAAGGTGGTCATTCAAAGGTCAATGGTGGGAAGACTCTTGATGGCAGGAGATTCCTCATTCAAATTGAAGTTGTAACCACTTTGTAAATGGTCTTAATTGTCTATTGAGTGAATATAGGCATTACTATTGTGCTAAATATGTGTTAAGACAAACATGCTTGACCAAATTTTGCCATGCGTAACTGCCTCTCCACTTTTTATGCTTTCCCTAAAGCGGTGCGCTCCTAATCTATTGGAGTTGACCACCTTGCTAGGTTATTAGTTAGTAGCTTTTATTCCTATAAATAAGACTTGGATTCTCCTTCAAAGGGGGTTGCTTAATTTCATGATCTACTCACATTCTTAGTTTTTCAGTAATACAGTCATGATGCTCTATTGTACTTGTGTTTTCCCATGAATAAAATGAGTTTATAAGTTTGTGTATCTCAAGTTCACAGTTGTCTTAAGGAATAATCATCCAAGGGGTCCCACTTGGTGAGCATTCCATCCTTTAGCTAAGTCATTACTTTATGTTTAGTAATTAGTTAAAAATTTGGCACAGTCTATTCCTGCAACCACTAGAATTACATTATGTGACTGTTCCTACAACAAAAGTAGATAGAGTAGTTTCCTATTTGTTTGCTTAGATTTTCATTTATGTCATGCATTTCAGCTTAGTATAGTTGTTGGTTGATGCTCAACACTTATGTCATTTCTTTCCAAGAAATTTCCTTTCAACATTCTATCTTTCTTAACTATAGGATGAATATGGCTACTTTGGATCCTTAGTGCACATATTATGTTGAATCATTTCAAGTTCACCTCCCTGGGTTCACAAGTTAAATGCACTTTCATGATTATTGAAATAGCTATTTAGATTGGATGTCCAATCTCTGAATCATACTTGTAAGGGATTATTGTTAGATCATTGTAGGAATCCAACAATAATGAGACAAAATCGACCAAGATTTGATGCATAGAATGAAAATGATGTATGTGACTTAAAATAATGAGCCAATTATTCTTCCAACACAAAGAGTAATAAATCACTTGAATTTGAGTATACCTGATCTACACTAGAGATTTTGGAATTGACATGTCCCCAATGGAGTTGCCAATTTGTTGGTAGCTTTTAAAGAACCATTCAAATCTCACCAAATACCTATGAGCTTTCCAAACTCAATTCTTGAATACTTTAGAGGTAGTTGGCCAACAAATGAGATGAAGTAATAATGATTCCTCTCCTACACTTCAGGCTCTGCAAGACTTGGGAGGGTGATCCCACAATGTATATTATACAACTCTTCTAGAAAATTATCTCACACATTGTACAACAAAGAAAATATATTTCCATCAAAATCTAGATAGATGAAATCCTTCAAGAAATTATCAATTCCTTAAGAGAATCTAACACCTAAAGCTGAGAATATTATATAACATCAACCATAACAAAAATGTAGATTGATTGTAAAGTATTTATGAATATTTTTCTGAAATTGGATAACCAAAACCACAAGAAATGCATACAAGACTTCACATCAACTCCATACCTCTCGGCTAGGAGTTGAAACAAAGCAAACTAAACTTTAAGTTGAATTTAATAACAAAAATCCATCATCTACATGAAATTTCCTTGTAATTCACAAATTAATACTTATATTTTACCACTACTTATCAAATCCACTACACAAGTATACAAATTCATGATTTACTCAAATCATTTTAACTAATCCATTGAATCAGAGCCTAAAATAAAAGATACATCAAAGCACAATAACAATGAAGATTAATGAAATGATCCTTGATCATATTTTCATTAATAATTCAGATACAATGTATAGCTAGAGAGATGATAAACTCTAAGGATTTGCATTGTTGCTTAGGTATGTTCAAAAACCATACAATTAACAAAATTCACTCGCTAGACTCAAAACTTAAGATAAAAACTTCAAACATGTTCTCTTTGTGTTTACAATTTGTATAATTTGAATCCAAAATTCAACAAGAGACCCATAATAATGGCCATGAATTCCCTTTTATGAGAAGAAGGGAGCAAAACAAGCTTCTGGCCAAAATTACACATGTCATATTTCAATTAGAGGGAAAACATATGAGTCAAAGACTATTCATTCACTAAAGAAAATAACACCACCTTCTGAAAGGAACTTATTGGAAAGGAATAATCTTCTAACCATTTTACCATATTCATTCCATCAAGAAAAATGACAAAATTATGTAAAGGCAGCAAAGGTCAAACAACGTCCAAATTAGCATCAACATTAATCCAAGTCATCACTAATCAACACGTATTTGTTACATCCTGAATCAAGAGAAACATATATTTATGAATTGTAATTTTTGAGGCCAGACCTATATTATACTTGACCAAGTATATGTATTCTCCATCACTGTATTCAAAAATCCAATTCATCAATAAATATTCTCTTCCACTACTCATATTTAGCATCAAATAACCAATTGAAATCAGCGATTCAATCCATCTTCTTCCTATATGGAGAGTACATTATCCTTACTAAATTGGATCCCTTATTAAAATCCTCAAGAAAGCTGATGATGAAAGAAAATTTCTCTGAAGCATCTTTCAATATATCATTTCCAACCTTCTCACAAATAAGTGTTTCTTGAGAGACAATTGTAGTTTACATCTAGTCCTTTGACATTTGTAGGGTTTTTACCTCATCATAGCTATACTGACTATCAGGAAAAAATGTCAAATTTTCTTCATCATAAATGGCTTTCAATTCTTTTATTCCTTGCTCTAATGGGGCAACATACCCTTGAAACTTTTGTTGCTTAACCTCACTAACAAATTTATAAGTTGGGACAACCCTTGGATATCTATCTTCCCACTACCTATCCCCAATTGCCATGAATCTCAAATTCTCAGCCCTAGGAATCCATTTTTTAAGGATTGGGGTAGCCAATTCCTTATCCCTTTAAGATAATATTATCGCTCACAACATCAAAGAATAGTTTTCCTTAACACTATTCAATTTACCTTGAATATTTTTATTCAAATGCTTCAGAATAGTATCAACAATCTTGGAATTGTTCTTATACATTGTGTCCTACACTTTTTCAAGCAATTTCTTGTATACCTCAATTTACTGAAATAGTTTCCCCCTCGTAGGCTCATTAGATGAAGTTGCACTTGATGTGGTTGGATCATACTCTATGAGTGGCTCTTGACCCATATTATAAGGCACTATTGCTATAGATTTCTCTAGTGGAGGAGGAGGGGTAGGTGTGGTATGACTTGAAATGGCTGGAGCCTAATTTCTCAATGTTTCCTCTTGTTTCTTCCATAATGTTACTTTAGTTTCCATTTTGGCAACTCTTTTATGACTCTTATTATATTTACATCTACATGTCTCTTTTAGTGGTGAGGTTCTCCACTATTGCTTTTGTGAACTTGGCAACATTTATTGCCATGTCGGCTTCCTCCAATGTTGGGGTGTTTGCCACTCTCTTTATAACTAGTTTCCTACTAAAATGACTTGGTTCTATAACCACTCACTTCCTAGATCCCAAGGACAATGACCAAATAGCTAAGGCATCCCGTTCTTCACTAAATTTTGATCCTTGAAGAGCCAATTTATCCTCCTTAGTTTGAAATAAGGGCCTTAAAGACCTCCTAATGGTATCCAATACCACAACATCAACAATCTCCCATTTAGGCAGCAATAGCACACCACTTTTTCATATAAGGGATCTACCCTCTTTAGTTGTCATATTTTGAAATTATTTCTTCATTTCCTTCCTCACATTAGCTTGAATAGAACTTTTAGTTAGCTCGAGATGTAAGCTTCTCTCATTAGCAACCCTTTCTGCATACTCTAAAGATTTTTCTCTCGACACAAAATCTCTAAATGCCCTTGTTTTAATGAAAGAATTATCTTCCATGAATGCTTTACATGCTTCTTGCCTAAAATCATCTACACTATTCAAGCCTCTAAGACCAACCTTTCCAAGTCTAAAACCATCTCCTCCTGAGCTTGAGGCAATATCCCTAATGGGAGAAGTCATTCCTTGCTACATTTCTTAGGAGTAATGAGAATATCATCCTCCTTTGTATCCAGATAGTCAACTACCTTTTCCAACTAAGCCTTTTTCTTCTTCATAGGTCTATGGTCTAATGGAAGGGGGCATCTTGGGGGTGAATCTATATCAATAATAGGAGGAGGGGCACCTCTTGGAAGTGATGGCACTGACCTCATAGGAGAACTTACCCTTGAACCCTCTGATGTAGCAGGGATTGGAAAAGTTTGTTGCTTCTTCATTGTCTCCTTCCTAGAGTAAATCCTTATCTTCTTTGGTGGTTGCTATGTAGGTCTCTCCTCCAACACTTCATTGGGATCCTCCTCAACTATCATTGATTTCCCTCTATCCGTAACCACATGCTCTTTCCTCAAGACTCCCACAATTCTCTCAAAATTATTCATAACATGCATAATCCTATTGAATTCACCTCTTATACTTCGCATAGGGTCATAGTCAAGATTAGATTTCTTAACCTTATTCACCATTTTATTGAAAGCCAAATATTTTTCTTTTCTCTCATCCTATTCCTGGAAGTTACAAACATTCCTGAATACATCCTTAGGATAAAAATTATGCACGAAAGTTCCACTCCTATTATTTTCCTTTAGTGCTACAATAAATCCCTTAGGATCATGGTTCCTTGGGTGTCTAGTGTTCAGGTTGTAAGGTGCAAGAAGTTTCAATAAATATTTCCATCCTCCTTTTTTCATCACAAAATTTGTAAATGTTGTGTACTCTAGGAAGAATGAACCCTTCCTCAATGTCTTAGGAAAATGTGCCATTTGAGATCCTCCCAATTGTCTCATGACTTCCAAAAATACAATCCTTAGTGGTACATCCCTTGGTAATACAAATGGAATGGCATTTGTTCCAAAAACTCTAAAGATTGTCATGTAGGGATATGGGATTATGTATCCCCAATTATGATTCAAATTCAAATTTGTTCTCTTTTCCATGGACCTTAGGAAGTCATGGATTTCCTTGAGGATACAAGGTAGATCATACACTAGGAATCTTCTCAATTTTGAGGAAAATACATTATGGAAAACCACATAGTAAAATTTATGATCATCCTTGTCTAGAATTTGGGTCCAACACTGGATAGGAAGATCAATACTATCTTCACTTTTCTTTAGTGTCATGTACTGCTCAAAATTCATCTCACCCTTATGCAAGAACATATGCATCAACAAAGAGTACCACAAGAAATGTACCCAATTCTTTCCATATTTTAGCTCAACCAAACCCTTATGAATGCATTTTAAAAAATATGTGGTGTAATCATAGAATACATTTAAGGATGGGTGTTGCAGATGGCTTGCCATGTAACAATATTCCTTCAGTAGGGTATTAGGTGGAGTGAAGCCAATGATTTGGCACAAAGAATACACATTTTTCTTGAAGTAATTAGCAAGATATTTCATGGGTGATGGTTCCAATTCATCCCTACTAATCTTTATTTGCTTCATGTTCTTCCCTATTTCTTTGCAAGCAGTGTCCATAGGTACATAGGTAACATTAAATTTCTAAGTATCACCTTATCATTCTCATACTTCTTTCTGAAAATATCCATGTCAAGAGGAATACTATCTTTTCTCCACTCATGTAGTTGGAAAATCTCTACAATCTCTTCTCTCATTATCCTCAACATCTCTTTTACATCAAATGTTATGACCATGTTGGAAATTGGGTCATAACTGGTAGCAATGCCCTTCAACAAATCTGCATCCATTTACACATTAGGAACTACATGTAGACACTTAAAAATGACTTAGGCCTGCAAGCTCTATTTGTACCACTTTCGTCCTAGCATAATTATGACATTTAATTATGTCCTTGGTCCACGTTCAACTATTAATTAAATAATTAATTATTGTTTAATTAATTCATGTCCTTTTATTCTTCATGATTATTAAATAAATAAATTTTATTTATTTATTCAATACGTCTTTAATTATCTAAAGTCTTCCTTTAATTAAATAAATTTCGTAATTTGTTTAATTACCTTAATTTATTAATTCTTCCTCATTTAAATGAATTGTCTATTTATTTAAATACCACCCACTTGCACAAATAAATTTATTGATTTATTCAAATCCTTATTTTCTTTCAACATGGCATCTTTAAGGATATTCTCCACTCAACATTTTTAGAATTTTAAATTCTAACATGTCCACCACTCAGAATTTTAAATTCTGACATGACCTCCACTCAAATTTAAATTCTAACATGTCCTCCACTTAGAATTTTAAATTTTGACATGTCCTCCACTCAAAATTTTAAATTTTGACATGTCCTCCAGTCATAATTTTAAATTTTGACATGTCCTCCGCTCAGAATTTTAAATTCTTACATGACCTCCACTTAGAATTTTAAATTCTGACATGACCTCCCCTCAGAATTTTAAATTCTAACATGATCTCCACTCAAAATTTTAAATTATGACATGTCTTCCACTCAATTTTAAATCCTAACATGTCCTCCACTCAGAATTTTAAATTTTGACATGTCCTCCACTCAGAATTTTAAATTTTGACATGTCCTCCACTCAGAATTTTAAATTCTAACATGTCCTCATCCTCAACCACTCATAGGTTGACAAGTGGCTTCATCTCATTGGCCATTTTTTCATTAGAATAGTCTATAAATTGAGGGCCTCATTCTTCATTAGGGGCACTCTTGGAAGTAGGAGAGGCATTATAGTCCAATTTGCATAGGCATAGGCATTTCAAATTCAAATCCTTCAAAGCTTGGTGTAGGACTTAGATTTGTATTTTCAGATTGCTCACATGTCAAATTTGAGGGCAATACATCAACCAGCAAGCTAGAAGGCATTACAAAAATGAAGCATGGAAGTCTCAACAGTTTTCTTGTATAATCATTCTTTTGTTTACTTCCCTTGTGTTTTGTAATTGCTTTGGGTTTATTGTCTTCATTGATTTGTTAATCTTGAATCTAATCCTAAAATTAACCCTTATATACATTGGTGAACCTGACGTATTTGGACAAATAAAGAGTAATTTTTGGAGTTGGTTTCTTTTTGTTGCAGGTTTTGTTTGTTTTTTGTTGCAGGTTTTGCATCATTTTGGATAAAGCCCTAGTTTCCAAAGATTTGACTATAACTTTCAAACGGCTATTTATTTCTTCACAAATATTTTTTTGCAACTTGGGGACAACATTCTACGCCTTCATTCTGAAAATCATATTTTTTGGATCTATTTTTAATTTTTTATAATTTTTTTGTTGTTTTTCATGAAAAATTAATTTTGAGAAAAAATTATCGAATTTTTCAAATATGTTTACAATTCTAGAAAGATCTTTAAATTCTAACATGAGTCTATTCTTTATATTTTAAATTTGGATACACAATTCTAAGTCAAATAATAGATCTTTTAAAATTGGGGTTTCACAAACATTTGCTTAGATTTCACAAATGGTTGTAGATCTTATTACAAAAAAAATTCTAAAGATTTGGAATGACATCAGAAACATCTAGTCAATAAATCAGAATTTTTTGAGTTGGTTTGTATTTTTTATAAATTTTTTATGATTTGTCATAAAAAATTAATTTCAGGTGTAAAACAGCAATTTTTATGATTTCTTTACATTTTTTCAAACCTCTTGAAATTTTAGATAGGCTTTATTCTCTGTATTTTTAATTTTACTATCAATTTTTTTTTCTAAAAATCATATTTGTCTTGACTAGCTAACCATCTAATAGTAAGTGATCAATTATCTTGTTAGGGTTTTGGCTTTGTTGTTGGTTTTATACATGTGCAAAAAATAAACACTTCAAAGGACAAATTGGATCAAGTGGAAAAAAATTATACATCTAACTATTTTTTCAAGTTGATAGTCAAAGATCATTATCAAACTACTACTGAATCTTTCTGCAGAATGCATGTCGAAGACCCTAGTTAAATTTTTTGAAACAAATTGTCTGGTAGTGTAGAAAATCTTTCATATGGATTAAAATTAACAAGTGTCTACTGTGTTTGGTGCAAAAGCATATTTTTGTTATTACCCTCATGATTCGGTATATCGAAGTATCCTCCCCCATTGCGCATCCATGCAATCATAGGTGTAAGAGAAAAGGTTACCAACTCTAGGAAATTGGGCCAATCCTTGGTGGGAAAAAGTACTTACCCCAAGGTGACTCGGACTGGAAACGGAGCTCTTTGGCCGAGCTACCCCCAATCGGTATATAAATGTGAATCTTAAGGGAAAACCTAAGATTACGAGTGTGGATGTGTCACACGAACAGAGTAGTACTCTCATAAACCCTGTTGAGGTTAACCTCTTTAGGCTGGAGTGTCACCTAATCAATGATTAATCTCTTGCCCCATGTATGGCCACTCGAACGGGGGTCCCAAACTAAACACATTTGTGTAGTAAGCCAAAAACTTTCTATTTGTTAGTGCAGCACTAGTCGGTGTGAAGGAATCCACACTTTCGCAGTTTATAGTAGAGGTGATCAATCTGCCATGGGAGTTTCATGGGGGTTGGAAGCTTGGTTGGCCTGAGAAGAGAGTGCACTATAAGGGGGAGCCTATGTAGCCAAGCTTCTGAATTCACACACAATAGATATGTAGTTGGGGAAACCCACGTGGAATCTAGCGAATATTGTCCTGGCCTAACCTAGGATTTTACTTATCTTATGTGCGCTTGGTTACATTCAAAACACTGTGCTTGTCAAGTGCTTCCTGGACTCACCACATTTATGGGTCTGAACAAAACATTTACCATTAGACAAATAAAATCTTCATACAAAGTCAAATCTAGAGTCTACGCCTTGTCAATCATTTGTCAAACATTGGTTCTAAGGAGATTCTATCAGACGCCAATTTTGAAATTGCTTAAAAAAATTTACCATTATCTTGCATTTTTACCTTAGGTTCAACATTGTTAATGTTAGTTATATTCCCTAGGCTTCATAATCATCCTTTCCTACATAGACTTGCCCTTAGACTTTGGATTAGGCCACCTCATCACACTTTGCAAAATCATTGCCTTTAAGAGTAGGTTATCTTGGGACTTAATCAACGATCTCCTTTTTTAGTCATTGTCCCTTTTGTGAGAATTTCCAATTCAATAGTCTAGTTAGGAAAACTCACTAGTCATTTTGACCTTGCCACTTAGTCCCTTTAACAAGTCCTTTGATAACCAAAATTAAGACATAGATTAAGCTTAGAGTGGTTAGGAAAATCTTTCTCCAAATTGCATTCATCTTAGTCCATACTTTGCATATTTTATGCCTAAAATTTCAAAAATCTTCCAAAATATTGTTCACCCTAGTCTTCATTGTGCACCTAGACAATTTTCCCACCTTGCATTAATCAACATTGTCATCTTAGTCATCATTTTCTCCTTGACCTTTGACATCTTTCTATGGCAATCTTGGCATCTTGCATCAATCATTTCCTTAGAAAAACGTCATAATAACCTTTCTTTGTCATCCTTATCATAAAAACACCAAAAACATAGACTAGTTGTCATAATCATCATCCTCATTTGAGCAATTCTCTTTTATGGTCAAAACTAGGCTTCAAAGAAATGAAAAACAAATGTCAAACTTTGGACAAGACTTCAACACCAACATCCACACCGACACTTATGACATGAATCAACATATGAATTTTAACGATACATTTACCAACACGAACATACAATCTTCCATGAACCTGCCAACATCCTCTTGAAATCCATTTGAACCATTCATATAGAGAGACCACAATGGACAAGTATTAGTTGAGGATTTAGAGGTTGCAGCCTAAAATCCTGATGTAGCTTCATTTGTAGAGGACTTGGTCTTAAATGATGTTGACAAATACCTTGCTATGCTTTTAGACCAAGGGGAAAAGCTACCAAGAGGCTTTGGCATTAATACCATAAGACCTTCTCTGGACAACATGACATGAAATGCGACACCTCAACAAAACACGAACAATGACTCCAACAATAACACAGTTGTCACCACACAAATTGCCACAAACACCGTCAATGTTACATCTAGTGGCATCATAAGTCAAAACACCTCCAACTCAATCAATGCAACACCTATTAGAGGAACACCCACCATGCCACAAGCAATATCACAATCCATGCCCGCAATGTCAATGACATCTTCACAAACAGCTGGAACTACCCTTGGATCTACATCAATGGGGGCAGGTTCCTCAAACCCCATATTTGGAACTTCATCTATGACCATAGGGACATCATCATCAAATCCTTATGTTAGAACCTCATTCAACCCTTTTGGAGGAACTAAATGACTTATTCTTATTAGAGGTCCCCAACCAAATGTTAACACATCGTCACAATTAAACATCAATGCCTAACAAGGATGAAATACCAACATCCTGCATGGACAATTCCAAGGACAAAATACCAACATCCCACATGGGAAATTCTTCCACTATGGACAAGGCACTCAAATGACACAACAAATGAATACCCTTGGGCACCAAAATAGTCAAGGTTACCATATTCCCCAAATGACAAAAAATATGGCTGGATCGCACATCCCCACATATTCATCATAGATCCACACACAACAAAACATTCTTCATCAAAATTGGCAATACCAGCAATCACCAAACTAAGGGATATCATACATTTCACAGCAACACATGTCACATCCAAACTCGAGTAGGCTATCACATGTCCTCCACTCAGAATTTTAAATTCTAACATGTCCTCCACTCAGAATTTTAAATTCTGACATGTCCTCATCCTCAACCACTCACAGGTTGACAAGTGGCCTCATCTCATTGGCCATTTTCTCATCAGAATAGTCTATAAATTGAGGGCCTCATTCTTCATTAGGGGCACTCTTGGAAGTAAGAGAGGCATTATAGTCCAATTTGCATGGGCATAGGCATTTTAGATTCAAATCCTTCAAAGCTTGGTGTAGGACTTAGATTTGTATTTTCAGATTGCTCACATGTCAAATCTAAGGGCAATACATCAACCATCAAGCTAGAAGGTATTACGAAAGTGAAGCATGGAAGTCTCGACAGTTTTCTGGTGTAATCATTCTTTTGTTTACTTCCCTTGTGTTTTGTAATTACTTTGGGTTTATTATCTTCATTGATTTATTACTCTTGAATCTAATCCTAAAATGAGCCCTTAGATACATTAGTGAAACTAACGTATTTGGACAAATAAAGAGCAATTTTTGGAGTTGGTTTCTTTTTGTTGCAGGTTTTGTTTGTTTTTTGTTGCAGGTTTTGCATCATTTTGGATAAAGCCCTAGTTTCCAAAGATTCAACTATAACTTTCAAACAGCTACTTATTTCTTTGCAAACAAATTTCTACAACTTGGGGACAACATCATGCGCCTTCATTCCAAAAATCATATTTTTTGGATCTGTTTTTAATTTTTTATAATTTTTTTGTTGTTTTTCATGAAAAATTAATTTTGAGAGAAAATTATCAAATTTTTCAAATATGTTTACATTTCTAGAAAGCTCTCTAAATTTTAATAGGGGTCTATTCTTTATCTTTTAAATTTGGATGCACAATTTTGAGTCAAATAAGAGATCTTTTAAAATTGGGGTTTCACAAACATTTGCTTAGAACTCACAAATGGTTGCAAATCTAATTACAATTTTTTTTTTTGAAGATTTGGAATGACATCAGACACATCCAGTCCATAAATCAAAATTTTTCAAGCTGGTTTTTTTTTATAATTTTTTTATGATTTTTCATAAAAAATTAATTTCAGGTGTAAAATAGCAATTTTTTTTTATTTCTTTACATTTTTTGAAACCTCTTGAAATTTTAGACAAGCTTTATTCTCTGTATTTTTAATTTTACTATCAAATTTTTTTCTAAAAATCAAATTTGTCTTAACTAGCTAACCCTCTAATAGTAAGTGATCAATTATCTTGTTAGGGTTTTGGCTTTGTTGTTGGCTTTGTGCATGTGCAGAAAATAAACACTTCAAAGGACACATTGGATCAAGTGGAAAAAAATGACACATCTAACTATTTTTGCAGGTCGATAGTCAAAGATCATTATCAAACTACTAATGAATCTTTCTGCAGAATGCATGTCGAAGACCCTAGTTAAATTTTTTGAAACAGATTGTCTAGTAATGTAGAAAATCTTTCATTTGGATTAAAATTAACAAGTGTCTACTGTGTTTGGTGTGAAAGCATATTTTTGTTATTACCCAAACAATTTGGTATATCGAAGTATCCTCTCCCCTTGTGCATCTGTGTGATCTTGCGTGTAAGAGAAAAGGTTACCAACTCTAGGAAATTGGGCCTTCCTTGATGGGAAAAAGTACTCTCCCCAAGGTGACTCAGACCGGCAATGAAGCTCTTTGGCCGAGCTACCCCTGACCGGTATATAAATGTGAATCTTAAGGGAAAACCTAAGATTACGAGTGTGGATGTGTCATATGGACAGAGTAGTACTCCAATAAACCCTATTGAGCTTAACCTCTTCAGGCTGGAGTGCCACCTAATTGGTGATCAATCTCTTGCCCCATGTATGGCCACTCGAACGGGGGTCCTGAATTAAACACCTTTGTATAGTAAGCCAAAAACCTTCTATTTGCTAGCGCAGCACCAGTCGGTATGAAGGCATCCACACTTTCGTAGTTTGTAGTAGAGGTGATCAATCTGCCATGGGAGTTTCATTGGGGTTGGAAGCTTGGTTGGCCTAAGAAGAGAGTGCACTATAAGGGTGAGCCTGTGCAGCCAAGCTTCTAAATTCACACGCTATAGATATGCGGTTGGGGAAACCCATGTGGAATCTAGTGAATATTGTCCTGGTATAACCTAGGATTGTACTTATCTTATGTGCTTGGTTACATTCAAAACACTATGCTTCTCAAGTGCTTTCTAGACTCACCACATTTACGAGTCTGCACAAAAAATTTACCATTAGACAAATCAAATCTTCATACAAAGTCAAATTTGGAGTCTACGCCTTGTCAATCATTCGTCAAACATTGGTTCTAAGGAGATTTTGTCAGACACCAATTTTGAAATTGCTCAAAATTTTTGACCATTAGCTTGCATTTTTACCTTAGGTTCAACATTGTTAATGTTAGTTACATTCCCTAGGCTTCATAATCATCCTATCCTACATAGACTTTTCTTAGACTTTGGATTAGGCCATCTCATCACACTTTGCAAAATCATTGCCTTTAAGAGTAGGTTATCTTGGGATTTAATCAATGATCTCCTTTTTCAGTCATTGTCCCTTTGTGAGAATTTCCAATTCAATAGTCTAGTTAGGAAAACTCACTAGTCATTTTGACCTTGTCACTTAGTCCCTTTAGCAAGTCCTTTGATAACCAAAATTAAGACATAGATTAAGCTTAGAGTGGTTAGGCAACCCTTTCTCCAAATTGCATTCATCTTAGTCCATACTTTGCATATTTTATGCCTAAAATTCCAAAAATCTCCCAAAATATTGTTCACCCTAGTCTTCATTGTGCACCTAGACAATTTTCCCACCTTGCATTAATCAACGTTGTCATCTTAGTCATCATTGTCGCCTTGACCTTTGACATCTTTCTATGGTAATATTGGCATCTTGCATCAATCATTTCCTTAGAAAAACATCATAATAACCTTGCTTTGTCATCCTTGTCATAAAAACACCAAAAACATAGACTAGTTGTCATAATCATCATCCTCATTTGAGCAATTCTCTTTTATGGTCAAAACTAGGCTTCAAAGAAAGAAAAAACAAATGACAAACTTCAGACAAGGCTTCAACACCAACATCCACACTAACACTTATGACATGAATCAAGATATGACTTTTAATGATCCATTTACCAACACAAACACACAATCTTCCATGAACCTGCCAACATCCTCTCGAAATCCATTTGAACCATACATACAGAGAGACCACAATGGACAAGTATTAGCTGAGGATTTAGAGGCTGCAGCCCAAAATCTTGACGTAGCTTCATTTGTAGAGGACTTGGTCTTGAACGATGCTGACAGATACCTTGCTATTCTTTTAGACCAAGGGGAAAAACTACCAAGAGGCTTTGACATTAATACCATAAGACCTTCTCCAGACAACACGACACAAAACATGACACCTCAACAAAACACAAACAATGCCTCCAACAATAACACAGTTGTCACCACACAAATTGCCACAAACACCATCAATGTTACATCTAGTGGCACCATAAGTCAAAACACCTCCAACTCAATCAATGCAACACCTATTGGAGGAACACCCACCATGCCACAAGCAATATCAGAATCCATGCCCGCAATGTCAATGACATCTTCACAAACATCTAGAACTACCCTTGGATCTACTAAGTGGGGGAAAGTTCCTCAAAGCCCATATTTGGAACTTCATCTATCACCATAGGGACATCATCATCAAATCCTTATGTTGGAACCTCATTCAACCATTTTGGAGGAACTAAATGACATATTATTAGTAGAGGTTCCCAACCAAACGTTAACACATCATTACAATTAAACATCAATGCCTCACAAGGTTGAAATACCAACATCCCACATGGACAATTCCAAGGACAAAATACTAACATCCCACTTGGACAATTCCAAGGACAAAATACCAACATTCCACAAGGGCACTTCTTCCAGTATGGACACGACACTCAAATGACACAACAAACGAATACTCTTGGGCCCCAAAATAGTCAAGGTTACCAGATTCCCCAAATGTCGACAAATATGGCTGGATAGCACATCCCCACATATTCATCATAGATCCACACACAACACATTCCTCATCAAAATTGGCAATACTAGCAATCGCCAAACCAAGGTATGTCATAAATTTCACAGCAACATATGTCACATCCAAACTCAAGTAGGCTATCACAATCAATGGGGTCTCAAGGGATACACATCACTCCCATGTGTGATGCGACCAACAATCCCATAATAGATGCCTTGACAGCCAGAGTGGCAAACCTCCAAAAATAGATGGAAAACATGCATACATCTAACAAAACACCACCAATATCATATGACCTATGTCTGTATCCTTTTGACACAACTTTATACATGCCACCATTTCCTCCTGGATATGTGTCCCAAAACTTCACCAAATACAAGGGCAAGACAAATCCTATTGAACACGTTCGAGAATTCATAACCAACTATATGGACATTGCATATGAACACACTTACTTGATGAGACTATTCTCCAAAAGTCTAACAGGACCCACACTTGAATGGTTCTCCACTTTGAAGGGGATAAAAACATGGAATGAACTTGTAAGCAAATTTATAAAAAATTATGCCTATAACATTGATACAGACACCTCCATTACTAGCTTATGCACACTTACACAAGAAGACGTTGGTGAAAATTTTATCCCATTTTTCCAATGATGGAGAGGCTTAGCAAGTCATTGCCACATAGACATACCTGAAAAGGAGAAGGTTGACATGTTTGTACAAACACTCCTAGACCCATTGAGAAATGGCTTGTGAGTTCATTGTTGTACAACCTTCGCGGACCTAGTCAAATGAGGCGTCCAACTAGAGAAAGCCCTTATTGCTAAGGGAAGATTAAAATATGGTCCTAAAAACACAAATGCAAATCTAAATCCTCCTACCGACAGGAATAAGTACTAGGTAAGAAATAAACATGTTACAAATGATGTTGATGCTAAGACTGCAAACATGGTGGGTCTTGTACTGACCCTAAAAGGGGTTCAACCACAAAACAAACCAACAACGACATTGACACCCCCTACTAGTGTTCCTTCAAACAACTGGAACAATCAAACTAATCAGGGACAATACCATCAGATAAGACAATTTCCTAGGGGTCGCACATATACTTCTTTAGGGGAACCCATTGAAGAAGTCCTCAAGAAATGCCTCTAGAATGGGTCATCACACTTCAAGAACCCAAATCATACGACCTAGGACAATTCAAACCAGCATGCTGGAATGATAATACATTTTGTGAGTATCATCAAGCAAAAGGACATACAACCTCTAACTGTTGACAATTGAAAAACCTAATACAAGATCTTATCGAAAGTCATGTCATTGAGATAAGTGGACCACAATTCACCTCAAATTCAAATCATACTATCCATAATAATCCACTATAGGACCATGGTTCTCATAATGCTTCTACGTCAGTCCAAAGATAAACAATAATCATGCCAATTTCACCCAAAACAAGTACGACTATTCGGGTGGACCTATTATAAATAATGTCCAAACCAATGATGAATACATTAATACCATTATGATCAAGAGAACACCTCATTGTAATGCTACTATTCGCAGTGGCAAGGTCACCATAGCTGGTCCACCTCCCACTAGACAACCCAAAATCACCATATCTGGCCCATCTACTAACCAACATAAACCTATCTCAGCCACAAAGCAAGGCAACCCAAAAGTCAGTTCAACCTTATCGACCAGCTGGGAAAAACCCCCATGCAAATCTCTATACTTGAGCTACTCTGTATCTCTCTCACGCACAATATATACTAGATAAAACCCTACAAGAATTGTAAGTCCCCAAGGACATTGATATCAATCAGTTTGAAACCATAGTGGGATGCCTCACCACGCCTCACCATGTCACCTTCTTGGATCAAGACTACTCATCCCCCAAGACCAACCACAATGATGCATTGCACAAAGAAACTTTTTTCCACAAGCACAAAGTTAGATGGGTTTTAGTAGATGGTGAAGCAAGATTGAACATATGCTCCCTCAAAGTGGTTAAGGCTTTGGGGTTCTTTGATGCATGTGTAGACCCAACAAAGAGTATAGTGATAAAAGCATATGATGATGAAGAATGCTCCTCACGTGGCGTTATCTCTCTCCCCATCAGAGTGGGACCAGTCATTGTGGACACAACCTGTCAAGTCCTAGATTTAGAACTACCATATAACATCTTGCTTGGTCGTCCATGGATTCATGCCTTAAAAGCCATCTCGTCCACATATCACCAATGCCTAAAGTTTCCATTTGACGACATGGAAATAACCATATATGGAGACCAAGATCCTTTCCAATATTGTACCAACCTAAGGGGTATTTCTGAAAACTGAGTGCCTATTAACCAAGAAGCGCCTAGCTCCTCATCATCCAACTACATTGACCCATCCACACTCATATCATCTTCCATATCTGCTCCACCAATGTCTTCTGCTATGTCACCACCTTCCACAAACCTGAAGGTTGAATCCACTGTCAAGATCCAGGACCTTGGCTATGGGGAGTTCAAACTACATACATCATATAGCATAACAACAATACCCAATCCTCTAAAGGTATATGGTTGGCCATGTTTCAGAATGGAACTCAAGGAAACTTTCAAGGTTCCACCAAAAATAGTTTTTATCAAATGGGGAGATATGAGTAACAAGGACCTTGCTGATATAATAGGATGGATCTATAAAGATACCGTCACACTACCCCCATTACCAGTTCAAAAATATGGCAAGGGATATGACATAATGAAGGCTAAAGGCTACAATGGTACTAGTGGTCTAGGCAGAAATAAAGTGGGATGAAGAGAGCCCATAGAACCTTTCCAAATACCAAAATATCTGGGATTAGGGTTTGGATCACCCGACAATGATGATTGGCATACCATTAGACTTTCAAGTGAGCGAGTACATGCTTTGAAAATTATCGAGGCCACTAAGGAAAACCGCATCAAAACTGGCTCCCAAGAGTGGGAATTTGACTCAGACCGATCCTTAAGTGACTATTACCTTGATAATTTATTTGCCAAAGCAGGGGAACCCACCTTGAAACAAAGAGTTTGGAAAACATTTAAAATTGAATAGGCACCAAATAGTCAAAGTCCCATTACCACTCCCCATGACATACAAGACCCACCATTTGAATCCCTCTGGTCCAACCCATTTGAAATACCAAAAGACACTGACAACGAGGACTCTAGGTCCTTCAACCCCTACTTTGCCAACAAGTATGAGACTAGTGAAGGGGAATATTAGATAGAGTCCGATGTGAAGTTGGACAATGATAATCTCATTTATGACACTATTGAATTTGTTTGCATGCTTTCTGCATCCTCCCCTCAATTCACCAATAAGGATGATGGAATTTCCCCAGTTTATCCCCAGTTAGTCAATTGGGACCAACAAGTCCTGCTAGTCTTGGATACATTTCAGAATGATGAGGCAATTGCAAAATTTATGGGATTACACGAGGCATACCTAGTGGTGATCATAAGTTAGGATTTTCCATCGATTTAGATTGCATGACATACTTCAGCAAGACTGCTCCGTCCTCTAGTCGCAAAAGTAAGAATAAAAATAAAATAAAAAATGAAATGTCTCTAGGTGAAAACCGAAAGGCACCTTTTGATGAAAAAAAGTAAAAACAAAGGACGTATCTACTAGTTAAAACTTCTCTGAGGCATCCAAAGATGGAGGACTGGACTTTCTTCCTGTGCTGCAAGATAAATCAGCTATGCTTATCGAAGACACTATAGAAGACAATATAGCCATTGTAGAAGATCCTAAAATGGTCCTTTTTGTTGCTTCACTAACTGAAGAGGAGAGAGTAGAATTTCATAAGTTCTTTTCAAAACATAAAATCAACTTTGCATGGTCCTATGTAGATATGCCAGGACTAGATCCAGAACTGGTTTTACACCATTTACCATTGTTGCCTGATGCTAAACCAGTCAAACAGAAGTTGCACAAAATGCATCCTCAAGTCGCCCTATTAGTCAAGGCCAAGTTGAAGAAACTCCTAGATGCAGGATTCATACAGTCTATTGATTATGCAGAATGGATATCCAACCTAGTGTCAGTAACAAAACTGAATGGACTGATCTGCGTCTGTACAAATTTTAGAGACCTAAATAAAGCATGCCCAAAAGATGACTTTCCTTTACCAAATATTGATATCATAGTTGACCTCACAACAAGATACGAGATGTTGTCCCTCATGGATGGTTTCTCTGGCTACAATCAGATTCGCATAGCCCCTGAAGACCAACATAAAACAACATTCACTTGCCCTTGGGGAACATATTGTTGGAATGTCATGCCATTTGGTCTCAAAAATGTAGGTGCCACATATCAAAGAGCAATGACCATGATCTTTCATGACATGATGCATAAAATAATGGAAGATTATGTGGATGACCTTTTAGCCAAATCATTGACAAGGAAAGATCATCTGAAGGTGTTAGATACAATATTCAAGAGGCTAGAAGAATATAAGGTCAGGTTGAATCCTAAGAAATGTGTCTTTGGTGTTACATCTGAAAAACTATTGGAATACATAGTGTCTCAATGAGGCATTGAGGTTGATCCATCAAAATTCAAAGCCATCATAGACATGCCTTTTCCTAAAGGAATCAGTGAGCTCAGAACCCTACAAGGCATAGTACAATCCATTTGGTGCTTCATAGTTCAATTGGCTGATAAATCTCAACCATTCCAATATCTCCTGTGCAAGGGTATCCCCTTTGTGTGGATAGATAAATTTCAAGAAGCATTTCAGCACATAAAATATTACTTATTATCACCAGTCGTCCTCATGCCGCCTATTCATTGGAAACCATTGATCCTATACATCTCTGCCACTACTTCAGCATTTGGGGCACTGTTAGCACAGAACGACCATGAGGACAAAGAAAGAGCTATATATTATATCAGTTGGACATTGGTCGAATATGAATTAAACTACACACCAATTGAACAAGCTTGTCTAGCTATGGTCTTTGTAGCACTAAAGCTGAGACATTATATGTTAAGTCATCAAACACAACTAGTAGCATAGATTGACCCTCTCAAATATTTGTTGAGTTGGGCAACATTAAAAGGATGTATGGAAAAATGGGTCATGATTCTGAGCAAATATGACATTCAATATGTAGAAAGAAAGGAAATAAAAGGAAAAGTCATAGCAAACCAGCTGGAAAATGCACCCTTACAAAGTGATCACCCGTTAGTGGCATATTTTCTAGATGAGTCGATATTCCATAGAAAACCAAAGGCACCTTGGTGACTCTATTTTGACGGATCACACACAAATCATGGCTCGGGGGCAGGAATCTTGTTCATCAACCCTCAAGGAGATTCCATTCCTAAGTCTTTTTGCATTGCCTTCCCATGCACCAACAATGTGGTGGAATATGAGGCACTAGTTACAAGACTAAAAATGGCAATAAAATGGAAAATCAGAACACTACATGTCTATGGGGATTCTCAACTCGTCATCAACCAGGTTAATGATGACTATGACACAAAAGATGAGAAGTTGATTCCCTACAAACGGATGGTGGACAGTTTCCAAACGTACTTTCATATGGTAACTTTTGAACAAATTATGAGAGTGCAAAACAAGGCAGCAAATGCAATGGCTACAATAGGCTCCCTACTCGACATAGCAAGCAACACGCCTCAGCTAGAATTCCTAATCGAATAATTGTTGGTCCCCACCTATGACATTCTAGAGTCTTAGATGGTCTACAAACTTGTTGGTCCCAACTCTCCCTAGTACCAGGATATTTATGACTATCTTAAGTCTCAAACCCTCCCACTAAACTTGTCCAATAACCAAAGGAAGTATTTTATCTGAAAAGCCACAAGGTATGCCATCGTTAGTGACACCCTTTACCACCATAGCTTTGATGAAACCCTCCTTATATTTCTTGACACCAACAAAGCATGTACAACCTTACGCGAAGCACATGACGGTATATGCAGTTCTCATTCGAGTGGTCCTACTCTAGCTAAGAAAATAACGAGACTTGGGTACTATTGGCTGACCGTTGAAAAGGATGCAATAGAATATGTCAAGACTTGCTGCAAATGTTAGATTCACAGTGATTTGATCCATGCTCCAGCACAGGAACTTCGGCCAATCACTTCTCCCTGGCCTTTCGCTCAATGGGGACTCAACCTCGTGGGTAAGATTCATCCAACCTCATCCAATGGCCATAAATTCATCATCACCACCACTAAGTATTTTATGAAGTGGATCGAAGCCATCCCTCTAACATACATAACCGGCAAGAAAATATCCAAGTTCATCCTTAACTATATCATTTGTCAGTATTTCCTTCCATAATTCATCATCACTAACAACAGACGTCCGTTTAAAAACCAGGACGTTTGAGAGTTATGTGAGTGATTTCATATCCAACATTAGTTTTCATCTCCATATTACCCACAAGGAAACAGTTAAGCTGAGGCATCAAATAAAACCATTGTAAAAATCCTCAAAAAGATTGTCAATGACATTGGCTGTGACTGGCATATCCAACTCAATCCTGCTCTGTGGGCTTACCGCACAAGCATTTGTATGCCTACAGGAGCTACTCCATTTTCCCTGGTATTTGGGCCTAAGGCTATCTTTCCCATTGAGGTTGAAATTCCTTCTTTACGAGATGGCTTTGACTTTTTTTGGATCGACCTCAATGCCTCATTGAGACACTATGTATCCCAACAGTTTGCCAGATGTAACACCGAAGACACATTTCTAAGGATTCAACCTGACCTTATATTCTTCTAGCCTCTTGAAGATTGTATCTAACACCTTTAGATGATCTTTCCTTGTTAGTGATTTGGCTAAAAGGTCATCCACATAATCTTCCATTATTTTATGCATCATGTCATGAAAGATCATGGTCATTGCTCTTTGATATGTGGTACCTGCATTTTTGAGACTGAATGGCATGACATTCCAACAATATGTTCCCCAAGGGCAAGTGAATGTTGTTTTATGTTGGTCTTTAGGGGCTATGCAAATCTGATTGTAGCCAGAGAAACCATCCATGAGGGACAGCATCTCATATCCTGCTGTGAGGTCAACTATGATATCAATATTTGGTAAAGGAAAGTCGTCTTTTGGGCATGCTTTATTTAGGTCTCTAAAATATGTACAGACGTGGATCAGTCCATTTGGCTTTGTTACTGACACCAGGTTCGATATCCATTCTACATAATCAATAGACTGTATGAATCCTGCACCTAGGAGTTTCTTCAACTCAGCCTTGACTAATAGGGTGACCTGAGGATGCATTTTGTGCAACTTCTGTTTGACTGGTTTAGCATCAAGAAACAATGGTAAATGGTGTAAAACCAGTTTTGGATCTAGTCTTGGCATATCGACATAGGACCATGCAAAGTTGATTTTACATTCTGAAAAGAACTTATGAAATTCTAATCTTTCTTCTTCAGTCAGTGAGGCAGCAAAAAGGACCATTTTTAGGATCTTCTGCAGTGGCTATATTGTCTTCTATAGTGTCTTCGATAAGCATAGCTGATTTCTCTTGCTGCATGGGAAGAAAGTCTAGTCCTCCATCATTGGGTGCCTTAGAGATGTTTTCTCTTGCAGATACGTCCTTTGTTTTTACCATTTTTTCATCAAAATGTGCCTTTCGGTTTTCACATAGAAATGTTTCATTTTTTATTTTATTTTTATTCTTCCTTTTGCAATTGGACGACAGAGCAGTCTCACTAAAGTATGTCATGCAATCTAAATCAATGGAAAATCCTAACTTATGATCACCACTAGGTATGCCCTCACGTAATCCCATAAATTTTTCAATTGCCTCATCATTTTGAAATGTATCCAGGACTGGCGGGCCTTGTTGGTCCCAATCGACTAACTAGGGATAAACTAGGGAAATTCCATCATCCTTATTGGTGAATTGAGGGGAGGATGCAAAAATCATGTAGACAAATTCAGTAGTGTCATAAATGATATTATCATCGTCCAACTCCACATTGGACTCTATCCAATATTCCCCTTCACTAGTCTCATATTCATTGGAAAACTAGGGGTTGAAGGACCTAGAGCCCTGGTTGTCAGTGTCTTTTGGTATTTCAAATGGGTTGAACCGGAGGGATTCAAATGGTGGGTCTTGTATGTCCTGGGGAGTGGTAATGGGACTTTGACTATTTGGTGCCTATTTTATTTTAAATATTTTCCAAACTCTTTGTTTAGAGGTCGGTTCTCCTACTTCAGCAAACAAATTATCAAGGTAATAGTCACTTAAGGATTGGTCTGAGTCAAATTCCCACTCTTGGGAGGTGGTTTTGGTGGGGTTTTTCTTAGTGGTCTCGACACTTTCCGAAGCATGTACTCACCCACTTGAAAGTATAATGGTATGTCGATCATCATTTTCGGGCAATCCAAACCCTAATCCCAAATATTTTGGTATTTGGAAAGGTTCTATGGGCTCTCTTTGTCCTGCTTTATTTCTGCCTAGACCACTAGTACCATCATAGCCTTTAGCCTTTATTATGTCATATCCCTTGCCATATTTTTGAATTGGTAATGGGGGTAGTGTGATAGTATCTTTATAGATCCATCCTATTATATCAGCAAGGTCCTCATTACTCATATCTCCCCATTTGATAAAAACTATTTTTGGTGGAACCTTGAAAGTTTCCTTGAGTTCCATTCTGAAACATGGTCGACCATATACCTTTGGAGGCTTGGGTATTGTTGCTATGTTGTATGATGTATGTAGTTTGAACTCCCCACAGCCAAGGTCCTAGATCTTGACAGTGGATTCAGCCTTAGGGTTTGTGGAAGGTGGTGATGTAGCAGAAGACGTGGGTGGAGCGGATGTGGAAGATGATATGAGTGTGGATGGGTCAATGTAGTTGGATGACGAGGAGCCAAGTGCTTCTTGATTAATATGCACTCAGTTTTCAGAAATACCCCTTAGGTTGGTACAATATTGGAAAGGATCGGGGTCTCCATATATGGTTATTTCTATGCCATCAAATGGAAACTTTAGGCATTGGTGATATGTGGACAGGATGACTTTTAAGGCATGAATCCATGGACAACCGAGCAAGATGTTATATGGTAGTTCTAAATCCAGGACTTGACAGGCTATGTCCACAATGACTGGTCCCACTCTGATGGGGAGAGAGATAATGCCATGTGAGGAGTGTTCATCATCATATGCTTTTATCACTATACTCTTTGTCAGGTCTACACATGCATCAGAGAACCCCAGATCCTTAACCACTTTGAGGGAGAATATGTTCAATCTTGCTCCGCCATCTACTAAAACCCGTCGAACTTTGTGCTTATGGACAAAATTTTCTATGTACAATGCATCATTGTGGTTGGTCTTGGGCGATGAGTAGTCTTGATCCGAGAAGGTCACATGGTGAGGCGTTGTGAGGTATCTCACCATGGTTTCAAACTTATTGACATCAATCTCCTTAGGGACTGACAACTCTTGTAGGTTTTTATCTAGTATATCTTTGTGCGCAGGAGAGATACAAAGTAGCTCAAGTATAGAGATTTGCACAGGGGTTTTTTCCAGTTGGTCGATAAGGTTAAACTGACTTTTGGGTTGTCCTTGCTTTGTGGCCGAGATAGGTTTTGGTTGGTTAGCAGATGGGCCAGGTATGGTGATTTTGGGTTGTCTAGCGGTAGGTGGACCAGCTATGGTGACCTTGCCACTGCAAGTAGTGGCATTACACTGAGGTGCTCTCTTGACCATAATGGTATTAATGTATTCATCATTGGTTCAGACATTATTTATAATAGGTCCGCCCGAATAGTCGTACTTGGTTTGGGTGAAATTGGCGTGATTATTGTTTATCTTTAGACTTGATGTGGAAGCATTATGAGAACCATGGTCTTGCAGTGGATTTTTGTGGATAGTATGATCTAAATCAGAGGTGAATTGTGGTCCACTTATCTCAATGACACGACTTTTGATAAGATCTTGTATTAAGTTTTTCAATTGTCGACAGTTAGAGGTTGTATGTCCTTTTGCTTGATGATACTCACAAAATGCATTATCATTCCACCATGATGGTTTGAATTGTCTTGGGTCATATGGTTTGGGTTCTTGAAGTGTGATGACCCCATTTTGGAGGCATTTCTTGAGGACTTCTTCAATGGGTTCCCCCAAAGAAGTATATGTGCGACCCCTAGGAAATTGTCTTATCTAACGGTATTGTCTCTAATTAGTTTGATTGTTCTGGTTGTTTGAAGGAACACTAGTAGGGGGTGTCAATGTCATTGTTGGTTTTTTTTGTGGTTGAACCCCTTTTAGGGCCAGTACAGGACCCACCATGTTTGCAGTCTTGGCATCAACAACACCATCATTTGTAATGTGTTTATTTCTTACCCAGTACTTATTCCTGTCGGTGGGAGGATTTGGATTTGCATTTGTGTTTTTAGGACCATATTTTAATCTTCCCTCAACAATAAGGGATTTCTCCAGTTGGACGCCTCGTTCGACTAGGTCCGCAAAGGTTGTACAACAATGAACTCGCAAGCCATTTCTCAATGGGTCTAGGAGTGTTTTTACAAACATCAACCTTCTCCTTTTCAGGTATGTCTATGTGGCAGCGACTTGCTAAGCCTCTCCATTGTTGGAAAAATGGGATAAAATTTTCACCAACGTCTTCTTGTGTAAGTGTGCATAAGCTCTGTCATTGGAATCTACAAGGTAAATAGGGAAAGTGAGTTGACTTTTACCCCTTTGTCAACCTATTTATAAAGTCAAAATGGCATTTGTCAACTAGTTTATTATTGGATGCTCATTTGACTAACTTTGACTATCCTATTGGCCGCTTTAAACATGTCAGAATCCAAAACTGACTCCACCATCATTTTTCTAGTCATCAAATTGACTATTCCAGACCCTTTCCAAAATTTCCTGCTGTTGACCCAAAATTTGAAAAATTTCCTGAGTGGGCATTGATACTCTATACCTTCATTGGGGCATGGCTTTGACTTATTTTCTTTGTCACAACGCAACAAGTGACATTATAACAAAGAGGGGCCAAATGTAGACACTTAAAAATGACCTAGGCCTGCAAGCTTTAATTGTATCACTTTCATCCTAGCATAATTATGACATTTAATTATGTCCTTGGTCCATGTTCGACTATTAATTAAATAATTCATTCTTGTTTAATTAATTCATGTCCTTTTATTCTTCATGATTATTAAATAAATAATTTTTATTTATTTATTCAATACGTCTTTAATTATCTAAAGTCTTCCTTTAATTAAATAAATTTCATAATTTGTTTAATTACCTTAATTCGTTAATTCTTACTAATTTAAATGAATTATGTCTATTTATTTAAATACCACCCACTTGCACAAATAAATTTATTGGTTTATTAAAATCTTTATTTTCTTTCAACATGGCATCTTTCAGGGATATTCTCCACTCAACATTTTTAGAATTTTAAATTCTGACATGTCTACTCAGAATTTTAAATTCTAACATGTCCACTCAAAATTTTAAATTCTGACATGTCCTCCACTCAAAATTTTAAATTCTGACATGACCTCCAATTAGAATTTTAAATTCTGACATGTCCACTCAAAATTTTTAATTCTGACATGTCCTCCACTCAGAATTTTAAATTATAACATGTCCTCCACTCATAATTTTAAATTAAAATTCTGATGTGTCCTCCACTCAGAATTTCAAATTAAAATTTTGATGTGTCCTCCACTCAGAATTTTAAATTCTGACGTGTCCACTCAGAATTTTAAATTATGACATGTCCTCCACTCAAAATTTTAAATTCTGACATGTCCACTCAGAATTTTAAATCAAAATTCTAACATGTCCTCCACTCAGAATTTTAAATTTTGACATGTCCACTCAGAATTTTAAATTATGACATGACCACTCAAAATTTTAAATTCTGACATGTCCTCCACTCAGAATTTTAAATTCTTACATGTCCTCCACTCATAATTTTTAATCCTAACATGTCCACTCAAAATTTTAAATCCTAACATGTCCTCCACTCAGAATTTTAAATTTTCACATGTCCTCCACTCAGAATTTTAAATTCTTACATGTCCTCATCCTCAACCACTCACATGTTAACAAGTGGCCTCATCTCATTGGCCATTTTCTCATCAGAATAGTCTATAAATTGAGGGCCTCATTCTTCATTAGGGGCACTCTTGGAAGTAGGAGAGGCATTATAGTCCAATTTGCATAGGCATAGGCATTTCAGATTCAAATCCTTCAAAACTTGGTGTAGGACTTAGATTTGTATTTTCAGATTGCTCACATGTCAAATCTGAGGGCAATACATCAACCAGCAAGCTAGAAGGTATTACAAAAGTGAAGCATGGAAGTCTTGACGGCTTTCTGGTATAATTTTTCTTTTGTTTACTTCCCTTGTGTTTTGCAATTGCTTTGGTTTTATTGTCTTTATTGATTTTCTAATCTTGAATCTAATCCTAAAATTAACCCTTAGATACACTACAAACTTTCCTATGTTTATGCTACAAGGGTTGTAGATAACAACCCCAATATTTATGTTCCCGAACCAGTGTTAGAACAATTTCTATCTTGTTTAGGGAAATTCTACATCGTTAATGGACCATTACTTATCCATTAATTTATCTGTGATTCTATGACCATAGAATACAAATTTTCCTTTATCCTTTTTTTTTGTGGAGGGTTTTAATTGGTCGACTATATCCTGGGATAGTGGTCTAGGAAAGGTTGCAGGGCTAGTGGTTTGTTCTTTGTGTGTCATTGGTAACAAAATTAGTTCAGATAAACTTAGGGTTTTGACAAGGATGGGTTCAAGGGTTAACTTCTCAATTTAGACCTACGGCTCGACTCAAAGGTGCAGAATTCAAAAGGTTTGACAAAATTGTTATTTTTGAGGAAAATTCAAACCTCAGAAAGGTAATTAAAACAAAGCATTTAAAGCCAATTCAATTGAAAGCACAGTGAGTTTTAACCCTAATCCTAGGTAGTTTCAATAAAATAGATAAATCTTCATTTGATTAACTTACAAATTTTAATCATAGGAAAACCCTAATATTAATCATGCTAAACTTTGTAGATACTCCTTTCAATCTTTCTTGCACTATAGATTTATTTTCAATTCTCAATTATGCAAGAATTAAACATTTATGTCCAACTCAAGTGAAGGTGCGTAGCTTTGGAGGTCATTTCCACCATTACTACTCACTTGCATGAAGAAAGAATGAATATCATGGTCGTACTTTCAATTTTGAATCTCCATGGTTGATCTTTTGGTGAGATGGCCTTTTGAATGATTGATATCAAGTCAACCAAGTTTGAATTCATTTCATCATCATGTACCATTCCATCAACTAACACGAGCTTTCCAACTGGACATCAAATCATCCACTCGCTAGTCCCCACCTTTTCTCATTCCAAACAATCATGGAATCGACATGGCAGCAGCCCACTAACCCCATGACTTTATTAAATCCTTATTTTAATCCCACGGGGTGAGCGGGGAACAACTGAATTTTAATCTCACCATTGTATCCCATCCATTGATCTCAAAGCTTTAGAATGACAAGCTCCACACTGAAGATTGGGACCCACAAGTATGGTAGTACATGCTTCAATAGCCCACTGACCCTATAGATTTTATTAAGCCATTATTTTAATCATGCGAGGTTGGTGGGGAACTGCTAGGATTAGATCTTGTGATCAGATGGTGATCAATTTTGCACATGCAAATAACACTAGTCTTAAAAAAGGAGGGACCACTAGGTTGACAAAACTCGACCCTCATGATTAAAGACTTAGGACTTAAGTCTTTTAACATAAAATATTTCAATCTGACTTAGGCATTATTAAACGATAAACAAGAGAACAATGACTGACAAACCTAAACAAAAGGGTCGGTGATACAATGATTTCAATGGGTCAAGTTACAAATTAAAATACCAACAACTAGGCATGATAGGTCAATGAAAAAATAGAACCTTCAAGATGTATGACAACAAGATTTTGAAAAAACATGGTTTTCGTCCTAAACCCTGAACCCTACGCATGGGCATAGAATCTTAGAAACATGACAAGGTGAAGCCAATTGATAATTTTTTTAAAAAAATTAGGTAGAACTCTACCATTGCACTCATGATGGATGGGAGTTAAAGAGCTGCCATCACCATCATGGGGTGATGTTTTTAAATTTTTGATGTAGAAATGGATACAACACAAGACTCTTTAGATTTATATTGTGAGATTGTGTACTCTCCCATAAAGAAATATGTAAAATCTAATGAACCCCAATCATCATCCAATAGTTTTGTTACAGATGACAAACAATCAAGATTATCATCAATTTTTATAGGTTCTTTGGACTTTGATGGTGATATTTTAGACTCTCCTTTGAAACAAGGTGTAAAATAAAATGATCCCCAATCATCATCTAAATATTTCATCATGGGTTCTACTTTTGCAATTGGAATCAAAGTGTTGAGAGAGTTGTAAGTACTATTTTTTTCTTAGGCTTGTATCTTATAACTCTCTTCATCTACATTTTAACCATGTATATCTTGTTATTGTATTCATAATTCATCTCACTGAAGAGCATGAATCTATAGACACTAAAATTTGGTCGAGGCATGTGACTTCAATTTCTTCATAATTCATACCTTCATTGTCATAATTGAATAATGTTAATTATTTAATTATTTTCTAAATTCCTTTCTCATCTATTAATTAAATAGGCTTAATTATTTAATTAATTTATTGTTCCTCTATTAATTAAATAACTTTAATTATTTAATTAATTCACAATTATCTTTATTCAATCCTGATTAATTAAATAAATATTCTTTGTTTAATTACGTCACTAATTGAATTTATCCCCTTTCTTAAATTAAATAAATTATTATTTAATTTATCCTTATCATATTTTCAACTATAATTAAATAATCACTTTTAATTATTTAATTATTCATTTAACATTTTCTTTAGTCAATTAAATAAATCTTTATTTATTTAAACCTTCAAATTTCAAATGTTGAATTAAATAATCGTTTAATTGATAAAAATAATTATTCTTGGAATATTCTTCTTAATTGGGTAATCATTCTATTATCTAATTATTCACTTATAACTTAAGTAGAGATCTATTTAAATCAGTTAGTCATCTCCTGATTTGATGTTTGATTGTCTCTGAGAAATGGACTCTCTATTTTAATTAGTCAATTATCTAGTTTTAGTTCTTCTACATGCAAACTTGTCTTAATTAAATAACTTTAATTAATTAATTAATTCATGCGTTTGAACAGATCGTTTTCTTTATTCTATCTTTATCCTTTATATGCAATTATTCTTCTTCTAATTTTTGAATACTTTCAACTAAAGATTAAATTATTATTTAATCTTAATTCCCACCTTTCGTGCTTTAACACTCACATTATTACTAACACTAATCTCAATGCATGTCGAATATTTTAATTTTAATCATCCATCTATTATTTAATCTCAGCCTATCATTCGAAAACCCTATTTTCTATAAATTGGCATGACCTTCATCCTTATTACTCCTCCTGAAATCGTATGACTTTTGGAAGAAATATCAATCTTCAATGTTTCATTATTATCATAATCATGAGGCTATTCTTGTACACTTATTTAAAATCTGGGGGAAAGTATAATATAGAAGATGAAATGGAGAAGGATAATGGAGATCAATCAATGGAATCAAATATATGTGTTTGGTAAATTATGCATGTTTTCTTATTAGCTTTCCTTTGTACTTGATTAATTAGCTTTGAGATTTGTTTAATTGCTTTGAATTGCTTAACTTTCTCATGTGTTTTTCCCTGAGCTACATTTGGTGAACCCAACGTGAAGACACACTCTTCCCAAATCCATAGAAATTTTATTCCTTTTTGCAGGTATCATATAGTCTGATGCATTTGACACATAGAATGATGCAATTGACACTACAAGCTGCATATGATGAGTAAAGTAATGCATCTGACAACCTATGATGTATCTGTGGCTTTTTGTGATACAATTGACTAGTAAAATCCATGACACATCTGTTGCCTTGTGTGATGCATCTGACTAGTATAATTTATGAGTCTGAATTCTGAATTTGAAGTTTTCATTATTCTTTTCATTACAACTAATTTTGAGTTTGCAGTGTGTGTTTTTGAGGAGTTAACATAGTGTTTACAAGATGTTGCATAAAAGACAAGTTTTCAAAACCTTTTTGCAAGACGATCGATGAAGACAAATTTCAAACTACTGATAAATTATTTTGTACAAAGACTACTTTGAAATAGATTGTTTGTTAGATTAGATCATTGTCATCTGGGCTTTAAAATTAATCATTGTCTACTGTTTTTGGTGTACTTGCACAATTGTTAGTTTATAAATTGATTCAGTAATAGAAGTATCCTCTCCCCTTGTGCATTTGTGTGATCCTGGGTGCAAGAGAAACTATTATTGACTCTAGAACTAGGCCTATCTTGGTGGGAAAAAGAACTCACCCTAAGACAACTCAAACTGGTAATAGGCTAAATCCAAGCCTCTTCTAGCCAGTATATAAAATAGATGCTTGAGGAAATCTCAATTATTATGAGCGGTTACACCACGATATGGGCATCAATGGTCACTTGTCATATGTGTAATATTTTCCAAACAAATACCCTGATTAAAATTCAAATTATTTTTAGTTAAGCAAAAAACCTTCTATTTGTTGGTGTAATAAGTCAAACCTCTAAAGCCATCTCACGTTCATATGGTTCTTAGTAGAGATGAAAAGTATGCCATAGGAGTTTCATGGATACTAAAGCTTCTCTACCCCAAAGAAGTGAGTTTCATGGAGAGGAGCCAGTGGGGTCAAGCTTCTAGTCATTCGCTCTGAATAAGCATAGCTAGGGAAACCCAAGTGACAACTCAAAAAGTATTGTCACTGTCAGCCTTAGGATTGTACTTGTTTTTTGAAATTATACATATTCATGTTTGTGAAGCATGAAATACATTATTTTATGATTGTTTTTATTTTCCAAAACTTGGTCACAAATAGAGTTAGTCCAAACTGTCATTCACCAAAAAATTGTAATTACTAAGTGTGCAACTTCAAACATTAACAGCTTATAATCCAAAATACTTCATGCCTCACCACTTTTCAACCATACTTCCCTTTCATAAATTAACACTTTGGTACATTTTCGTGGCTTCAAGAGATGTTTCGATCAAATTTCCACATCAATTTTGGAAGCTACTTAACTTATTTTAGTCCCTATGCAAAATGTAAGAAATCTTGAATGACTGAGAGGAGACCATTAAGAAATGTTTTATAAAGTGATTGAATTGGATGTTATTGACTCTTCTTCAAAACCAAAAAGGAAAGCATAGGCCATCCACAATAGGCGCTTGATACTGTGGCATTCTAAAGGGGCTATTCTTAGACAGTATATTGAATTTTTTTGGCAACTCATATAAAGCATGGTTATAAGCTTCTCTATACATTACATGTGGTTAAAGCTGATTTATTGAAGATGAGTGAATATTTTAGAGTCCCACAAAGAAAACACATTTGATCAAATGGATACAGAAGAGGAACTTTATCAATTTCCCTTAATAATCTACAAAAGGACCAGAGTAGTATTTCAAACTCCCAGATCTCACAAAATCCTTTATATTTTAAGTGTCACCATCTTCGAGTTTGGATTGTTAAGACAATATAAAGCTTCTCACATCAATAATGATCAAGGCTCCTGATTTCTTGGCCACAAAGTGATAGAAATAAAGAGATTTGGCTTGGTAATCTATCATAAGAATGTATTACCCATTGTGCATAAGAATCTAGCAATTCCCTAAAAGGTAACTCGCTGGGAAATTGAGCATTCATAGATCATTCATACATATTTCCAGGAGTTTTCAAAGAAGCATCAACATATATTAAAAGAAGAGGATTGCAAGTCTCTTACCATTTATCATGCGATCTTTTGAGAAACTAGCGGGCACAAGTTTGTTTGAAGCATCGAATTTTGAGATGAAAGCTAAGAACCAAGATATATTAGAGAGAAAAGAACACAATTCTCTAGATAAACTCTTAAGACAAACCATTGGAAAGGAATCTCTTTTATCATTTCCATGGTCAGTAGAAAATCTTTCCCAATTGATTCACTTTCTTCATGCCTTCGAGCAACAAAGTGGGAACAAGGTTTCAAAAGGCTTAGCAGTTGAGTTTGGAATGGATTCAAAAGATGTCATGCAAGATCAAAATGGAGTTGCTACCCCATTTTCAATAGAAATAAGTACTATAAAGGAGTCACTACACAGTAATATGAAAGAATCAAGATCATTTGGAATTAGCCACCAAAATCCTTCAAAGCTCCTTATATGAATTCCTTTGCAAAATATTTAGGTCGTTGATGATGTAGTCAAGCTTTATCTTCCAAATTTTCCTATTGTAGGAGTAGAGCCAATGATATTTAAGAAGAATTAAGAGTATTTATAAATTCATCGGCATCCAATTGATTGATGAGATTAAAAACTACTGGCTTTACTTACTGAATATAAGAAACTCATTGGATGAAATAATTTTTAACACATTTCAAGGATGATAAATGGGCATTCAAATTATGGAGCACGATTCAGGATGATCATATATGTCGATAGTAAGGAAAGATTCAAGGATAATGTAGTGGTTTCCACTACATATATTATGGTTGCATTTGGAGGTAAACTTTCTATAATAATGAAGAGATTAGGAACAAGGAATGGGTTCCTCTTCTAATGGATGAGGTTCATGTTGTTCCAGCACATATGTTCTGTGAAGTTCTTAGCATCAAAAAATCTCATTACAAACTTGGTCTCACAGCAACACTTGTATGTGAAGATGAGCGAATCACTAATCTTAACTTTCTCATTCGGCCGAACTTATATGAAGCCAACTAGTTGGATTTGGTGAAGGGAGGGTTTATTGCTAATGTCCAATGTGCAGAATTAAAAGATCCTATGACAAAGGAATTCTTTGCAGAGTATTTGAAGAAGGAAAATTCCAAGAAAAATAGGATTTGTATGTGATGAATCCCAACAAGTTTAGGGCATGTGAGTTTCTTATTCCTTCCCATGAGCAACAGCGTAGAGATAAGATCATTTTCTTTGCAGATAATCTCTTTTTTCTCACAGAATATGTGTTGAAGCTCAAAAATCTTATGATTTATGGAGCAACCAGTCACAGTGAAAGAACAAGGATTGTGTACGCATTCAAGCACGGTCCAGATGATAATACTATATCCCCTTCAAAGTGATTAAAATGTATTTTGAGAGCCAAGGGTAAACTCCAGGACATGATGGACGATTGGAAAAGAAGCAAATATAGGGCAAGAACAAAGGAGAAAAACCCTAAACTCGTCAAAGAGAAAAGTATTGTCAGAATGATTTCCTCATATCTCTCTGATTATGAGAGTCTCTTTGATGAGGCTTTTTGAGGAGAGTCTCACAAATAGAGAAAAAGAACAATTACATCGGGGAGATGCATTACTATTGGGGGAAAAAATATAAGTCACCACGATAATGAATGTCATGCCGAAGGATTAAGGGCAGAATGTAAATGTTAAAATGGATGCTTGGAAAAGGTAAAGGTAGAAATGCATGAGTGATTTCCATTGGTGGTATTTAAAATGGAATTATAAAAAATTATTTCTTAAAGAGTAAACATTTTGATGGGAATGATTTGAAATGAGAAAATGTTGAAAGAACATAAAGGTGAATATTTATCAAATGAAGGAGTAAAGCATAAAGTATTTTTCCACTAAGTAAAATATTTTTCTATGCCATTCATGGAGGAGGGTAATTATTTTACCCCAAGGAATATTTTAGCTATGCCAAAGTGTACAAGTGGAGACCTTTTACCAAGGAGGTTAAAGAAAAATATATAAGCCATTAAGTGGATAAAATATTTAACCCGGAGAGTATATTACTCGATTGGGTGAAAATTGCAAACAAAAGAAGCTAAATGAATAAACAAGATTAATTTTCACCAGAGGGTTATAAAAGGAATGATTATTTTTTACCAAAAGAACATATTGAAGATGCATACATGTAAAAGGTGAAGTGAATATTTCTAACAAAGGAAGATTATTTTAAATTTCACGGTGATAATGAAGTTAAAGTATTTTAATTTTCTAAAGGAAATTCATTAAACTAAAATGAAGAGTTGCTCAAGACAAATGTGCGAAGGGTGACAAAACTTAAAAATACATTGTATATATGTAAGATGAAATAAAATCCTCAAGAAAGATGTAGTGGGTTAGGAAATCAGTAGTAGTTGGATAGGTAGAATAGTTTCCGAAATAGAACAGTATGCTATGTATTGCAAAAATATTTTGAAGTAATATAATGGACAAGAAGATTTAATTTGGTGATCAAATTTTTGGTGTCAATCGTTTGTTGAAGATGTACAATTATTTGGTTGTCTCCAACATAATATTTCCTAATTATTTAAATTGGTGTATCAAGGAAATATTCAATTTATCAAGGCACATTTGTTGTTCTTGTGTGGTGGGATTAACTGGTTTCTTTAAAAGAATTAAAATCCTTCTAGTCAATCACAATAATATGGAGGTGTTATTTGGATCAATAAGAAGAACCATATAATCGATAAAATTATCACACTATCTCTAGTTTGATTCTATCTTATTATTCAAATCAAAAGTATTTGATTTGTCAGGGCACACTTGTTGCTTTTGTGTGATTCAATTAACTGGTTCCTTCAAGGAAGGATTAAAAATTCCTATTAATTAATCACAGTAACCTAGTAGGAATCGTTTGGATCAATAAGAATATTTTGGTTGTTACATTCGTGCACGTTTATACAAGGTATAAGCAGTCACAAGTTCCAAGCCATTAGAATTGTAACTAGTAAGTAAGTTGCATATTTTTTACCCCTTGACTCCATTAGCCAAATAGGAGTAGGCACTATTCATACCAACTCCTTTTTAGAATCTCATAAAATCTTATTCAAAACATTCACATTTCAAATTCAATACTAGGAGTAGGAGTAGTTAGCAAGCTTTCATCTATCACACTTTATGCCACTGTGATAGATCCACAAATTCAACCAAATCATAAATCCCTCTAATCTAGAAGAGCTGAAGTGTAGAGAGTCATTGACCATTTACGTTAACTTCATTCATTGGTTCAAAAACGTTGCAAGTCTAACCATAGAGCCTGACATCCTCTTAGGATTTGTAACCTACATTTTTGAGATCCAACAAGTCTCATACTAGAAAAAGGTCTTATAGACAAGGGTGAAATCAGGACACCTAATAGAAATCCAAATGAGTAGAACACCCCTAACGACAAAAACAATTTTTGGTCTCAAAGCAAAAAATTTAACAATGATGGGGTTGTTGATGTTGAAACCCTACAAATAGGACCGATCATTACCCTTAGAGGATAGAACCCCTCGACCAACACACTCATCTTCGTCAATCAAAATCCCAACACTACTCAAAGCACCCAATGGCCACAATAGCAAAGGATATTTCCTAAACATGAGTTTACTCCCTTAGGGGAACCAATTGAATCGGTCTTCAAACAACTATTGCAACACAACCACATACAACTTCAAGATCCAAGACAATCTGATCTAGGACATTTCAAACCCTTTTGGTGGGATGACAATTCCTTTTGTGATTTCCATCGAACTAAGGGACATATCCTACAAAACTATCAACAATTGAAAAACATCATACAAGACTTTGTCAAGAATAAAACTATTGAAGTTGGTGGACAAAAACAAGCATCTTCAAACACTGATCACAAAGTATTTTCTAATCCATTACATGACCATGGGAAAGGAAAAGCCTCCAGTTTGGGAAATAAGACTAATACTATTGCCAACTACACTAATGTCAAACATGATTATAGGGGCCCAATCATAAATCACATTCGGGCTACCAATGAATATGTCAACACCCTAACCATAAAGAAGACTCTCGAGTGCATTGTTAATACTCACCGAACCAAGATAACCATCCAAGGCCCTCCATCACAACAAGAACCGCAGTCTTCTAAGCATCAGTATAGCCTACTTGACTAGTTGGGGAAGACCCCAACCCAAATCTCTATCTTGGAACTATTACGTACCTCACCTAAACACTAATCTATTCTAGACAAAGCTTTACAAAGCATGACTACATACCTAACAATGTTGATGTCAATCATTTCCAAGAGATGGTAGGTTACCTAACCAACAATCACCATGCTACCTTCTCTAAGAAAGACTATGAAACTGAGAAGAAAAACCATAAGGATCCTTTGCATCTTGAAGTCCTTGTTCATAAAATAAAAGTTAGATGAGTCTTGTTAGACAAAGGAGCATGGTTGAATCTTTGTACTTTGAAACTGGTTAAGGCTTTAGGCTTCTCAGAGGCATGTGTGGACACCACCAAAAGAATTTTCATTAAGGAATATGATGATGAAGAGTGAAAATCAAAGGGATTTGCAACACTCCCTATCAGAATTGGTCCTGTAGTGTTGGATACAAAGTTCCAAATATTGAATCTCGTCCTTCCTTATAACGTTTTGCTAGGCAGGCCATGGACTCATGCTATGAAGGAAGTTCCTTCCATGTACCATCAATGTCTTAAGTTTCCCTACAATGGCACTGAGATCACAATAGATGATGACCCAAATCCATTCCAATTTTGTACTAACCTATGAGGGATACCCCAACGCTAGGTTCCTGTAAACCAAGAAGCTTCATTATCCAATTCATCTCATTATGTTGATTCATCCAGTCTTTCAAAGTATCCACTTCACAATCATTACCTTCCACTCCTAAGGTCAAGATCCAAGATAAAGGTTGTGGGGAATATCATATGAAAGCATCCTATTGTGTTAGTCGTTTGGTTCCTCATAAGTCATATGGTTTACCAACAATAGATAGAAGACAACTAGTGGTCACTATACACGTCCCTCCTACATTGAATTTCAAAAAATGGGGGGAACTAAGTAAAGAAGTTGTAAATGAAGAAGATGTGACTTCTTGGTTATATAAAGATGACAATGACAAACCTCCTTCCCCTAGTCAGATACCTATAGAACAATATGGAAAAGGTTCCACAATCATATAAAGAAAAGGATATGATGGAAATAGTGGGTTAGGTTTACATCAGAATGGGAGAACTAAACCTATCATTATAAGTTGTATATGATGAGACCACTGCCATATACTATGACAACTCAAGTGCAATAAACATATTGAAGAATTTGGTGCTACACTCCAAGACCAAGCATATATCAATCGAGTTGCACTTCCTGAGAGAGAAAGTAAGTGAGAAAGAAGTTAGAATGGACTATGTGCCTACCAAAGAATAGATTGTAGACATTTTCACCAAGTCATTACCAAAAAGATACCTTTAAGTATCTCATAGGGATGCTAGGGGTGATTACCTCTCCTGATATGAACTAGAGATGCACTAGTTTGCATCAATTGATCCACTTCATGATCATAGTCTGATCCAAATTGATGTTGTGGTGCCTGCTACTCAGGGGGAGTAGTTAGATGTGCAGATATGTGTTTCAGAGCTTGTATAGAAGAGACATTTTCCATTGATTCCAAAGGGGGAGAAGAGTGATGTGAAAATATAGTGATTATCTAGGGAGAAGAGCCTTGTGAGGAGAAGATCATGTGGGAGAGTTGAGGAGAAGAGTTAGAACCTAAGGAAGAGTAAGTGTTGTTGTGTTGATGGTATTTTCACATCATGTGTTTCCATCAATTCCAAAGCGGGAGATTGTTGGATATTGTGGTTGTGTTTTTGATATGTGGTTTTCATTTATGTCAACACTATTAGCATTGATGTCTTGAAGGCTATATATGTCGAAGATATTGAGAAAATTGTAATAAGAAGTACTACAAGTTGTTAATGGAAAAGTAAAGGTCATTAAGGTGTCTTGCTTAGTAGGTTGTTGATTAGTTGTTGTGGACTAAAGGGTTTCTTTCTGAGTGTATCTAGATTATCTACCAGAAGTTTTAGAGGTCCGTGTGAAGTTTTGAGAAAGTTATGAAGATTTGTATTTTGACAGTCTTTATGTGGCTTCAAGTTGTGTTCCTGAATGAAGATCAAGTGATTTTTGTAAGTTCAACTATTGTGGATGATTCTCTAGTGTTTTATGATACTTAGGGATGTTTCTAGATCATACTCTACTTTTGTTGCATGTCCACATTGATCGGTGTGTTCATGGTCGGTGATTTTCTCTTGTGTGTTCGGGTTTTTATGTTCTTGGCCGACATGGTGGTTGTAACATGTTGTGGATCCTTGAAAATTAAAATTTGAATGTTTTTCACACTCGAGGATGTTATTTTGGGCCAAAATATAATATTGGCCAATGGTGTTTTATTTGCATTGAAAATTTACTTGTAAATTTGGGCCAACATTGTGTATATATTTTATATTTTCATATTTCTTTTGGCTGAAAAAGTTGTTCATGAAAATCCATGTTGGGGATATATAAGAGTGATTGTTTGAGAAAAGTGAAGTGTGCACAAGTGTGTGTGAGAGAAGAGGAAGATCAAATGTGCCAATAGTGATCTAATCATTCGATTGCATAGCAGAGTGTGAAGAAGTTTGGGCGAACCGTGAAGGAGTATTTTTGTGCTTTACCAGAACTATAATCAAGATTTTGTAGAAGCTATTTTCTTAGTTCATACCCTACAGATCTAATCCAAATTTCTGTAAGATAGTGCATCTTCTTTGGGAAGTGAGCCCTCCTATATTTGAGCAGTGAGCTCTAGGTAATGTGCCTAAATTCATGTGCATTCCCATTATGCTTATTTATACTTTTAACAAGGTATAATATTATGGACTAACATCCACTGTGGTTTTTCCCCTAACAGGGTTTCCACATAAAAATCTTGGTGTTCTCTATGTTTCTAATGTGATATTGGGTTTATGGCTTATTGTTCATTCATTAGATTTGAGATTAAGTAAAGTTTGAAAAGTTTAAATATTTTGTGACAACTGACTCACCCCCCTCTCAATTGTTTTTCCTTGATTTTCCAACACTATTCGAGATCCAAAAGAATCCATCATGATATGGGATTGGACCTCTGACTTCTTTTCTTTCTTTGCTCCTATTTGAGCTCATTCTCAGATAGCCTCTAGCCTTTCCTTGGGATCCATGAGAGCGAGGGTTCTTCTTCTGTAGTTTTTTTCCAACCACTCAGGCATTTGAGATCCTTCCTTTGGTGATTCTTAATCACCTTTCTCTCTTTGAGTGTGTTAGACCTCTCTTTCTTCATGGCTTGAGACTTCTTACTCTGTTTTCTCCTCTTCTTCTTCATCTGAGTCTCAAATGAATATGGTCTTTCCTTCTTGTGACCTAGTAGTAGCTATGTTTTCTTTAGGGTTGTCCTCCCTTTTAGGTGCTATTTCTTCTTATTTCCTAATCTTTGTATGATGTTCTACCTCAAGGCTCCTTTTCATTTTAGCCTCTTCTTCAACTTCATCTTCTTTCTTCCCTTCTTCCCCTACAAGAGGTATTTCTTCTTCTTGAGTGAGACCTTCATCTTGTCCTTTTTCTGGAGGCTCTATATATCTCCATATCATCATCAGTCTCTTTCTTTTATTTAGAAGACAACCTCTCAACTTCCTCTTCAATAACCTTTAGTTCTTGGGACAACTCCTCTTTGAGCTCTTGATTAGAGGATTCTACTATGTACTTAGCATTGGGGCCCTCAACATCCTCCTCTAATGATTGTGATCCTTCTTCTTCATATACCACCTCATTGGTGGCCATGTTCTAATTCTCTAGGTGCTCATGGTAGTCATTACCAAAGGGATCCTTGGGTTCCTCATCTATTTCTTTGGCTACCTCCCTCTATTGTCTCTCTAGTTCCTCTGAGATTTGCATGGTCGCCACCATTTTTGGTGGTTCTATCAAAGAAGGGACAGGGAGACTAGCAACAGCTTGAGCTAGAGCAGCCTATACTGTAGGGTTCATTAGTACCCCAGAGAGTTCCATGGGTATATTCTACATATGTTGGGAAAAGTTGTTAGGAAGAGTGAGTGTGGGAAATGTAATTGAGGATGCTAGAGGAACTGTAGTTGATGGAGACATTAGGGAGGATGAGAGGGGAGGTTGTGGTAGAGGAGGAATCCCTCACCATAATGGGTGTAGTCGGTGAGGTGGAGGCAAGGTGAATCGAGATGTCCACTATGGGCGGAGAGGAAGCAGGTAATGCTTGAGATTTTGGAGGAGCAGTAGTAGTGACAGTTGCAGTGGTGGTCATAGCTAGAGTATAGGTAGCAGGTGGTGAATTAGGTTGCTTAGCCTCTTGTTCTTCTCCCTCATGTAGTGGATCCTCTTGGCTTTTTGGAATTTCAAAGAATCTACTTAATTTCCTTTCCTTCTTTGGAATTTCACCCTCTAAAGCCTTCCTCGAGCACACCTTATGCTTTGGCTAGTGTTCTGACACCTCTTTTCTCTTCCTTGACCTTGTGGTTGGAGGAGACTTAGGAGCTTCTTTAGTTGGGGTACCAGCGGTCCCACTGTCTGTTTCACTCTCAAACTCATCTTCAAGATCATTGTAGGTTAGAGTGACTCCTTGGAGCTTCAACTGGGCTATCTATGCATCAATCCATTGCCTCATTTTGTTCTTTACTAAATTTATTAGAATATCAAGGTTGTTGACCTTTTCCTCATTCAAGTTAATTAGGGGAAATGATAGATTGGCAACAACATCATACCTCGGATTTATGATAGTATTTTCATCTTCTACGATCTGATCTAGTACTGGGAAAAGTTTGATAGTCTTGATGAAGTAAGAAGTCATGTGCATATAGTGGCTCATGTACACCTCCTTGTCATCCCAACAGTTATCCCAGAAATATTCAATGTTGCACAGGTGGTCATATTCTCTTCCAACAAACTTCTTCAACTTTCCATATGTGTCCATCCTTGGTCAAGCAGTGTGGAGGCCCAGATTATAATCAATGATCTCCTTCTTTGAATATTCAATGCATTGGGAAGCTACGAGGTCATACATTCCCTGCCCAAATGTGACGGGATATAGTATTGTTGCCCAGTGTTTTCCACTAAGACGAGTATGTGCATTTTGTAGCTACCTTGAAACTTCTAGAAAAATTATTCAATCATTTGGATACTAGGGAAGCTTGTATGGCTTCTTAAAGAAGCCCTCTTTCTAGATGTAGGTGAACTTAGGAAACTATATGAATAAAAATTTTAAACTATGAATGAATGCATGGGCGTTGTGTGTGACTCTCCTCTCAAAATCCCCTCTGAGAAGTATGATAATGTGTCCAATAAAGGCATCGTTCACCCAGCAGTAGTCCTTTTTGAAATTCCAATATTGGAGTTGTGGATTCCTATCATACACCTTCAGTTCTCTCCCTGGAGTTGGGATTTGTGCAACAAATAATCCCATGTATGGAAAGGGATCGGGCAGAAGATAGACCAAGTAATCTATCATATAGAACTCGAAGGTCTTCTTGACCACCAAGAACTACTGATGCAAGTTATTGCTGATCATTCCAACCTAGTGAAACCTATTTTTTTCCCAAATGATCTCCTTTATGAAGTAAAACATCTAATCCTAGAAGTAGGTTGTAGTAGGGATTCCCATGACTCTACTTATCAAGGTCACCAAGTCATGATAGTCTTCATAAAAATCACTCTTGAACAATTCTTGGGGCACCTTGTTAGTGCTCCCTCTCTTCTCCTTTAACTAGTATTGATTAATCACATTTTTTACATTTTACAAGATCAACCTTGCATCTGCTTTCTTCATATTCCTTAGTTCTTTCCTCTATAGGGTTAAAGGTAGGGATGTGGAAGGTTTTCCCTATGGACCTGGAAAATAGGTCAGCCAACACTTTACCATCATGATCCACGATCCTTTTTCTTTTCTCCTGATAGGCCTCCTAGCAAGCCATTACCAATTGTGGAGGCATAAGAGCTTTCAGGAAATCGGTTGCCTTAGCCAAAACACTTTTCTTGATTTTTTTTGCATTATCTGTAGTGGGGTTGGTGATGACCCTCTATCTAAATTTATCTATATCAATATGTCCAAGGTTGGTATCTGTAACCATATCCAACTCGGTAGTGACCTTCGAGGTGACTTCTATTCCCTAGAATTGATACTTCATTTGATCTTTTTTTTCTTTCCCTCTCAAAACTTTGGTAGTCTTCTTCCCTTTATCTATCTTTGTAGATTTCCCCGATGGTATTGTAGCTAATTCCATACCATTTTTCAAAATAGATAAGCAATGAGCATATTCATGTATAAAATGAGGGAAGCATTAGTGAAATCCTACAAAATAGATGTTAGATCAAGTAATCCATTTTTTCAAAAATCATAGCATTCATCAAAAAACAACATTTACCTTTTTTGGGGGGGAGATAGAGCAATGCAAGCCCAGGGATGCATGTTTGCCTGGGTTGGCAGCCATTTTGGAGAAGGTAGCAACAAGGTAGTGAAGAGGGTGCAGTGGCCCACATGCAGCCACCTGCATCAAGATAGCACTATTACTAGAGCCGACCAAGGTGAAAAGGTTTTTAAACATGTGGGTTCATCATTCATGAAGTCCTAGACGTGGTCACTTAACAACTTCCCATGCAGGTCAAGAGGGTGTGGAGGTAGGTGACCCCAAGGCTATTTGGAGCTCAGCTATTTGGGAATGGCCCTAGAATGACAGAATCCCACATTACGGGAGCCATAGGCAAGAAGGATGGCATCATTTGAGTTTCAAAGTTTAAATCCTTTGGAATGGTGCACGCAGGATCCCACGAGTGTTGTTAGGTGGCGGTCATTTGGATTGGCCAAGATGGGATGGTGACCCACGCTGCCAAGTCCACATTAGCTTTTACTTATTCAATTTCATTTTTTGTGGCCAAAGGGAAGATACAGGGTACAAGGTCCACAATATAGGCAGGCGGGGCCTTATGGACGTTTTACGATGTTAGAGGGAAAGTGGTACCCCACAACGGGTGACCCACATAAGTGAGTCTGCAAAATATCCTAGTATTAATCACTAGAGAGAAAGATGGCGAAGAAGGGTTTGGGCCCCATAGGGTGGACCGCAAGTTAAGAATTTGTTGTTTAGCAATGGCGGTCGCAAGACAATGGAGCGTAGGTGGCAATCTGCACTAGAGCACCCACATTGAACACTTAGCCAATTTTCATGTGATGAATTCTGGAAATGGGTTGTGCAAATCCCTAAGGGTGGATGGGTGAAGGTGATCGATCCTTTTGTATGGCATGGAGGATGGGGTGACCGGAAGATGAACCCCCACAATGTTCCACCCGTGAGGAAGTCTAGTCTTAAGAAAATTTCAAGTGATTGGGATGATGACAGGAGAAGCAGGGCACACAAGGTAGAAGGAAGTGAGGGATTTATTGTGTAAATTGGGTGTTAAAAACAATGGCAATGATGATTAGGAGGTTCACATCAAAATACCCACAAACAGGTTCAGCGTTTCATGACTTCGGTGGACTTGAAGTTGGTAGGACCCGCAAACCAGAGGACGTGTATTGGATGGCTATTCTGAATCGGAAAATAGTGATGAGACACCCACACATGAAATTTTGCAAAAGTAGACCTACAAGTGCCTGGGAATGTTCTCTTACTTATTCCTCAACATGGCACAGTGAAAAGGGGGCATCTTCCCACACACATGGGCATGTCGAGGACAATGACAAAGACTTTAAGTTTGGTCGATAAGTGAATGGAAAAGAGAGGCTCATGGGCTGAAAAGGTTTGAATTCCATGGTTAAGAATGGTGAAGGGTGAGTCAAGTTTTGCAAGGCCCTAAATGGTTGATTTTGAAGGGTTTTTAAATTTCAAAAAGATGGGTTTTGTGTGGAGTCTCGTTCTTGACTAACTGCCTAATGATTTTCGTTTTCACTTCTTGAAATTTTTAGATTTATAAAGAAAATTAACTAAAGTAACCATGGCTAGGGTAGTGGTGAACTCACCTAGTAGACCTAATGCAGTGTGGTAAGGAAGGAACTTGAATTCATCCTTGAAGTGATGCGGTCACGAAGGAGGAAAAGGCTAGAAGCACACTAACAACTTATGACTAGGAATGTCAGTGAAAATGATAAGTTAACTTGAGTATTTATAGGATTTTAGTCATTAATTACCCACATTTAATACATGTATGGCGGCCAATGAAATTTTTTAGAATGGTCGGCAGTAGGAAGGTCAAAGCCCACAGGGTGGGTTGTAGTTAGGCATATGTCATTTTGCAAACTGGCAAAGGGAAAGACAATGAAGGGTGCAGATCCCGGAATGTGAGTGGACATCCCAACTCATTCATCATGGAAACGGTGAAAGCTTAATGGAATTCTTCCAAGGGTAGCTCGTATGTGCAAACTCGCAGTGAGAGAAAGACAGTAGCTTTAAGGGCTTAAGGAAAGCTGCTAGAGGAACTTCACAAATGCCAAGAGACTTGAAATTTTCAAGGGTGGTGAAACTTGGTCAACTCAAGGAAATAACGTTAGGGATCCTTGACCAATTAGGACTCAAAATAGGGGGAACACAAAATGAGGAAAATGAAAAAGTGACACAACGAAGGCAGAAAGAGAGGGTCCCTTTCTGAATGGGGCATGTGTGCTATAGGTACAACAAAAGGAGACTCTACTAGGAGAACACTCCTAAGCGTTCTACGGATAAAGACTCATTCAGAACCCAGAATCTCTACTTTCACAGACTAGGAGTTGGTTTCCACAGGTGAACTGAGGGACTCGAAGGAGAATGGGATCTTTAACTAAATCAAATCACAAAAACATCTCAAAAGTGTTTGTGTATGTGGTGATTCATTTCCTTTCTTTAGAAACTATGACGAATGACCATTAATTAGGCAAAGCAAGCTACATAAATTGTTTAACCCAAAAAGTAACCTATACATTGCCCCGCTACCAGTCAGGCATCCATAATCCTAACGGAGTTGTTGTTGTGACCCCATGAACATTTCTATACTACCAGTCGGGAATCCATACCCCTAATAGAGTTGTTCACACACCCACACAATTGCCTTATTTTCATTACTTTCTTTCTTTCTTCTCTTTTTAGATATTTTCTTTCAGTGATCTTTCTTTTGCTCAACTGTGTAAACATCAAAGCTTACTATGGGTTTGGAATCACAGAGGTCACTATAGAAGACTTAGTATTTTTCACATACTAGGCCTTCATAATGGCCACTGTATAGTTCTTTAGAAATAATTTAGTGTGTGTTTTGTGCATGATCTAAGACAATTGTGAAAGGATTCAACCAAGTTTCATGTTCTAGGTCAAGTCGTAGTTCAACTAAGGAAACCACTCCATAGAAGCAATCAAAGATCAATAGTTAGGAGTGAATATTTATCTAGAGAACACAAAGAGCTAGTAGCAAAGTGAACCGTTCATCAAACTGGGCATGACCACTGCATCAGAAAAATAGGAACACCCTCAATAGAACAAGAGAGTCGGGAGAACGAGCAAAACAAAAGCAAAGCAAGATGGCAAACAAAGGAAACCTAAACTAACCTATATACATGTATTTACAAAGGTGATCTTGGAGGAGCTTAGGAAAGAAAGTATTGCTTGAAGTGTTTCCCATTGACAAGCAATGGGACATCTTCACTAGTTAATTTCTTGAGGTGGAAACCATTATCTCCTTAAATTTTAGAGATTTGAAAGGGTCCAAACTAGAGTTTTTCAAATTTTTCATGTCCCCCTTTCTTTTCATGGGCCTTGTCCCAACATAAGACCAAATCAGCAATTTTAAAGGCCTTAACTTTGGCTCATCGGTCGAACCATCTTTTGACCATGCCCTGATGTTTGGAAAAATTTTCAATAGCTCAGTCATGGACCTCTTCTAAGTGGAGCAGTTCAGCTAAACGGGCTTCCCAACAATCTCTCTCTTCATAAAAGGTGTTGAAAAACTAGAGGGTAGGGATCTTTAAGTGCATGCGAAAAATAGGCTCTAGGCCATAAATGAGATGGAACAGAAAATCACCCAAGGAGGTCTTGTAGTGTGTACGATCTGCCCAAAGAGAAAAATGTAGTTGGGTGTGCCAATCTTTGGGGTTCCTATCAAGCAACTTCTTAATTATGGTGATCATAGTTTTTTTTTTGGATTTAGCTAGGTCGTTGCCTTAAGGATAGTAATTGGATGATAATTTTAGGGCAATACCATAATCGAAGGCCCAACTAGGAAATTTGAGCGAGGAAAAGTGGGGCCATTATCACAAATGAGGGTATATGGCAACCAAAACAATTCAAAATAAAACTTTCAAGAAAATTATTAACTACCTGAGTAGTACATTGCCTACATGTAATTTCTTTTTTCCATCTAGTGCAATAATTTGAGGCAGTTAGAATGTACCTATGACCTGTAGAGGATGGTGGTCTTACCATACCAATGAATTCAAGACCCTACTACATGAATAGTCTTACCTCCAGGACTAGTTACAATGGGCCAACAATAGCATTTCATTCTTGGGTTGCAACAGTCTGACACATGTGGAAAATTTGAACACGATTGTATGCATCCTTGAATACGGTCAACCAAGAGTACCCAACCCACAAGATTTGATGGGAAGTTAAAGGGATAAATTTGTGGCTAGTGCCAAATTTATCATGAAACTCCTTCAACACTCGTGTTGCTTCTTCTTTCCCAAGGATCTAAGGTAAACCCCTTCATGATTCCTCTTGTATAGTATGGACCCCTGTAGCATGTAGCTATTGCTTTTCAGCCAGAGAGCACATTTTTGAACTCCCTATAGGCAAGGTGGGAACTTTTCATAGAACAAGTAGTAGACGATGTCATCATACCACTCTCTAGGGGAGATATCTTCAAGTTGATATTGTTGGACTGTGAGCTCAGGTCTAGCCTCAATCAATGTTTTAGCTATAGTACGAGTGAGGTCCTGCCCTCTAACTAACTTCATGGGCTGAATTTCCATGTCATATTCCTAGCAAGGTGACCCATTTTTCCCTTCTTTTTCCTAACTCATTTTGCATCAATAATGTTTTGACTGTCAGGTTAGGCAATATGGAAAATATCTTTTTCCATAAGATGTAATGTCTAAATTTCTTAACTCCCCTAACTAAAGCATATGCTTGATTTTCCACATTGCAATATTTCAGTTTTACATGTTTTAATGGAACACTCATGAAGGCAATAGGGTGCTCACTTCCTTCATCATCCTTTTGAGTCAATATGCTGGCACAGGAGTGGTATGAAGTGAATGAGTAGATGTAGAATGGCTTCAGGTAGTCTGGGTTGACCAGTACGGGTGCATTAGCAATTGCTTTCTTAATTTCCTCAAAGGCCTGCTTCACCTCTGGCATTCACTCGACTTTAGCGTCCTACTTCAACATGGAATTGAGTGGCTTGAATATCTTAGCAAATCTAGTGATGAATTTTTTGACCTAATTTATCTTTCCAAAGAAATATTTCAACTATTTCTTGCTGCCTAGCAAATAAATTTTCAAGATTTATTAAATACACTTGGGGTCTATTGAGATTCCTTTCTCTAAAATCATGTGTCCGAGCAACTTGCCCTTTGTGACTCTGAAAATGCACTTCTTTGGATTCAAGGAAATCCCAAATTCCCTGCACTTCTGAAAAACTCTACCTAAATCAGAAACATGATCACTCTGCTTCTTCGAAAACACTATGAGATCATCCATATAAATGATAATTCATTTTCCAATCATATCTTTAAAGAAAATATCCATTGCACACTGGAAAGTGGCGCTAGTGTTGATGAGTCCAAACAACATCCTTCTATATGCAAAGGTTCCCCATTTGGTGGTGAACATTTTCTTGTGCCTATCCTTGTATTACACCATTACCTAGTTATACTTGGAGTATCCATATAGGAAAGACATCATTTGAGATCCATTAACTATTTGTAGCATTTCATCCAATGAGGTTATTGGATAATTTTATTTCTCCGAAGCTCTATTTAGGTTGTGAAAATCCACACACAATCTGATTTCTCCATTTTTTTTCCTAACCGAGACCAAGTTGGCCACCCACATGGAGTGCCCAACTAGAAATATAATTCGAGCAGACAACGACTTTTGAACCTCCTTGTAGATGATGGGCTCCAATAATGCATTGAAGGGATGTTGTCATTGTCAAAATGGTCTCACATCCGGCTTGAGAGGAATAGTGTTTGTAATGATCAAGGTGTCATATGTCTTTAAATCTTCATAGCTCCAAGTCACTACATCGTGGTACTTGCATAAGGCATCAAGGATCCCTTATTTTTCTTTTGGAATGCACACACTACCAATGAATACATTTTTAACCTCCTCGGTTTTTCCAATATTATGAGTGTCACACTAATTGTTGATGGAGTCCTTCTTCATTTGCTCATCTTTATCTCTAATCTAATCTAAATCAAATATTCACTCAAGCTAAACCATACCCCTGGGAATTGTTTTGGTCTTGAGGTTGATAACCCCTTCTATATCCAATTCAGCTTCATTAGGCTCTACCTCATCAATGATCTGAGTTGCAAACACATTGAAACTCATAATGAAGTCCAAGATGTGATTATCATCATTGAACACTTGAAATTTGGTAACGTTGTCTGGCACCGACGGGGTAGAAGTGAGCTCAACAGTGAACCTTTTGAGGTTGAAACAATAGAGGTTTAAGGGTGTTGGTTGCTTGAGCCAAGGCATCGGCGGTATTATTTTGGGAGTGAGGGATCAGCTAAATAGAAAATTCATCTAAGCTCTCTAAAAGATCCCAAACTCTATGTCTGTAATTCACTAGCCTTCTATCATGAAGAGAATATAATTTCCTAACTTGTTTTACTACTAACTCTGAGTTTCCAAAGGCTTGTATAATTTTTACCTTCTTCCTTAGGGCCATCAAAATATCATGGACTAATGCTTCATACTCCGCATCATTATTTGTGCAATAAAATTGAAGCCTATGAGTAACAAAGTAGGTCTTACCCATGGGGCTGATGAGTTAAAACCCAGCTCCTGCTCCTTGCTTGGACTTAGATCCATCAAAACATAGTGTCTAGAACTTGGAGGATTCTTTAATTCCAGGGCTGATCATTCATTCATTTTTCCTTGGTTGCACACTTGCATCTACAATTTTTGAGGAAGGCACAGGTTCAACACTACTATAGTTAGGTAGTTCAATTTGAGGCTCCTTCTTTGGTGAAACTTGTCCACTAATATGAGAAACTGTTTTTTGAAAAAGGTAACATTCAAATTTTGAGTGGAAAGCATTGTGGACCCTACACCAACTGGGTAATAGGAGCTCTTGGAAATCCATCCTCGATCCCAGGCTGAGCTAATATTACACACATTTTTCAATAAACTCTTGGAATCCATCTAATAATCCCAAATTATCATCATCATTGGATTCCTCATCATCTAACTCAACTAGCATCTTGGTGCTCTAGGGAATATAAGTCAAATTAGCAAGAGGGTTGCATAACACTAAGAGAACTTCTTCAATCATTTCTTCTTCTTGGAGCTCTAATTCTTCCTGGTATGCCATGGGAGAATAATTACTCAACTATATTTCAGCAAAAAACACCTCATTGGTTTTGTTGTGTTTCGTGATCATAAATTTCATGTGTGGCTCTTGATCAATACGAATCTAATTTAGCAGTCCTTTCCATGGCAGCCATAGGTGGAAGAATTCAGTTGCAGCATATCTATTAAATTCCTTGGTGAATTCTCACCCCAGTACTATGCCATATGTGTTTAGGATATCTACAAATTGAATGTCGATGACTTGTTGCACTCTCGGGTCTACAACAATCTACATAGGGATCCAATTGATTTCTCCAACTATATTCACCTCAATTTTGTCCAGTTGGGTCACTTTTCTTCTAGAAGGAGTGGGGACTATCCCTAGGGATTTGCATATAGTGAGAGGCATAACATTAGCCGATGCTCCCAAATCAAGTAGATGGTTTTGTAGATTCTTCCCAAATATTCTGATGGTAGTGAGAAAAGGTGGTGTTTCTAACTTTCCCTAGAATAATGACATGGGTGTTTCTACCTGGGCCACCTGATTTTTATCTTTCTCATTGGTCTTATCCTTTTTCTTTTTTTTTTCTTTGGTGGGTTGCTTCCCTATTTGGTGATTTGAGGGGGTATCCTTTTTCTTTCCTAAGATTTCTTGCATTACAAGCCCAGGTTGTAATTCATTAAAAGAGACTCTCTTTGAAGTTACTTCTTATGTTGAATTAGAAGAGGCAGTCCCATTAATCATTCTAAAGAAAGCATTCCTAATAGCAAGGACTTTGAGAAATTTGAAGGTAGACAGACTTATTTTGACCTTCTTGAATTCTTCAGTGACATATTCGCCCATTTTCTCAATTTCATCCTTCAAGGACTTACCTTGGGAAGAGTTAGAAAACTGATTTTGCATTTCATTTGACTTTTTTTTTTGGTTAAAGTATCGATTTGGCACATGGGGGTAACCTATATTGTTGCTAAACTTTGGATCAGGTGGGTGTTGAAGTTATTAGGTGGAATAGAGGTCATGAACATGCCACCTACTTGCTTATTTCTTAAGTGATATGGGGTTTCTCTTTGATGGAACATTTAAACTTCATCCTCATGTGATTCTTTTTCATCTACTAGACCATTATCTACCAAAGTAAAGAGTTGAGATAAAGTATCTTTATTACTTACCTCTTTCGCTTCCTCATCCTTTAAGGGAGTGATATCATTTTCAGGCTCATTGCTTTCACTTCATGGGAACAGAGCTTAATTGACTACAAGCATAGAAGAATCATAAGGCTCAGATGGGACTATGTCTCTGCAACCCACACTATCAACAACATTTTGGACCTCTACTTGAAATATTTTTGTTGCTTTCTGAAACTTGGGGCAATCCAATTTGGAATGCCTATTCATTTTATGGATTTGGCACTATCCAGACAAATCTTCCTTGGCTAAGTACACTCCACTTTTCATTTTATTTGTGTTACCCAATTTTTCAAGAGGAGCGGGAACACCTCTGTTGTTTGGCCTTGTATTCCATGTCTAATTCTGCCTCTGTGAAGGCCTCCATTTGAAGCTCTAGTTGGAATTTTTTCCTCTTTCATAATTCTGCCTAGATGAGGTACCCGCATCATTGTTATCTCTATTATCTTGGTTGAGGTTGGTCTAAATGCTACATTGGGAAGCTTGCAACTAGTTGTTTTGATTTCTTAAATATGTTATTTTGGTTGACATTTTACTGATCATCTCTATCAATTCATCTATCTAGTCATTCTTTGTGTTACTCAGGTATGGAGCTTGGGCTTGGAGGAAGATTGGATACACTACTAGTTGGTTTTTTTGAGCATGTGTAAACTCGGGCCCTTATAAATATCCAGGTACTTGAGACAGCTAAGGGTACACCTATTGTTCTTGTGGCTACAAATAATGAGGCATAAGAGGCACCTAGTTCAATGGTTTTCCTAAGTGAGGAACCATGGGTAGTTTTGGAACTTGATTCATAATGGGTGTCTAATGTGTCAAGGCCTGAGTAAGTCCCTGAATGTGCATTGGATGACCGACTGGTCCCAAAGAAGGCAGTAGGCCAAAAATATTTTTCCCCAAGTCAGTACTCACTATGACCACCTCAATGTAGGTGTCTACCAACCTAGTGGGTGGTGGTGCATTCTTTTCACCAACACAGTGGTGAGTTTTTCTAGAGAAAAATAATAAATCGGCAGGGTTGCAGCATCATTAAGCATGTACAGAGCTTTTAATTTCATGTATGCCCGATGGAACCGATCATTAAAAGAACTAATTGGTTCATTGACCTCCCTGTGAACCGACATGAATTACTGATATAGTTTAGAAGGATTGATCATAATCTTGTACTTTTGTAAGAAGGAATTCTTCAAGAGGTTCCAAGTGGTGATGGACCCTATTGGTAGATTAATGTACCAATAAAAAGACTCCTCCCCCAAGGAACAAGGAAATCCATGTCCTCGTGATTGATTTGCATGTCTTTCAATGTTGTTTTTAAATTTTTTGATATGCTCCTTTGTTGTCCTCTATGGATCATGGGGATAAAATTTCATGCAAAATCCCTCCAAATTATTTGGAATGTCATGATAATCGTTGAAGGATAGCGGAGAAGGATTCTTGCCCAGCCAAGCCATGAAGGGAGGCGGAGGTTGTACTTGCTCTGCAATAGTAACTTGGGGCTATGTTGGGGTAGCAATAGTTTGGACTGTGCCTTGGACTTGAAGGGTAGGGATAACAGCAGTGCCCTAGCTGTGGGAAGTGAGGAACTCATCATCTATAATAGACTTTCCTTTATTTTTTGTGACAGTGGCATATTAAACAAATTTACCGATCAATGCTTGAAATTTGTCCCATTCTTGGATATTGGACTGGAGGATCTAGAAGTTGAGCTTCTTGGATTGGCTAGTTATTCACTCCTAATTATTCATACATTTGGGTGTGTGTTGGCCCACCTGCTTTGATTGAATGAAGGCCCTTGCAGTGAAATCCATGAAGTTAGGCATTAGATCATCCACTACACCTTCTTCCATTTTCTTATGAAAATGTTCTCTAATCTTTTTTGCATCCAATTCTTCAGAGAGTGCATTTTGATTTGTCATAATCTTGAGGTAATCCTCACTATCCACTCTATGCTCCTTGGCCCATTCAAATTCTAGCTTGACCTCATGCAGCACTCTTTCCAACACTTCCTTCTAATGGTCCAAGCCTATTTTCCACATTTCAACTAGCCAGTGGTCATCCTTAGCAATGGACAGCTCCTTCTCCCATGCTTGTTTGGGTGTCTTAAGGATAACTTCGAGCTTAGGATAGGTAATCATGTATAGCTCATAAAATTGATGGCATATTTCTTCCATACCCTATAGTTTTCATTGCATGTTCTGGAACTTGTTACTCATTTTAACGGTATGCACTATGCCCATTTCACCATTGTAGAGCACCCATCAGAACCATTCTTCAGTAGCTTTCATCCAATTCTTTCTCTTTTTCAGCGTGCTTATGTGATCTTTAGAGAGAAGCAAGGGTGGGGTCGATAATGTCGTAGGTAGCTCCTTAGTAGAAGACCATTGTTGTATGTAGGTAGTGACGTCTACCACCTGTGCCTTCAACTCTTCCTTGAAGGATTGATCCTTGTTCATCTAGTGAATGATAGTGGTGATGAACCCTAGAGATGATTGATCTTTTTCTCTCTTGTAGTTATACCCAAGTCAATGGTGGAGATATTATAACTAACTCCTCCTTTATCCATTATTAGAGTGGTAATTTGTACTTTTTCTCGATCCAAAAGAATCCATCATGATATGGGATTGGACCTTCAACTTCTTTTCTTTATTTTCTCCTATTTGAGCTCATGTTAGGATAACCTCTAGCCTTTCCTTGGGATCCATGAGAGCAGGGGTCTTCTTTTGTAGTTTTTTTTCCAACCACTCAGGCATTTGAGATCCCTCCTTTGGTGATTTATGATAACCTTTCTCTCTTTGAGTGTGTTGGACCTCTCTTTCTTCATGGCCCAAGACTTCTTGCTCTATTTTCTCCTCTTCTTCTTCATTTGAGTCTCAAATGAATATGGTCTTTCCTTCTTGTGACCCAGTAGAAGCTATATTTTCTTTAGGGTTGTCCTCCCTTTCAAGTTCTCTTTCTTCTTCTTTCCTGAGCTTTGTATGATGTCCTGCCTCAAGGATCCTTTTCATTTCAGCCTCTTCTTTAGGTTTATCTTCTTCTTCAACTTCATCTTCTTTCTTCCGTTCTTCCCCTGCGAGAGGTATTTCTTCTCCTTGAGTGATTCCTTTGTCTTGTCCTTTTACTAGAGGCTCCATAGATATGTCCACATCATCATCAATCTCTTTCTTTTCTTCAAAGGATGGCCTCTCAACTTCCTCTCTAATATCCTTGAGTTTTTGGGACAACTCCTCTTCGAGCCCTTGATTGGAGGATTCTACTATGTACTTAGCACTCGAGTCCTCAACATCCTCCTCTAATGACTGTGATCCTTCTTTTTCATATGCCATCTCATTGATGGTCATGTTCTAATGCTCTGGTTGCTTGTGGTAGTCATCCCTGAAGGGATCCTCGGGTTTCTCATCTATTTCTTTGGCTACCTCCCTCTATTGTCTCTCTAGTTCCTCTAAGATCTGCATGGTCACCTCCATTTTTGCTAGTTATGTCAGAGGAGGGATGGGGAGAGTAGCAATAGCTTGAGCTAGACTAGCCTATACTATAGGGTTCATTAGTACCCTTGAGAGTTCCATGGGTATATTCTACATATGTCAGGAAAAGGCATCAGGAAGAGTGAGGGTGCGAATTGTAATTGTGGATGCTAGAGGAACTACAATTGATGGAGACATTGAGGAGGAATCCCTCACCATAATGGGTGCAGTCGATGAGGTGGAGGCAAGGTGAATTGAGATTTCCACCGTGGGTAGAGAGGAAGTGGGTAATACTTGAGATGTTGGAAGAGGAGTAGTAGAAGTGATAGTGGTAGTGGTGGTCATGGCTAGAGCAAAGGCAGCAGGTGGTGACTTAGGTTACTCGGCCTCTTCTTCTCCCTCATTTAGTGGATACTCTTGGATTGTGGGAATTTTGCATAATCTGCCTAATTTCCTTGCCTTCTTCGATGTTTCACCCTCTAAAGCCTTCCTTGAGTACACCTTATGCTATGGTTGGTGTTCTAACACCTCTTTTCTCTTCCTTGACCTTGTGGCTAGAGGATACTTAGGATCTTCATCTGTTGGGGCAGCAGTAGTCCCACTATCTATTTCACTCATGAGCTCATCTTCAAGCTTTTCATAGGTCAGAGTGACTCCTTGGAGCTTCAACTAGACAATATATGCATTGATCCATTTCCTCATTCTATGCTCTACTGGCTTTGTTAAAATATTAAGGTTGTTGACCTCTTCCTCATTCCAGTCAATTAGGGGAAATGGCAGGTTGGCAACATCATACCTTGGATCTATGATAGTATTTTCATCTTCTACAATCTGATCCGGTATCAGGAATAGTTTGATGGTCTTGACAAAGTAAGTAGTCATTCACATATAGTGTCTCATGCGCACCTCCTTTTCGTCCTAACAGTTAGCCTAGTAATCTTCAACATTGTGTAGGTGGGCATATTTTCTTCCAATGAACTTCTTTAATTTTTTGTATGGGTCCATCCTTGGTCGAGCGATGTGGAGGCCCGGATTGTACTCAAGGATCTCCTTCTTTGAATATTTAGTGCATTGACAGCTGTGAGGGCATACATTCCCTACCCAAATGTGAGGGGATACAATATTGTTGCCTGGTGTTTGCCACTAAGAAGATTATGTGCATTTTGAAGCTGCCTTGAAACTTCTAGAAAAATTAATTGGTCATTTGGATACCGGGGCAGCTTGTATGGCCTCTCAGAGAAGCCCTATGTCTAGATGTAGGTGAACTTGAGAAACTATATGAATAAAAATCTGAAACTAAGGAGAATTTTTGACTTTAAGGACTTAGGCCTACACCTATAGTCATACAGATGGAAAATTGCTCCCTAGTCAAACCTGAAGGTATAATAAAGGATGTTATTTCTATTGACTCTTCGAAATATCTTATTTATTTCATGATCTTGCAACCCAAAATAAAGTTGGGGGATACCCCCTTATTCTAAGGAGACCATGTTTGGCTACAAAAAATGCTTATATCAACTATTAATCAGGTAATATGGTTATTTCTAATGGGGAACAAAAGAAACAATTGACCTTGTACCCACCTATGCAACCACTATTAGAAACTGAAGATCCCTTGTGGGTTGAAAGTCATTTGGAGGAATCTCTACCTGTGCTGACAATTGATTAAGCACTTGATATTAAGGAATTATTAGAGGATACTATTCTTTCCAATTTCTTTCAAACTCGATATGTGTCTGATGATGTTTTAGAAAGATTTTTTTCCATTGTTGTATAGATAATTGTCCATTTGGGAATTTTTTTCTATTAAGTGATTCACAATCACTTCAGCATTTCATTACATTACATCAATTGCTTCCACATAATTGTGTATATAGTCTATTCATGCTTTCTAACACTTCTTCACCATCCACGTCACAAGAACATGCTATAGATTTACCTACAAAATCTCAATCAATGGAAATTTTACCAAGACATACTTTAAATATTAATACAAATTTGAATGATGCATAAAGTAAACATTTAATTTCCATGTTGAGAAATCATAAGAATACATTTGCATGGGAATATCAAGATATGTGTGATATGCACCCATATGTGTGCACACACCACATTTACATAGAGGAAGGTAGTCATCTTGTTAGGCAACCCCAGAGAAGGTGAAACCCAATCTTACAAGAAATTATGAAAGAAGAATTACCAAAGTTATTAAATGTAGGATTTATATATCCAATTTTTTATAGTCAATGACTTTCCCCTTTGGTGGTAGTTCCTAACAAACATGGTAAATGAAGGATATGTTTTGATTATAGAACCATTAACAAGGCTACTAAAAAGGATCATTTTCCATTACCTTTCATTGAACAATTTTTGGATACACTTGCAGGTAAAAAATTCTTCTCCTTCATGGATGGATTTAGCAAGTACAATAATATCCACATCATACCAAAGGATCAAGACAAGACCACCTTCACCTATCCATGGGGGATATTTTCTTATAACGGTTTACCTTTTTTTCTATGTAATGCCCCTACTACTTTTCAAACGGTAGTGTTAATTATTTTTGTTGATTTGATTCATGACTGTGTTGTAGTGTATATATATGATTTTATTGTGTATAATGATACCTATGAGGAAGCCAAAAATAATCTTGAGAAATTTTTACAGCTGTGTGAAGATACTAATTTGTCTTTGAGTCATGAAAAGTGTCACATTTTGATGATAGAAGGTCTAGTACTAAGACACTATATTTCTACTAAAGGAATTCAAGTTGACCCAAAGAAGGTGTAGATAATTCAAGATTTTCCTATTCCTGTTTGTCAAAAGGATGGTCATAGCTTTCTAAGACATTCAAGATATTATAGGCATTTTATTCAAAAAATTATTAAAACTGTTACACCCCTTTTTGATTTATTGAGAAAAGATAATGCACTTTCTTGGACACAATAATGTTAAAAATATTTTAAGACCATCAAGGAGAAACTAGTGACCACATCGATATTGTGAGGACTAAATTGGGAGATTCTATTTCATATCCACATCAATGCTTCTAATTTTTCAATTAGAGATGTCCTTGGTCAAAAGGACACATTATTTTATTCTATTTATTATATTAGTAATAATTTTATAGGTGCTGAAATAAACTACACAATTACTAAAAAGGAATTTCTTGTTATTTATGCAATTAATAAATTTTGGCACTACATAATGGGTTATAAAGTCTTTATCCATACAGATCACTCTACAATAAGGTTGTTAATGAATAAACTATTAGTTACTAGAAGAGTAATTAGATAGTTACTTTTATTGCAAGAATTTGATATAACCATACTTGATAAACCTAGTCATGAAAATGTAGTTGCAGATTTTCTATTCATGTTGTAATGTGATGGTAAACTTGTGCATGTTGATGATCCTTTCCCTAATGAGTATATTTTTTCTATTTCAATTAAGATTCCATGGTTTGTAGGCATTCCAAATTAATTGTTCTTGCAAGTTTCCCCCACACTTCTCTCCTTGAGATCATCAAAAACTTGTGGGGCTAAGTGGTAAATATACATGGATTAATGGACTCGTGTTTCACATTGGCATTAACAACATCATGTGATGATGTGTAGCCAAAGATGATGTCTTCAATATACTTTGAGCATGTCATTAAAATCCTTGTGGAGGTAATTTTTCAGCATAGAGAATCGCCAATAAAATCCTAAGTGCTATATATTATTGGCCTACACTTCATAAAGATTGTAAAAAGTATGTGCAACACTATGATAAATACTAATGTATTGGGAGACCCACACATTCTGATGAGATGCCTCTACAGCCCCAGTTGTCTCTTGAACCCTTTGAAAAATGGGGTTTAGATTTTATGGGCCAATTAACCCCCTATCAAGAAATAAGTAATATATCTTGGTTTGTATTGATTATGTTACTAAATGGGTAGAGGTTGTGGCATTAAAACATGCAAGAGAAACTAAAATTTTTGACCTTTTGTATTCTAAAATTGTTATCAAGTTTAAAGTGCCTCATGATAATTTTACGGATCAAGGACCTTATTTTACATTTGATTTTATTGTTGCTCTAGTTCGGGAGTATGAAATTTGACACCGCAAGTCCTCACCATATCACCCATAAGTGAATGGACAAGTTGAAGTGACCAATCAAGAACTAGAGAATATTCTAACAAAGACCATGGAACTTCACAAGAAATATTGGGCAGCGAGAATTCCCAAAGTAGTATGAGCATATTGCACCACATGGAAGACCACCACTAGTCTTACATCGTATGAGCTAGTTTATGGTAAGAAAGTTGTTCTTCCCATCAAATTTGAGATAAAGACTCTATGTACTGCTTTTCAATTGGGAATGAGCCTAACTAATGCTCAAAAGGAAAGGATTTCTCAACTCCATTTTTGGATGAACTTTGACAGTAAGCTCTTCTTCATGCTAAAATAGTTCAAAAACAACATGCTTTTTGGCATGATCGTTTCATCAAATAGTGGTCATTTCAACCAGGTAATTGGGCACTATTGTATGACTCTAGGTTTCATGATTTCAAAGGAAATTTAATCCACACTAGATTGTTAGGGCCTTATGAGATTGAGGTTGTTTATGACAACAATGTAGTCAATCTTTGCACCATCGATTCTAATTACATGGCTCTTGTTGTTAATGGGCATCACTTGAAATTGTACAAGTGACCTATTTCTAAGGAAGATTTTGTATCAAGTTTGATGAAGGAACTCCATATTCTTGATCAAGTTCATGTTTCCTCTTCAAATAACCCCTAGGTACTTCCAATTAAAAAAAGCAATAAAATATTGAACAATGAAAACCTTCAAGCATTGTTGGACAATTATTACTTGAAACTCAGGTTATCGATGGGTAATAGTTGCATAATAATCTTGGGAGTGAAAACTGGTTTTCTAGTATCTCTAGGTGGTATTAGATTGAAAACCAACTTGTTGGTGGTCTGGTGTCATTATCAAAAATTTAAAAAAAGAAAAAAAAAACACAAAAATGCAAAAAAAAAATTCATTAGTGTGTGAGGAAATCATGTCCTTTAGGGATTTTCATTCTTCCTGTCACTACTCATTCTTTGGTGTGACAGGAATAGATTTACCATTACTAGTATCCTATGATGACCTTTCTATCATCCTGATGCTCTTTTTCTCATCTCCTCTCTATTTTGGAAAGTTTTAATGTCTCCCAATCTTCATTTTCCACAGCTACTCTTTGCCTATTCTTGTGCCAAGAACTTTCTTGACACTCTTGAAACATGTATTTGGTTGTTCTATTATTCTTTTATATCTTTATTATCACTGCACCTTTCCAAAATGCTTGTCGTACATTCTTGGTGATGTCACTTTTGGCCATGTGGATGCTATACAAGTTCTAGTGCCACTAGGTAGACTACATGGATGCCTTCCACCACATGGTGCTTTTTCTCATGTCACATTCACTCCATCAATTTTGTTAGCATCCATGTTGGAATTGATTTCTACTGCTCTACTAACAAGGCATATCTTTCACATGCCTTTTGTTGATTTTCTACCAAGATGTGGGTTTGTGGTACTATCTTGTTGATGGTTTATCTCTTCATGTCATTATTTCCATGCCACATCCTCGTTTCCATCCATTTATCTTCACATCATGTCATCCTTTCTATCATTTATTTAGTACGTGTCATTGGATCTACGAAGATCATGCATTTATGATTGCTCACCTCACCATAACTTTAGCACTGGATTTTTCACTGCCAACTCCACATTCTTTCCTCCAAATGTCTCTTGATAATTGGTCATCGGTTGGTTTTATTTTCTTTTTCTATTTATTCTTTGTATTTTATTTTTGACGCAAATGGTGACTTTCCCTATGGACAAGATAAATTCTTAGCTAAGGAGTGTATTTCCTATGGTCATTTGTAGCATCATTACTTGGAGGAGGAGTATTTTCACTTGATTTAGCTATTATTTCTAGTATGTTAACCGTACTTCGCAATCACTTCCCCATTCTTAACTATCATTTCACCATAGTTTTTCATTACTCCACCATAATTTTACATTTACATTTTTAAAAATTTTACCATTCTGAAACTATCTTTGTGCTAGTGGTTTTTGTTTCCTATTTTTAATACAGTGCAAACTTCAACCTCGAGTCCTAAAACTAGGAAAGAAATCCCAGAAATTCCTCTTAACCCTAGCTCAAGCCATAAGCATAAAAACTAGAAAGAAACCCTTGAAATTCCTCTTATCCTTAGTTCGAGTTGTAAGCACAAATCTAGCAAGAAAGCCTCAGCTAGAAAAATCCTAACTATTGAAAAGAGTCCAACAAAACACAAGAAAGGAAAAGGGTCTATTGATAAAATAAAATGCCTAGCTCATGTGGTAAGTGATATCAAAGACTTGGATCAAAAATATTTTTATTATGATTTAGAAATCCTATGTAAGGCCATTTAAAAGCAAGGAAAAGTTATTCGAGAACATAGACAGCTTGAGAGGAGAAAGAAGAAAGAACAACAACAAAGAACTAACTTTGATTTATAGGTATCTAACTTTGAAAACCTTGGAAATACTCCCACATCTGATGCTATTCCCAACCATAATTTTGATCCTATAAATAATACCGCTATCCTTGATGACCTATAAAATGCTACTACACTTCAAGGGACATGAAGTCTTGTGTGGGAAAACCTTAGCCTCTCTTCAACGCCAAATGAAAATAAGGGCATTGAGATGGAAATAGGAGAAGTGTGAGATCCATAGATGGAACTTGGACACTTGGAAACTATGGATATCCCTGAGAATCTTGATAATCTAAGGGATAATAATATCTAGGGAGATGAATAGGGGTTGGGAGAGTCTATTGCAACCCCTATTATTACCAAGGTAAAAAAAGAGAAATGGGATGCATTAATTATTGGTATGGAAGGAAAAAATGATGATAATGAATTTCCTAGCCAAGAAGACCAGGAAGCTGAAGAATAATTCAAAGAAATTGAAATTCTTTTAAAGAAAATTTAGGATTTGTAGGGTTCAATTGCTAAATTGAAAGAAAAAAACCAAGAATTACATAATCAACTTCAACTAGAAAAAAATTCCTATCAATTAAATGAAAAGGAAATTAACAGGATGAAGGAAGAATTGGATCAAGTAGCAACCTACAAGGAACTTCATATGCCTATCAAGCAGCATAAAGCAGCTTTGGTCCAAGGAAATTACCAACACAATACAAAGATTGACATCTCAACCTAGTTTTTAGATTTTATTTCTTACATGAGGACATGCAAGACTCTCAACTGAGGGGAAATGATGAGAGAAAAAGAGGTTGTATTATTCCATTCTTTATTTTCCTTTTTACCCTCATTTTCATTATCCTACCTATACTTCCTGTCACTATTTGTTGTAGGAAAATAAATATATTTTATAAATTATAAAAGGAATTAAGACTATCAAAAATACTAATTATTTGAAGAGATGTTAATTGTTTCATGATTAAAATGATATGGGGGTAATTAAGGAGTGGTTGTAGCTACTGAGTAAATGGAGGATTGATGAAAAATGAAGCTATTAGAATTATAACAATTGATTATTTATTTTTTCATTTTAATTAGAAATATGTACGAGTTGTTATGTAATTATAGCCAATAGTTGATAGTCTATTTCTATCAAACAATTCGGTTTGTTGGCCGTACACCAAAATAAACCCAAACTATATCAGTTTTTGGTATATACCAATTAGTATATATGTGTGTGTATCTAAGACCTAGATAGATGGTGATTAATATACAAATGAACTTCTTCTTTACTTTAATTTGACTGATATTTTATGTGTGTATGGTTAGCTCAGTGTAGAACAAGTATTTCTATCTTATCACCAAGTGAACCAAGGAGCAAGGGCCCACTTCTTGGGTCACTCAATGATTCTGCTTGTTTTTTTTTTTTGGTAATGTGTGATTTTATTTCTACAACATTCCATTCTATGTATGTAATTAGTTTATGGTTATTTAGAATTTAGTTTAAAATCAATTCTCATTCTATGTTAGTATTAATATCTATCAACAATGGTTTGTTAATCAAAGTGTGAAAACGAGTTTATTCTGAGTTTAGATAAAGGTTTGCTACTATTATTTTATACTCTGTGAAAAATTCATGTCACACCTCCTAGCATAGTTCCTATCACACTTCTTAGTGTAGTTCCTATCACTTCCTGTCACAAAGTAGAAATAGAGTTATTAAACCATATTTCCATTTTATTCCATTCTAAATATTTAGTTGCATATCATTCTCACTTAGCTCATTATATTTAAATCCCTTAGGCATATAGTCCCAATGTCTTTCATAATCTCTACATTCTCAAAGTGACAATGTACAAATCTGAACTACAAGCCAAATTCTTAGCCTTAATGATGATATCCAATTACCATTGGAAAGCAATACAATAGCAAACAATCAGATAACACTTGGTTTGATAGGAAAACAAAATGACATTTAGCAAGATTATGCATTCACAACCAATCAACCATGATGGAATGAAGCAATGTTCATTAACATAGACTCTAGAATTCAACTTCCATTACAAGCAAAGTTATGAGAAACTCAAATAGAAACCTTTCTCATTGGTTTCATTGTTTTCACTAGAAAGACTAGACTCCACACAATCAAGTTACACATTGACAAAATAGTAAGGGTTGTTTCAAATTTTACAATTACCATTCAAAGGCATGGTGGATTCTAAAAGCCAGCCAAATCATTTCAAAGTTTGAATACATTAACACAAACATAAGTCATTTATGCTTACCACACCTTCTCCCCTATTCCAATAGTCCCTTAACTCCCTTCATCCCTAGCAACTATCCTCCAACTTCCACTTGAAAGGCTCAATCTCCCTCTATAGGCCAGTAATGAACTCAGCCTCACCCTCACTTGTCATTGTCATCTTTCTCTCTTTTTAAATTGCATCAATTTGCACTGGAAAAGTTCTCACCTGGAATCAATTTCTCTCTTTCAAACACAATTTGGGCTTTCTCACCTAAACCACCAACCCTCTTTCCACCAACCGAACACCCCAATGGAAATTGTGCCAATTCAATTCTTTATTTTTCCATACCATTGTCTAACTAATTTCTTCCAAGGTTATCGATCCCCTCCAAAAATTATTGCAACTATCTTCCAAATAGAAAGGTCAAGTAGAATGAACCAATATCCTTCTTGTTTCCACAAGAAATGACCACCTTTCATTGAGAAGAAACAAGTATGGGCCAAAAGAAACCAAATTTTTCAAAAACCAAAACAATAAAAAATGGCAAGTCAAAATTGGGCTTGATACCCCTGCATCATATTCCCCAGAGGACTAAAGTATGTGCCCTTGTACATGGAAGTAAGAATCTATAACTTTACTCCATTTTTTCCTCGATTTCCAACATCGTTCAGGAACAATCACCAAATTCCTTCGGCACTACTGTGCCAATCTCTTCGTTGCCTTCCCAGATTCAAATCTAACATACATATTTCTTTGATGCAACCTCATTTCCCATTGATCCATGTTCCAATTTGTATAAATTACTGGATTGAAATTTTGGGTTCCCATATCCTTAAACTCATACCCCCTATCCACTTGTCTTCCAACTTCAAAAAATTCATCTTTCCATAATGGCTCATTTTGTGTTCTTCCATACAAATCATAACTACAAATATCCTCACAAAAATATAAATAATCCTCACCATATGGCTTTCCAAACTTCACACTATTCATATACTATCAACTGAATGTAAAGCCATGCCTTCACAAAAATCTAAAAATTTTACCTCTTCCTATAGCTCTGCTGCAACTTCATGATCACAGGATGCCACTATTCTTTTTTCATTCTCAATTGTTCCATTTAGCTTCACATTTTCATCAGCATATTGCTCCATCATCTTGATTGCACACTCACAAAATCCCATTCTATCTACATAAAATAATTTGAAAAGGAATATACAACCTCATTATCTATTACCCCTTTGCATAAGAAAACACCTTTATTTTCATTCCCTTTGAACCCTTTTCCATCTTCCAGGTCTTCATAAATTATTTCGCCTTCAATCTTTATTACTACAACTTCTACAACTGTTGCAATCTCATTCGTGTCTTCTTCAATTTTTGTTGCTTTTTTCTTCATTCTCTATGCCTCCATTTACCCAGGATTTTGTTTCAAATTCTTCCTTCCCACATTTGAATGGTCCATCTTACATCCATATTTACTCTTTCTAAACTTCCCAATTTATTTTTGTTTGTGTACCTTCTTCTTCTTGTATCTTTGCTTCCTCATTTATTTCCCATGTACAAGTCTCCACACTTCCATCTCATACTCATGCATCTCCCAATAACTATTCAATTCCTCAACCTTGGTATATTCTTTCCTCAAACTATAAATTTCATTTGAAACCTCAAAAGCTTCATCATCCAAATTAGATTGCTTATTGTTTACCTTTCAGGGACCACGTTTCTTTTCCCCAAATTCTTCTGCATGCTCTTGGCCTTTATCTTCTTTCTCATCCTTTACTATGGATCCTTGTTCATTTTCCTTAGCCTCTTTTTCATGCCTCCAATTCTTGAACATTGTCTCTTTATCTCCATTACTTGCAACATCACAACCCTCTGCTACTTCACGCTTCACCATCCACACTTTATTTCCCACATTGTTGGACTATTGTCCCCTTATTGCTGCTCTTTTTCCAAGCTCTATTTTTAGCCTCAAATCATCTTCTCTAGGTCTCCTTGCTATCCAACTCTTTCTAAATTCTAGTTTCCACCTATTCTCTAGCATATACTCCATACCTTGCATCTTCTTGCTTTTACATATATTATCAAGAGCATCTTCTTCTTTGCACCTTAATTGTTTCCCTCCAATAACTAGTTTCCTTTTCCAACTTGGAATTATGTACCCATGATTAACCAAACTCATTTTTTCCTTTTCCTCTTGCTCATCCACATTCTTTCTTCTACTGGAATGATCAAAACTAACATTCTTTTTAGTTTCACTTACATAGCCTAAATTAGTATTGTAACTTCCCATTACCTGTTGTCCTAAATTAATTTCATCTTTGGCTTCCTTCATATTTCTTGCATTCACCACAGTGTTAGGCTAATGATTATTTTCCAATGCATCTGTATGATCTGCAATCATTTGCAATTTCTCATATAACTTTATTCTCTGTTACAGGTCTTATAACAACAATCCCCATCATCTTCGCTATTACAATCCTTTACACTTGGCAATCTGCACTCACACTTCTTTTCTTTACTACCTGCAAGTCTTGGCATAGGTTGCCTCTCATTCATCGATCTACCAAGCACCCAGAACCTTCCCATTCTCATACCTCACCTAGGGCTTCCATTCCTTTTCTTCTTTACCTAGTCTATTGGTAATTAGGTTCTCCACAACCTATCAATTTTCCACACACATTAAACTACAACATATACAATTCCATCACATTCAACTTCCTCTACCCAAATCTTTTGAGATCTGATACTAAATTATGATATCCAATTACCATTGGAAAGCAATACAATAGCAAAAAATTAGATAACACTTGGTTTGATGGGAAAACAAAATGACATTCAGCAAAATTGTGCATTCATAGCCAATTCACCATGATGGAATCAAGCAATGGTCATCAACAACATAGACTCCTAAATTCAACTGTCATTACAAGCAAAGTTATGAGAAACTCAAATGGACGCCTTTCTCATTGGTTTCATTATTTTCACTAGAAAGACCCTACTCCACACAATCAAGTTACACATTGACAGAATGACAAGAGTTGTTTCAAATTTTATAATTACCACTCAAAGGCACGATGGATTCTAAAAGCCAACCAAATTGTTTCCATGTTTGAATACATTAACAAAAACATATGTCATTTTTTCTTACCATTCCTTCTCCCCTATTCCAATAGTCCCTCAACATGTAGTACCCCTCCGTTTATGCTTATGCTTTTTTTTGATACTTTTTTACACTATTAGACCTATGATGTTTTGTTGGATACTTTGATCACTGGTTTTGAGTGATAGTGGATTATTCTGTGACATGATGATACTTTGATGATTATTGATTTCAGTTATGATTGGATATAGCGTAGATGTTTACTTTCTGTTGTTTATTGATATGTACATGCTTATGATGGACTAACAACATTTATTTAGTCAGTTTTATGTGAAGTGTATTGGTGTGGAGAACATAATCGTATCACTCGCTTTAGAGTGCCCTGCGATATCTATGATTTTCTCTGCACGGTGTGCCTGTTTAATGCCTTATATATATATATATATATATATACATGTATGCACGTTATTTGCTTGGTTGCAGGATTTGCAGGTACATGACACCGACTCCACCTATGTAATCAGGTCTGAGCGTGTCAAGACTCAACGGAAATTTTGAATGGGAGATAGTAGTTAGGCTTATCCTAGTCTAGTCTTTAACCTTGGTCTTAGTACATTGTCGGTTTTCAGTTTTGAGTCATAGGTTGTATTGTATTTTCTGTTGGTCAAATTGTTTTGAAAAGGGAAATATTGGTTAATTTTTAATGTTGGAATATTGTGCTTTAATTATTGTTATTTAATTAATATTTAAATATGATTGAAATTTACTTACTCGATAATTTAATACATTAGTTAGCTTATTTGGTTAAATAGTTGGTCTTAAAAAGATTAAACTATTTTAATTAAATAAATTAATTAATTAAGTTAAATTATTAAGTGTGTAAATTATATTGTATTTAAAAGAATTAGAAAATAAAATAAAATAAATAAAATGCATGTGAATGGAAAATTGATTTTCAAATTTTAAATTTAAATAAAATAATAATTTGCATGTAAAATTAAAAAGGGCAAAAAACTGCCGAGAAGTTGTTGAGAAGATATTTGCAACTTCTCGACAAGTGTGGAAGTTGCATTAATTTGGTTGTTGAAAATTTTGTTACGGAGAGGTTATTGTGGATCTCGAGAAAATCACAGAGGTTGTTAAAAAAATTTCATGGGGATATTTTTCTAAAGACTGGCAAAAATTCCCTGACTGTGAAAATTATAATTTTTTCTTAGAAGTTGTTATCTCTCTGTTTTATTTTGGTTGATTTTGGAATTGGAAGATCCTCCAAAGGGTTCTTGGTGGTTGATTAAAGCTTTTGGGATTTGTGTGCTACGGACAGCAGAGGGTTTCATTTTCTACAAACAAATCTTAAGCTACAGGTATTCTTCTTTTATAATTTGATTTCCTTTGTAAAGTTTGTTAAGAAAATATCAATTTAGTATTTTCCTGTATGATGTCTTTACGGGAATTCTTAAAAGATTTTATTCAAAAGTAGAAAGAGTTTATGAAGAAATTCAGATGAGAAAGAAAGAAATTCTTGCTGTAAAACATTAGAGTTTTGTGGAAATTAGTTTTAAACAGCAGAAAATCTACAGGTGATATTGCAAAAATTATAGAGGGTTTCAAGATGAAATTTGCCTGTAAGATTAGGAAATAAATTTGGAGATTTTTCTTGTATTTAAAAAAAATATTCCGTTATTGTTATTCTGGAAAAATTAATTTGTACAGAATAAAAATATTTACTGTTATTTTCTGTTTGAAATGCACAGACTCATTAATTTACTGTTATTGAAATGAAATATAAATACATTTAGATTTTTAAGGGAAACCCGCGTACGGATTTTTGTTAAGCCCGCACAGTAATAAACATTTTTTTTTTTGGAAATGTAATTTATTCTGGAAGTCGGAATTTACAGAAGAATGAAATTTCGTCAAATTTTTCCGTGTATTAAAAAAAAAGAGTTTTTAAAAAATAAATTATATTGTTGGGGGAGGGGGCGGGGGGGATGGGCCAAAACCCTTCCCCACGCCCATTGGGAGGCACAGCCCTGGAGAGGGCCGCACCCTCCCCATAGGGTGTGTGACAGGGCTGCGGCCTGTCAAAAAAAATTATTTTGTTTATTTTTAAAAAAAAAAAATCCGACGCATATATTTATTATGGGTTTCTTTAAATGTGGATTTTTATGTATTAAATTGGGATTGAGTATAATACGAGTTTAAAATAAAATTTATATTTATATATATTTAATATATAATGTATATATATATATATATATTAAATTAAATATTATTATTATTATTATCATTATTATTTTTTTTTTTTAAATGTGAATTAGTTTAGATATTTGATGAATAATTATCATGATCTAGATATTTGAACTAAAAATAGATTGTTATTTTGATGTTATATAATTTTCATTATGATATATGAATGGAAATTGGGCAAATTGTAGATCTGATTTTTTATTGAATGAAAAATGAATTAAATTGTAGATGAAAAATTATGATACTTTAAGTCTTTGTTTGAGAGGATTTAGTATATCCGAAATTATAGATATTTAATTTCCTTGATTTGCTTTATTGCATTTTTTTTGGGCAAAATGGGAAAATACGTAATTTTCTATTTTAAAGTCTTCCAGACCAATTTTAAGAGTGGGAATTGGGGAATGTAAAGTTGAGTTCTTTTGTAAATCAAGATTGTGTACATGATTTTGTTTGGAGATCGACATCTTTGTTTTAAACATTGAAAGTTGTTCATTTAAACGTGATTGATCTTTATATTGATTTGGGTTATATGTACTCCTTGTAAACTATAGTCAGAAAACCTAGATTTCCATGTTATGTTTAGGGGAGTGGCTATTTGTAAGGGCCGACACACAAAGTGGTGTTAGGGTAACTTACAAATAGTTAGTAACTCAGTGAAAATTTAAGAACACAGTAGATAGATTTAAAACATTTAACAAGATGCTTATGCCTCACTTATGACTCTTGAGCTACCATAGTCTTGAGTATAAGTTGAGAAGGCCTGGAATGGCAAGTCGGTGTCTCGTTTCCTTAAGAGACATTCGATTCCGCAACAGTATGCAATAGGGGCCGGGTTTCGTAAGAGGTTACCAGGGTAACCCAAGGATTGGGGGCCGGAACCTAGGAAGAAACACCAGGGTAACCTTTGCATCGTTGTGATGACACTCCACCTAGAATAATAGTTAACCCTGTTTATATAGTTTAATCTATTGTCAAAATCTGGAAGCAATGTAACCAATAGTTTGTTTGTACTAGTGTCTAGGGTTAGTAGATTAGGTCTAGGTAACCTTATTACTATCTCCTAGCACGGGGGGTGGACCTACGGGTACCACATGGTTGGGTGGAACGTGCACCTTACTCCGTTGGGTCCCCAGTTTGATCGTGGCATTGAGAGTTTCATGGATGGAGAGCTCGCACTTGGATCTATGTTTATTTCATCATTGTAATTTGTAAACTTGTATTTGAAAACATCCCTCAAATGTATAAGAGGTGAACAATGTAATTGTATTTGTAACTATTATTGAACTACCTCATCAAGTTGGATGAGTATTGTAATATCATATCAATGCAATGTATGGAAAAATATGTTTGTACTTTATTATGTTAACATGAATGGGAATTTATTATTATGCAATGTTTATCTTTATGTTATTGATTATATGTGCAATGCGAAATACTTTAGTCGCTTATGGAAAACTTAAAGTAGTGTAACGTCGTTTAACCTAAGAATGTATGCAATTAATTAACTTAATATTAATACTTTAAAAAAAAATTATTACACTTTTATAACACAATTGCAATGTTCTTAGGTTATTAAGACGGGGCATTACACAACTTCCTTCATCCCTAGTAACCATTCTCCAACTTCCACTTGAAAGGCTTGATCTCCCTCTACAAGCCAACAATGAACTCAACCTCACCCTCATTTTTTATTGTCATCTTTCTCTCTCTTTAAACTGCATCGATTTACACTGGCAGAGTTCTCACTTGGCATCGATTTCTCTCTTTCAAACACAATTTAGGCTCTCTCCCCTAAACTACTAACTATCTTTCCATCAACTGAACCCCCCAATGGAAACTGTTCCAATTCAATTCTTTATGTTTCCATACCGTTGTCTAACTGATTTCTTCCAATGTTGTCAATCCTTTCCAAAAATCATTGTAACTATCTTCCAAATAGCAATCCCAATGATAATGAACCAATCTCCTTATTGTTTCCACAAGAAATGACCACCTGTCATTGAGAAGAAATAAGTACGGGCCAAAAGAAACCAAAATTGTCAAAAAACCAAAGCCAAAGTACTCAGTTTTGTCCAAACAGTAAGGGCAGTAAATCTCTCCCAAAAATAACATTAATCAAAAACAACATATTATTAGCTATCATTAATAAAAAACAACATTAAATTAATACTCTTCTTGGTTATCAAATTTATTAAAGAAGTTAGCAAGTTTATTGGCCTTAATTGTAGGACTCTTTAGATAATTATATCTCTACTCAGTAACATTTCATGAGTTTTTCATGAATGTTAGATATAGAACTTTTAGCAAGCTATCAATATTAGACTTCACCCTTTTGAGTTGATTATCATTTTATTATGAGTTCTCCTACACTTGTGTTGTTCATATAAATAACAATTAATATGAGGATTATCCCACTACAATATTGAATCCTCTTTGAGTTCTTTGAGGGCTTCAAGGGAGGAAGAAAGAAGAAAGGGTTATTTATATGAACAACACAAGTGTAGGAGAACTCATAATATGCTTTGCAATGACATAAAGGAAGATATTTAAGGTAGAATGTAGCTTCCTGGAAGAGATTAAGAAAAGGTAGATAAGAATATTATTCAAGACAAAGATAAGAGGCATGGAGGAGGCTATCATTAAGATAATTGGGACAAAAAATGGACAGATAAGCGCATCCATGATGAACGGATTTATGAAATATTCTTGACCAACCTAGTGTAACTAAAAGAAAGGAAAAGTTGGAGAAGAGTGTGGACCAATAACCTAATTAGTTTAGAAAATAAAGAAGTAATAAGAAAGAAAATTTCATCAATAAACAAAACCCCCTAGTTTGGAAAGATTGCTGACATATTTGATGTAATTTCAGTTTTTTTTAAAGTGTCTATGTAGGCATTAGTATTCTTCAGAGAAGGTGTGGAAAGGAGGAACATGAAAGTGTTTATGTCTAGTGCTTTAGAAGCATTTTGCATATGATTCTTCCAATCTATATTATTTTTGGTAAATTTGTAACAAGCAAGTTTAAGGTCTTAATGTTTTAAACTTAAATTTGTACTGCATGAATAAAAGCATTCAACCATAATAAGACTATAAATGCATCAGTAATTCATTTTTTTTGTGTTGAGTGAATTTTATATTGATCAACTTAAATATGGTTGGTTGAATGAAGATTTACACCAAGATTTGGATGACCATGAAACTAAAAGGATTTTTGAGAAAAGAAAGCTAGGATAGTTTTATTCAAAATCAAATTAAGGAAAATCAAGCACTAAGGAACCATATACAACCTCAATGGATAGATGCATTAAAGAAAAAAGTACAATTGTACAAAATCATATGAAATTTTTCTAAAAAGAACAATCATATGGATTAATTCTTTTTTCAATTACCAAAGCTATCGAACATTGTTTTACAACACCATTGAATAGTAAAGGTTACCTAAGTGAAAGTTGCTTGAGGATGAGAATAGCAAGGTGTTGATGTCAAAGTTCCACCAGAAAACTATTTAACATCCAAAGTGTGTTATGATAAAATCATTCATATAAGGTTAAACTATTCACATGCAATAATAATTTCTTTAATATTGGTTACATACCTATGACTCGACAATGTAAACATATAGGGGTCTATGAGAAGGGTGCATGTAACATCAACACTCTAACCCTGAATTTTTAGCATATTCATTTTACTAATTTAGTTATTCTTACATTTTAGAATAAAATTTAATAAATAAAATTAAATGAACTTGTTGAAATTTACCTAATTTTCAATACAGCTAATGTATCATGTGTAGTTGCATCTCATGCACTCTCACCATCATACATGCAAATAGTACTACAAGAGTGACAAAGTGGGTTAGAACTCTAGGCCTAGATGTAACATGCTCAACTAGATTTCTACCATTAGACCAAGAATTAACATTATGAATATTATTATTTATGACACAAATTCCATAGTTAATTCCATTTAGCACTTTTATGTTCATAAATCACCAACAAATATGAAATAAAAGAATATTCGTTTCCAAATGTCAATAGCTACATACAAGTTTGACTTGGCATTCAATGCCTCAAAGTCAATTCTCAATTACATAGTTTTCTTTTTATTACATGAATTATTCTTTTACATCAATGATACAATTACATACAGAATTCTAATATGATTCCTTGTGATAGCTCACCAAGCCTTTGGTGGATGAGAACATGATTGAGGTGTTTTTCCACCCAACCACAAAGAATTTATTCCTCATAATTCTTTGAAGTCAATCGAATAATACCCAACCCTGTACGAAACACTCAGCAAAAGATACATTTTGCAAGGTGGAATTTGTGTGTGCCTAACTACATGAATTTCTATCTACTTTGTTAGAATATGTAAGTTCCATGTTAGGTAAACAAATACATTAGAGAGAGGATAAATAACATATTATGTTATGTATACAAATATATAAAAGTGACTGCAAAGCTTGGCCAAGATCGTGCTACATAAAATGCAACTCTGGTTAGATTTGGAAAAGAAAATCTACACTCTCTAGCACCCATTCCTGGAAGAAAATATTATCATATAAAAGGTATATCCCTCCCTTTTAGACCATTTATTAGAAACATATTCTAGTGTGCTATAGTCTACCATTAAATTCATGTATCATTCCATTTCATTAATTAACCACAAATCAGTAATTCCAATGAAGTACAACCATTCATTCATTCATTCATCATAGACTATCAGTTACATGTTGTAAATGTATATTGTTCTACCACTATAGCCCCTTTCTTTGCAAATAAATTCTAAAAATATTACTCAATATTAATCAAGATGAATCAAAAGGTATACCACATCTATGTGCATGTGCATAAATGAAGCATTTATGCATGTGCACATATATGCCTAAAGTGAATAGAGTTGGAGAATTCGTATACATTCTGAATAGAAATAGACAAATTATCCTTACATATCGGAAAATAAATATTCAAAAAAATTCAACATCAACTTGTTCAAATGCTTCATTTAACAATTCAAATACATTTATCCACAGACATTTAACCAACATGGTTATTTGTAATTTTCCTAGTAATCATTACCAGAGAAAGATCAGTTCATTCAAAAAGGAAGAATGCATTCAATCAATTTCTGATTTTGTTTTTCTGGGTTTTTTGCTTCAAGTTATCCATGTCTATTTGTTTTCAATTTGATTTTTTCCATTGTAATATTTCATAAAATAACATCAATAAATCAAATCAAAATAACCATTATGAGCTATCAAACAAGTTTCCACTTTAAAGAAAAAGTGGTTGATATGCATGTTATCATGAAGATGATAACATGCTATCAATTCCATAATAGGGTCTTCATTATAAATCAATTGCATTAAGCTACGATGGGGTTTACATTTGTATGGAAGCACCCAATGCATTTCTCATTTATCAATTAGCATATTGGTCATTCTTCGACCGTGGATAAAAATTGGAGAAACTCAATAGTGATAAGAGAAGAAAGTATGTGTGTGTGTATATATGTATATATACATATATATATATGTATATATACATATATATATGTATATATACATATATATATATGTATATATACATATATATGTATATGTATATATACATATATATGTATATGTATATATACATACATATATATATACATATATATATGTATATATACGCATGCACTAATATTTGCATGATAAACCTGAAGGGATTCTAAATCACATGGTCATAGGAAGGCCAAATACTGTTTCACAGTATCTATTAACATTTAAACTTACATGAACATTGACCCGTTCACTTGAGAAGTATCATCGAATGATGAAATTGTTCAGCCAAAGTTTCCATGGAATCGTACTTCATTCTTCACAATTTAACCTTCATAGAGCATGGTGACTACTATCAACAAATGACAATGACAGCCTTAGCTTGGCCATGTGTGGTCATTGCCACAACTTACCATCAAAAAGGTGGAATGGTAAGCATATACATACATTAAAACGATGCATGTCATTCTCTATTGTCAACTATTAGCGATATGTATCGCTCCACCATAAGACATGGCACCCATAGGTAGTGATAAAAAAAACAAGCTGATCGCCAAAAACGTCGAGCAAGAACATACATTTCTTCATAGAAATTGATAAAATAATACATTATTATGGGTTGGCTGAATGGCCTCAACCCAGTGAAGGATAAACACATGGGTAGGATTTTTCCATGGGGATCTATTCAATACCCTCACATGCAAGATAAAACAAGGTAAAGGCTCATTGTGAAGGCTTCAACCCCAACTGAGCCAACATAGTTTGACACAAATCAACCAATAGAGAAGACGTATTGAATGTTAGCTTGCACAAAGCTTAACAACATTGCAAATGAAGAAAATTTATTCAATTTCAAGAAACATCAATAAAGGATTTTGCATTACCTCTTTTCTTTGCAAAATTGATGATGAGAATGGAAACAATGCTTTGATTCCTCTACTTTTTCCCCTTCATTCAATCCTCTTCTATTTTTCCCCTACTTTTCTCCTCTTTTGTTCACTGCTTAATTTTCCCCTTTTTATTCAAATCTCCTCTTGCTAATTTTAGGAGATAGTGGTCATGAATTCCTCTGTCTCCATAACCTTACCTGGCCACCCACTCACCTCTTTCTAATGGTTGACTAAAGCTTTTTTCCATGGAATGGGTTGGCCCCTATCCCATTAATGATGGGAGCTATATATTTTATTCCACGATTCCATTATTTCCCATGAAAAAAATAAAAATTAAAACTCGAGAAAAATAATTCATTTGTTTATACTCGCATATTTATTTGTATGTATGCATGTATATATATACATATATACATATATATGTACATTTATATGTACAATTCCCCTCCATAAGATTATATACATATGCACATATATTCAAAGGACATATAATTATTTTCTTTTCAACTTACATATCTATCTTATCCATTTATTTTCATGTTCAAATACAAATTCAAATTTGTTTTATAAGAACAAATAATGCAATTGTTCTTGCATACGAAAATTATATTTGATGGATTGAGTTTCTTTTCCAATTTTATTGAATATCAATTTGGATCAAACAAGGTAAGGAAAGAATGCACTAATTTGAACTCTTTTTCATAAATTAAAATTCTCACATTAAATATAAATGAAATTCATCAAATTTTCTAACATATGCAGATGTCATGATCCACTGTGGTGTGTGATATTCCATATTCCATTCTTGCTTATCGTGGTCATTCGGCTAAGCATGCCTACCTCAATCAAGTTCTCATCCTTCAACCTATTTATTGCACACACATTCTTACACTTGTTCACTTATCAATAACCTTTAACCATTAATCTCATGAAATAATTTATTTAATCAAAAAATTGCATAATATTCACTTTCAATTTCGTCATCGCATTTTATCAAATTCCATAAAAAAAATCCAAATATTTCAATTTCTTCAATATTTAAAATGCAGTAATGAAATTGAGATATGACACTAGAAAACCGCTCATCAAACTCTACTAGAGGCCTCGCACATTGTACAAGGCTTTGAGTAAGCAAGCTACTCGAGTCTAACGTGTCCACCTCGACACTATCCTTCACAATGGAAGGAATAGTGACATGCTTCACCACGGGTTTAGCCAAGGGTCTTAGTACTAGCACTGGATTATGTTGTGCACTCAGTGTATCATGTGTGGATCCCCCACCTCTACCCCGAAAGTCTAAATAGTCAAAATAATTTGGCATCTTATTGAGGAAAAACTCACAATAGAGTTTCCTCAAAAAATAATGTGGGACCTCATAGTTATTACATGAAGGTTGGTCAAAAACCATCCACCACCGCTCCCAAAACTTATTTTTAATTAACCCATGGTGGCACCAATGGATGGGGAACCTCCTGCATGCAAGTGATAAAGGTGCATTGGTTTTTGGGTCTATGAAAAGGGCACACAAGTCAACGTTGCTAATTTTTATTTCTACACTTATGTATAGGAAAGTCCACTTACATAAAATCATTTTAATTCCTCCCTCTTATTCAAAAAAATAATAATTTGTTCACTCATTTCTCTTAAATGAGATACAATCAACTTTAGGGATTCGATAATGCCTCTCCTATATAGGTGGATTGTAACATGTTCATTTAATATTGCAATCAATTATTCATGATCTCTTTTGTTGTTTTCTATTTGATTTAATATATTTTCTTGATTTCCTATAGGATGTCTACAAATTGAGGGATGGGTTTGATGTTCTTCTTGTTCGAGATGCTTTTTTAAGGAGTTAATTATGAATTATCAGTATTTAGAGGTGGAGATCAATTTCATGGAAATTAAAATAAATTTTAATCAAAAAACCTATTTCAATCTACAATATAATTTAAATTTGAAACTAAAACAACATAAATGCATACATCTTCCACCTTTGCAATGTCTTGGTGCCATCCTCACAAAGAATTACAAGTTGGGAGTGCAAAAAGTGATCTCCTTTTGGTAGGTGTGGGTTATAGAGGTGAAAAAAAGTAGATGAAGTTGTGGGGAGGGTAGAAAATGATGTTTTGATGTTTTCTTTTTTAACTTGCTTTTATATTTGATCCTCTCCAAATTTGACACATGCAAAATAGGTTTTTTGGGATTTTTCCCAATCTGGAACCTTTTTGTGTGACAGCTTGGTGCACTTACCCTATACCATTAGTATCTCATTACAAATTGAAGGCTTAAATTTGATCTATGGTTAGCCTCATCCAATCCATTTTTCAACCTCATAGTCATTTGTGCAATATTCCTAGTAATCTTCCAAATAAGGAATGTGATTGTATGCTAGCCCAAGATACATGTTATCTTTGACATATTTTTTACTATCAAATAATAGTATTATTATATAAAGGTCAAGTCTTATCTTTGATAGATACCTTTCAATTTTTTGAGCATATGTAGAGGATTTATATATATTTTATCTTAATCTTATGGGGAAGGGGTATTCTACCTTCTTCCTTTGCGATTTTTTAATTACTACATACCTCAATGAGAATGAGGTAATCACTTACATAAAAGGGAAACTTGGAAGGATATCCTCTAAAACCATGTATTCTAAGAAATTAGAACCTTGAATATTAAATAAAATATTTTCCAAACTAGGTGATCAAATGTTCTACCTTAGGAGAAATTATAAGACCAAAATCTTCCTCCAGTTCTCTCACAATCATCATACTAAAATCATCATTATCTTTTTTAAATATTTATATTTAATTTCTAGATAGACCTTTGGATACAAGTCATAAATTTTCATGGTATCATCATAAACTCTATAGGATTGTAAACCAAGACATGCCTTCATGTATTCGTAATGACATAGAAAATATATAGTGTTTTTAAAGTATTGATTGTTTTAAAAATTTACAAAGTGATAAAAAGAAAGGGTCACTTATTTTATCTTTTCCCAATCAAAAAGATAAGAGCCATAATCAATTACTATGATAAAGTGACACATGCAATATTCAAATTTGTTAGTCTCTTTGTTCCCCACTACCCTATTTAGTATGGTGATTATGTTAAAAAAAATCTCAAAATTTGCCTTCTACAATTTTTTTAGAATTTTGGATTTCCCTTTCTTTAGAGATTTTGACTAGTACTTAGCAATATTGGATATATAGGCATCTTTATTTTCTTAAAATAATAAATTTCCCTATTCAATACTCATAGCAATAAATTCATTTCTTAGAGGTAGCATTAGAACAATGTTAAGAGATGGACAATTCAATTTGATTATTAACTTCTAATGAATAGTCCTCACCTCTATTGTTTCTTATTTATAGTAATTTATATAGGCTAGAACTAGGTCTATACTTTAATTTTTAAAATTGGGAAATGTCTTACATAAGCCAAGTCACTAGAGAAAGTTGCATCTACTATGGGAGTTTCAAGATCCTATTGTATTTTCTCCCAAAAATCTTCTAGACTAATTTTCCTTAGTTTATTTTTGCTACTTCTAATAGAAAATTATCAAGAATTGAGGCATGTTCATTCCCTTTGTATTTATACTTAATTTTATGATGCTTTGAGAGTAACCAAGTGAGTTGAAAGATAGAGTTTCAAGGAGATTTTTATGAGAAAAAAGGAAAATAATTTTATTTGGGAATGAGCAATGGTTATGGTAAGTGTAGTGCATTGAAATGTAAATTTTAAAATAGGGAACTTAATAATTTAGTAGTGGTTAAAATAAATGGTTTTCAATAAGAAAATTATTACACAAAGCACCTCAAAAATGGGATGAATTTGAACTATATTATTATGTAGAGTAGAATTAGTAGGGAAAATCTAGATACTTGATAATAACAATGGGTCACACAATAGAGCTCCTTCATCTAAAGGTGTATCTTAGTGACAATTGGTTCCACAAATTCCTTTAAATAAGGAATTAAACCAACATTTTTTAATTATGCCTAACTTTTTGGCTAATTATAAAGACTTTCTTAATTTTTTTTAAATATTGACACCTACTACTTAGATCTTTGTTATAATCTTAAAAAAATGGAAACCTTGTTAGCAATTCAATAAGTACTCACAAACCAACTAATACTTGTTTGAAACTTCTTGGGATAAATTTTCTTGAACTTGCAACCTTTTTTAACATTTCAATAAGTTTGCAAACTCATGAAGTACTCGACACTCAAAATTTGGCTGTATTACATTAGGATTGTGAGATAAAATTAAACCTTGTTAGTATTTTTAAAAGTTTATGAACCTTTAAAGCCTTCAACAATAAACTCATTGGAAATTCAAGAAGTTTTAAAACCTAAGAAATGATCACTAAGTGAAAGGATAAAATACTTACTAAAAAAGGTTCTATAAATAAAAAATAATAATAGAAGAGCTCATTAGATTTTTGGAGAGTTCACAAACTTGAGAAAATGTTCACAAGAATAACTTGTCAGAATTTCAAGAGAGTTATCATACTTAAAAAAATGTTGATCAAGTTTGGGAAGAATAAATTTTGACAAGGGGACAAGAATTAGAAACTCTTACACTTAAGGATTTACTTCCCACTAAGAATTTCTCAAAATTGACTCAAAATGTCACCATGTAATTAGAATTTTTTTAAGAGTCTAAGGAAAAATTTGTGAGAAATAACATCACATGGATTTATCTTGATATGAGTTGAAATCTTTGGAATATTTTTCTATTCCAACTATTTTTCATGGGTTACAACACTCCTATAGAGGTGTGTGGGAGAGATTCTATTGATGTTGGGCATGACACATCTTGGGATTCTCTTAATGTTGCCCAATTTTCAACTAATCTCTTATTAGTTTATTAGATCACTCTCATAAGCTTAGGTATAGCTATTTGAGTTTACTTTTGAATAAGTGGTTCTAAGTAAGACACATAGTGACTTTATAGTTGTAATGGGGAGAAAAAAATAATTAGTCTCATCTTTATCTATTTTCTTACTTCATTGTTGATCCTCTAACTATTTGTCTCACTCATTTTGATAAGATATGTTATGGCATTAAAAAATTAGTCATCTTAACTACACTCTACTTGTATTAGCTCAACTAGTAAATAATTCTTATATGATTTTTCATGTTCATTTTTAATGGTTTTTTTTGACAATGCATCCTTGGGAAACATCCCAAATATAAGTTTGAAAAAGGAATGTCATTAGGAGCTTCACAAATAAGAGATTTGATTCATAGTGATCTAGCTAGTCCATTTTCGTACCTTTCCTTAATTATGGATAGTTATATTTGGAAATTAATTTGAATTTTCTAGGTATACTTGGGTGTAATTTCTAAAGAAAAATTCTAAGTTATTTTATCACTTTCAAGATTTCAAAACTTTTATAGAGAAACTACCAAGAAAATCATCAAGGTTTTGAAAATTAATAATGGTGGTAAGTATGTCAACCATCATTTTAAGTATTTTTTAATACAAAGGTGATTTATTTATAATGCATAATTTAATATAGAGGCCATGGATATGTAGAGTAGGTATTGTATATTTGTAGGTTATCTAGATCCTATTAATTTAATACAGTTATTACTAGAATAGTGGGTTATAATGATGTAAGAGATCTTTGAAGGAAATGGAAAACTATATGGTACACTATCTAGGTCTCTTGCACCATAGTATTGGTTGAAGGCCATCAACTATACTTTTTATATTTAGAACCATGTTCCTCATGAATCCTTGAAAGGAGAAACTCCTCTTGAAGCTTGGAGTAGAAACCAAAAATTAAAAATTTCATTTTTTTTGTTTCTCTTACATGGACCCAGATTCCTAAAGCTCGAAACATGATGCCATTGATATGTAGAGTAGGTATTGTATATTTGTAGGTTATCTAGATCCTATTAATGGCTATCAATTTCTCTACCCTACTACACATAAGTTTTTCATTGAGAGGAGTGTGAATGTTGAGTATGGATCTTCAAGTTCCAATTTATTCACTTCTCCACCTCCTTCTAAATTTATATTGGAGTCACTTGGTCTAGATGACAAATCATCTAAGGATTCAAATCCACTTAGGTATATTCTTTATGATGAGGATTCTTCTTCCTACACTTCAAATTTTGAGAGTGATGATTAGGATTCACCTCCTTCATCTCCTAGTAATAATTTAGAGGTTCATGATTCTACTCCAAATTATTTTATTTTGGGTCACTTTTTTCTTGACAGACACTATAGGGTGTAGGTGATTGGGTTAAGGATCCTTCAAACACTATATGGACACATTCATAGTTTCAAGTGACTCCACATGTCCTTGTAGCTATTTTATTTAATCTATATTCCTTTTAGGAGGTATCAAGAACTCCTAAGTGGGATGCTACTATGATGGAGGAGTATATTTCTTTGATTAAGAACCACGCATAGGATCTTTTCCCTTTCCTAAAGGAAGAAAAAAATCAATGTAAGCCAATCTATTGGGTAAAAGTTGTAGAAATAATTTCAATGGGTAAGGTGTCAATTACTTTTACACCTATGCACTAGTCACAAATATGAATCCCATTTAATTCACAATTGATATCACTATACCACATCAATGGGAGATTCACTGGATAGATGTGAATTGCTTTTTTCTTCATAGAGATCTTGAGGAGGAGATAATATATGGAATAACCATATATATTTATTTAGGATTATTCTTTGGTTTACAAACTTTAAAAATATACATATAGCCTCAAATAGGTCCCTCATCCTTGTTATGCCAAGATGAATTAATTCCTTCTCATAGTTGAGTTCTCTCATTTCCATTCAAATGTAAATGTCTACAATTTACAACAATATTATTCAATCCTCTTTGTGGTTCTCCATGTTGATAACCTATTGATCATGAGGAGTTATTCCTCCATTTTGGTAGTGAAATTTTCCTTCATGATAAGCTTTTGATGATTGAATTAGCCTTGTTGCATTACTTTCTTGAGAATTAGATATCTCATTCTACTTCTAGGATCACCATTACGTACTCTAGAATGCTCTAGATTTTGTCTCATGGTTTCACATGGTTTATTGCAAGATTTATTTGAATACTTTAAACCTTCAAGTTAAATTGGAGGTTTATTAGTCTTGATCTTTCATTGATGGTACTTTATCTCAATGTGTTGGGAGCCCAATTTATTTCATTTATAGAAGGCCTGATATTTTATATGTTGTGTTCATGATATCTTAGATATGCAAGAGCCCCATGAACTACACTAGAAGGAGACCAAGTAGATTTTTCATTACATCCAAGGTATTTTATAGTTTTGGGATTCATTATGTAGTGGAAATTGATATTGACTTGGTGGGATAATCAAATTTAGATTGAGTAGGTGATTATCAAGGTCATGAGTTCACTTCAATTCATAACTTCTCCCTTGGCCCAAGTATTTTTGTTGGTTAAGAAAGAAGCACTCTACTATTATTCTATATTTCACTATGGTTGAGTATTTGAGGTTTTGAATGTTGTCACTTAGCTTATTTTCCTTTAGCATATTCTCATTGAGTTTGGTGTCTATTTTATATGGCATTCTCATATATTGTGATAGTTAAAGTGTCATATTTCATGGAATATAATCTATCATTAGTCTAAAAAGCACATAAAGATTGGAATATGCTATATTCTCAAGATTATCGATGAACATGTCAATGGTCTTTGCTACTGCTTGACTTTTGAGCAATTTCCAATATTTTTATAAAAAAATTAATAGAAATAAATCATCTTCATCTATGAGCTTTACTAGGGGCATGAGAGGCTTCATTTCCTAGGGGCTTCTTGGCCTTTCTCTCTCTACTTTGAATGATGTTTTTTCTCTCTATTTCAAGGGGCTTCATGAGAAATCTTACTAGATATAACCATGTTTCTCTTGATAATTGAAACAATGTGCTCACTATGAATCATACATAAGCCATAAAATCTTGAATAGTTTATAAACCAAAATTATATAGGTTTTCCAAGTTTGTGAGGTCATATAGACATGAAATCAATGCCAAATTCATAATCAATGGAGATGATAAACTAAAATTTAACAATTCATTGGGGTTTGGATAAACCTATATTAAAGTCACGCTAATTAATGTTTCAATCATTATTTATGCAATATTATTATTCATAAAATTTAAATTTTAGTTTTGATTTTTGATATTTTTTTGGTGTTATATAATTTTTATTTAAGAAAAAATATAAAATAACAAAAATAGTAAAAAAATTTAATCATTGTTAAGTGAGATATAGTTTTAATGTATGATATTCTCTTAATGAATTTTTGCAGGGATAGTTATTTCCCTTTTATTTAAAATATTGTCTTATAAGGTGTATATAGGCCAAATATTCATTTGGAATTAAACTTGTATCTCCTCTGTGTTGTTAAAATTTCTCCATAATTTGAATCACTTAGGATTTTAAAAAATATATACAATCCATAAATAAATAACATAATTGATTCTTCTTTATGACCTCATGAAAGCTAAAAATAAAGAAATAAATTTAAATATATATTTTTACCCAACTTTCTATTCATGACAACTAACCCCCAACCCCATACATGATCTTACCCCTAATACATTTAAGAAAATATTATTAGAATTATCCTCTTATCCTTTATATCTAGTGATATATCTATCTATTTTTCAGCAATAATAAATACTCCATTATGAATTCACATCAACTATGATATTGCCTATTCAACGATACCCCTAGGAAATAACCATGCTCATATGAAAAATATAATGTTGTGGAACATGTATGAAACTAAGGCCCACATCAATAAATGAAACACTAGCATCGAGCACAATAGATATTTTGAATATACTCTAACTAAGAACTATAATGAGTACTCTACATGACATATGCATTAGAGGGCTATTCTCCATTAGATGGAGTGGAAACTTCTACCATACCTTTAATTCCTCGTGATATTTTTTTTTGCATTCATTCTTACCATGCTCGACCTCTAAATATGTAGTATATATATCACTTTCAGTTGTCACCATAAACAAAACATGTAGAAAGCCTCTCCCAAATTTTAATTTATTGGAATTTGCATGATCAACTTCAACTCTATGTTTGTGTTGAGTAGTTTGGATATGTATTTAATAGAAATAGATATTTTAATATAGATACATATATCTTAACAATGGTTAATTAGCTCCTTCATGTTGTAATCCAGCTAAAGTGGTAGAAATAATGGCATTTACTTGTTGAAGACCAACACTAATCATTAAAGTGAACAAGGGTTCATGCTACAATTTACAAAATTTTGCCTCTTAAAATACATCATAAATGTAGAGAATATTTTAATGAAATATTTATTTTCTCAATTATAAAGAATTTTATGAAACAATAAATTGTCAAGGAAATTTTTAATTTCCTTCTAATTTAATATGGGATAGTTACACTTTGAAGTCATTATTTATTACATGATTTTTTAGGATAATAAGAAATATAAAATAATCAATGTTGATGTTAATTTAACATGATGGTGGGACCATAATTAACATATTTCCTCTTGCTCCCTCCATCCTCTGGTTTTGTTTGAACTTCTTGTGCACATGGTGGAATCTTCCCTAGGGGTACCCCAGGGGCCCCCTCTACCTAAGCCAAACCCACGCCTTACCTTGTGTCTTGCAAACTCGTGTCCCTTGGGAGACACTCCTGGCAAGATAGTTCTTTTGACTGTGGATTCCTTGGAGCAACATGTGTTGTCAGCTGATGTGTCGGCGATTGTGATTCCTTCTTATTCCATTGGGTGGAAAGATGTCTTAACCAATAGTAAACAAGGGGCTACCCCTCTGCCTCCTCTTGGGGATGAGGTTGTAGTGTCACAGATGGACTTTTCTATTTCTGACTCAGTCAGTGATAGGATTCTCTCGTCCATGGAAAATGCAGTTGTGGGTAGGTTTCTATCCTTTCGACCCACTATGGATATGGTTCGGAAATGGGTAGCTATTAAGTGGTGGCTCAAGGGAAGTGTGGAGATCTGTGTTATGTCAGGTGGACTTTTTCTTTTCAATTTCACGGCGTCTGAAGATCTTGTCTTAGTTTTGTCTACTAGACCTTGGGTCTATGGAAAACACAACTTGGCCTTATGTTGCTGGAAGTTGGGGTTTAACCCGGAGGTGGATCTAAATAAGTCTGCTTCGGTTTGGATCCACCTTCCTAGGTTGTTGCTTGAATACTGGGATGATTCTATCTTTAAGAGCATTGGAGATTCTTTGGGTAACTTTATCACCTATGACTCCATAACTAGGTTGAAATCCAAGTTAGTATTTTCTTGATTCTGTGTGAATATTAACAAATCTTTACCGAATACTATTAAACTCTGCTCCAAGTTTGGATCCTGCATCCAACCAGTGTGCTATGAAAATGTGGTGGTCTATTTTCAAAAGTTTGCCAAACCTGGGCATCTAATTTTTTACTGCAAGTATTCCTTTAATAAGGACCCTAACATTAGGGTCTCTTTTTCTCCTTTTGGTCCTACTCCAGGGAGTACTGATGCTTACAAAGATGGCACTTCTCCTTTTTCTACAATCATTCCTAGCAAGGAGGCCCCAATGTTGGAATCAGGAGCTATTAGTGAACCCCCTATCCCATGAGATCTTTCTTTTGGGTCTAGGACAAAGATTGATCTAGCTGAAGGTCTAGCTAAGATGTCCCTAACTAAGAAAGTGGCTAATGTTGTTCAGGAAGTAAATCCAACTTCTAACATGACTCTAGAGGATGAAGTTTTTGTTGGTGGTGCACTATTAAAGGTGGACTCTGCTTGTACCAGTGAGACTGTTGGTGAAGAGGGTGAAATTTGGGAGGATTTGGGATTGGGTGGAGCAACTGGTCTCATCATGGAGGATTCTTCCCAGGTAGCTATTGCAGATGAGGAGAACTGGATAACCCTGAAGAAGAGGGGAAGGAAGAAAAAGGTTGATGTGGGGGGAGACTCAAAGCCAGGAAGGCCTAGCCATAGATCCACCCACCTGCAAGAGACCACAAATTATATTTCTTTGGGAAAACATAATACATTGGAAGTGTCTTCAAACAAAGGTCAAAAATGAAGGTAATGTCTTGGAATGCGTGGGGGATGAATAGCTCCCATAAGCAATTGGCGTTGAAGAACTATGTTCTAGAACATAAGTTAGATGTCCTGCTCCTACAAGAAACTAAAATGAAGAAAGTAAATTTTGAGAATGTTGCTAAGTATTTTTGAACAAGGTCATCCTTCTCTTATAGTGATGTAGATGGGGCCTTTGGTGGTCTTGTTGTACTCTAGAACCCCTCCAGATTTAGGGGTACTGTACTGTTTTGCTGCAGGAATAGTGTTGTTGTTTTGTTTAATTTCCCTAAGGGCTCGTGGTCTATTATTAGTGTTTATGCACCCAACATCAGGAATGCTAGAGTTTCTCTTTGGTATTTGTTGGCTAACTAGATTAAAAATAACAATGGGTGGTTGGAGACATTAATTCCCCACTATTCCCCTCTGAGAAATGTGGTGGGTTGATTGACTACTCTAACAGTATGGCTGACCTGGCTAGCTTTTTGAGTTCTACGGACCTAATTGATATTGATTTTTCAGGCCAATCTTTCACCTGGTCTAACAAATGTATGGGTAAAGACCTGATTCAAGTTTGGTTGGACAAATTCTTGTGCTTCAACAACTGGTACAGTCGGACTAGGGCCTCTTTGTGGGCTCTTCCTAGGATGATTTCTGAAGACAACCTCATGTGACCAGTCTGTTGTTAGTCCTTTTCCTTTCCACTTTGAAATCATGTGGAATTCCCACCCTGATTTCAAAATGAAAATTTTTAAATGGTGGAATATTTTGGTTCGTGAGACCCCATGTTCTAAATCTCTTTTAAATTAAAGCACATTAAATGTATGGTGAAGGGCTGGAATAAAAGGGTCTTTGAGGATGTATTTCAACAGAAAAGAATCTCAGGGGATAAGCTAAAATTGATTCAAAAGAGAATGGAGGAGGGTGATACCAGCCTCTCCACTTGCATCCAAGAGAAAGAGTGTCGAGGAGAATGGGAACAAATTCTCGAGAAAGAGGAAATTTTCTGGAAGTAGAAATCCAAGGTTCAATGGCTAAAAGAAGGAGATAGGAATACCTCTTTCTTTCATATTTTTGTTGTTAAACATAAGAGGAGAAACCAGATAAACAAGTTGCATAATTCCTAGGGTGAGGTGGTCTGTTCAGCCCCCCCATATTGGTTTGGTGGCTATAGACTACTTCCATAAGGCCTATGTGGCACCGGTTGATGCTCCTAACCTGACTCTCAATAGTTTGATACTAGACTCGTTACCAGAATTAATTTCTCAGACTGAAAATATAGGGATTCTTAGTCTTGTCACACCTGAGGAAGTTAAGATGGCTACTTTTAGCATGGGGGCATTCAAAGCTTCAGGCCCTGATGGTTTCCCACTGGCCTTATTTTAGATCTTTTCGGAGATCGTTAGTGAAGATCTTATTCTTGCTACTTGAGATTTCTTTAAGACGGGTAAGATTCATAAGAAACTAAATCACACTTTTATCACACTTATCCCCAAGATAGTTGATCCTCAACATATGACTGAATTTCGACCGATCAGCCTATGCAATACTTTTTATAAAATCCTCTCCAAAATTTTGGTTAACTGTATCAAACCGCTTCTTGAAAAAATTATTAGCCCAACTCAGAAATGTTTTGTGCCTGGTAGGCATATCCTTGATGCCACCATCACAACACATGAACTAATCCACTCCATGGATAGATGTAACTATGCTAGTATGGCCCTTAAACTTGACATATCCAAGGCCTATGATAAAGTGATATGGAATTTTGTCCCCAAAGTCCTTGCTAAGTTTGGCTTTAATCAATTTGTGATCAATCTAATTATGGAATGTGTCACTACGGTAAATTACTATGTTTTGTTTAATAGATCCCCCTTTGGGTTTTTTCATACTGGGAAAGGTTTCAGATAGGGGGATTCCCTATCTCCCTATTTATTCATAATGGTGGTGGATGTGCTAAGAAGGAACTTCTCCAAAATGCTAGTGGAGGGGGCAATCAAAGGGATCAAAGCTACTACTAATCTTCATCCAATGGTGATTCAACAATTTGTGGGCGATACTTTTCTATTTAGGAAAGCCTTGGTGCTAGAAGCCAGGAAATAGAAAAATTGTCTCAACAACTATGTGGCTTGCTCAGGGAAATGCATCAACTACAACAAAAGTATGATTTACTTCTTTAACAACACTCCTAATTTGCAGGTCCAGGTCACTGCTATTCTAGGCTGCTAGAGTGGATCCCTACCTTCAGTCTATCTTGAGTTACCCCTAACTATCAAAGAAGTCACTCAAGAGTTTTGTTAATCCATTTTGGAGAGGATTCAACGTAATCTTGCTAGGTGGAAAGGTTCTTTACTCAGCCATGTAGGTAAGCTTCAGCTTCTATCTGTTTTTCTTCAAGGTATCTTGGTTTTCTTCTTATCCCTATTCAAGATGCCTAGATAAATTGCTGAAAAATTCAAAAAAATCCAAAGGTCCTTCCTCTGGTTTGGTACAAAGGAAAAAAAAGAAACTTTCTCTAGTTAAATGGGATAAGGTTTTCCAACCAAAAAGTTGTGGTGTGCTTGGAATAAGAACTATTATTGTTTCTAATAAAGCTCTCATGGCCAAGGTGGGGTGGCATCATCTGAGGGATAAAAAGGATTTGTGTGAGATAATGAATGCTAAGTATCTTTTGAACAAACCTCTGGTTGACTGCCTCTCAGAGGCCCACCCTTAAGGGTCTCTGGTTTGGAAGGGAATTTGCAGCGTTTAGGATCTTTTGAGAAAAGGGATCAAATGGAATATTGGTCATGGAAGCAAAATCAGATTCTAGGAAGACACTTGGTTGGTTGACTTTCCCCTAGATTCTTCTGAGTACAAAGTCCTTATGGGTCAGGCTATTCAAGTGTTTGGCATACATATTAGTGACTACCTAATAGGGCCTTTGGGAGCTAGGAAATGGAAGGAGATTAGTAGTTGTTGTCCTTTATCCCTAAATCTGTGTATTCTTGCTAAATTCCTGAAGAAGTTAATCACTCTTACTAGAATACCCCCTTCCCCATAGGGGGATGAGTTCTTCTAGATCCATGATCACTAGGGTGATCTTACTGTGAAAATTGCTTACAAACAGTTGACGGACTAGGGTGTGGTGAATACTCTATGGAAGAAGATCTGGAATCAATACATGATACTGAAAGTTAATTTCTTTTGGTGTATTGTATGCCATAACAGAATTCTTACACAAGACAACCTAAGGATAAGGGGATTCCAAATCCCCAATAGATGTTTTTTTATGTAAAAGCAATGAAGAAATTATGTCTCATTTGTTGTTACACTGCCCCTTTGCTTTGGAAGTGTGGGAGTTGGCATTTGAGAGATTAGGGATTTAGTTGATTATGTGTAAAGATATCATATCTTTCATTTTAGGTTGGTCTAGTCCCTTTTCCCATCCTTTAATGGTGGAAATCTAGAACAAAATTCCTTGCATTATTTGTTGGTGCTTATGGAAAGAGAGAAACAACAGGATATTCAGGAACATTGAGATGAACCCAAAAGAGGTTTTTGGCATTAGGGCTCAGCTCATAGAGGAAAATATTTCTCTTTTAAATGGTAAAATCTTAGATATTGGTTCGGCTGAGATGGAAATAAGCATGGCTAAAGTTTGGCACCAGAACCTGGATGCCAATTCATATGATAACTCTAAAATTCTTGCCAGGAGGGCTACTATTTGGAAACCACTAGATGGAGGCTAGTTCAAACTTAATTTTGATGGGGTTGCTAAAGGCAACCTAGGAAGAGCAAGTATTGGAGGAGTGATTAGAGATCACAAAGGTTGTTTAGTGATTGGCTATGCTGGGGGGATTGGTATTCACTCTTCTATGATAGCGGAAGCTCGTGCACTATTAAAAGGCTTACAGATAGTTGTTTCTCTGGGGATTGAGAACCTTCACATTGAAGGGGACTCGAAGTCCATTATTGATGCTCTAAATTGTGGTAGACTGCTAGGATGGAACACTAAGGATATTCTTCTTGACATAAGGTTCCTTGTGTCAAAGCTAAATTTAAAAGTGGCTAGTCATATCTACAGAGAGGGCAATCATGTTGCTAATACCCTGGCCAATTTAAGCACACACTGTAAAATATCCAAATGTTAGCATGATTTAAGTCTTTTTTTGCCAAACATTCAAACTATTATAGTTAAGGAACAAGCCCTTACTTGACCAATGATGACTACAACGCATTTGCTTAGCTAGATCATTGGGGAACCCACTTGCTTATTATTCAGGTTGTGTGGTCTTCTTGAGGTGATGAGATGGATGATGAGTTGTATTGAAGGGATGGATTGCAAGTGGATCTTTTCAAATTATAACATGAAGCCTGATTTAAATAAAGAAATTATGATTTTCTGTGGCAAGTACCGATTGATTAATTCTAACCTGGTCTATACTTGGCATAATCTCCTTATGGGGACCTGCTTAAACTCTCAGATTTTCAAATTCGTGTTTTTTTTTTATTTTTATGTGACCTATAATTATGATACTAAGCTCCTTATTAGGCTTTTTTAGTCCTCATTTTTGCTTTTGCACCTTTTAGCTTCCTCCGATGGGTTCTCTAAAGTTTTATGACCTTTTAATGTCATCAAATTAGAGATTTCTAACTATAGGCCTATGGCTAGTTTGCCTAGATTTATGTGCTTTTGTGATGTGGAAGGAAATCCTTACCTTCCTAGCTTGTCCTTCCTTATTTTTTGTTTGTACGATATGATACCAATTTATGGCTCCACTAAGATGTCTTTGGGAAAGCTTCTTGCTTGTGTGTGTGACCTGTCTATTGGGTTAATTATCAAATTTGGTCATTCATGGCTTAAATTTCTTATTGTGTGGGGTTTTTTCACATGGCTATTATCTCTAATCTTTTGTTTCATCAGAGTTCTTGGTTATACTATGTAAAGTGTGACATTATGAGAGGAGAAAGAGTGTGGACTAAGCCAGATAACTGCAATGAATTTCACAGGGATCCACTTGTCTAGCATATTTGTGTTGAAGGTGGCATTGCTCCTCTCATGGAGAGGCTGGTGGGTCATGACCCTAATCTATCCACTCAATTCATTAATTCGTGGAAGAATCATGTTTCCATGGGTGGCATCTCCTTCATGGTGGAGGAGCAAGTTATTGCACAAGCGATGGTTCTGCAGAGCACGGGTATGAAGCACCCTAAGCATTCCAAGACCCAGGATAATGAGAACATGAACAATTTTTTCATTGGCGAGGAGGCACCAGTGCGCAACCAGTCTGGGTTTGAACGAGAGGCTCTTCTGAAGCCGTGGGACCAAGTGTGTCTGGCTTTGATGAAGTATGTCATGTTGGAAGGAAGGTACAAAACTTACTTCTACCATTTTCCTTTGTTAAATAACCTTAGACATAAAGTTCTTTTGAGATTTCCCTTCTTCCTGCTGATTGACCTCAAAAATTCTGTTGAAAAGTGTATTGCCTCGACTACTGCTAACCCCAACGAGCCTACTCCTCTTTCGCTCCATCAGGGTCTTATTCGTAGACTTTACCATTTTCATCTTGCTCTTTGCCTACCTAAACCTATTTTGGTCGTTTGTATTGAAGAAATTGAGAACCCCACTATGCCCAAATTATCTCTGGTCGAGTCTAAAGGCCCTGTTAAAAAGAATCACCTAGTCCATGTTGAGAAACCTAACCCTCCTAAAAAACTCCAAGGTATTGAGGGTGTTGCCCAAGCCAGTGCGGCGGTTAGCCTATGTGACCTTAAGTCTACTCCTGTTAGGACTCCTGGTAAACCTAGTCTGAAGAAGAAGGGTAAGGAGGAGAAGGTGCCTCCAATTAAAGGGAAGCATGTTGTCCGCAAGGATTCCTTGGGAGATTTAGTGGTGGTGGAAACTGTGGTTGTTGGCGGTGATGCAATTATAAGACGTTAGGGCATACTTGCTAAGAACAAAAAGAAAGTGTAGGTTAGAGACCTGGACACCGAGGAGGAGCTATCAGTTAGCAAGGATAGTCGTGTGGAGGTGGTCTCAGAGGACTAGATAAGTGAGAAAGCAAGAGGACCCCCATCGATTCCTGACTTGGGTGGTGATCTACAGGAGGTTTTGGCCTCCCACTCTTTGGATCTGATGGGGATGGAGCAGAATGTTCCTAAGTACACTGCGAGCAGTGGGGAGGAGGTTGGTGCGCTGAAAGAGAGATTGGACATCTTGGACAAAAAGTTGCATGGGATGACTCGCTTCACGGGTAGGATGATCCACTGTGTCACTAGTACCATATCAGCTGCTATGAAGGATGAGTTGGAGATGAAAAAGATCGAGGACCACCCTGAATGGGTTGGAGATGATATGGTTCAGCTATTGTCGAAGAACTGGGAAAAAGCTAGCTAGTCTACTGCTAGTTGGTTGTTGGTCCATGTGTGTTGTTGATCTACATCCTATTTTGGTTATGTTTTTTGGTGTTTAGGTTTGTTTAATGTTTTGTTGTTCTAGAACTTTTTGGCCCTTGGGGCTCTCCGTGTAGGGTACAACACCTTGTAAATGCTGCTTATCATATCAAAAAATCTAAATTCAAATTTTCAATTGGTCTAGATAACTGGTTAAAAAGTTACAAGTTCAACAAAAGTTCAACATATAAGGTTTTGTCAGTTTTTTGTGTAATAAGTATGACCTATTTAGTTAGTGCTCCTTCGCGAATTTGTGTTAGGACTTGTGGTTTTGGGAGAATATTTACAAGTGTCTATGCATTGAGATTTCTAGTTGGCATGATATTTGAGATCCACTTGTCTTATGATTGGCGATCAGTTGAAGTATTTTGATTTTAGGTCCTATGCTTGACCGACCTAAAATATGTAAAGGGTTGTAGAGTTTAGTGATTTGATGTGAATGTAAGAGGGAGCTATTATAGGTCCATGCCAACCTATATCACATGTGTTGTGGCATGAAGGTAATTTAATTTGAATTGGGTGTCAACAAGGCACGTTTTGCATTTCTTTGGGTGGCATCTAACTAGGCCGACCTAATTGGTGGCTACAATGGAGCTAATATATATAGAAGATCATTTTGAGTTTGTGATGACAATGATTTTTGATAGAGATATGATCTGAATACAAGTGGTAAAGGGAAATTTTGTAAAGGATTGAGAAAAGGTTGTGCTTGAATGTAATATTGAGTAGAAATTTGTATTTTGTATCAGGCGAAGTGTTTTGAGCTTCAAAGGAATTGAATTCAGCATATGTTAGGTGCACTTTGTATTAGTTCAAATATTGATTGTGTAGCCACTTTCTCTATCTTTCTTTTCTTTGTGAACAGTGAATTCACTTGGATAGTGAGTCCACCTGGCAGTGAACCTTTCTATAATATCTTATAACCGGTTATAACATATTGTGAGCTAATCCTCACTGTGGTTTTTCTCACTTTGGGTTTTCCACATAAAAATCCTCGTGTTCATGTGTTGTATGTGCTATGGGTTGTTTATGCTTTCATTTATGATAATTGCTAAGTATGTTGTGATAATTCGATGGTTAGTAATTAAATGGTTTTTAGGAATACTGAATCACCCCCCCTCTCAATATTTCAGGTGTTCAACAATGCATTCCTTACCAATAGAAAATAGTAACTTGTCATGCTACGTCATGAATCAATTTGTAAAAAAAATCCCAAACTACATGTTGAGACTATATTTTATTCTAAATGCTTAATTTACAAAAAATAGATAATTGAATTTTCTATCATATTGAACAAAAATTTCTCATCAACCATGCAGGTCCAAAGAATGCTCTCATTGAGATTGAAAATTCACTTGAATATAGTGATAAACATACCAAATCACTAACCATTTGTAATTATCAATTTAAGAAACACTTTCCAATTTGCAAATGAAAAGAAACTCCAAGCCTAAGATATAATGAAATTAGATTAATTGTAAAGTAACTAACAACCACATCCCTAGTTGGTAGAGCCTTGTGACAAATATCCAATTTGTAATCTGTAGAATAAAAACCCATTTTGATAAATCAACTATAAGTTTAAGATAAAATCGCAAAAGAAAATCATGATCACACATTATGTAGAATAAAAACCTATGTTGACAAAGCACTTTGATATAATTTTTAAAGATGGAACCTGCTTCTTGTCTTCAACTAGAAAACCACTAAGTATATAATAGAACATAGTAATAAATTAAATAAAAAAATATAGATTTACAAATTCCATACTTTGCTCCATTTATTAAAAAAAGAACAATGAGTTTTTGAGATGGAGTTTGTACTTTGCTCCATTTATTAACAAATAATTGTGTGGATTAATTGAGACGTTTTTACTCCTTGATATGCCTACAAATGTAGTGTATTGAAAAAAATTAAGGAAATGGTGAATGAGAAGTCAACCAAATTTGAGAGACAAACATCTATAGATGATTTTATTGGAAAATGCAGATGGAATAGAGCTTATAAAACTTCCTTTTACTTTTGTTGTATCAAAATGTCACTACTTCAAAAGTTCAACATAATATATGGCACAATTGGCACTTGTCCTGAGAACCAAACAAACAAGAAATGGACAAGCTTAGCTTTGCTCAGGATTCAGCTGACACGGTTTTAAATTGCCGACAGTCCACTATATCGTTCATTTTTGTTTTTTTCCATTTCAGGCGTGGAAAAAGAAACCTTCCTTGATACTATGAAATCTCTTTTTAAAGAGACGTCAACGGTGGTGGCCTTGGACTGAGAAACAGATAGTTTCATACCATTGATGGGGATAACCAAATGGGTTGTTGGAGATACACATTATGATTAATTTCCAGATGCTCCATTAAAAAGGCATAAACAAACAAGAGAGGGACAAGTTTGGTTTTGCTGAGCATCCATTGATATCTTAGGCGTGGAAAAACAAGATTTGCTTAGTACTCTGCAATCTTTTTTTATAGAGACGTTAACGGAGGTGGCCTCACCCACATTACTTTTGGCACATTCTAAGAAATAGATGGTTTGACACGTAATCTTTTTCCTTTAAATGGCGATGACAAAATATTATATTCAATTGCTTTAAGCTCAGCCAATTAGTTTGCATGATATATCCTTCCTTTTTTTCTCTGATAGATAAAAATAGATTTCAACTGTAGGAATCAGAATCAGGTAGCGGCCTCCCTATAAACTGCAGTGCGTCTGGTAAACTTCTTTCATATGATCGGTGATGCTGCCGCAACACACCCTCCAGTGGGGAGACTAGACCTCGTGACTTCTTGCCTGCAACAGGATGCTTTAGCCAAACGAGCTAGGCCCACCACTCGATTTCAATAGATTTTGTTACTATATCCTTCTCGACTATAATTCTTTTTCATTCAGGCACCTTTTAAGTAGATAAGGGATTGGAAGTTGCATTTGAATAGGAAAGAATAAGATATATAACTCTCTTGGTTTCTCTGAGGATAAGGTCATCTCTCTATGCAGTCCGGGCCTAGTTTATGATTTAAGATATATAATAAAAAATATGTATAAACTTACAAAATCTTATATGTATTGGTTAGAATTTTCTATAGTTGTCGGGATTCTCCATTATGGGAACATAGACAATGTACCATTCCCAGTACCCAAAATTTCCAGTGAATCATTTACATATAAAATAGTCGTCTCCTTATTCATTTAACTCACGTACCCTAATTTGATTGGCGTCCCCGTCCCCATCCCCAAACCAGTACAAGTACCCTGCGTATCTTGGTAACTATGGAATTTTCATCTATCACTTCTATTATTCGATCTACTTTGTAGTTAGAATATTTTTTATTTTATAATGTGGCTATTTATTTGATCATTTGAATTATCATTTATTTTAAACTCTTCATCAAGTTATAGTATATTTTCTATTATTGGTCAAGGCAATGCTTTAATTACATTAAAACTTTGTAGTCATCTTTGTATCTTTTTATCTCTATTGATATTATAGTTAAATGGTAAAGGATTGAACTCTCCCAAAATATTATATTCAAGACACTCAATATAATCTCTAAAAGAATGCATTATATTGGCAACACTAACTGTTTCATCTAAATCTAATATAATTTCTAAGCATTTTAAGGTTCAACATTCCAAGCAAAGAATCATAGATTCTTGTAGCTATGACAAATCCCCAAAAGCATGGCACATGATACTTCCCATCTTCAACTAGTATGGCTACTAAATGTAGGCCATTCCCTCCAATCAGTACAATGGTTATTGTTCCTTCTTATTTGCATGCATTATATACAGAAATCAAGTTTTAGTTATAAGCTTGGGACTATTATTCTTTTGCTTACATTTTAAGATAAATACCACTCGGAGCAACTAATTGTACCTATTATGGTAGCCTCTAACTTGGTCACCTAGGAGAGATGAGAGATATGAATCTCCTTATTGATCATGCCCATCAAATAGGGATCTTGATATTGAGGATAAGTTGGGAATTCTCTCATGTAGGTATTATAGGATATAGGATAGAGTTGTTCTTTTCTCAACCCATTCTCCCTAGTAACCCATCAATCCCCTTTTCTAGCACTTTATCCTATCTAAAATCAAAAAAATCAATTGTTAGTTTTTCTCCTTAATTGACAAATTCCTTTGATATAGTTTTCAAATTTGGAATCTACTTATTGTCTTATATTGGGAAAGTACGAGATATATTGCAATACATAATAAAAAATACAACATAAGAAAAGTATAAATTTACTAATTCCATGGCTCTCAATCTTAGCAAAAATTATATATCAAATTTTTAAAAACTAGTGTCGTCTCATTATCAATATCCACATCTAATTGAAAAAATACTACTTCTAACTCCAATTCAAGGAATTTCTTTCAATACATTATAATTAGAGATTACTATCCTGGATGATCAATTGATTAGGTGCCAACAAAATAGAAAGTTTTAATGCTCTTTTCTAGAAAAATCTTGGACTTATATTTCCCTCAGGTATCAATGTGATTATATAAATCATAGATATGACATAGGCCCTTTATACAAGCCTTAGAGTAAATAAGGGGGAAAAAACTATATATTGAGCTGGATTTTATAGTTATATGTTGAGATAGGTGTAATTTTGATTCATAATTAATTTATTAGTAATAACAAAATTATAGGTAGCGATTTTCAACCAAGATAGTTTACTTGATTTTTCACAAGTTCAAAAACATGTATTCATGATTGATATGTTGATTTCACAATTACAGGAAGCAATCATGTCTTGTGTGTGTGGTAGAGAACTCATTATATGTTATATCATATAATTTGCTCTCATATAAAGGTATTAATTAAACAACATATAGTGCTCCCCTCTTAATGTAACTAGTGAATCTTGTAACTAGCATACATATATTAAATATTAATATATATAAAATACGCCGAGAGTTATCTTTTCTCGAGGCACCTATTTTCATCAACTTATTCAAAACAACAATAAACTGCCCATATGCTATCATCGTTTCAATCAATCAAATAATATATGAGCAAAATAAATCAACTGGAAAGACTCAATAGTGAAATAAAGCCAGAAAAGACTCAATAGCACATTAGAGGTTAAACACAAAGATGCTTAGTTGTCTTATGAGTTCCCCATGAAATTTGAATTGACTGGTTTTAATTATAATTTAATTTTCAATACATATGTCCAATTTCTTCTTTAAACAAACGTGATACAATTGTCAATTAAGATAAAATCAAATATTAAATTTATGTATTTTCTTCACAAAGATACAAGATAAGGTAACCAAACACTAGTTTTGATTTTAACACGTATTAAGAAAATGTAACCTTGCCAAGTTCCAAACCAAATGAGCCATCAACTTGGGAGACTTTCCATCCCACTCAATAATAAAACAACCACAAATAAAAAGCAATAAACCTTACGACTCGTTGAATATTTGTTTTGTTTTACTATAACAACATATTATAACAATGTAATTGGTTTCAACAGGACTAAAGCCAAATTCAAGTGAATCCAAAAAATTTAAAGCCAAACCTGTGAGAAATCCAACTCCAGGAGAAAAAATCCAAGCCGCAACCATGAAGTTTTGAAACGGTTATAATTCAACCTCCTCTTTTAATAGAGGTCTTCATGAATTCAAAGATAAGAACATCTAAAGAAAGTTGTGAATAAAACAGATTTAAAACAGCTTTAAAAACAAAACTAAAAACTAAAAACTATTAAAAAATAAATAAAAATAAAATAAATACACTATTGAAAAATAAACAAATAAATTACAAATAAATACATTGAAATTTCTTATAATTATAAAAAATATATTTGTGTTACTACTATAAATAAATAAATAAATTTCACTCTAAAAACTTAAAAATTTATTTTAATGAGGTCTTATGAATTTGTGAATAAAATCTTTAAAACTGCTTTAAAAACAAAGCAAAAAAACTAAAACTATTGAAAAAAACACTATTGAAAAATAAACAAATAAATTACAAATAAATACATTGAAATTTGTTATAATTATAAAAATATATTTATGTTACTACTATAAATAAATGTTCACCCTAAAAACCTAAAAAATTATTAAATGACAGGTATTTAGTTTTAATTTTTTTTTTAATTGAATTTATTTTAAAATCTAAAAAAGCAACATTACCGCCACTTGCGTAATACGCCTCTTAGGGTAATTGTTTTTATTTTACTTTAATTTATCTTTTTAACATTCAAAATACAAATAATGTACAAATATATATTATAAAATAAAAAGAATCTTTATAATTATAATATGAATGATGAAATACTATTGCAATGAGAAAAAATGATGAAAATAAGTGCCTCAAGAAGGATAACTCTCGATGTATTTTATATAAATAACAATGTTTTTGATAAGGAAAAATAGGTTTTGAAGGGGCCCTGAAACCCTTTACAAAAACAAAAAGCTGCAAAAGAAACTAAGCAATAAAAACTAGTAGCCAAAGACACCAAAATGCTAACAAAAGATAAAACATAAGGAACCCGTCAGCAAAACAATAGAAAAAACATTAGCAACCCTGTTGATCCAACAAAAAAGGAACACATTAGCTACAAAAAATTTTCCAAGACATTCACTAAGGCCATATTCTCCTTAATGACCCCCTCCTACATATCCACAACATCCTTGAGCTCATCCACAGAAACAACAACTCTCTTTGTAGTCTTGCTTCTTGTCCTAAGACACGACCCAACCTGCACATCTTTCTCCAACATTGGAGTAGGCTCCTTAGCTTTCTCCACTTGGTTCGAGCAGTTGATCTCATCAATTACTTTCTCTAAATCACCCAAGTCAAAAGGTTTACCCATCCAATTAAGGGATTTCTAATTTAAAATAGAGAGCCCCCTAGCTATAGTCTTCAGAGAGTTATTGCTCATATTAACCACAGTTCTTAAATCATCTAACATCTTACCAGTTTTCTCCTCGAGTCTGGCAACACAATCCTCTAAAATTTTATTCACCAGCATTTCTAAAGAGGAGTTCCTTTCTTCATGAGAAACCCCCAGATGATCTGCATCAATAACCAAATTATCCAGCATGATGTTCATAGTTTTAACTTTTCCTTTAATGGCCCATTCCTTCTGATTTTGTGCGGAGCATAGCAACACAAACCTCCTGCCAATTTTCATCTCAATATTGAGCTCCTTAACCTCAGAAAACAACCACTTCACCAGAGACAACAAATTCTGCATACCATCCTCGGCCATCTTACAAAACATATTCATATTCACATCATCCCAATTAATAGGAGGTTGAACATTTAGCTCAATGTTACCAAGAGCATCAGACTGATCCAATTTATGCTCCTCATCCTCTTCGATAGGGGAGTCCTCAACCTCAACCACTTCCACTTTAATCCACTCCTTATCAGGAAAGTTAGCTAAATCAGCTAACACTTCCAACCGTTCCAATTTAACAACCCTTTCAACAGGAGAAAACCCCTGAGAATGCTTGACCGATTCCATCTCCTACATCTCCATAGGTCCGAGCCCATCCAACAACTCATTAGTACCATCATTGAAATCACCACCAGGAACTTTCAAACACAAACCCTCAACATCAAGAGCCTTAAGACCAGCCGCAGAGGAAATTTCCCCCTTCCCAGGAAAAGGATCCCCAATAGAGACATTCTCAACATCAATATTAACAAAATTATTCTCACCACCTTTCCCAAAAGGGCTATCCTTCACACAACCTTCACCAGGAGACAATGATGGTTTCTCACTAGAACCCAGAGCCACCTCCATCTTCCTCTTAGCTGAAAGTTTTCTTTCTTGGAGCCTTTAGATTTCCCTTTTGAAGTATTTCTCATAGACTTCGCCATGGTATCCTACAACTCCACATCCATTTCATAGCCCTTGCTCCACTCTGCTGAGTCTTCTTCCCCTTCCTCATAGCCACCTTCATCCACATACATTTCCTCAAACTCTGATTCTTCATCCTCAGAACTCCCAACCCATTCTATGGCAGAGTCTCCAGTATCATAACCATAGTTTTTAACAACCTTCTTACCAGGAGTTTTAGGAGAGATCGCAATTAACTTAAGCTTTATGTGAGAAAACAAGAGATTCATAAGACCCTCATGTAAAACCACCTTCTTAGGGTTTTTCTGTGATATTCAATGCTCTTTTCCATGGAAATTAGTAGGTAGAAAGGAAAGGAGACCAACACTTTGTGCCTAAAATGATTCAAAAGCATGAAATGGTAGCTATAAACAACATAGAATCTACCTTCAAGAGTAAAATAGTGCATTATGCCCAACACAAGATCCCTCCATAATGACTTCAAAGACTTACGAGTGTAGACACCACTCCCAATTTCTCAGAGCTTCTTCTTCTCATCGAATTTGAAAAAATTCGCAAAGGCCTTCTTAGCAGCTCCCCTATCCTTGTAAAATTTCCTCCTAGTGACCACCAGACTAGTGGCCTCTGCTATAAACTCCTCATCAATTTTAAACTCCACACCCTTATAACGCAACGACCTCCCATTCCAACCTTTCACAAAAAAATCAGTAGCATCAGCGTCCGGACCTTGAATTCTCTACATGAACTACATTACCCTACCTAGCTCCAAATGTTCCCAAACTTTAGGAATATTCTAAAATTCCTCACAAGAACTTGGTTTGATTCTACAACAGTCTCCGCCCATGGAAACATGAAAAGTTGCAGAACCCAACGGTACCAAAGAATTAAGAAAATGTGAAATAAACCAAACTCTCCACAAAACAACACAAATTACACCCACAATACGTGTGGGATTAACATTCAAGGTACTTCCCTTCCAACACTGCCAGGCCTTCATAATATGGAAACCAAGGCAATAATAATGAATCAAACAAGCCAAAGGCTCATCATTCATATCTCGACTATGAAATATTATGAGGAGCCTTTCCCCAAAAACATCAGTTTTTAAAACAAGCTAGTGGCTCATCATTAGATATACATTTGAGATTAAGAGGAAGAGATTCAAACGAACCCCAATCAACTCTTTCCACCACACCCACGTTGGAAACACCATCAACCAACCTATTAGCTTCACAGAAAACATGTGAGACTTGAATTTCCTCAAAATAATTTAATATAGCAATAGAATCATTAATAAAATGAACAATAGACCATGAGGGAGGGATATTTTTCAAGAGGCAATTTATAACATTAAGAGAGTCCCTCTCCAACCAAAGTTTATAAACCCCTTGATTTTTAGCCAAAACAAGGCCATGATAGGCTGCTGCTGCCTCCGCAAAATGGTTTGTCTGGTTTCCCAAAGGGAGCGCCACCACGGAGTCATCACGTAACACTCCTCCACAACTAGCAGGCCCCGGATTTCCCTTAGACATTCCATCAAAGTTAACTTTAAACCATTTGATCGCTAGAGCCTTCCATCAAACCCCCTCCCTAGGTTCTTTCAAAATTTTCACCAGATTAGAAAGATCACAGGAAAGGTTCCATCTCTTACCCACAAGCAGATCATAGGCAGACACCAACACTTTCAAATTAAAGGAAGGAATCCTCAAGAATTTAGACAAGAAATTCTCCTTTATAGCATCAAAGATTTTATAGGCTAGCCTAAAGGGCGATAGTTCATGTTGACAGAAAACCCTGTTGTTACGTTCCTTCCAAACACCCCAACCAACATGTGGAAAAATAAGAGACCACAACATAGAAAGGGCAAGATTAAGAGAAGGAGACACCCATTGAGAACATAATTCAGCAAAGGATGCAGGAAACACCCACGCTATCTCCTACAGATTAAAAATATGACACCAAACATCCCAAGTTAGCTGCAGCCAGTTAGCAAATGAAGACAATCCTCCACTTTTTCCTTACATAAGAAACATCTATTTGGAAAATCCATACCTCTTTTCACTAGATTATTTAGGGTAAGAACATTATCTTGACACAAAAGCCAAAAGAAGATATCAATTTTAGGAAACAACTTCCCATTCCAAACATGACCCTAAAAAGGTAGAGGACCCTACTAGTTGAGTTAGAAAAGAAAAAACAGAGGACACCGAGAACTTCCCATTGGAAGTAAACTGCTAAATAACAAAATCCTCCTGAGCTTCCATAGGGATATGAATCAAAGACAAAAAATCAACAAGTGGCTTCAAATCCCTATTAACCACATCGAGACCAATCCATCTGCCCTGCCTAATATAATAAAAAACCAAGACACCCCATTCTCTGACACAAAAATCTTTGAAAGGATCTTCCCAGGATTCATCCTTCAAAAGCCCATGCCCAATCCACTAGTCATCCCAAAAGAGGATCTTTCTACCATTTCCCAAAGTCCACCTCAAGCCAACAACCACAGTCGAGCGAACCCAGATCATATAGTTCCACAGGATCGACCCCTGCAAAGGAACAAAGTTATCCTTGAACAAGTCACAAAACTTATCCACACCCCTCAAATACTTAGAAGAAAAAATGGCCACCCATTCTTTGTCAGTTACAAGTAGGTTCCATAACTGTTTAGCCATCAAAGCTGAATTAAAATCTTCAGTTTACACAGCCCTAAACCACCTTGAGATTTCAATCTACACACCTCCTCCCAGGACAAAAAATGTAACCTTTTCTTCTCCTCCACACCAGACCATAAGAAATTTTTTGAATTCCCTCAATTTTCTCCTAAAATCTTCTAGAGATTTGGAACAAACTTAAGGCATAAACCGACAAGTTCTGGAGAGTAGACTTGATAAGCCAAATTTTACCAGCTTGACTGAGTAAAGCACCCTTCCACCTAGCAAGTTTCAAATTAAAATTATCAATGATACTATTCCAAAAGGAATCTGGAACACCAATAGAGCATAAGGGAAGCCCCAAATAAGAAGAAGGGAGCTCCCCAATACCACATTCAAGAATACCAACAATCCTCAATTGACAAAGCTCTGGAGTATTAAGAAAAAAACAATGCTTTTAGGAAAACTAACCTTCTGTCTTGACGCAACCTCATAATTATGAAGAATAAGGCGGATAGACTTAGCCATAGCTCCATAGAAGCCTTAGCAAGAATAATGGTGTCATCAACAAATTGTTGATGAGAGCAACAAAGCTAGCATGGGGAGGGGTAAAGTCCTTTGAAAGCCCCATTAGACACCGCCTAGAGGAGATACCACCCCAAAGATTCCACCATAATAATGAACAAAAAGAGAGAGAGATAGGGTCTCCTTGACGCTATCCACGAGAGCTTTTAAAAAAGGATGAAGGAGAACCATTAATGAGCACTACAAAAGAAGGAGAGGAGATTAACTGCCATAGTGGAGTTGCAACACCTTGTCTGAGAACTCGAACACCTTGAGGATACTGCAAAGGAACCTCCAATTCACCCGATCATAGGATTTGACCAAGTCCAATTTTAGAATAAGACCATACTTCTTATTGACTTTCAGAGAGTGAATATTCTCATGAACAGTGATAATGGAATCTAGGATCAGTCGACCAGGGACAAACCCATTCTGCTAAGGAGAGATAATCTTTGATAACACCCTTTGCAACCTCAAGGAAAGCAGCTTAGAGAAAATATTATAAATAGAATTGCACAAACTAATAGCCCTCTAAAATCACCAAACCTCTCAACACTAGAATTCTTAGGGAATAACAATATAAAAGTGGAATTCAGTTGCTTCCAAACCTTTCTACTACCAAAAAATTCCTTTGTAGCATTGATAACATCCTTGGAGATAATCTCCCAAAAATAATGGAAAAATAACAAAGGGAAACCATCCGTACCCAGAGATTTATTTCCCTTAAACAAGAACATGGCCTTTCTAATTTCTTCATCTGAAGGAATAGCAATCAAAAAACCATTCTCCTCCTTTGACACCAAACTAGGAATAAAATCAAGAAAACCTTGTTGGCAAACAGGATCTGATGGTCCTTCCTTGAATAGAAGGTTCTCAAAGAAGGATTGAGCCACAGATCTAATATCATCATCTTCCTCAATAGACGAATTATCCACCACCACTTTAGAAATTCTATTCGAAGATCTATGTTTCATGGTAGTGATATGGAAGAATTGAGTATTTTTATCTCCACTACGAAGCCAAATAGCTCTTGACCTCTGCTTCCAAAATTCCTCCTCTCTAGCCAAAATATTATGGAACCTAGACAAAAGCACACTCTCCTCCTAAAGTAACTTTGCATTAGCCCCTGAAGCCTGCAAATTCTGTTGCACAATATCCAACTTAGACTTCACAACCGATTTTTCCTCAAAGATTTTACCAAATACTAATTTATTATAATAATTACTATAATTAAATTAATTATAATTATTAATATTAAATTTTAGTATTAATAATAATAAAAATGAAATCATTATAAAATTGATTATGATATAAAAAATTAAGTATTTTAGAGTGAATAAGATATCAAATTGATTTAAAACTATTTTTAAATCTACTTTAAATCTGCTTGAAAAAATGTCTACATGTATACAATGAATGTAGTTATGCTAGTTGCATGTCATTTGAATGTCAAATTCAAACTAAAGAGTTTTTCCTTACATTGAATTTTTCTTTTTGATGGATGCCATTGTAATATGCCTCTCGGTGTAATAAAAATATTATAACTTATATATTAAAAAATAACTTACTTCTTTTTGCTTCTTTCAAAGGTTAACATTTTTGTTGTCTCATTTTATTTGGGGAAAGAGCTTACAATATTATATAGCATTTAATGTGTCTTGTAATCTACATATAAACCTCAATAAATTTATGGGAAAATATGGACAAACTCATTAACATATATCCTACTACAAAGTGTTGCAAAGATAGTTATTGTTGCACCAAAAGATTGACCTATTAATGCCTGATACAACCACCAGTTAATGAATCCACAAGAGGCAATTAAGCCATGTCATGAATCTAAGTGTTGTGTTTCACAACACAAGGAGACCAAGGGCACACACCTTGCAACAATCCCCCCCAATGTAAGCGAGGGGTTTGAATCTATGACCCAGGCTCTAATACCAATTGTTGCAAAGACAGTTGTCATTGCACCAAAAGATTGACCTGTTAATACCTAATACAACTACTAGAGTTAATGAATCCATGGGAGATGGTTAATCCATGTCACAAACTTGAGCATTGCGCTGCACAACACAAGGTGACCAAGGGCAAACACCTTGCAACACAAAATCAATAGATATATAAATTATTCATAGATAGTTGAATAAGGGAATGTATTTACTCATTCAAAACAAGGAAAAATGATGCTAAAGCATCCAGGGTGTAAGAGCAATCTTGCATCAACCAAAACAAATGTTATTTCTTTTCAATAAGGGATAAATTTGGCAAGTTGTAAACTATTTTTCTAGTAAGTTTGTATTTATGCACCTATGGGCACAAAATATTGCACGGACCTCCAGAATGGTAAATTGAAGCCAATGGTGAAGAAATCACTTCAATATCATTTATCATTTGAGATCTATTAAAATTTTAATTTTTGAAAATCCTATTAAAAATGTTCGAAGTCAATTTTGAAGCACCTAGAGGCTTCAAATGGGCCTGAAAATTGGCAGAAAATCAAAGTAGTCTACCTTTAGGTACTGCTTTTAGAGAAGTGTCTTCTTGAGAGCTTTACAAAAAGGTTTATAATTGAAAATCAAACAATTGGATCGAAATTTATGACCCCGCGAAGTTGCACTAGACCAAAAATAATAAAATTTCAAAATTTCTTCTTGTGGGGGTCACACTTTCCAGAAGATTCTAGGGTGGTTACAAATTCCAAATAAAGGATGCGAATGGGGGTTACAAAAGGGGGGCCGAGTAGAGTAGATTGTGGCTCCAATTTGCAAATTTGCATATTTATGTAATTAGAAAGCCCATGTGATGATAATTGTAATGTTGTAGTTTGATTTTTATTTCAATGATAATAGAAAATCTTTGCTTCCTTCTTGCATTTAGTTTGTACAATTCTTTGTTGTTGTTGTTGTTGGTTTCAGATTGTAAGGGGAGTACCCTTCATCAAAACATCTATAGATTATGCTAGATTGAAATTCAATCATATGTAGATGATAAAATTAAAAAGATGAACATGGAATATTAATCAATATGATATACCAAATTCTTTCAAACATGATAAGAATTTTGAAACATGGAATAAAATCAAATATATATGACATTTTTCCATGTATATATGAGAAAGTTCAAAGTTGTGTCCCACTTTTATAAAGAAAATGGTTAATATTGATCTAACTTTTAACTTGAATCACTAGAAACTTACATATATGTTTTGAATTTTGAAATAATGTAAACTAATTAAAATTGTAAAGTTTTTAATGTATTTTATGTTTGTATTTATTTTAAATTATAAATTATTTGAATGTACTATTTTTATAAAATTGAAAATTTAATTTAGTTGTTAATAAAATGAGGTTAAATGGGTCTACACTTTTTATAGTAAATTTCATTGTTTCCTTCAATTTTATCTTTGTATTTATAACTTGAAACTTTAGTGCATGAATTAATTGTTTCCTCAATTCAATAAATATATTTTTTAAATAAATATTAGAAGTCTTGTATATTAAAAAAATGTCTAGTTTGATAGGCATCCACTATTTATCTTAACTACTTATCCAAGATAAAAATAAATAAAAATATTGTGTTGAAATGGATTCTCTCCTCTAGTACATTATATATATATATATGTATGTATATATATGGGTATGTGCAGGATCATCATGGAAAAAATAGGCCCTTAAGTGGCAAAAAATTCAGATTAATCAGAGTTAGGCATCTTGACGTAAAAATTTGAATAAGTTATCTATATTATTTCAAAAATATGTAAGAATAGAATCTATAGCAAATTGAATGTAGTTTCTAAACTACTAGGTTTATTTTAAAAAAAAAATCTATTTGGTGAAAATTTGAAAATTTCAATGCATTAGTACTTAAATTTTAGGAAAAATAAGAAGTAGGTGTCTATATAACCACCCTAACCACATTAAAATGATAATATTTTTTATAATATTTTAGATATAAGTAGAGGACTCGTGGTTTGATGTGATGCATATTTTTTGTAATTTTTTTCCAAGTAAATAATTAATTATGAATTTTTTATTACAACTTTTAAAAATATAAAACTTAAATGTCCAACCTTAACTTGGTCAAAACTTCATGAAATTCATTTTTTTAATCCTATAGTATGTGAAGCATAGAATGTGATGCATGTTTTGGATTCAAAAATGTGATACCATTTGAAAGCTATAGATATTTTTCAATCAACCTATCAATCGGACTTTAGTTGTAATTCTAATAGAAAATGAATAATAATTATTTTTTAAATTCAAAGTAAAGCATAATTTATATTGGTGGAAATCTGAGAATCTCCTTTAAAAACCCTTTTCATTTCATCATCAATTTTGGGTAAAAAAGGTTGTCAAACCACATACCCTACACATACCCATCATATCACCTCACTTTGGCCCATCATTATCCCCGCATACCCATATATATATATAACTTTAGTCACAATAAAAAAAATATTAAAATTGATTAAAATATTTTAAAAATATTTATAATCTATGAAAAAAAATTAGTTAAAAAATATTATTTAGATGAGTACCTGGGTTGTGAGAGCATTTTTTTTTAAAGAATTTTATTTCTTTTGTAAATTGACACCAAATTAATATTACATACATATATTTAGTGGATACTTCCAATTGGGAAAATATGCCCAGATCTAATTTAGCTAGAGTGAATCCCAACTAAAACATTTTTTTAACATTTTTTTTTAAAATTTAGTTGTGCTGATAATTTTTCCTAAAGTAGAACATATCTTTGAAATTTTATACACACATAAATGTTTCTATTTTTTGTTGTTAGTCATTCTTGTGGAATAGATAGAAATGAAAAGATCAAGATCTTGTGTCATAGATGCTCTTGTTCAACATTCCCTTCATTGGTGTGTTTTCTTATTGTAACATTTCTTGGGAGATTTGCAAGGATCTTTAAGGTTTACATTTACTTTCAACTTAGATTAAAGCTAAAAGATTCAAATATTTCATAATTATAGAAAGTAAGAGTGAGTCTTACCAAAGCAACTTTTATATCATTTGTAAAAGTTCAGGATTTCACTCCCATGGCTTGTGTACAATCTAGGATTGAAACTTCTTGGTGATCATCAAGTAGAGTAATTGGTTACTTGTATAATTTTTCATAATTATATTTTTGAATTGTAGTATTCATAGTTTGAAGGAACTTTATTTAATTTTTGGGTATTAGTTCACACATGAATCACAAGACTCATAATAAATAGATGTTGTGCTTATTAATCCCCCTAGGTACAAACGAGGAGAGGATGGTAGAACTAACCCTAAACACATAAAATATGGGTACACATGTCACTTTAGCAATTAATCACGGTCCATAGTTCAAAAGAATCTATTGCTACATGGTAGTTATAGGTTTAGTACATAAATGAAACACGTAAACCTTACCATTGTCAAAATAATAATGAGTTTTTGGGAATGAGTTTATTATTTTCTCTATTTATTTGAAAATAATTGTATGTGTGTAGATAGACCTTGTTACTCTTCAATATTGATACAAATGTAGTGTATAATAATAATTACCTAGGGAATGATGTATAAGTAGTCAACAAAGTTTTAGGGACAAAAATCTAGGGATGATTTTGCTACCATAAAAGATATTAGAAAGATTGAATGTAAAATAAAGTTATCAAGCTAGATGTTTGATGGTAATGATGCTTGTTTGGTACAATAATAGGTAATGTTCAACCTTAAAACAAGTGGTTCATATATCAAGAATATAATACTATTGGTATTGTTAGAGATGAATAGATTCAATTTATTTTAGGAAATAAAATGCTAAATTAACTTTAGTGAATGGTTCAATATGGTCACAACAAAAAATTGGCTATGGATTCTACATTTGACATTAATTAAAATAATATTGGTTGCACATTCCTTATTTGAGTCTATTCAAAATATGTACATGTATATAAAAAATTATAATGACCCGTCATATAACAAGTCTTATGATAGTTTCAGCTATACACATTATTTTTATTTAAATTGAATAATATTGGGTTACTAATAGCATAGGTATTTATGTCTAGGTCTTATGTATCATGTATATTAGATAAACACTCTTTTACAAAGAGATATCTTGAATATGATTAAATGGAATCTCAATGCATTGATGGTGGATGATATAGGTGTTAGATCACTCCTATCAAGCATTTCATTTTCATTTAGAATATTATATTGTTATTGGTTGAATAATTATATAATCATTTGCACTAAATAATTTTGTTGATACTAAGAAAATATTTTATGATGTAAAAAGAGATGTCAATGTGACATATAGATGTGCTCTTGGCATACAAGAGGTATTGTAGTGTAGTGAATGTTCACCCCTAATAATTTTACACCAGGTTTGACACCTTATTATGCATGTAAAATTAATTACATTCATAATTTATTCATTTTGTGGTTAGATTGGGAAAATATATTCAATTCCTTGACATCCTAAATTTTTGGGGCCAAAAAGTCTTGGACAGGGGTGTTGGGTTCCCTAGTCTTGGGAATTTACTTTCAAATTATTACACACTCAAATTTCATCCCTTGGTGTTTTAAAAGTGATTCCTAGTGAACCTAGGTCCAAAAATCAATTGGGATGCATATATAAATAAGTTTTCCCTCTCATTTGGGAAATTGTTATCTATTATGCACTATGATGAACTATGAATTATTATGCTCTAATTGTGAAGATACATGTGACTTCTTCTCTACATGCTTGCTACAACTCTCTATTGTGTTATGTGGACTAACCCTTGCAGGTGTTCAAGGAAATTTATTCCTTCTTCTTCAACTCTTTGTGAAAGCCTATGGTGTGACATCAATTCAACAAGGGTTTTATACCTAAGATAACTTTATCTTATGTTATTCATTTATTATAATCATTATCATTGTTATTTATATCATCATTATCATTGTTGTTGTGGAGGTGGGAACACCAACATGGGTTTTTACTGAGGAACACTCCTATATAGAAAACAATTTCCCCTCTTTTATGTGTGCATATCTAAATCTGAAATTTTTGACAATGACAGGTTGCAGAAGGACAGAGAAAACTATGACTATGTGACTAGACTTTTGAACATCCCAAAACCCTAGGACTAGGACTAGGTGTAATACCCCTCATGTTGTTGATACTCTTATGTGTTGGTTTGGTACTTGGTTTGTGATGGTTATTAGTTCACCGACTTGGTTGTCTGTGGATTCATAGTTTGGTTGGTTTGTTGCACTTGACATTACTTATGATGTTTGATGATACATTATGTGGTGATTATATAATTTGGTTATGCTATGGTTTTCTTTAATAATATATGTGATGATGTTGTGATTCTATGTTGCTATGGTTTTTGATGTGTTTGTTGGTGAGTCTTGGTGAAAGGATGGAGTAGCATCACTCGCTTGCGAGTGCCTTGCTACCCCACAATTACCTTTCACGGTGTGTCTGCAATGGAGATTTACATGCTACTTGACGTTTGTTTTTATGCAGGATGCAGGTATAGGACATTGACTCCACTTGCTTGTCAGGTCTGAGCGTGTCCCATAAACCCAATGGGTATGATGTTGAAAAAGGGAGTTGATAAGGAAGTGTCCCCATCCCAAGTCCGTCACCTCATTGTGAGTCTTGTGGTGTCATGGTCTTGACCTTTTCCTTGTCTTAGTAATGTTTGTTGTTATTTATTTTATTTGTGGATAGTTGTTATTTAATTTATCTTTATTTTATGAGGGATTAATTAATGTTATTTTGTGGATATGATTAATTGTACATAATTGTAATCCAGTTAAATGTTGGATTTAAAATATTGTAGATTAAAAGTATTTAATTAATTAAAAGGTATAAAGTAATTAATTTAAATAAATAATGTTTGTGATAATTGTAAATTGTCTTTTTCAAAATATTAATATTATAAAATCAAAGGATAAAATCTTGTGAAGATAAATGTGAAATTAATGAATTTTTAATTAAATTTGTGAGATAAAGGTGAGCTTTTAAATCAATAAAAAGAACCAATGCATGTTTTAGATTTTTGGTGAAAAAGAAAGAGCTTGATTTATTTTTATTTTACATTTTGGTGAGAAAGAAAAAAAGAGAACAATTGAAAGAAAAAGAGATGTTTTTGTGCTTCTCTGTAAAAATTGATCTTGGTAAGGAAGAAGAAAAAGATAGTATTGATCCAGAAGTTACTGGAAGAAGGAATTGGAGAAGGAACTGCAGAGAAAGTCTGTTTTTGAAAAAGGAAGAAGGGTTACCATGTTTGGATTCGTCATCAAACGAAGGACTCCAGGTTCTTTTAAATTTATTAATTCTTTTATTTTTGATAGTTCTGTAAGGGAAATGAAAATCATGTCTACCATACTCTAAATTGATATCTATGTTTGAAAGAGGGTGTTGTTATTGAAAATTTGTTGTGTCAAACTTTTAATCTTCTGTTGAAATCTATTGTTAAATCTTCTGAATTTTCTTCAATGAATCTAGTTGTGAAATTCTTGTTTGAAATGGAAAAATCAATTTATTATGGGGTTGAATTTGTATGCCCAAAATTATTTTGTGTCTGGTAAAAAATCAACAGATTGTTCATATTAATTATTTTATATCTCGTGAATAAATATATATATATTTATACCTATATATATTTATTTATATAGAACATATATATATACATTTATATTTTGTCTTTCTATAAATATATATATATATATATATATATATATATATATATTTATATTTATTCACACAGAAGGGTTGTTGAACACTGTTTCTGAGAAGAAAATAAAATATATTTATATATATTTCGGGATTCATGTTTTGTGTTTTTAAAAAAATAAAAATAAAATAAATATATAAAATAAAATATATATGTAATGGGGGGGAGTGGTCAGCTGCTGACATACCACCCCCGACCTCGTGGTACTGTGCGTAGGCCACAGGCTACGCACAGCAGCTGATGGCTGCTGGGCACAACTGTGTGGGCTGTGACCTCCCCAATGGGAGGTACACAGTACCTATTGTGTGGGGTTTGTTTCTTAAAAGTTGTTTTAATTCAATTTTTATTTTAATTCAATTTTTATGTTATATATAGATTATATATATATATTAATATTAATATTAATATATATGTAATATATATGTATATATATTAATATTAATATTAATATATATGTAATATATATGTATATATATTTATATATATATATACTTACTCTTGTAAATTATTACAGAGAAGTATATGGGTATTTTTTATGATATGATTTAAATGCATGATTTTTTTAATATATATTTTATTAAATATATGTATATACACATAAAACGTATATATATGTATGTATATATATATATTAAGATGGTTATATATGCTATGATTGTGGAATAATAAAATAAATAAATAAATTTGCAATGTTATAGTGTAATCGAGTAAATTAGAATAAGCATTGTTAATCAAATTAAGTTGAATGATTTTGTGTAAAGCAATTATTTATTTTCTTTGGCCTATTCTGTTTGTCGAATTATTGTTGAGCCAATTGAGGTTTTCACTTGATTGGAATTATGTCATGTGGGAAAGCCCTTGAGTTAGTTTATCCTTCTATAGGAGCTTAAGTTACTTGTTAGGGAATTCTAGAGGTGAGGAAATTGATGTTTTATTTTAATCTTTTAATTTGATATTTGTCCCTATTTTGGATATAGTTGTGACTTGAGTCTACACATGGGTTGTACCATTTTTATGGATATTGTTTCATATGATTTTGGCGAGATGGTTTTTCCTCATGAATGTTCCATTTGTGGTTCAGTGTTCTTATTGGTACAATCCCTTGGTATTGGATTTTATGTTTTGGGTTTCTAGGGAGAGTGGTTCTACGTGGGTGCCAATGCACAAAGGGGTTGTCAGGATAACCCACGTTAGAGTTAGAGTAATAAGTGATAGCCTAATTAATTGATTAGGGGTGGGTAGTAAAAAACTAATAAGATAATTATGGATACCTCGTCTGCCTGTTAGGGATTTCATAGACTAAAGGTGGGCCGAGAAGGTCGTGGTTGGCAAGATCGTTACCTCGTCTTCACGAGAGGTTAATGGTTCCGCATGACTCACCCTATGGAGCGGAGCCTTGAGATAGGCAGTCAAGATAACCATAGATGGAGGCGACACCTTGTGATAGGTTGTCTCGATAATCCATGTAAGGCCATGCGATGAAACTCTCCTCTTGCGTTCCCTTTGAGTTGTTTATTGAAATCCTCTGGAAGTGGTCTATTGTTGTGTTTTGGTGATTTATTGTTGTTATGGTTTCTGAGTGATCTTTTGATATTATATTTCCTTTGTGGTCTCTTTCTTTTCATGTCTGGAGTTAGTCTTGCATGACTGTTTGGATGTGCTTGGTCGGGGATCCTTCCTTATTTACTCCTAGCACGGGGGTGGTCGGGTGGAACATGCTACGCACCCCGTTGGGTCCCCTTATGATGTAGTTGTACCATTTAGTGCAGAGTTTTGCAGATGCAGTTTGTTCTAGAGTTCATATGTTACCAAATGTATATTTGCACTCCAAATGTATTTTATGTATTGATGTATCACTCCCACATGCGTTGGGAAGACTTATAATGTAATTTTGTATATGTGTTCATTGTGATGTACTATCAGACTGATGTAATGTATTATCATACCATGTAAATAATTCTTGAACTACCATTTGTAAATACTGTTAATGTTAAGTTGTATTTATGGAAATATGTACTTAATATCTCCATGATTAATTTATTGTATTTGCATGTATGGTTTTATATGCATTATTCTTATCATTTTTGTTGTTGTTAATGAATGTTTTAAATGATGATATGTGAATGAATGCATACGTAATTGGTAATTTAATGTTCATCTGTTAACTTTGTTATGGGATAGTTTAGGTAATGTCACCTCGTGTACCCCAAGGGACTTTGATGTGCAACTTGAAACATTAGTTATGTTGGAATACTTAAAGTACATTCCTTAAATGTTTCAATAAAAAAAAAATTGTTGCATTTTTAGTTGTTCCTTTGGGGTTTACGTGACGAGGCATTACATTAGGGCACCCCATGCCCCTATCCTTCTAATTCAAGCTCAAATTTTTATCATAGGTGCCCCTTTATAAACACATCTCATATTTGTACCCATTTCAATGATTTCATGTTTTTATTTGTGTAATAATTCATATTTTTATATTAGGGCTTATATCAACTAGGTTAATTAATCATACTCATCAAATATTCCCTCTTTTAAACAAAGGAACAATACCTTGGCAGATTGGCTCTCCTTTGAGATAGTTAGCCAATCATAAAACCATTGTTGGCTTGTGTTCCAATGTTAAGCAAAGATAAGATAGATCTAGGCCAATTTACTAGTTATATCTAGGATCACTTTTCCCACTTAACATTTTGGTGAACTTGATGCTTCCTACAAATGCAATTATTCTTATTTACAAGAATATATTCTATAATACGATCAAGACATTAGGTTATTTTAATATAATTTTGTTCATATGTACTCATTTATTTTTTAAATAAAGCATTACACTTCTTTTCTTGCCAAACATTTAGCATTTTGGTGAACCCTTGACTTAGATTATATTTTGTAAAAAAAATCAATTTCATTGCATAGTTTTGGATCTGATAAACTTGTTTAAGGAATTAGATCTGAATATCTTATTTACATTTGCAATTATTGTATGTTTACTTTAGAAAAGTAAAGCATTGCAACTCTTTATTATTTGAAAAAAAACAAACTTAAAACACTTTCTTCTAACATTTCATCAGCATATTAATATTTCATTGGTATATTTGTCTTGTCACCATTTTATTCCATATTCTTCTATCTTCTACTTCCTATGAGAATTCATGTATGAAATTGAAAACCTATTAGCTCCTTGAAAGGATTAAAAACCCTAATTCATGCTTTCATGTGCTCCTAATCAACAAACTAGGGAATACTAATTTCCTAAGCTCTGTCAAACTTCGTATCTTGGTTCTCATAGTCATAGACCTTTAGATAGTTCTCGGTATATACAGGATCTAAAACCTATATTTCTACACTTCTAGACTATGGCACCCAACACTCCTATCCTCCCATTTTTGCTCCAAATTTCAGTGATAGGCTCTTCTTTGCATATTATGTCCAAATATGTTTTGTCTCTAATAATATATTCTACAACATTCACATTTTGTTGCATTTTTTCAATTTACCATATATCTTCCACTTTTTCACCATAATAAACATAAAAAGGACATAGCAACTTATTTTCTTTCCAAAAATCATGTCTTTTCATAGCAAAATATTTATTTTCTAAAAAAACCCCATTCCATGTTGTCAATAGGGATATACGTTGGCCTTCAGTCGACTTGTTTATATCTCTCTTTCATAATAAATTTCTTATTTTCTTTCCTTTCCAACTATGTTAAGAAACTTCAAGAAGCTCTATTGCAATCTTGTGAAAGTGAGTTTCCTTCCCCTCTTTTATTATTTGTCTTTTCAATCGCTCTCCCAACATCTCTCCTACTTGTGAGGATATCTTGGCACAAGAGGATGCAATCATTGATACCTTTCTTAACATCACTTTGTCTAATCTTCATTCTTCAAATAATAATCAAACTCATGCTTGTCCCTCTCCCAGAATTAGTCCTACTCATGAGGATGTTTTGGTGCAAGAGGATACAATTATTGATACCTTTCTTAACACCAATTTAACCACTCTTCCTTCAAATTTTCATAACATAGCTTGCATAGATGAACATTCCAAAATCATATTAGATTCCCCATGAGTAGGGGATTGTCAACAAATAGTCAACAAAATTGAACTTGTAAAACGAAAAAATATTGTGCATCTTTATTATGATATTCCTAAAGTGCAAAATAAACATGTTCTTACTATTCAAGGTATTCCAAACCCATCTCGATCTCCTTGTTACATTTTCAAATTTGCAGAACAACGAAATCAAAACAAGCCTCTTATTCAAAATGTGTTACAACAACCTCATTATCATGTAGTTGCTCATAGATACAATACTTTAAAATGAAAAACAACCTAAAAAAATGTCAACCATTTCCTCTTCCTTTCCATTTTCTCAACCTTTTCTTCCTCTCGTACCTCTTATTCCTCAACATGAGAGTAAACAATATGATCTATTTGAGAAAATTTATGCTACTCTTGCTAAGATCTCACTTTGGGAATCGATAAAAACTTTGCCTACATACTACGTGATTCTCTAGGAGGCCTTGAAAAATATAATGGCACCACCTTCTACTAGAAAAAATTATGTATCAACCCTATTTGGTTGTATGCATTCAAAAAATTTGGAAATTACCTTCCACTAACATGAATTACCTTCTCTTGAAATCCAAAAACAACATGACCCCTTCATTATTTTAGCCATCACTAATAGAACTAGAATAAAGTATACTCTAATCAATAATGGATCAGATCATAACATTTGTAGCATTAACCTTCTACATAAGATTGGTGTAGATACACCTCTCATCAAACCCAATATTCTTTCTATTTGTGGCTTTGGTAATGTTGGTAGACAACCACCAGGTACAATCACACTGCCAATTGAGCTAGGACCTATGACTTTTCCTACCCTTATTCATGTCATGCTCAATCCTCTTTCATACAATCTTCTTATTAGTAGACTATGGATTCATTCCATGGGGGTTTTCTTGTCTACTCTTCACTGTAAAATGATGTTTTTCTACAAAAAAAAAGATTTGTACGGTTGAAATTCATCCAAATCTAGAAAGTTTCTTACAACCTGAAGCTGGACATGAACCTTATATTTCCAATTCTCTTAATATACTTTTATTTCACCTTCAAAATTAGAACCATCACCTTCCAATGATAATGATAATGATAATGATCATAAATCGCCTATGATTGTGCTCTTTGGTGATGATTGGGATTCGTTATATTTTACACCTTCCTTCATTGGGGAGTACAAACTCTCACCATCAAAGCTTAAGGAGCCAAATTTTGTTTTAGTGGCATCCACATAGTATTTTCCTTCTTCTCAAACATCTAATCTCAACATTACAACTCCTTCTAATGACAATAATGATCTGTATGATGCTTCATCTTAAAGTATATATTTTAGTGATGATTGGGGTTCATTAGATTTTACACCCTCTTTTGTTGGAGAGTACAAAATCTCACAATCTAAACCTAAGGATTATTCTATTTTATTTACACAATCTATTTCTTCTAAGTAAATCAAATCTACTATCCCAAATTCTTCTACTTCAATAAATTCCCAAACACCATCATGTTGGAAATATGGAACCTTGCAACATGAGCATGATGTGTGGATGGTTTGTGTTTGTTTTTTATGTGATGTCATTGATGTCAACATGGTGAAAACTATATGGGAAGATTACTTGATTTACCAGAAGTTGTTCTCTGTCGGTAATGTTCTTTTGTGATGAGCCAGTGCATTGGTATTTGAGTCCAAAATTCACCGCATAAATAAATATGACTTTAATCTCTTAACCATGTTATCATGTCTCATTTAGACATCTATATCCTACATCTTGTCAATTTTTGGGTTGTGAGCAGAAAGTTATCTCTAACAGAGTTCAACTATGTATTCCTTGTTTAGCATATTGGTGTGGGAGACTCCACATTTTCTTAAGGAGAACATCTTAATGTTGTTGTTTTAATGGTAGTCTCTTTGGTGATAGTATGATGAGAATTTAATGTGGTCTTAGATCTGGAAGGTGTTTGCTTTGAGGATTGTATGTTGGTTTGGATATTCTACGAATTATGTTTTAGTCTCGGTCGACTTGGTATAATGCACTACATGGATTAAATGTTTTAAATCATAAATGGTACCGACAAGGGTGTTTTGATTATTTTCTCTTCATCTAATTAGGCTGACCTAATTGATGATTAAGACATACTTATATATATAATATTCCATGAATATTGAAGGTGTGATTGTGTGAAGGAAGTAGGAGTGCGTGTGGAAGAAAGGTGAAACAAGATCTAAGCCTAAATGCCTTATCAATTGTGGATCGGAGCATATTTGTTGAGCAACCATTGTGTGAGGTAATACTTCATATTGTGAGCTTCATCTGAATTGAATCCTACACATTGAAGGTGTATTCTATCAGTTCATGCTTTTGGCAGTGAGCCACAATCTTTGCATCTTGATGGATAGCCATCTTTTGTATTCAAACAGTGAGCCTTTTTCAAGGATAGTGAGTCCTAGTAGTGAGCCCTATAATATCTTGTATCTAGATATAATATATTGTGAGTTAACCCTCACCATGGTTTTTCCCCTTTTTGGGTTTTCCACGTAAAAATCTTGGTGTTCATGTGTATGGTTGCATTGATCTATTTCTATGTTCTCTCTTGCTAATTCAGTTAGAATTGAGATAATGGTTAAATGGATTTTATATGAGTGGTTTTATGGAATAATGGTTCATCTCCCCTATCAGTATTCTAGATGTTCAACAATTGGTATCAGATCTTGGTTCCTTAGAAGAAGCCTAACAACTTAAGGAAGGTCCCAAAATTTGATTATAAGAAAAATTTTCCTCTGAAAGTGATCTCTACTGGATGTTCAGAAGAAATGGAAGATATAAAGGACAAGTTGATGAATGCAAATGAGTATGTTGAAAATTTGCAGAGAAAATGTGTTGAAGCATATGATTTATTGGATAAAGCAGATGAAATTGTCTCCATCTTGCTGCAACAATTGGATGAAAAGAAAAGAACTGAAGAAAGTTAGGAAATTGAAATTCAAAATAAGAAGGATGAATGCACTAAGATTGAGCAAGAAGCAGAAATATTGCGATCTAATCTAGAAAAGGAAAGAAGTTTTGAGGAGAAAATTAAGGTGAGTTATGTAATGCTTGATGAGTTGATTATCTCTCAAAGACTGGTAATGGATAAAAGTGGTTTAGGGTTTGAAGAAGGTCAGAATTCTAAAGTGAAGCAATCTATAGACAAGAAGACTCGGTGCAAAGATAGACGAATCAAGAATCTAGGAAGAAATTCCAAAAGAAATCCCATCAAACAACCTATTGTTAAAAGGTATTTATCTTTCAATGGTGTTTGCCATTTCTACAAGAGATTTGGCCATAAAGCAAAGGACTTTAAAAATAAAATGAATGATACTTTATCATTCTCCGAAAAATATTTTAAGTGCAAGAAGGTTGGACATAGAGCTAGTTTGTGTGAGAATAGATTGAGTAAAAGAAAGAATGGAAGGAAGAATTCTATTTTCTATAAGTGTAGCAATCTGAAACAACCTGTCAATAACTACAGAAGAAGAAAATATAATTATCTGGCGAAGAAGCATGAACAAATCATCAATCTAAAAGGAGCAAGAAAAGAGATGAAAAGGAATTGGAGAAAGGAAGGAGAATTTAAGCACATTGAATCATAATCCTCAGTCTTATTTGTGTCAACCTTCAGTGCAGATACGCCTATCAATTCCTAAGTCTAGATATGATTTAGGCGAAGCAATTATCAGAAAATTTAATAAACCCCCTCATCGGTACTTATGTCACATCATGATAGAAGTACATTTAATATGGTAATGGATTTAAGGAATTTATCAGTTGCATCTGTGAAGAATGGAGTTTATAGAATTTGAAAGAATGGAGGCGCACACAATTTTCAAGGCAATCTACCTACAATTTGAAGCATTTATTACAAAAGCATTCAGAATGAAAGAAATAAATTCAGTCATTTCAAGAGGAAAATGTATTCTCAGAGTAGCGTGCAAAGGAAGTTTAGAGAGTAATTCAGAGTTTTCATGGTTTGAAGGAGAAATCAAGTGGATTCGAAGTGTGCTCCAGAAGCTGGATACCTATCCCTTTCATATAGGAATTTATAAAGGTATTATTTTTTGCACAATCTTGAGGGCCCAAACAAGCTACAAAAAGTAGAAGGGTTACTTTTTAGTGACTCCAGGGGGTGTGGGGGCTTCCATCCTTAGGGTCTCTAAAAGCACTTCCTCTGTTTGTTCATCTTCTGACACAACACTTTACTTATACATAGGAGATGGATTTTGAATGGTATTCATCTCAAGAATTTTAAGCTTTTGTTTCATTATTCACAGTTTTAGGAGGGGAAGTGAGGATATTCAAGACAACCCACTTAAAAGGATAGCCCTCTAAGGCATTTCTAGAAGTAACCAAAGGCTCTTTAAGCTTTTATTTATGCTTCAAGTGGTTTTTATAATCAGTAATTAAGTGTTTAGATTTTGATCATTTTGATAAATCATGGTAGCATTTTCATAACAAATAGGTTGTGACCACTTTCCAAACTTGGAATCCAAAATGATTTTAAGTTTGGAAGAGTCTTATGAATATCAATATTCACATAGAAATAAGAAAAAACTAACCTGGACTTGTTTCTTATTATGTTTTCTACCATAATAAAGTCTCCAATAGAGTTTCCAATTCATTAAAACACCATTTCATCCCATAACTCAAGAGGCAGACCAAGTAGCCTAACCTAGACATGAATTGTTTTGTTCGGATCTACAACAAGGTCAAACCTTGGCTTCCATTTAGATAGAGATAAGTTTTGTTTACCATATATCCAAGGGCCAATAGTAATGTTGTCATGTAGGACCCTCAACCCTCGTTGGTACCCCTTAAACCTCTCTGATGTTGCCCTCACTGATAGCTTAGGCTTTTGGTGTAGTGGAAGTCAGTATGTGTTAACAAAATTGGTGACTCCATTAGGGAGGGTTTGAATCCAACTCTTGACACTCTTTCCATCTCATAGTCGATTGCTTCTATCAACCTCTTGATTGGGGGGTATACTATTGTCACGTGGAACCCTCAACCCTTGTTGGTACCCCTTAAACCTCTCTGATGTCGCCCTCACTAACAACTTAGGCTTTTGGTACATAGTGGCAGTCAGTTTGTGTTAACAAGTAAGGATCAACATAAGTTAATCCTTGGATGTGAAAATAAAGAGGAGAAGATGCCCCACCACAACACTCATTTTTACACTTCCCTGCATATGCCATTTAGTAGCAATATAGTGTTGAACCATGTCAACAATGGGGTGAAAAGAGAAGAATTTACCAACCAGAGTGTTCTCCATCGAAGAAACAATTATTTTAATCATGGAGATTGTTGTATCCATGAGCATTAAAATTTATCATAATAGGTATCAAAAGGAAGAACATGTCATCAAAATAATTAAGCATGGATGATGGATCTGAGTAAGTATTAGATAGGAAATTTATGTTGTTGAATCTTATAGTATGTGGTACAATATATCAAGGATTATTCTCTATTTGGTAACAATGATCCAAATATAACTTGATTAACAACTTGTTACATGCAATATTCTAAATGTTAATGGTTGAAGCATTGTACTTCAAGTTAGATTCTTAAGTGGAGGACATTGATGAACGTGAAAATAATGATTGCTTGTCAAAGTTATGTTGTGTCTCCATACTAAGAGTTTTCCATCATCATGGAAAATATGAGTTGATTCAATAATATAATGTTTAATTATGACAAATTTTTAAAAATAATTTCCATAAGGAGCTTAATTTTGTCTTTTAGTAAGAAACCTTTACGTAAATCACCAAAATTTTGTATAGAATGGCATTGTAAAGAAGTTCCAATTTTAAATATTATATCAATACTATTATAAAAAAATAACTTACACATAGTAAGGGCTTTGATGTGTAACTAATATCTATAATGGGAAAAAATCTATGAAATTAGGTCATGTTATATGTCAATGTAATATCTAGCTAGTAAGGGCCTATATCTATGTCCAGGATATATCAAGCAACAAAGATTTATTTGAAGAGGTTTTATAGTGGGATGTTAAATATTTTATTAATTTATGCCAAGTGAAAGGGAAGGGAGTATTAGTTGGGAGGGACAAATTTGTATAGGGAAGTGGTACAAGATTAAGAATATTTATATTTAAAATAAGATTAATAGTGTTCACAAGTAATGGGATTGTGAGAGAGAGGAGCCATAGGAAATAAGATGGGGAATGCAATGGATTAGATTTAAGGGGGACAAGTTTGATCATGGATTTGAGTATTTTTTAATTTAATTGTGTATGTATTTATATCAATATTTTAGATCGCACTCAACAAATACATCATTAGGATGAGGTAGATAGTGGATTTGATAATTTGATCAAACTCAATTTTTTAGAAAAAATCATTTGATCGCACCCAACTTATGCATTGTGGGTTGACATATTTGGCTATGCCCAAAATTGTAGTTGGAATGGTCTTAGAGTGATTTGGGATTTAAGTGGCTGAACCTCATAGTGATCTACATTAGTCTAGTCTTGAAGAATAATATTGTATTATAATGCCTTCCTTGTGTTGGATCTATTGTTTCTTCCAAATAATATCCACAATTCTCTATAGAACCACTTCTAATACTCAATAATTATGGGGAATTGGCCAATGAACAAGGACACTCAATAATACTCATGTACTTCATGCTCTATTAAACCTAGGTGGGCATACCTTCAAATATTATTTATAAACAACGAAAAATTCACAATAGACATTGAAATAACAAATAGTTCTCATGCATTTAGATAAGGGTTTGTGAAGTTGATATAATAGTAGACTAGATTCCTTTTAAAACTTGAATTCCCAGTCATAAGAATTGTTGTCACACAAAACTGCACCCCACTGAACAGGAGTTCAATGCTCTAATGACAATGGAAATGACCTCAAGGTGTGGGACCTTGCAAGATGAGGTTAAGTCTCCGAAGAAGGCCAACTTCATTTTCCAAACTAAGTGCAAATGTGTTTGTCTAACCTAGTACATGAAAGTCCTAATGCTAACGTACTCTAACAAATCACAAGGGAAAAGGGGAGAAAGATACATGAAATGTGAAAGAAGGTGATGCACCAAATTTAGAGTTTGTTCCTTCCTACTTCATAACACATAATATGTCAAAGAAACAACTAAAACACCCACTCAGATATGAAGGTAAATGAATTTTACTCAAACATGCAAGAGGTAATGGTGACAATAGTTGAGTTTTATTGGCATAAAGCTTGAAGTAACCTTTACAATTGCAAAATGCAAGAGTTACACGTCTACAAGAGAAAAATCCCAGAGGGGCTAGAGGAAGAAATCTAATAATGATACAATACTTACCTTTACGGCTCAAGCATAACCAAGAGTTGAATTCAAATACCTAACCCTAACCTAACTATGGTTATAGAAAGATGAATTCTAATTAGGTCTAGAAAAGATTTGAATTGTGCCCATTACAGAGCAACATAACTAGCCATAAAGGCTCTGACAAGTTGAAAAAGCCCCAAGAAGATGACTCAAATGAATGTAGGGAAGGGCACTTACGAATTCTACAGGTAATATCCAGGCCAGCATACCCTGATAGAAGAATATGGCCTCTGCAACACATTAAGGAGTAATGGCACCGTCTAGAAATGAAATGCAATGTTGAAAAGGCAAGGAAAATTGATCCAAGTCAATCATATTCAATCTGGTAGCTGAGAATTGTCATTGATCCATTACTTCTATAAATCTATCATGAATATGAGCAGTTCATTGGATTAGAGATGGGTGGTCGAGATCATATCTCTAAAATAACTATAAAATGTGGCCATTGATCACAGGAGAATCAAGATCAATGGCTACCACGTAGCCTTAATACATTGTTGATCTCCTCAAGAGTATAAGGCAACAATTCATGATGCATACGATGCATATGATGTAATGAAAATTTTCCACCTATTTCTTGGGATGTGTGTCACACAATCTCTCTATCGCTCATTAAACCTCGACCCACCAAATCATCATCATCACACATTGCAAGAAGCACCATCCCATCAGGATGTCAAAGGGACAACAAAATAGGTCCCACTGACATACATCATTCCCTCCAATTGAAGAGATCATGTCATCCATCACTCATCGCATAAGGGATTTTAACTCTTATGCTTATAACCACGATGCACAAGAAGCTAGCGATGACCATCTGATCACCATCTTTAAATCTAGGTCATTCGTCTTGCATCATGTAAAGGACTTCAACCTTTGAGAGTGAAAATGCTATACACTAAGACATCGTGATAGCCGTTAGATCTTGACCATCACACATCATGAGAATCTCAACACTTTTCATTTCACAACAGTAATGTGAAATGATGGTGCAATATCTATCTGATCTACATCACCGAATTTGAGCCCTTGAAACCATACAAGAAAAATAAAACCTCGGGCCCTCCAATACACTTGTCGCCTCCCTGCTAACCCACTAGGCTCAAATCAGGACCCACCATATCACTGTGGGATGGTGGGAAACTACCACTTGTCCATGTTGATGTCATATACTATCCTATTAGGATGTTGAAAGGAACACAAAACAACTTCCTCTGATATCATATTGTCTCCTCGATGAAGAGATCCTGCTGCCCATTGCACATCATGCAAGCCACTCCACTGCCTTGCTTCAAAACAATGATGTGAAGCAAGGGAGTGATGCCACCTCAGTTGTTGGATGTTCATTATTGAATCTCAGCCCTTCATCACTCATCGTGGAAATACTTCAAGGTTCAAAAATGTATCAATGATGCAAAGAGTCCACATGACGCGAAGGGACACAAGCCATCACATGTCGTGGAAATGAAATGGGAGGAAAAATGCTTGTAGCGATGTGAAGGAAACACACGATGCAAAGAAATATAGTCCATCACTCATCGCTACTTTGTTTCAATAGGAATTTATCAATTTGCGATGTGAAGAGAGCTAGCAATATGAAGGAAATACTAGTGCATTGCTCATCGATGAAACAAAGTTGATGAGGGAAATTCAATTTGTGATGCACTTAAGGCTAGCTATGAGAAATTACTTAAGCGATGCATTTGTGCACGTGTTCAAAGTTGTTTTAAAATGTGGGCCACACCTAGGTAAATAAGACTTGGGAAAAACATTATTTCTCAGCTCTCGAACACAAGGCTTTTAATTAAATATTTAAACTAGGGCTGCGACTAGAAGACATGGGTAGAGGGACCAACAAAAAACATGATCACCTAAGACATAAGTTATAACTTAGCCAACTAGGGATTGGGTATAAAAGGTCAACAAGCGAGCAAAAAAAAAGTGACAAGGCAAAAGCACTAGGGTTTTAGGAGGGTTTAAGCATATGAGATTTTTGAAAGCCCTAAATTATAGATTCAAAACCCTAAATTGGATACAATTGAGGAACTTCAAAACCTCAAAGACCTAGATCATCAAAAATAACATGGATTTCAATAGGATGCACACATAGGATTTCTCTTATCAGATATAAATGATGTGCATCCAAGGGTGGCATAAAATATGTCAACAAGAACATCAAATGATTACTGGGTAAATGCAAGAAGATGGGTTCACTTATAGTGGAAGTTTCAAACTTAGAAAAAAACTTGAAATCAGGAAAAATGAAACGGGTTCTCATTATTTAGAAAATGGGATCCCATTTTGCTTTGGGACCCCAAGCCAAAAATGGTATCTCATTTTTTAAGAAACAAGATCTCATTTCATAAAGGCTTAGAATTTAAAAAAAAACAAATAGGCTCCCATTTCTATTTCTAGAACGAGATCCCGTTTCTAAAAATTTCAATTTTTGGCTCAATTTTTGCTATGGGTTTCGAGTCAGAAAAAAGGCTTGGGGAGACGACCCTTAGCTTTGGACCTACTTTGACCTGCAACTTGACAGTCATGTCAGTGTTAGTAGAAAAAAGTGACTTTGGACATATGTCTGAAGATGTTTTTTTCATAATTTTTTGATGAAATTAAAATCCATTATAGATGAGATTGTGTAGATTCCAAATATTTTTTTTTTACAATCGGATTATTTTTCTATTTTCAATTTTTTTTTATGCAACTAGTCCATAAACTTGAAATATCAGGGATTTTTAGTAGTTTAATAAATTTTTATTAAGATAATATTTTGAAAAACAAATCATGCATGCACATTCTTCTGAAAATTATTTTCAATTAAAAGAAATCAAAAAATGATAAGTTTAGGTCATCTTATGTATGACATACACGAGGAATTTTCAAAACAACAAATATGGAAAATAAAAAATTGATAAAAAAGAATTGTTCAAAAAAATATCATGCACATTCTTCAGTGTGTTACAGATCTTTTCCTAAAAGGATTAAAAAATTACAATTGTTTAGGTCAAAATATAGATGGCGTACATGTGCATGGTATGGTAAAAAAAGTGACTTTAAATAGTGGTTTTTAAACATGCCTTTTGAGAATCAATTTGTATCATCTAGATATTAAAATAAATTACATATTTGGAAACTAGACTCATAGTACTACATTTCATATTACTGACTTTTTTAAAGATTCAATCTTTAAGTGCTTCAAATTTTTAGGTCAAACAAGATAAATTCTAAAAATTAGGGAAAAAATTCCACCTTTTGGCCAAAAAGTGGACTCAACTTCTTGCACACACCTTGCTATTTAACTTAACAATGCATTAATATTTTCATTTTGAATGGTCTTGGACCTATAACTAGCCTATTTTCTCATATTGGTGTCCTAAACCATGGTAACATAGTCAAAAGATCCTACAAATTTACTCCCTACACAACAATTTAAAATATAAACTCAATGAAAATTCATTATTAATGTCTTGCAATAATATATCCTATATTGAGATTCAACTTCAATTCTTCTTAGGAACCCCTAAAATTTTTAAGACTCAACAATCCAATTACAAAAAAAATAATCTAGTACTTTAATAGAAGCCATAAAAGAAACATTCATTTCCACAATATTGCAAAGATGAACTCAAATGTCCTTGAACATTTTTATTCATAAGAGAGATAAAATATACATGTAGGAGACAATTGTCATTGGATCATCTTTCAAAATATCTATATCTTCTAAAATTTATATATTGATATATAAAAAAATTGCATTTGCATTCACTTTTTTTCTAAAACCTTGAACAAGACTCAACATCTCTAAACAAAACTTGCCTAATTACAATTTTCTAGGATCCTCAAAAATGGCTCAAAATTCCATTTTATATAAACACGGGAGAAAACAAAAATAGAGCCTTGAACATATGTCACAATTCAATTTGACAACATTTGTGTGACCAAACAAAATGCAGGTACAACTACTTCATATAAGACAAAAAGTACTTTACTCGGAGATAAAACTTTACTCAGAGATAAAATAGTCATAAAATCCACTGCAAAAGATATTTCTAAGTATGTAGAATAGGAAAAAAATTGGGTAGCTGCATGATTGTGTCAGTTATACTTTTGGACCCATATTGTAAAAGTGTTGTCTAAAAGTCAAGGAAATACAAGAATTTGGATGGGAAATTCCAATGAGAAGAATATTCATCACTTGTCCATTTCTTGGCTGCTTCAAAAAACTTTATTAATCTTGCTTCAAGCTTTATTAATTGGTCCACGACAACATTAAATTTATCCATATCTACCTTATTACTAGCACAAATGGATTTCTTGGACCTCATTGTAGTGATCAATATGAGGGCTAGGAAATCTATTTCTTGGCCCTTATTTCATAGAGGATGCTTTGCAAGTTTTTGAGAGCTAAAAAAAATAATTAACTTGAAAATATGGAAGAAATTAGTAGATAATGGTAGAATAATTCATCAAAGATCATACACACTAACATGGTGGTCATAGGTAGCCATTTTCAAATTTTGAATATTAGCCCTTGATCTTGATCTAACTTGGACAAATCTACGACTATCATGGCATCTAAGTATTTGAAAATATTTTGTATTTAATTGTTGCAAAAAATCCCTTTAAAAATCACTATGGCGGCCCCACAAAGTCTTCAAAAAGATTGGATGGATATATGCTAACAGAGTATTAGAAAGGACACGTGCCATCATTTCACACTATCATTGCTTGAAATTATTATGTTTGTTATAGCCTATGATATGAAACAACCTTGTGAAATCATGACATGTATCTTGGGAGTCATCATGCACACTAACTTTAACTGTCAGGATGAAATTTGGGTCCATGCTAACTAAGTTTCATGTAGTAAATGATCACATTGTCATGATCTTAAGAAAAATCCTATTTTAAAACTGTGATAATCTTGAATTGTTTGATCCAACAGAATTGTTCCATTTGTTGATATGGTCAATAAACCTTCTAAAGAGTGAGAAAGATAATTTACACATGGAAGCTTATCTTGAGTTTGCATGTTGAATAAATTTAGTTTCCTTGATCTTGCAATATGAATCCCATGCATGATACAATGAAAAATGCCACTTGTTTCCCACCAAAGCAAGGTATATGAAATTTGAAACAACTACTGCATCAAAAATTGGTGATATTTCACACTGTCATGACTTCACATGTTGACCCCTAATTTAAACCTATGAAATAAGAAGGGGCCATAATTAAGACATGTCTTGACACCTTTATGACAAGTGTTATAATTTTGTAAACTTGCAACCTTTAGCCCAATGCTAGAAATGAGCCCGCAATAAATGAAACCTATGCAATAAAACATAAGAGTGATACATGGGTCCAACATGGAAAGTGGTGGGGCCAAAAATAAGAAAGCATGGGAAAGACACATAAGTAACTAAATAGAGCATGAGCATTTTATTGTAAGATTAAGTCACTAGGAAGAAGGCAATGATTACCTCATGAACATAAAGGCTTCAAAAAGGAACTTAAGATACCAAAAAATGGATAAGGAAGTCTCTTTAAAAGTAGAATGTAAAGTGACAAGCTTAGGGCATAGGCAATAGGGCCTAAAGCCTTAGGGTTTTTAGACTTAAGCACCTCATGGAAAAAGCCCTAGGAAATATAAAATCCCTAACAAGATAGATACTAATGGCATGGATGTGATGGAAATGAATGAAAATATTATCACTAGAATAATCTTGGATGGAAGCAACTTCACAATCAGACATGTCTACTTGGAATGTAGCTGTAAGGAAAAAAAAGTTGGATGGAAATAAAATAAAGAGATCTTACTTGAAGTTCACCAAGATCTATGGACCCTAAAATAATAATGTTAACTATGTAATCAAAATGTAGATAAACTAGAGAGACTAGTCTTAGAGATATGAGATTCAAGGGTGGTGGATTTATTGGGTGTACTAATGAAATCTAGAAAAAACAAATTAAGAACTTGCAAGAATTGATAGAAAGGCTTGTCCTTCAAGACTCTATACCATAAAGAGAGAAAGTTGAAGAATAAAGAAAAGATAAGTATGAAAAATTAGTATGAAATAGATGCTTAATTTGGAAATGGTTAAATGGTTTTTGATTCATAACATTCTCTATTCTAATGAAAACAAGGTCAACCATGGTGTTCACCTATTGATCTTAGCTAGGAACTATGGTGAAGAGTAGGTAAAGCATGCTAATACGTATCAAGAGATATGTGTGGGAGGGGAATTCTATTAGAGGCGTCTGAGGCCTTGCTAAACTTTTAGAGTTTTAATGTTCATGATTTACATATGGTTTATCTAATAACCTAAAACCCTTGCCATTTATTTCAAATCTTTGTGCTCTAAATTTCTTATTCACTAGTGACCTATTCAACCCATTTAAGTTCATTTAAGTTGTTTCCTTGATGTATCTGATCTCATGATCTTACCTAAATAACTAATTTGTGTACCTTAAATCATATGCAGTTAAAAGATGTGGTGGCCCTACTTGATATCCATGTGTCAAGTTTTAATAACAACACGTTTGTGCTTGTATAACACTATTTTTTGGTATACATATATTATTAAGGTTTCTATCTTGCATTTTGGTGACAAGTGTCCTTAATAGTTGATTTAACCATGATCAGGCCCCACTAAGTGCATATACCTAGAGTATTGTTGACACCTTTTCATTAGTTTAGAATATTCTTTACTATCTATTATGTAGGAAAGAATGGGCCAGGTTCTATTAAATCACAAGTGGAAATTTTCCATTATAGCATGATGCTCCTTCACAATGCAACTTAATGATTGGGCCTCCTTCCACTTTAATGTTAAGCCCAATGGGAATACTTTATTTGTTGTTTATAATGATGGTGAGGATGGTCCAAGTAGATTTTCCTCATTGCATTACATAAATGATTCGCAATGCAATTCTTTAGTAGTGCTTCCTTCCCAAGGCCACAATAATGCATTATGTTGACATGTGTTCTCATAGTAACTAGGCTCAAACATTATGGCTTTCGTTTATTGGACTTGCAAATCCATTATATGTGAACATAAATGAATGAAGATAAATTTTATAGGTGTCACCTCATGATTGCAATGCATGTTTTGTCTTCAAAACATGACATGTGATAAGATTTTTTTTAAAATATCATGTATTGAGGGATGTGGCATGTGTTGGTCATTGATTCAACCCTTGTTAAAAATCAATGATCCATATTCAAAGGTACAAATAACTCATGGTGTGCCATACTTTTTTTGCTCATATAAGCATTCAATGTTTATGGTGGTAAAAAAATTATTTATTTGAAGGTTGTATTTGGTTCTTAGGATATTATTTCTAAGCCTTGAAGGAGATTAAGCAATAATTCTACAATGTGTGAATTTCTTTGGTAGTTTCCTTGTTGCATAGGTGGTTGTCGTTGCATCAAAAGATCGACCTGTCAATGCTCAATACAATTGCCAGATTTATACAAGATCCAAGATCCATAGAAGGAAATTAAGCCATGTCATGAACCCAAGGGCCGCACTACACAACCCAAGGAGGCCAAGGGAGAAACTCTTGCAACAATACCCCTAGTGCAAGTGAGGGGTTCGAACCTGTGACCTCATCTTTGATACTAATTGTTGCATAGGTGGCTACTGTTGCACCAAAATATTGAACTACAATGTCTGATATAACCACTAGATTTATACAAGATACAAGATTCGTATGAGGTGGTTAATCCATATCATGAACCCAAGTGTTGTGTTGCACAACACAAGGAGACCAAGGGTGAAACTCTTGCAACATTTATATTATGGTTTCTAATTTGAAGAAAATTAAGTTGTTGGTAAAGAGGGTATATTTAATTCTTCCTTTTTGTACTTGAAAACTTGTTTTCTTAGTGCTAGCAGTTTGAGCTTTGAGGGTATTGGCTATTTGTTGTGGTTATTATAAATTATGCCTCCATCATTGAAGAAAATCTCATTGTAAGTAAGAACACCATTTCACAAAGATGAGTTAAAGTACATCTTAGAGTGTTAGGGACAATTTTAGCTTAGAATAGGATCTCATAAGCCAACATCCTTGTTCTACCAAAATATCAAAACATACAAAAGGCATAGGAAATATCTCTAAGAGACTTTATGATTGAGTTGAGTTGGCTAGAGATACATATATCCTAGTCTAGGGGTGGGATTTGTTTAAATTATGCTATAATCACAACATGATAGATCACCCTATTTCAATCATTTAGATATATGATGAAGGAAAATTAGTGGTCCCCAATGTATTTATGAATGTTGAGTTGATTCATATTATCTATAGTAAATATAGATCTAATACTAGAACACTATATAACTATGAAGGTGTACCATTGTTGACTATGAATAAGGAAGTGATCAGGGGGGTTTTTTTAACCTCAACACTTAGGAAAACATTAAGATAATTTTTGGTAAACTACATAAAGAGTACAAGAGGGATAGGTCTATCTATAGGGTCAGATGGTTGCCACACTACAAGAAGAGAAGCTCAAATTGACTAACACCATTTGTAGAGAATGAGTTGAAGCCTTTTGATGAAGATATATTTGAGGAATACTTCAAGATGACATACTATGTTCTGTTCCAAGTAATGGGATTTTATTTAAGGCTTTAGATACATATTCATTCAATGTTATTAGTAGTTGACATTCAACATCAAGACTTAAATAGTGATTTTGAATATGCATCTTTTATTACTAAAAGGATTCATAAGGAATGAATATCCTTTAAGATAGACAGTAGGATTCCCCATTTCAAATGGTATTCAATGTTGTGCCATATTTTTCTGTACAATGGAAGATATATTTTGGATGAAGCTTTGCAGTTAAGGTTTTAAACTCTTGAGGTAAATTCAATGCCTATTCAAGTATAGACTCACATATGGGATTCATACTATAAAACATCAAACTATGTCCTACTTGAGAGACATTTTTTTCATAAAATATTTGGATTATTAGGGCATCAAAGATTGAGATTACTAGATATTGCCATGAAGTTCTTGAGACCTGAAGAGAAGCATCCCAAGGAAGGTTATGATCATAATTGGGGTGATTGGTTTCTCCATTCAAATACTATTATTAGAGTCAATGGTGCAAATGTTGAGCCACACATGTTCTACCTAAGTGGGTTCCAAATAGGGTTTAATTCACATAGATAATGTTGAAGTTGAATGAATTTGATAAGATTCATGTAAGGTAGCATGAGAAGGGTTCTTTCTTCCCACCTGCATTGGTGTTCTCATATTTCACAATCTCATTAAAAGGGGGATAAGAGCTCTTAGAATCTAAGTTATATATATACAAGATGAGGGTAAAGAAAAGAAGGAATTTTTACCAAGTTAGAAAAAGAATAGGAAATTTTGCATATGTTCACAAATTTAATGAGTCTAAAGAATTGATTTGGAATTTCATAATTGATGTTGAAGTTAAAAATAAAATGAATAATTGGATTAGATTTATTGTGGGAGAAAGAAATGGGAAATAAAATGAGGAATATTACAAGGGGCATTTCATTAAGATTAAAGATCTAATTCTCATAATGTGAAAAATGTTGGATCATGTTGATAATCTTGGATTTGTGTCCCCTAGATTGAATGCAAGTTCTAATATCCAGAACCTCATTAGAGAGGAAAAACAACAAATAGAGCAAGAAGTGGAACACTCATTTTTTCAACCACCAATGATGGGACTTGAAAGGATAAGAGGTAGCGCTCTTCAAATAGGATGATTGTAGGAAGAGGTAGTGCAACCTTTGGTTGACTACCCAATTATTCAAGAAGCTGGAGAGAACCAAGTCAATATTGAAGAAGTCCAAAAATCCATTGGTTCTCCTCAAAGACTTGAGATGATTGGTGCCCCTTCAGAAATTACATTACTAGATATGAAAGGAGGTAAGGTTGTACATGATGTAAGATCCTTAGTATGTAAAAAAAATTGCTTGATGATGTATTCTTCAAATCTCATGAATTCAAGGCTCTCTTAATAAATAAGAAAATAGAGGCCTTCCTACATAAAATGAATAAGGAGAAAGGGGAAATTGAAGAAGACAAAATGAAGGATATAACTTGAAAGGTCCTAAAGTAAATTTACTTTGATGTCAATAAGATTACCCTAGAGGACGGGAGGAGGTTAGTTAAGAAGAGTGGAAGTCGGTTCCTACCAATGTGGGACATAGCATCTACTATAGATTTGGATATAATAAGAAGTCACGATAATGATGAGGATGTTTTTTCCCTGAAGACCAAGCTAAATAATTATATTTTGGATCAAGCTTCAGTACCAAGTTTGAACCCTTATTTATATGGGAAATAGCTCTTGAAAATAACAAGCCCCAAATAGCTAGGGACATAAACGAGCTTACAAGAAATCCATTTGTTAGAGGGTTGAGTGATACCTCTGCTCCTTAGGCAACAATAAAGAAGCTACATGTTGATTTTGATAAATTACAAAATGACCATATTAAGTTGCTACAAGAATATAACAAGGTGAAATAATTGATCCCTCCTCCTAAAATCATCACATTAGAACTTGCAACTCCTAAAGCCAGTTTAGGAGCTATATCTTAATAAGATAGGGAAAAATCAATATCGAGAATAGAGGATTTGAGAGAGAAGCTCAAAAAGAGCTAAAATGCAAAGACTGAAGCAAGAGAAGAAGGGCAGAAAAACCTTTTTGATTTTTCTAGTAATCTTTTTAATCACCATTTGTCATGCATCCTACATAAAGTTAATGATGCATGGGATTTCTTCAGTAATTTGAGAAAGGATTATATTAGTCATATTATAAATGAAGCATTTTTAAGGGATATCTTAAGCACATAGATTTCATGTATGCAGGTTATGGGTTATATGTTTAACCATGCAAGGTTTGACCCTAATGCTCTAATTGATATTTCAAGTACACATGAAGTGACATGACTCTTAAATGACATCTCTACTTTTAAAAGTAGACTTGACATGATGTTAAGGGATAAAATAAATATTTCAAGGCTCTTGAGTAGTATATGTTACCTCAAATACTTGATGAAGATGGTGAGATTTAATCATTAGCTGACTGGAGAACAAAGTTTCATAGCATTGCATCAACTTTAACAACTTCCATCATTTTAGGTGATGAAGTAGATCCAATTTTTGTAATGTTGGATTTGATAAGTTGCTAAAATTGGAGTTGATTCTTGACAACTTTTTCAAGGAAGATAAAGTGATCTTGGATACATGGTGTATGACCTATAATAATAAGGTGGAAAAGGTTAAAGAGCACATGTGACCAATTGTATGGAAGGGCTAAAAGTCTATAGGGTAAATGTATGGTGGAGTGATAAGATATCAAAGAAGCAAGGATGAGATGCTAGGATGCAAGTTGTATGAAGGGGGTGAAAATTTGAAAAAGATAAGCTATTCAGAAACTAAACTTTAGGCATAGCTTGCAAGACTTTGAAAATTTAAATTTAGACTCCAAAGTTTTACAAAGGAAAAGTAGGTAGGAAGTGGAACTTTGGGTGCAGCTTATAATACTTATGAATTTGCATGTGTACTCCAAAGTTTTACAGAACAAAGGAGGTGAGAAGTAGAATTTAGGCTGCAAGGTAGGAAGTGGAACTTTGGGTGCAGCTTATAATACTTATGAATTTGCATGTGTACTCCAAAGTTTTACAGAACAAAGGAGGTGAGAAGTAGAATTTAGGCTGCACCTTGCAAGAATTGTAAAGTTTTATTGAAGGTTCAAGCCAAATAGAACAAACTAAAGTGGAGATGTGAAATGATAGAGTAAGGAAAAATGTTTGCAAAGTTTGTAAACATGTATGTGATTCGAAGTTTCATAAGCAAGGAAGGAGGATGAAAGTAGAAATGCAAAACAAGAGTAAGGAAACAAGTTTGCAAGGGTTGCAAAAATCATATAAGGTCCACAATACCACAACATATAAAGGGAGTCAGAAGGGGAGGTTGGGAAGCAACACTTTTTTAAACACGCATGAAAAATTTGAATCTCTATTGAAACATGACAACCAAGAAAAAAAACCAAAACTTGGAAATTTTGAAAATTATTGACAAATGAGCATAAGAAAAAGATTCAAATGAATGAAAGACACAAATTTGAATTTGACTTGACCAAGGTGACCTATATAAGTGAACTGAAGTCGATAATCTATGATGGGACAACATTGCATACATGAAATGTGAAACTTGAGAGGGTGCCGACATATTGTATAAGAATATGGACTAGAAAAAAACATTTCTACTGGTCTTGAAAGTTACCAACACTATAAACACATAGCTAAGTGACGCCAGCTTAAAAAACAATGCCCAATCAACAACGACAACATTTTTTGTATTATGGATTCTTTTGTTTAGCTCTCCATCATCAGCATAAGAAGGCCGACTAAACAGGAGAATCCATAATACAGAGAATGTTGCCATTGTTGATTGGGAACTGTGTTTATATTGTTTGTAGGTTTCAAGACCAGTAGAACTGTCTTTTTCCTGGTCCATTTGCATATACAAATGTTTGCTTGATCCGCAAAAAGTTCCAGTAATAACAAGCTGTGTTTCTAAATCTTGTGTTGTCTGCCAGAATAGAATCGTTTGATCTTTTCAAGACTGGAGATAAGGCCATAGCGTGAAATGGATCACCTACACAAAACCAAAGAAAGACATTCGTTAAACCAACACCCCAACCATGAGCTGGAAATTAAATGTATTCCTTATAAGTCACAATTTCTAAGGTAGCTCCAACTTGGTGGTTTATAATTTTCTCGAGGAATTATATTGTACCAACAATAAAATCAGAATATCATTTAAATATGTGGAATTTTCTTGAGTATTGAGAGTCCACAAGTATTTGAAGAATAGTGCAGGGAAGAATAAATCACCAAATATAATAAACACGTAATCAAACTGGTGTTGGACACACAAAACTGAAGCATGGTGGTCTAGTTTCATACTAAGACTTCATAGTTTAAGACCATTGACTCAGAAAAGCACATCCAAGCCTAAGCGAAAAAGGAATATAAAATGGTAGTAGAACCACCACAATTATTTGCAAGGATAAAGATGCTAAGAATCATTCTAGGCACATCATTCACAAAATGTTGGAAATTGCCCTCAAATAATAGTCTCGGTAGGAGGGAAAGATGTTGCAGTAAGTTCTAAAAATTTAAATGTAGGTTATATTAGCGAAGAAGACTAAGGGATAGGTGATTTGATTAAAATGTTCTATTTAAAATTGAGAGGATAAATGTTATACTTGTTGATACTTTTTTCAATTCATGTTCACAAGTAAATCTAATCTCACAATAATTAGTAAAGAAATCGGAGTTTAAGGATATAATTGTCTGTATTCATCAAGGTGGGTAAAGTAAGGAGTTGAAATTCAAGTTAACAAACAATCCAAAGAATCGCTTGATTTTAGTAGATATTATATATTCAAGAAGTAGAAGTAGATGTTATTTATTTGATTCTTGTAGTATAGTTTTGGAAGCTCATACATGTATGGAATGGATGCAATCTTCACATGAGGAGATATAATAAATACTAGTTGGTTAATGGAGAGAGCTTCACCTTTTAATTTTACAAAGGAAAGTCCAATATTTCTTTTGTAAGTGCCAACCTTGGAAACCAAGGAACTCGTTAATGCAAGTAGAAATTATTCTTTGTTTCTTTTGAGAGATAAAGAATAAGACAAAGCAATAGAATAGAAAGATTTTTATAATGCGTACTAGCAAATAATGAAATCAAATGGAAGAGTTGCATTCTTTTATAGAAACTACTTATGATCCTAATAGTAAACCTTTGATAGGTGGAGCATACAATCTATTTGCTTCTAGATTCACCACTTCCTAAAATAGGCCCCTATAGACAATCTATTTTAGAGGTAAAAAACTATAATTGTCAAACAAAGACTATTGGATAAAGAAGACATCTACTAATTTACATCTGAATGCGCTTCTCTTGTTGTCATTGTGCAAAACAAACATGAAACATGATGGAATTGCATAGAGATTTGTAGAGAATGGAGTAAGAGATAATAATCAAGAACCACTACATTGTTATATTTTAGAGGTTTTGTCCAGAGAGCTAAATTTATTATTCACATTTCTAGAGTTTTAAGGTTTCATTCAAAATGCCACTTTTATTGTTTTATATGTCTAGAAACTATTGTTGTAGGTTCTTTTATTTTGTTTCATTAGGTGGTCATGTATTTTCATAGACTTAGGTAAATTAGCTAGCCTGGGTTTGTATTGTACATAGTGAGTCAGGAGAGATGAATTGTTAGAATATTTCATAGGAGTTACTCTTTCCTATTTGCATATTCATGAGCTACACTTTCTATTGGTTATAGTTTCGCTTCCCCCACTCACATATCCTATATATTACTCATTCAATTGTATTTATTACATAGTGGGGCATAGCATAACATATAATAACATGGTGTGGAAATTTTAGTATATGCATCTAGCTTTTTATTTCTTGAATTTCTATTATTTACATTTTGTCTCTTGATTAGTGATCTAGTGGCTATCCCTAATGCAAGTTGGGTCTTTTATATTTTTTATTTATGTAAAATTTAAAATAGTATTAGAGTTGGAGAGTTTAGGTCAATCCATTTGTTTCTATTTTTTGAAGTACTAGGTTTTCAAGTTTTGGATGTCGACCTAGTTTGTGGTGAATAACACACTTTTTTTATCTCACTATTGTGCCAAGAAGCCTTAAGAAATTCATTTTTGGATTTATTTTGATTAAAATGAATATTTGGAAGCTTGGTTGTGACTTTTTTGTGTGCTTGATTTACATTAAAGGCATATTGGTAAGTTTTTTATCCTACTATTGAGTTTAGAAACACTAAAAACATTAAGTTCACTATTATTTTATAAAATTAAACAATTTTTCCTTGAGGCTTCTAGAGGGTTTCACTAGTTTGTAAATTGTTCAAATTCATACTATAGTCTTTGCATTTTCCAAGGAAGAGTTAGTCACCTAGGGATTTGGTTTTTTATTAGCTTGAGGCTTATTTTTACAAGATCATAGGTTTCTTATTGCATGTCACAATTTTTTTTCTATTGAGGAGGTGTATTTCATATCCTCTAATAGATCACATCTATTTTGTCATTATTGGCACTTATCTACTCCCTTGCATTCAATACTTGACATCATTATTAGTCTTCTCACATCACTTGGTACTTATGAAATCTCTTGCATAGCTTGTGGTATCCTTGATGCCTAAATGTATTAGTTGGCAACCTCATTATATAGGAGTTCAATGCACAAGGCTCCAATTTTGGCTAGTACATTCAAAGCATAATCCTATTCTTGGTGTTCATTGGTTAAGAGAATCTTGGGATAGTAATATTCCCTCCCATTTGACAATCGAAATGATTAGTTACACTATGATACTTTTGGAAATTATCTTTGACTAGTTTCCCTCTTGGCACTTGTCACTTTGACTAGTAGACTTCACCTTACAATCCACGTGGACTGCCACATAGGTCACTTGTCAACTCCTATGCCAAATCATTGATGAACCCCACTTCCTTGGTAACTATGCATTATCACTTGACTCTATTAAAGTCACCCAACTATTTGGCTTGGGAGACACCCCCTAATTATTGGAGTTTTCATTTTTGCATCCTATATTACAAGATCCTTTTCTTAGTCATAGAGTATTGAAATCATGTGCAACTTTTTTAAATAGCCTATTTTTCATAGATTTTACGCTCATACTTTAAAAAATGGATTTGTTAACCCTCTTTTTGCAAATTGAGTTTTATAAAAAATATTAGTCAAATCCTAATATTTGTGCTTCTTTTTCTTAGAGCTTTCATGTAGAAGCTTTTTATAGTTATATTTTTTTTAAAAGAGGATTTCTTTAGTATTACATAATGGTAGTCAATTATTCCCTATTTGGTAGTTTGATTATATTTTTAGCATTCTAGTCCCTTTCAAACATTGTATAATTTAGTTGTTCAATAGAATCATATATGATAATTGAACTATGATAAAGTGTGACATATTTTCTACTTGTTTATTGGATCATTAATATAAATATTGTATTTGAATTAAAGCTCATTTTTTAGGTCCTTTAATTGATTAATCTAACAAGGATTTTACACATGTTCTTAACATTCTATATGATATTTTTCCACTTAAAGTGATGCTAACTATTTTCCATGGAATGAGGAGCTAAAGAGTTATTATTGCATGCATGGTCTATCACCTTTTCCTAATGGTCTTATTTTAAAACTAATTGACATTATAAGAACAAATGGTTTAATGATAGCAATTAGATCAATGAAATCTATTTGGATTTATTTTTTGTACAACTTATAAATACATTAAATTAATATTTATTTCGGGTAATTAATAAAATGTTAGATTGAGATAACATGGGTTGTAAATTGAGAATTTATATTTAATATTACAAAAACTTAGTACATGAAATGGAAAAAATTACTACTATAAAGTAGATGAGGGGGGTATGGTTTTATAAGCTCATGGTATTAGGCATTATGGAGAAAAATTAAATTCTATACTACAACAAGAATCATAAGAAGACTATTGATAAACAATAATTTATTCTTCTAAGTTCACTCATAGATTGTTAAAATATTATTTGGTGAGTTATATATTTCTATAGTGAATCTAGCTATGGATCATAACAAATAAAAACACAAGTGTATTTTTCATTTATCAAATTTTTAGTAGAATTTGTCTTTTTGCTCATTATTAATCACCATGAGATTGTAGGGGAAAATATATGATATGTGAGTGCATAAATGAACCTAAGAGAATTGACACAGGGTTGAAACCCAAAATTAACCTTTGATATAAGTTTGTGTGGGAATGAAAATATAGATTCATGCAATTTGTTACTCATTGGTGACCTTAAACTTCTTTGAGTCTACATGTATACTTGAATGCTCAATGATATAACACATATACTAAATTTCTGTAATGTCAAATTCTTCTACATTGAAACATGTGAAGTGAAGTGTCTCTAATATATCTTTGTATGTTGATGATGTTCCTCCCATGTTTTTGTATATATGGGGATATTATTTACATAAACAATTTGATAAAGGAATTAGAATGCATTGATAATGAAAGAAAGAAAATGAAATAATGAATATAATAGAAATATGAAGCATGTAAACTAAACATTTACCTAAATTCACCTTACTTCTTGGATTGAGCCAAAGTGAATTGCACTCAATGATCCACTTGATTTTCTCTTTTAGATGAGGTATAAATGGTATAATTTGGTTTCTTATTATACCAACAACATGATGTTGAGATTAGTATTGATAGAAGAAACTGAAAACATGAGTATATGATGATGGAAGACTATATAAAAATGAGAGAAAAGGCCTTCAATTATAGATTTTTCATGAGGAAAATCAGTAGCCAAGATTCAAATTGGTTAATGGATGGCTGAAATTAAATGATTTAAATGAGAGCATAGATTAATATATTAGCCTTGTGACAAGTGTCACAAGGTGGAGTCATGTGAATGGCATGTGTCATAGGTGTATGAGCTAGGTTTGCTCACACATGTGTGAGCACACACATAGGGAAGCTCATGAATGTGACAAGTGAGAGAGGTATGGTGGCTAATTTATGACATGTGTGAGATATATACTCACACATGTGTGAGAAAAGGAGTAGGGTAAGTAGGTTAGGACACTTTTCAATTGATGGAAAGTTTAGATCTTAATCCATGAAGATAGGTTCAATGGCTAGGATTGAATGGACAAGGATTGAGGGTGAGGCAAAATTAAATACTAGGGATTCAAATGGTAATGAAGGTTAATTAGCCTAAATTAATTAATTAAGTAGGTATTAACTAATTGATTTAGTTGAAGGATTTGGGGGCTTTAAGGTTGGACTTAATTAAATAAAATATTTAATTAAGTGGGGGATAAAGGTAAAGGATAAATTAATTAAATAAATAATAATATTATTTTTAATTAATTGCTAGAATAAGGTAAGTTGAAGTGTGGCGGGGTATGAGTAGATTTAGGTGTCTATAGAGAAATTCACTCATAAAATTCATGAGTGCCACCCATGCATGGGTCCATGTCACTCATCAAGCAAACAAGTTACACCCATCCATTAGGTAGTTGAATGACATAAATAACCATTTTTATCCTAAAATTTATCTTTTTTGAATTCTCCTTGACTAATATGCACATGGTGATATCTTCATTTCATGTAGATCTTGTTTTAAATTAATATGTAACTTAGAATAGGTTTAAATTATTAATCATGCACAATAGAGAATATTAAAAATTATGTTTGAGTACATGTGATATCTATATTCGTGTGCCACAAAAAATCCTTATGTAGAGATTATAATATTATGTACACACTTTCATCAGTTGGGCTTGGAACTCCTAATTTGATTATGTCATATTTTGGCATCAACATAATTATCCTAATATTTGTTAGGAATATGTTCCAATGGATAAGGGAGAAGAGGTTAAGGTAGAGTTAATGAATTCTCCTAATATTTGTTAGGAATGTGTTCCAATGGATAATCCCTTACAACAATCTACTCAAGAATTTTTGGTGTCAAGGCTATGTTGCAAAACTAAATTCTAGCAATAACATTAGGTATTTAATCTTCATTATCTCAATTCTATTTACATGTTTTGTTGAAAATCATGAAATGTTTTTGTCTTTCTATCATTATATTGAAGGAATAACCTATTGTGGCAACACATATGTAATGCCATGCATGTGTTAAAAGAAACCTTAGTAGCCAATGACATTATTAAACAATAAAATCTAAATCTAAAAAAATATGCCATTGTATTTCAAAACAAATCCCTAAACATAGAATAAAAGGAAGAGAAGAATTTGAAGATAATAGAAATAATGTAAAGTATATTAAAAAATAGATTAATAAAATTAAAATCTAAAGTGGTAGTTGCTACCATTGCACATTGGCTAAAACTCATTTTGCAATCTTATTCCAAATTGGGATAATACTTTCGCAAATTAGATCAAAGTTTTAACTATGGGAACATAATAAGAAACTAGACATAGGCTTGAACATCTACACCACTTTATCCTTTAAAACTAGCCTTTAATAATTAAGAATGACTTACAATTCACTTTGGAATAATTTCACGATGAATACTCATACACAAATTTAAGTGTTAATGCAATCCCTTGACTCTAGCCTACACCACTCTATCCCACAATAATAGTCCAATTAGGATGACTTATGGTTTCTTATTCATTTTTTTTTTGTAATAATGGATCAACTACCAAAAACAAGAAATGACATTGATTGCATATAAGAAGTAGATTTTGTTTTTGTATAGACATGTATATAGTTTGCATCCCCAAAAATGACATAACTTAAGATCAAAGGTCAATGTCTCCTTGCTGATGATTATTATGTTGGAGAAACACAACACAACACATAAAAAAATAGCCATAGATGGTTGAAAGATAGTTGGATTTGGATATTTTGTACCATTTTTAATTTTTCCCTAGCTTCATATATATTAAACATAAAATTAAAAACTCAATGTTTATAAATCTATTTTCTATGGTTTGTTATGCAAATATTTCTATCTAACTCAAATGAGTGTAGGTTTGGGTAACCCATGGGTATGTCTCATGTCGCATGTACATTACAAGCATACCTAAGTTGCCTAGGTATTGCCTTGGGTGAACCCACAAAGCTTTTAGGTTAAAGAGTACATTTTATTTTTAATTACTATAAAATCCTAAAGCATAAGTCTAAACCTAAAAAGCAACCTAAAAACATAAAACAAAAACATCAAACTTACCTATCTCTCCAACTTTCCAAAACTCATTATTTTTCATCACTTAGGGTTAAATTTTTTGGAGTGTTGAATAATTGTGAAGATGTCCTTGATAATTGCTATGGGGATCAAATAGCTTGCATCAAGGAATTTCATCATTCAAGGAATTTTTATTTTTTTTAATTTTTTTTTGCACTGGGTGAACCACAAAGGCTTGTAGGCAAGAGTGGCCTTTTTATTTTTACTTTAAAACACAATTTTAAAAGCCAAAAAATCCTAAAATATAAATCTAAAATTAAAAACACAAAACATAAACATAAAATTACCTATCACTTCATCTTTCCAAAACTCATTGTTTGTTATTACTTAGGGTTTTTTTTTTTGGACTATTGAAGGATTACAAAAACATCTTTAATACTACTACATGATCAAATAAATTGCATCAAGGAAATTTGCCAAAGGTAAGTTTTTAAAAATTATCTCTAACCTTCCTAATTTTTAAAATATTTTATAATTTTGTTTTTTATTCTTAACATTTCATAAGGCAATATGTTATTTTCTCCTTGTTATTTTTTATTTTTCTATGTTAATGTAGTATTAGTTATTTTTTCTAATTTTACTAATATTTTCTATGTTAAAAAATATAGGTACATGCATTCATATAGTTTACAATTGCTACTATTTTTAGTTCAGTGGTCTATGGATGGAAATGACTTTCAAATTCGACCTAGCATCACTTGTTTCATAAAACTTCATGATGATTGAGTAACTTTCTAGATGTGAGGTTTAGCTTGGATATTTTAGTCTTTATGATAATGAGTATAAAAGTTCATATATTGTAGCGGTTAAAAAATTATACCATAGACAATTCCTCATGATCATTTGTGTTGCAAACTAGATAGAACAATACATAATGGTTTAGTGCTATTACATTTCTTGTAACTAAGGTTAATGAAAAAATAATTTCTAGAGATTACATAACCTCTTTTCTTCCCCAACTATTGTGTCCTGAATGTTGATTATGTATTCCAATTAGGGAATTTTCTTAGTTCCACTATCTTGGTTAAGAATGAATGGAGGGCTTAATTGATATTGGATTATTTGGTCCATTTCACCAACAGAAAATTCACTGCCAACAATTCACCATGGAAAATTCATTGCCATGACAATTCACCGCATGAAAAATTAATTACATAAATTTTTGGCGGTTAATTTTCCATGGCGGTGAAAAGTTGGTGGTGGTGAATTTTCCCATGGTGAATTGTTGATGGTGAATTTTCCGTTGGTGAATTTTCCTAGAACCATTTCTCGACTTTCCATTAGATATGTTAGCCAAAAACTAAACCATAATTCATTAAGAAAATGTGTAGGAATTCTAAAATGAGATAACTACGTAACTAATTAAGAAGTATGATTTGAATGTCCCAATTTTTTTTAAAGATAAATTTCAACACTTTGATTTAAAGGACATGCATGATAGGAAAAAAACCCAAGATTCGAATGATAAATTGGCTCTGTTAAATGTACCACGTGACTGAAACTTGAGTCTTCTAAGACTGGATAGAACTCAAACTTATCACTATCAATTCAAAGGACAATTAGTGTAATATACAAGGCTTGCTTGAACCCTATCTAACTTGAAAAACTCACAAGAATGTATACACTTGAAATAAATCTATATTGTACACATTGAAAGAAGAATCTCCACTGATATATAATTGTCAATAAGTTATTAGAATCTCAGATGACATTTTTGTACAAATACAATAACTATTATTAAATATTAAATAAGACATGTTTTAATAAAAATAGAATAATTATTTATGACTTTTACATGTAAATAAAACAACAAATTTCCATTAACTATTTGACTATAAAACAGTTTGATATTTAACGGAACAAATTACATTTAAAATTGGTTTCTCTTCTAAACAACTATCTGATTAAAAACAGACTGCTTACTAACATCCATTTCTTAGTGTTGAATACACAGTAGCTCTACAGAGCGCCTCAATGAAATACAGAAACAGATGTTAACTCAAACAATAATAAGACAATGGCGGAAGATCAAAACCCACTTCTCCTTTCAACTGCGTTACAATAAAATCGAAAGCAGTGCATTATAAAATGGTGGGAAAAATACCAGAGTTTTGATGCAGAGCTCCAAAACAATTGAGCAATAAAGTCGATAGAATACAGTAGCATGGGCCTAATTATTAATAGACGTAAACATAGCGACGTGGTTGAGCCCACAACCATGCAACTGCATTTCAATACCTAATTGCTTTATAACTCGTCTCTTTCTTGTGTGCCGACACCACATTCAATAAATTTCGATGTCAGAAGAGAGTGCATGTCTGTAATTTGTCCTCAATGGCGACGTGAAGCGCTCGGTATCGTTGGTGTTTTTACGTTGTGGAGCAAAAGAAGAAATTGAGTTTGTTGTTCAACTTCATTCCATTCAATCATTGCGTGTTTCACCTTCTTTGTATCACATATCTTCACTGGTCCTTTCTAGATAAAGGAAATTTTAAACCCCAGAGGAGGAGTAAAGTAGATCCCAAGGGTAAAGTTTAAGATTGTATCACGACATATTTGTTTCTTTGGAATGAATATCTTTTTTATATTTTAAATATTTTTATAAAAAAATTGAGAGATATCAATTTGAGGTTATTTTATTAATTTACGAGTTATTATATTCATATTAATGTAGCATGTGTATTTTGAAAGTGAGGTTCATGTTTGTGGTCTCACCTGACACAGACCGGACTAAAAAATCACTTATTATCAAATATATACATACATATACACACACATACATACATATCTATATATACATACATGTGTGTGTGTAACATATACACACACATATATATGCATATTCATATTAATGTAGCACGTGCATTTTGAAAGTGATGTCCATGTTTGTTGTCTCACTTGACATAGACTAGACTAAAAAATAGCTTATTATCAAATACATACATACATATACACACACATATACATACATATCTATATATACATACATACATATGTGTGTAACATATACACACATATATATGTATATACATATATGTGCATACATGTGCATATATATACATATATGTGTATATATATACATGTATACAGATGTGCATATATATAACATACATATGTGTGTGTATATATACACATACATATGTGTGTATATATGCACATGTATACATGTGTATATATATACATATATGTGTGTGTATACATGTATGTATGTATGTATGTATGTATGCGTGCTACGTGCATGCATGTATGCATGCATGCATGTATGTATGTATGTGTATATTTTTATTTATTATATACACACACATAAATTTTATTGTATATATATACCTCATTTAAAATTTAAATTTTGTTTTCTTCTATATTTTTAGTTTGGTTTATTATTTTATTATCTAGAGTTTATATCTTCATTCAACTTGTGTCCATCGAATTTTCAACTATAATTAAAAAATTAAAAAATATATCAAATTAACAAATCAAATTATTTTCTTTCTTGACTCATAAACTAACAAAAAATGATTAATCAAAAAACTTATAAGATTTCATTCAAAATATTATGTTTATTAATAAAGATTAATATTTTGGAATGTAAATGGTTATCAAATTTAAGGTGAAAGGTAAGATTTTGTGTTAACACATCCATAGAATGCATATTAGCATTAACAAAAACTATATATACTTTAAAATCATTATATTTAGACTTTTATTTTTAAATTTTTATTTTTTTTGACAACTCGAGATTCTAGCATCTTGCAAATTTTCTTCTAGATAAGGATCACATATAGGATCATGGTCACTAACAATTATCTTAGGTATACCATGTAGCTTTTGAATATTATCCAAAAATTCTTTTTCCACTATATTTATAAAAATATATGATAATGTAATAAAATATGCATATTTAGTGAGACAATCCACTACTGTCGTGATGAAATTCTTACCATTAGATCTTGGAAGCCCTATGATGAAGTTCATGGAGATCTCTTTCCAATGTTGGATAGGAATAACTAAGGGTTGTAAGAGACTAGTCATCTTAATTGCCTCACCTTTATTTATTTGACAAATCAAGCATTCAACCACAATTTTTTTTATCCCATTTAGCCCTTCCCAAAAGATATCTTTATTGACTTGATGATATGTCTTCAAAAATCCTAAATGACCACCGACTAGAGACTCATGAAGCTTTGTGAGAATCTTTTGTTTTATAGAGGAACTCTTGCAAAGATACAATCACTCTATATACCACAAAGCATCTCCCTTCCAAACAAACTTATCTGAACTACTAGGATCACTTTGTAATTGTTGAATGAGATTACTTGTAGCAACATCATTCTACCACTTTAATTTGGATTCTACTACCCAATCTTCTTGGAATATTGAAATGGCGCACAATAAAGCTTCATCCTTCTCATCCTTTCTAAATAATGCATAGATACCACAACATGTTCATTCCCTTTCTTATATACAATATCAAAGTCATATCTCGACATCCCATTTTTGTTTCTCTTTAGAAAATAATTTTGGTTCCATAAAATATTTTCGGCTATCATGATCTATCTTAACCTTGAAGTGTCTACCCATTAGATAAGGCCTCCAGTGTTTTACTGCATGAAGAATAACTAGCATTTCCTTCTTATAAATAGGTTTGAGTTGATTCTCACCCTTTATTTGATGACTCTAATAAGTAATGGGACAACCCTCCTGCATGATAACTAATCCTATACCATTTCCTAAAGCATCACACTCCATGATAAAATATTTGGTGAAGTCTGGAGTAGAAAGAACTAAAGTAGTACATATAGACTCCTTCAATATTACAATGTTGCATTAGTGAACTTGTTCCGATGAAAATAATCCTTCTTTAATAAAGTTGTGAGGGGTGCTACTATACAACCATAATTCATCACAAGTCTTCTATAGTTTCTAGTCAATCCCAAGAAACCCATAAACTTCTTAATGGTTTTGGGAATAGGCTAAATTCCATGATAGCCATGATTTTTTTGGGATCCACCTTTACTCCATGCGAAACTATGTGTCCCAAGTACTCCACCGAGCTTTGAGACCAAAATCATACTTGGACAACTTAGCATAGAGTTGGTAATCTTTGAGAACTTGTAATGCTTGATCTATATGTTGCAAATGTTCCTCCCATGTCTTTCTACAAATCAATATATCATCAAAGAAAATTAATAAAAAAAAAAAATTAAAAATCTTAAATATGGAGTTCATCAAACTTTGAAATGTAGATGGTGTAATGGTAAGACCAAATGGCATCACCAAAAATAATGACCCTCATGAGTCCTAAATTTTTTCTTACAAATATCTTCTTCCTTAATTTGAATTTTGTGATAAAATGATCTAAGATCTAACTTTGTAATTTAATGCATATCTTCATTCAATTCATCTAGCAAATCATCAATGAATGGAATAGGAAACTTATCTTTGATGGTGTACATGTTGAGCTCTCTATAGTCTAGGCGTATGTGCTAAGTTTCATCCTTATTACGTACCATTACCATGGGTGAGGAGTAAGCTTGTTGGCTATGCATGATAATTCTTTCCTCTAGCATCTCCTCAAAAATATTCTTGATCTCTCTTTTGTATATATGGGTACTTGTAAGGCTTGATGTTGCATGGTTGTCTCCCTAGAAGTAGTTGTATGAAATGATCATGATCCCTCTTAAGAGGAATTACTTTAGACATATATCTAAAAACCACTGAGTGATGATCAATAATTGCTTGTAAATATGGATGGGTGGGAACATTAGATTGATAGGGTTCTAATGAACATAATTGGGCCAAAAATCCATTAGCTCCTTTCTTAATAAACTTTTGCATTTGATGAGAGATTACCATTTGTGGGGACTTTTCCTTCAACCCTCTTGGCTCTACTATCTTTCCTTCTGATTGAAATATGTAATGTCCCCTTTTCTAAAAATAATGTTTACCATTTTTAGTAAATCTAGTTTCGTAAAAATAGTAAGTCAAGACCTTGTAGATAAATTGGAAAAGTTGGTTTTTCAAATTATATTAATTAAATCAGTCATGTTGACAAATGAATTAATATTTTTGAAATATTAATGGGGTCCAAGGTAGGCGTGGGTTTTTTGGAAAAAAGCAAGTGACATGTAAATTAGCAGTTTGGGATTAAAACGTTTCTTGGTAACTTCACTTTTGGCACTTGTGGGAGATATAATCTTGGCATGCAAGCATCACTTTCCTTGGGAATTTAGATTTTGGTGCAAATTTTGGTTTTGGAAAGGATTTTGATATATAATTTTTTGGTCTTCCAAAATGGAAATCATTCTATGCATGTTATTTCACAATTTGTGATATTATCTTTTGAGGTCGGGAAACCAAAGAAGGAAGAACTCCAAGGCTGGTAAACCAAGGAGTTTGAGACTTGAAGGTAGTGGTTTTGATGGTCTCTAGGTGTAGATTCACTCAGGGTTTGACCATGTGCTTCAACAAATTCAATCTAGTGTATTTCTCTCAATAGTTGTAGGTGATGTTTGAGATTGAGTGCTCAAGTTGTGTGATTCCAGTTTTGTAGTGGTGTCTTTTAGAAAAAAATACCTTGTTCCAGGGTTGACTATCTTAATGTATTAAAAATTTTCTTTGAGTTTTAGAGTTTGGATTAGTTGGTTGTATTGTTTTGGCATCAATTTGGGTGTTATTTTGGTTTGCAACTTCAAGGTATTTCTTTGTATTTTGCTATTGTTGTTGGTTACTATTAACAATAGATTATAACAAAAAATATAATGTATTTTTCATGTTAAAATTAGTAAAATATCATCACATGACAGGCTCACACTCTTGAGTTATATTTGCACATATTGATGAAAATAAATTCATACTCAATTTCATAATTTGCTGAGGGTTTGCAATATTTTAGTGTGATATTATTTATTGCATAAAATCTGAAATATTTTCCAGCAAGAGACATTGTACAATGGTATTAGACTATCGTATGATAGCTGGAAACCATCTTATGTTGATTTGGTACAATTTGAAGTAGTAAATTCAATACTCAATTTGCTCAAATTGAAGAATATATTTCCTGTTAAAGGCCCAACCACTACACCAAAAGACAGTTCTAGTAGTGAGGGCAGCTAACCAAGGTGTTAAGGGTGAGGTTTGCATCCCACTTTCCTTAGAGGTGAAGGCATAGAAGCCATGAGCATAGTGGACATGTGGCCATGGAACCCCACCACCTAGTTATTAGGTACAGACTTGCCAACACGACGGGTTGCATCCATTGGGGTTTATCCCTTCACATACAGGACATTACAACCCATCATGCTCCACAAGGATCGACCTCGAGACCTTGGCTCTGATACCACAAAGGCCCAACCACTACACCAAAATATTGGCCTAGTAGTGAGGGCGACTACCCAGGGTGCTAAGGGTGAGGTTTGTGTCCCACCAACCTCAGCAATGAAGGCATAGAAGCCACAAGCATAGTGGACATGTGGTCGTGGAGCCCCACTATTTGGTTATCAGGTACATGCCTGCCCTCACAATGGTTTACATCTGGTAGGGTTTATCCCTTCATGAATGGGACATTACAAAGTCTCATGAATAGTTCTTGAAAGTTCATCTTAATTGTTCCCAATGTAGTAAGCTATTGTACTCCCAAAACAATATCTACTATATTCATGGAGATAACATATATTGGGAAATCAAGGTGATAATCTCCCATGGATAATGTAATATTGTGGAATTTTCTAGAACATCTAATGGTACCACCATTTGAAATCAAGAATTGAAACTCTAGAGATAGATTTATAAAAAAAATTAGATAAAAGCCAACTTTTTGTTGATAAAATTGTGAGTACTACCAAATTCAATCAACATTGTTTTTTTTTTCTTCTTTAAGAAACCCACTACCTTGAGAGTTTGTTAGGTGCTAAAAACTAAGATTGCATAACAACAAATGATTGGTTGGGAATTATGTGATTCCTCATCTTAATATTTATTTCCCTCTAATATTTGTTCCTCTTCTTCCTCACTTGAACCTTCAATAGAGAACAATTTCTTTTCAGACATTTATGTCCTCAATTGTATTTGTTGTCACAATTGAAACACAACCTTTTTCCTCTCTTCTCCTCTGGTTTTTTGTAGATTCAACCTATTAGGTTAAGGTAATGAATGTGTAAGCGAGATCCTTTCTCTTATGTTTATAATCCCTTATTGTTTGTTGACTAAAAAATTCTCCTCAACTTGTCTTTCCATAAGTATTGCTTGTGACAAGGATTATGGTTGGAACAACCGTACCTCATATTTTATGTGGTCCTTCAAACCTCCTAGAAATAATTCCTTCAAATTTTCTTCAATCACATTCTCTAATCTTAGACAAAGAGCTTGAAATTTTTCAGTATAGTCCTCAACCATACCTGTTCACTTTAATTTAGTGAGTTGGTAGAAGTAGTTATCCATAAAGTTATCTCCATAATGGGTAGCAAGTTCCTCTTAAAAAATTGGCCATGTCACCACACAACCCTTTTTTCTCTTCTCATCACATAACCAAATATTCCATATAAATTGATCTAGTTCCAAACTGTATAATGATGCCATGTAACCACCTTCTTTTGGCTAGCAACATGGTGAAGATTAAAGAATTACTCCATTTGGCAGAGCCAATTGGTTGGATCCTTGCTATCAAACTTTTTCAAATTCAACTTGAATATGGATTTCCTTGGTATAGGTTTATTAAAGGAATGATCCTTATTGAGATTTGAATCAAGCCCAAATAATTCATTTCCAACAAAAGCATTATCTTCCACCTTCCTAGGTGAATCTTCACCCTTATACTTCATCCCCTGAATAATTATGTCCAAATTCTTAAAAAAATCATTTATCTCATTCCTAATTGATGAAATTTCACCCTTGACCTTGTTGATTTCAATAAATTAGGGTTAATAGATCCTTAATTTCTACATCATCCTTATATGAATATTTCCCAGGTGTGGTAGCATTCTTTTTGCCTCTTGTTGCAAGCCATGTCATGATGGAAGAATATAATTTTGTAATAAATCACATAAATAAATTCAAAACAGTCTAAAAGTTTTATTGTAACTTACTAGGGCCTAGGTTTCACTTTCCTAGAAAGATCTCCAAAAAAATAGGTGTTTTGCAGCCTTGAGAGAATTTTTTTGCAAACCCTAATTCTATAATAAATCACTTAATTATTCTTTGATTTCTCTTCAATTTGGACTATAGGATCCTTTTTTACTAATTAAAAAATCCACTAAAAATTAAGAAACAATTATACACAATTTGGGAGATATGCACTTTCCAAATAAATTGTGTAAAAACCCTAATTCTACAATAAATTGCTTGAAATTCTACTCTAGTTCCTTTGAAATTTGTATTAAAGCTACTTAAACATGTTCTTCAAAAGAATTTAAAAATAAGAAGAAGAAAAAAATGCCAAAATTTGAGAGATATGTGCTTCACAAAATAATCTCCAATATTAAGAAAATTCCTTTACCTCCACAGTGTCACGATCATGCTCTAATACCACATGCAATGAAATAGATTTCACAATAGAAGAATATGATAGGAAATATGTTTAAAATACTTAATCTTAACTAAGAATAATGAGCCAATTTGAGGGAAAAACCTCCAAATATCTGCAATGAGAAAATAATTCATAATCTGAAGAACAAATAAGCCTCACTACCTCCTATATATACCCTAATTATTCCTAGGATATCACCTACGCTTATTTAAATAACCAAATATAATCCCTACTCCAACCTAACTAACTAAATTTAATAATATAATAATGATAATATGGCTTAATTAAGAGTTAGGATAGCCACAATCTAACTAGTCGTAACACTATGTACTCTAATATTAAGGGTGTAGCATTTATATTGAATGGTAAACTGTGGTTTCTAGAGCTCTAAAAATGTAATATTACCTCAAATTATTATTATTGAGTCTACCATACTAGCCCCTACTCAATTAATTTATAATCTTGATCATCCATGTTTTACTCATGGGATTAGTTGGATCAAATGGTTATGTGATTCCATGAAACAAACTATTTGTATTTTATAAATTTATGGTTACTAGCTAGCTTTATTTGGCCATCACTCACATGAGGCCACCATCTTAAAGCTTCATTGTGTCACCAATAAGCTAGAGGTGCTTTGATTTTCTCCCACTCTATAATTATGTGTACTTCAAATTCATTAATAAAAGTAAATTATTGATAATGATTTAACTTAGGGAGCTCAAATTAAGCTCCATTTTTCTTAAAATTAGGGATAGAGTTTCAAAATAAAAATCCTAATCCCTTCAATATTTACAAATTCCCTAGATAGTCAACCACATTATGAAAGGTCATAATTCCTTTCCCGGTTCCTAATATTCTCCAATATTTCATCCACCATTATATTAGTAGGTGTTTCAAGCTAAAGTACTTTCTTATAAGTCTAAGCAATCCCTTAACCACTATGTTAGTGTGGTCACTTGTAGTATTTTAAATTATTTTTGGGACCTCTATGAGGGTTTATCCATGGTTGATGAAAAATACCCTTTCTTTGATGGTTTGTATATGACTAATGATAAAGATCTTAGTTGTGATGGTTTCTTGTGTGAGTTTTATAAAGTTTTATGGAACACTATTAGACCTAATTTCTTCTAAGTTTACTTGGAATATTTTTCTATAGGTTCTCTAGATGCTATTATAAATAAAGGAAATATTGAATTCATAACTAACATTGGTCATCTTGATAAAATTTATTATGGAGATTGAGATCACTTTTTAAATATTTCCTATAAGATTATAGCCAAAGCCCTTGCACTTTGCTTTCATCACTTGCTTTAGCTTATTGTCTAGTCTTAATAGATAAACTTAATAAAATTTGCATATATTCTAGACAATATTATTGTAATTTGGGAAGGTATAGAATGAGACTATCATTCTAAAAGTAAGCTATTTTCATCAAAATTAGCCTTGTTAAAATCTATGACTTCATTGAATGGTCATATATTATTCACACTTTAATCTCTTGGGTTTGGTCCTAATTTTTGTTGAACACCTAGAATACTGAGAGGGAGAGAGGGGTGAATCAATATTCTCTTAAACCATTCAAACATCAAACATCCAATTACCAAAGCATATTCAACTCCAATAAAGAAAGAAAGCATGAACCATCAACAACACCACATAACACATCAAGACTAGGATTTTTACGTGGAAAACCCAAAATGGGGAAAATGTGTGGTGAGGATTAGCTCACAATATATTATAACCAATTATAGTATATTTACCGAAGTGCTCACTACAGGTGGACTCACTATCCAAGTGGACTCATTGCCCACAGAGAAAAAGATAGAAGAGAGATTGTGGCTCACAACCTATTTTGAACTATTACAAATTTTGCATCTATCATATGCATGAAATAAAGTTCCAATGAAGCTCAATAAATTGATTTTACACACTTCATCTGATCAAGATCTAACACTCTACTTTCCTCTGCATTCACATCACTTCAATCTTCTACTCAACATTCACAACTTAAATTCTCTTTGCTCTGATAATATTTGCATGTAGAATATTCACATCACACATCATATATTCATTCCATATATATTACACCCTACCAAAATTGTAAATTATTACAATTGTCTTTTGGTTTTCTCAAATTTTAATAATCTAGTTTTCTTTTTCTTTTATTGTGTGTTTGTGTAAGCCTTCAATCAATTTTTTGACCCCTATACAAATGATGTGCAACTTGTGCATTAAGATTGTACAAAAAGCCTAAAATTAGAGGGATTTTACTTTTTTGATCGTAAGACTCCCTTATTGGTTCCACCTAAGAAATACCAAATAGAACACGCAAATGATTTTCTTACACATCATTTTTATCCATTATGTTAAGTTCCACAAAGAATGGAATAGTTCATGGTGTTAGTGAACCCTGTTGAAAGAGCCCCTCTTGATAATATTAAGCTTCCCTTCATATCAAAGCATAAAATGAATAAAATTTCTCTAACATATTCAATATAGTTCATGATTGCTTCTATGAATGTGATGCATACCCTATCTCTATCAATTCACAACCACATGAAAATGGGATCATACATAGCAATCATTTCTCAACAAATCACAGTGAGCTACACACTATTCTCAATATATAGGAGACCACATCAAGGCTTAGTACATTCCTTACCAATAGAAAATAGTAGTTTCATGATACTTCATTAATCAATTCATAAAAAAATAATCCCAAACTACATGTTGAGACTAGAATTTATTCTAAATGCTTAATTTATAAAAATAGACAATTGATTTTTCTATCATATTTCAATTTTTTCTCATCAACCATGTAGGTCCAAAGAATGCTCTCATCAAGATTGAAAATTCAGTTGAACGTAGTGATAAACATACCAAATCACTAACCATTTGTAATTATCAAATTAAGAAACACTTTCCAATGTGCAAATGAAAAGAAACTCAATGCCTAAGATATAAAAAGTATAATAAAGTAAAAGTAATAACCACATCCATAGTTGGTAGAACCTTGTGGAAAATATCGAATTTCTCATTTGTAGAAGAAAAACCCATTTCGATAGTTCAGCTATAAGTTTAAGATAAAATCACAAAAGAAAGTCATGTAATTATGGAAATGATAACACATTATGTATCAAAGACATAAAAAAAATATACAATTGGCAAAAAATCATAATTGCAACTTAATGGGTAGTATACTTATTGATTTAAATTGAAGTAAAATTAAGAAGAGCAAGAAGTGGCCCTAGAAATCATAGAACAACTTGAACATTTGAAGAAAAAAGATGATTTTTAAGGATGAAGGAACAAAGAAATGAAAAATGTTAACATGCTAATAGAGAAAGTGTATTTTGCATTGTAAGTTTGAAGAGGAATAATAAACTAGCAATACATGATGATTTTTCTATTTATATATTGAATATGTGAGGTGAGCATAGAGTTTGCTCCTTCTAGTTACAACGTTTAACCTCAAAACAATAATGAACAAAAAGAACATAAGAGATTTGTATAAACATAAAGGATCAAATAGTTTCTCTCCCAAAAATTCCATGGCAAAGAGAATGTTAAGAAAACCATTACCCATTTTTATGTTGTCTAATATAAGTTTACTTGGGACTAAGGTCTAATCATAAAATTATATAAATACTTAAGTAAATTCTATTTATTAGAAATTTTAAATAACTAGGTTGAATCTAATTGTTAAAATAGCATATCCAAGTGAATCCTCATGGAATGCATGTCAAGAAAATTTTAAAATGAAATAGTGAGAAAAATAAAGGGCTTTTAAACTTGGAAAAACTGAAAATACAAATGAAATAGGGCTTACAAAACTTCCTTTTTACTTTTGGTGTATCTATTCTCTTTAAAAAATGTAAATGTAAATGGAATAGGACTTACAAAACTTTCTTTTATTTTTGATGTATCTATTCTCTTTCAAAATATCACTACTTCAAAAATTTGACATAGTATATGTGTTAATAATCTCGTATATTAACCGCCTCTTCACTCATATACCACATAGTTGTTTAAATAAGATGTAAAATAATCTTTATTTTCTTGATTAAATAAAAAATATTTTCAATCTTTCAAGTATTTTCTTTAGTAGAAAGAAGGAACAACCTAAATAGTGCTTGGTCAGAGGGCACCCATGCTAGAGAGGGAGGTTATTTATTGTTCTAGATTGCACAAGATTTTGTTAATTGGAGAACGAAACTTCTCATTTACAATATCTTTGGCAATGATTTTGAATGTTTCCATAATCATCGCCACATCACTTGATAGCTGCAACAAGTTTGAATGTTTGCATATGGCACAGTTGGCACTTGTCCTGAGGACCCACTAGAAAGCGGAAAATCAAACAAGAAATGGACAGACTTAGCTTTCCTGAAGGTCCAGCTGACACTTTTAAATTGTCAACAGTCCATTTTTGTTTCTTTCATTTTAGGCGTGGAAAAATACTTCTTCCTTGATACTCTGCATTCTGCAATCTTTTTTAAATGGATAGTTGCGTACCATCGATGGGGATGCCAAAAAGAAGCCTTCCTTGATACTCTGCATTCTGCAATCTCTTTCTAAACAGACAAACCACAGACATAGATGGGGATACTTCTCATGAAGACAAACCACATACATGCACGCTACACTGCAACCTCCAAAATGGGTGGTTGAAGATCGACATGAGACCAAAAAGAAGGCTTGTTTGATAGTGTAGAATCTCTTTTGAGAGAGACTTTAATGGCGGTGGCCTCACTCACATCACTGATGGCACATTTGGTGGACTCGGAAATATACAGTTCCCTATCATTGTAGGTGGAAGTTCGATTTTTCCCAATAAAAAGGGACCAGCAAACAAGAAATGGACAAGTTTACTTTTGCTGAGGACACCGACGGTCCATTATGTCGTTCATTTTTGTTTCTACCATTTTTGGTGTGGTGAAAGAAGATTTGCTTAGTACTTTGCAATCTCTTTTGAAAGATAGTTTCATACCATTGATGGGGATGACCAGATGGGTTGTTGGAGATGCACATTATGATTACTTCAACTGTCAATCTAGAGGCGTAATTTCCATTAAAAAAGCAGAAACAAACAAGAGAGGGATAAGTTTGGTTTTGCTGAGCATCCATTGACATCTTAGGCGTGGAAAACGAATATTTTCTTAGTACTCTGCAATCTCTTTTTAAAGAGACGTTAACGAAGGTGGCCTCACCCACATTAGTTATGGCACATTCGATGGACTAAGAAATAGATGGCTTGACTTGCAATCTTTTTTCTTTAAATGGGCATGATCAAATATTGGATTTAACTGCTGTAAGCTCAGCCACGTAGTTTGCATGATATATCCTTCCTTTTTTCTGATTGATTAACTATAGATTTCAGTAGATTTTGTTACTATAACTTTCAGGATTGTAATTCTTTTTAAAGAGACGTTAACAGACGTGGCCTCACCCACATTACTTATGGCACATTCGATGGAGTAAGAAATAGATGGCTTGACATGCAATCTTTTTTTCTTTAAATGGGCATGACTAAATATTGGATTCAATTGCTGTTATAAGCTCAGCCACGTAGTTTGCATGATGTATCCTTCCTTTTTTCTGATCGATAAAATATAGATTTCAATAGATTTTGTTACTAAACCTTCTGGACTGTAATTCTTTTCAGTCAGGCACCTTTCAAGTAGATAAGGGATTGAAAGTTGCATTTGAATAAAAAACACTAAGATAAATAATGTCTCCTAGTTATCTATTTCTTGCTCTCCTTTCTCTAATAGAAATATTATCTTAGAATTTATTGGGGTTATTATGTGATTATTAGTTTATTTTGTGTTTATCATTTTTTATTGTGGTTCATTTTTTCAATGAGTTGAACTATCATTTATTTTAAATTCTTTGTCAAATTATAATAGTTTTTCATTATTTTTCAGTACAAAATTTTAACTACATTAAAAATTTGTAGTCATCTTTATATATTTTCTTATCTCTATTAATATTATAGCCAAACACTAAAGAACTGACCTCTCTCAAAATCTTCTATTAAGAAACCCAATGTAATCTATAAAATAATGCATTATATTAACAAAAATAACTATTCCATCTAAATAAAATACAATTACTAAGCATTTTAACATTCAACATTCCAAGACAAGAAGCATAAATTCTTGTAGATATGACAAGTCTCCAAATGCATGGCATGTGGTCCTTCCCATCTCTAGATGGAATGGCTAGTAAATGCAGGCCATTCCCATCAATCAACATAATGGCTATTTTTCACTCTTATTGAAAAACTTGTAACTATTATTATTTTGCTTGCATTTTGAAACAAACTCCATTGCAAGCAATTGAATGTAGAACAATTAGTGGTTGTGGCCTTTTGCTTGGAAGGGAGAAATGGGAGATATGGATCTCCTTATTGACCATACCCATCAAAGAGACATCTTGATATTGAAGATAAATTGGGGCTCCTCCCGTGATATCTATGATATAGGATAAAATTGTTCTTTTCTCAACCCATTCTCATTGATAAACCACTAGTCCCCTTCTTTTGTCTACAACACTTTGTCATATCTAAAATGAATAAATAAAAATCAATTGCTAGTTTTTTCCTATGTTGACAAAGTGTTGTAATATAATTTTGAAAGCTAGAACCTATTTATTGTTTTCAATTGGGAAACCACTAAGTATATAGCAAAACAAAGTAATAAATTAAACAAAAAAAATAGATTTACAAATTCTACGTCTCTCAATCTTAGCAAAAAATATACAACATCAAATGTTTAAAAATTAGTACTATTTCACAATTAAAATCCACATGTAATTGACAAAAAACCACTTCTAATCTATTTCAAGGAACTTATTTCAATACATTATAATTGTAGTTTATTATCCTTGATTGAAAATTTATTAGGTGCTAACAATATAGAAGGTTTCAATGCTCTTTTCTAGAAGAAAACTTGGAAGTTTGTATTTCCCTTCTCAAGCCTTGAGGCGATCATATAAATCACAAATATTATATGGGTCCTTTATTGAAGCCTTATAAGAGTAAATAAGGGGTCAAAATTATTTCTTGAGGTAGATTCTACTCATTTTGATAGGCATGATTTATAATGATAGAATTGTAGGTAACAACTTTCCAACCAAGACAATTTACTTTATTTTTCAATTTCAAAAACATGTATACATGCTTGATTTTTTTAATTTCACAAGTATAGGAAGAAACAATGTTTTGTGTGTGTGGTAAAGTACTCAAGTAATTTTCAATAAATATGCATAATTTTTCACATATTATATCATATAACTTACTCTTACAACAATGAATATCTTGACTTAAGCATGCTCTCATGTTATTCCATGTAAAACTGACTTCGTACTAAAGGCATGAATTGTATAGCATATAGTGTTTCTGTCTTATTGTAACTAGTGAATATTCTATCTTTCCATACATTATCTCTCGAAAATCATTATATAATTCAAAAATATATATCAAGATTTCTCTATTAAAAAATAATTTACTTCTTCATATTTTAAATATCAAAGCTTAATATTGTCATTATCTCTATTTTATATGGGGGAAGAGCTTGCAATACAATATAGTATCCAATGTGTCTTCTACTCTACCTACAAACCTCTTACTTTCCCTAATTTATTCTTATTTTCAATCTTTTCTTTTTTTTTTATATTTCAGAATTTGATTAAAGAAAAAATATTCAATAATAAACTATTTAACCAAGTGGAAGCACTAGATATCAGAGTTACAAATCTAAATTCGAAAGAAAGCTATTACTTGGTTAACTATTTTATTATTGAAGATTTTATAATTAGGGAAAGTAAGAGTGAGCCTTACGCAACCAACTTCTATATTATTCATAGGAATACATAAATTCACTCATTTGACTAGTGAAAATCTCAAGATTGAAACTTCTTAGAGATCATCAAATAGAATAACTGGTTAAGTATAAGTGTTCATAGTTACAATTGCGAATTACAATAGTCATAGTTTGAAAGCTTTTTATGTAGTTTTTTGGTATTAGTGCACATATGTTCATCAAAAGACTTGCAAGAAATAATTGTTGTATCTATTGATCCTCCTTGTAGGTCCAAATGAAGAGAGGGTAGTAGAATTGACGTTAAACATACAAAATATGACTACATGTGTCACTTCAACACAAAATCATGATTCATAGTTCAAACCATCTATTACTCTAAGTTCAACACATAAACAAGAAAAGAAAACACTTTCATGTTCAAAGAACAATGAGTTTTTGAGAATGAGTTTATACTTTGCTCCATTTATCAGCATATAATTGTATGGATTAACTGAGAAAGTTTTAGCCCTTGGTATGCCTACAAATGTAGTGTATTGAAAAATAATAATAGGGAAATGGTGCATGAGAAATCAATCAAATTTGAGGGACAAGCGTCTATAGATGATTTTGCTACCATGATAGATATTGGAAAATGCAGATGGAATAGGGCTTAGAAGACTTCCTTTTACTTTTGGTGTATCTATTCTCTTTCAAAATGTCACTATGGCACAATTGGCACTTGTCCTGAGAACCAAACAAAACAAGAAATAGACAAGCTTAGCTTTGCTCAGGATTCAGCTGACACGGTTTTAAATTGCCGACAGTCCATTATATCGTTCATTTTTGTTTTTTTCCATTTCAGGGGTGGAAAAAGAAACCTTCCTTGATACTCTGAAATCTCTTTTTAAAGAGACGTTAACGGTGGTGACTTTGGACTGGGAAACAGATAGTTTCATACCATTGATGGGGATGACCAAATGGGTGGTTGGAGATACACATTATGATTAAATCAACTGTCAATCTAAAAAAGGCAGAAACAAACAAGAGAGGATCCATAGAAATCTTAGGCGTGGAAAAAGAGACGTTAACAGAGGTGGCCTCACCCACATTACTTATGGCACATTCGATGCACTAACAAATAGATGGTTTGACACGCAATCTTTTTTCTTTAAATGGGGATGAACAAATATTGGATTCAATTGCTGTTATAAGCTCAGCCACGTAGTTCGCATGATGTATCCTTCCTTTTTTTCCGATCTATAAAATATAGATTTCAATAGATTTTGTTACTAAACCTTCTGGACTGTAATTATTTTCAGTCAGGCACCTTTGAAGTAGATAAGGGATTGAAAGTTGCATTTGAATGAGAAAGACTAAGATAAATAATGTCTCTTAGTTGACTATTTCTTGTGCTCCTTTCCTCTAATAGAAAATGTGTATATAATTTACAAAATTTTATGTGTTATTTAAATTGTATTGGGGTTATTAATTTATTATTAGTTTAGTTGTGTTTATTATTTGTTATTGTTTAAGTATGATTTATTTTTCCAATGATTGGAACTATTATTTATTTTAATTTTTTTGTCTGAAGGCTTAGAGGAGCTCGGCTTCAAGTTCTGTAGAGAAAACTTATGACAATACTTTGTTTTTTTGTCTCAAAAAGGGATTTCTTCTCCCTATTGTTGTTGAGGAGGGTGCTCCTTCTTTTGAAGTCCCTGTTGTTTCCCCTTTGACCCCTATAGTTGTTGAGCTTCCCATTGAGGGGTTGTCCTATAGGGCTAAGGGCTTGAGCACTCTTCAATGGCTGCTTCGAAGGAGCTTCATGCTATTGAGGTAAGTGACGGGTTTGACTAGTTGCTTGATCTTGACTGTGAGGTAACTAATGGAAGATCCATTGTTGTTGTGGATGTTGGACAAGCTCAAATTGATATTATTGACTCTATTTTTTCTAAGTCTTTGGATTGGCTTAAGAGCTCCTTGGTTGGGAGCTTTTGTGGTGTTCGTCCCAACATAGATGTTGTTAGAAGATGGGTTTGTTGGGTCTAGAAGTTCAGCGGTCAGGTTAAGGTTATTGCCATGATAAATGGTTTCTAAATCTCTTTTCCTTTCCTTGCAAAGAAAATTGCTTTAAGGTCCTTCTTAATGGCCCTTGGTTTCTTGGCCATAATGGCCTATGCCTTCAAAGGTGGTTTCCTAGTTTCAACCTTATGATAGATACTCTTAAGTTTCCTATTTGGGTTTGTTTGCTAGGGATTCCTTTGGAGTTTGGAATGAAAATATTTTTATGAGTTTATAATTCTTTTGGGAAATTTTGTACTACGAATAAGATCACCAAATCTATAAAGTGATTGTTGTATGCTAGGTTTTTTGTGTTAGTGGAGAATAATCTTACTCTCCCTACTCAAATAACCTTATCTTCAAAATTTGGTAAGTGGGTGTACCATATTGAATATGAGAGTTCTACAGTTAGTTTTCATTCTTGTGGTAAAGTAGTTCATGCCTCCTTTACCTACTTAAGGAAAAAGTAACAACACTTTGTTTGGAAGGAAAAGGAGAAGATGTATGTTGTTGTGGAAGCTCACACCAATCCCTTTTAGCAGCTTCAAAAAGAAGATTGTAATGGTCATCCCTCTTTAACTAACCCCTCTATTGATACTCCTAGCTTGGTAGATCCAATGAGAGGTCTTATTTCTTCTTCCTGTAAAAAAATAGATGAAAAGATTTGTGGAGAAGAAACCTTGTATAACGGTTCAGCAAAAATATTTGGAACAATTTTTTAAACCACCTTGAGCTGGTTGGGTGGTGTTTTTCTCTATTTTCAATAGAGATTTTATAAAAAAAAATTGTTGTTGTTTTTTCCCATCTTATTGTTGTTCCTTTTTGGTTCCTTGTTGGTTCCTTGTTGTTTTGTTGTGTTGATCGATATATCTTTCTCTTTGTAAAAGGGATTGGGGCCCTTTCAAAATCCTTGTTTTTTTAATCAAAAACATTTATGTTGTCTCATTTTAAATTTGCAAAAAGAGCTTGTAATATTATATAGCATTCAATGTGTCTTGTAATCTATCTATAAACCTCAACAAAGTTATGGGAAAATAAGGAAAAACTCAATAATATATCTTACTACAAAATTAGTAGATATATAAATTATTCATAGATAGTTAACTGAGTCAATATATTTACTCATTCAAAATAAGAAAAAATCTATATAGATTATGCTATATTGAAATTCAATCATTTGTAGATGATAAAATTAAAAAGATGGACATGGAATATTAATCAATATGTTATACCAAATTCTTTCAAATGTATGATAAGATTTTTGAAACATAGAATAAAATCAAATATGACATTTTTCCATGTATATATGAAAAATTTCAAAGTTGTGTCCCATTTTTATAAAGAAAATGGTTAATATTGATCTAAATTTTAACTTGAATCACTAGAAACTTGCATATATGTTTTGAATTTTGAAATAATGCAAACTAATTAAATGTAAAGTTTTTAATGTATTTTATTTTTGTATTTATTTTAAATAAGAAATTATTTGAATGTAGTTTTTTTATAAAACTAATAATTTAATTTATTTGTTAATAAAATGAGGTTAAATGGGCCTACACTTTTTTTATAGTAAATTTTATTTATTCTTTCAATTTTTTCTTTGTACATGTATAACTTGAAACTTTAGTGCATGAATTAATTGTTTCCTGAATTTCAAGAAATATATTTTTTAAATAAATATTGAAAATCTTGTATATTAAAAACACAACTATTTTTATAGGCCTCCACACTTTATATTAACTACTTATCCATGATACAAAATAAAAATATTTTCTTGTGTGTGTATGTTGATGACCTACTTTTACTCACAATAAAAAAAATATTAAAATTGATTAAAATATTTTAAAAATATTTATAAATTTATGAAAACGATTTTTTTAATTAAAAAATGTTATTTAGATGAGTAGGGTTGTGAGAGAATTATTTTTTTAAAGAATTTTATTTCTTTTGTAATTGACACCAAATCAAGCTAATAAATGTGTATCTAGTTGATACTTTTAGTTGGAAAAATATGTCCAAATCTAATTTAGCTAGAGCAAATCTTGCAAAAACATTTTTTTAACAATTTTTTAAATTCAGTTGTGTTGATAAATTTATCTAAAATGGAACATAGCTTTGAACTTTATACACGTGCACACACACATGCTTCTATTTTTTATTGTTATTCATTCTTGTGAAATAGATAGAAATACAAAATCCATGTACCATAGATGCTCATGTTCAACATCCCCTTCATTGGGGTGTTTTCTTATTGTGACATTTCTTGAGAGATTTACAAGGATGTTTAAGGTTTACATTGCCTTTCAACTTAGATTAAAGCTAAAAGATTCAAATATTTCATAATTATAGAAATTAAGAGTGAGTCTTACCAATGCAGCTTTTATATCATTTGTAGAAGTTAAGGATTTCACTCCCATGGCTAGTGTACAATCTAGAATTGAAACTTCTTGGATATCATCAAGTAGAATAATTAGTTACTTTTATACATTTTCATAATTATATTTGTGAATTGCATTATTCATAGTTTGAAGGCACTTTATGTATTTTTTGGTTATTAGTTCACATATGAATCAAAAGACTCATAAAAAATAGATGTTGTGCTTATTATTCCTCCTTTTAGGTACAAATGAGGGGAGAGTAGTAGAACTAACCGTAAACACATAAATTATGGGTACACATGTCACTTTAGCACATGAATCATGGTCCATAGTTCAAAAGAATCTATTGTTGCATTGTGCTAATAGGTTTAGCACATACATGACACAAGTAAACATTTTCATTTTCAAAATAATAATGAGTTCTTGGGAATGAGTTTATTCTTTGCTTCATTTCTTTGAAAATAGTTGTATGGGTGTGGGTAGACCTTGTTACTCTTCAATATTGATACAAATGTAGTGTATAATAATATTTACCTAGGAATGATGTATGATAATTCAACCAAGTTTGAGGTATGATAATTCAACCAAGTTTGAGGTACAAAAATCTAGGGATGATTTTTCTACCATGAAAGATATTAGAAAGATTGAATATAAAATAAAGTTATCAAGCTAGATGTTTGATGATAATGATTCTTGTTTGGTACAATAATAGGTATTGATAAACCTTAATAAGTGGTTCACATATCAAGAATATAATAATATTGGTATTATTAGAGATGAATAGATTCAAGATATATTAGGAAATAAAATTCTAAATCAACTTTAGTGAATGGTTAAATATGGTCACAATAAAATATTGGTCATGGATTCTATATTTGAAATTAATTCAAAGAATGTTTGTTGTACATTCCTTATTTGAGTCTATTCAAAATATGTGCATGTATATAAAACATTGTAATGACTCATCATATCACAATTCTTATGATAGTTTCAACTATACACATTACTTTTATTTAAATTGAATAATCTTGGGCTACTCATGGCATAAGTATTTATATCTAGGTCTTATGTATCATGCATATTAGATAAAATACTTTTTTACAAAGAGCTAACTTGAATATGGTTAAATGGAAAATTAATGCATTGATGGTGGATGATATAGGTGTTGATATCACACCTATCAAGTATTTCATCTTTACTTAGAATATTAATTTTTTTTATTTGTTAAATAATTATATAATCATTTGCACTAAAAAAAATTGATAATAAGAAAATATATTACGACATGAAAAGAGATTCTAATGTGACATATAGATGTGCTCTTAGCATATAATAGGCATTGTAGTGTAGTAAATTGCCATCCCTATGTTGCATCTTGAGAATATTGGTTGTCATTGATGTCAAATGTGTGTTGAAGATTGTATATGTTTTAGAGATAGTCAATGTGTAGAGTCAGTTGGTGCAAGTAAACATTACATTATATGGAAGAGTGGTGATCATCCTGATGTCTAAGTTTGATGCAGAGGTGGGTACACATGTTTTAACATGTTTCCAATATGTCTACGTTGATATCTTTCTAGCTTGGTGTACTAGAGAAAAGTTGTAAAAATTTTGCTAAGAAATTCATAGTATATATCTTAAGGATGAGCTACAATGTTTTGGTCTACATCCTTTTGTAGAGAACTTGATTTAATCTTGCAGATCTAAAGATAACTTGATAGAGATGTGAAGTTGTTATATCCACTATTTTAATTCATTACACATTCTACAGTAAAAGTTATAAGTGACAGAGTTTTGATCTATTCTCTAGCAGTGTAAAGTGATGATAAAGGCTTGTTGGAATGCTTTGCATTCCTGTGGAAGTGAAGATTTTTCCATGTGAATTTTTGGACATGTTTAGTGATTTACTATGCATGCTATGTTGTAGTATCAAGTGGTTTGGTGGTCCGTAAGTTCAGTTTTCAAATGACAGTGTGCTATAAATAGTTTTAGATGCCTAATTGTTCTACAAAACTTATGTTTGGGTACTTGCGATAGTTGGAGAATGTACAAATCAATTGCATGAGTTTGTGTGGACATTCTACATGTCTCAGAGTATCTTAGGTTTGAAGTTCATCCAAATATTTATTTTTTCTAGTACCACACAATTGTTTCAAGTTAATTTATGATGTTATGATGTTGTTGAGGTTGACTAAGATATATTATTGTTGTGCACCACAAGTTTATGTTTGAGCAGAGCTCAAGGAGTGATTGTAGATGTTGTGTGAGTCTTGTCGACTAATCTAGAAGAATTATAAATAAAGTCTTATCATTTTTGTATACTGCCAATGAAGATGTAGGGTAACATGTTACAAGTTTGATATTCCTTATTTGTGGCTGACTGAATTTGTAATTGTAAAGTGTGTGGATGATATGTATTGAAGATCAAAGTTGTGGAGAATATGATGAAACTGTGTAAAGATGTATGTGTGGATGAGCAAAGCATGACAAGATCTACTATAGACCTAATAAGAATAATTGATGGCTATTAGTGGGTGAAGCCATAATATCAATCATATTTTAGTTGTTCTTTTTCATGTTAGGGAGTAGTAGCTTCCTTGGCTGCAAGCCTCTAAAATAAAGTCAAGGAGTAGTTGCTTCCTTGGGTTGTAGCTTAGAATCAAAGTTGTTTAAATTGTTTATACTTGTGAGGCTGGATTAGGATAGTAGCTCCTACTTTCATTTCTCACCATGTGGTTTTTCCCTTGTGGGGTTTTCCACATAAATCTAGAGTTATCTGTGTTCTTGTGTGTGTGTGGATCTTCATTCTTTTTTTGGTTAAGTGGATGAATGCTTAACTGACATAACTTAACTTCAACAGTAGTTAATTAGGATTGATTTTAAAGCATATTGATCCACCACCTCTTAGTATTTTGGTGTATTCAATAATTGGTATTAGAGCAAGGTTCCTTAATATTTGCTTAACAATAGAGGTAGAGCCTATCTTTCAACACATGGAGAATAAAGCAGTATCCAAGAAGAAGTTCTCTCAAGAAAAAGGGGTCATACTCTAGAAGGAGGATGATGAATGTGAATTTGAATTCAATAAGGAAGATTGTCCAATAGAAATTTTAGATCTTAATTTTTCTCTAAATGATCTGGGTGAAGAATGAGAAAAGAAAGAAGAGCTTCGACTCCAACTTGAAAAAGCAATGAAGAAAATTGGCAAGTTGAAAGTTCAAGTTGAAGAAGGGAAAATAATTGAAGAGTATGAATTTCAAACTCATTGACAAAAATGTTGAATGTTGGACAAGCTTGAAGAAGAAATTGTTTCCCTGAAGAAAGAAAAAATTGTTGAATGTTCAAAGCTTGAAGAAGAAATTGTTTCCCTAAGGAAAGAAAAAACTATTGAATGTTCAAAGCTTGAAGAATATATTGTTTCCCTAAGGAAAGAACTAGAAAAAGAAAAAGTGGAAATTGACAAATATCTAAATCTAAAATGAGGTTCTGAGATTCTTGATGAATTGATTAACTCTCAAAAGCCACCAAAAGAGAAGTTTGGTCTTGGTTTTGAAAAAGGGAAAAGTCTTATAACTAGTGATTCTACAAATCTATATAAAAAATTCAAAATAGAAGGAATGTTTGAAACAAATGAGGAGAAAGCTTCCACTAAAGAACCTAAGAAGACTTCCTCCAAACATGCAAAGATATATCAAGATAGCAAGAAAGAAGATGGATTTGTTACTATATGGCGACAAAGAATATTCAAAGGTCCTCCACCTACTAGACAACATGCACCTACTAGGTTCAGTCAATATTTTGGGCATAAGGTTGTTGATTGTAGATCTAGAAAAAGAAGGAATGATTACATGGGTAGAATATCATTAGTGCCTCAAAGATATGATGCTATTTTATTTCATGGTTATTGTTATGCTTGCAAAAAATTTGGTCATAAGGCTACAAAGCACAGAACTAAAGTAAGAAGGAATAACTTTTTTCTAGAGCACAACATTGTGTGCTACAAGTGCAATAAGGTTGGGCATAAAGAATTTTTTTGTATAAGTGGCTTTGTGAAGCCACCTACTCAGGATCGGAAGAAATATGAAACCTTAGATCAACAAAAGAAGGGTAATGAAAAGGTTTGGAAGGAAAAAAAAGTTCGAGAAAATGAGAAGAAGGATGATACTATGCTTGTGCATTTTGCACAAGATCCTAAGAAAAACTTAGATAGAGAATTATCTTAGGGGGAGCTATGATTTGCAAACCTTTTATCCCCCTAAAAAGGATAAAATGTTGAGGATTTCAACATGAAAGATGAATTGGGCATATTCCTCCTATGTGTGGATTTGTTGAGCAAGAATGAATTTTTTGATCAAGGTTTCAGAGCAAGTGAATGGTTTGTGGAGGTGTGCTAAGCATCCTTGTAGCCCTATGATTACACAAAGATTTTTGGTAGAAGGGTTACCTAACAAGTACAAATACATTTATGGTAGAAATTTAGGGCAAGTGAATGGCTTTTTATGAGAATTTTTGGATTATTTGAGCTCATTTACATTCAAGAGCATTTGTGTTTGGAGTGGAGATGAGTGTTTAGGTTTTCAAGCTTTTGTGTGAAACCCTAGCTATGGTGTTTGAAGATTTTTGAAGGAATTCCAATGAAAACACCTTAGGTGATCAATATGGTGGAGAAATCCAATCATAAATACAAGAAGTTTCCATTCAAAGCGATGGAAGTTGAAAAAGACAATGCATTTTGGAAAGTTTCTTACAAATGTGGTTTACTCAAAAGATGTAAGGATTTTCATTCATGCCCTATTGAATGATATTGATCATACTTCATCCTTTGAATTGGTCCAGCATGCATTTTTGAATGAGAATGATGTCCATACAAGTTGAAGTGTGAAAATTCATAGTTGTAAAAGGGTTGGACATTTGGAAATATCTTCCAAAATTTTTCAATAGAAAGGAATGGGTAAGAATCATTTTGAGTTGCATTCATGAAAATTTCATTTGGCTAGACAAGCCCTACATACTAAAGGAAGCCATTTGGGTTGTTACTGGTCTTTGTTCCTTCACACCACTCCTGGTATTGAAGTATATAAAGAATGAAATATTTATGGAGCTTACTGAATTAAGTTTGATAAGAGAACCCTAATTATGAAGGACATTACTGATCCCGGTGTCTAGTATGCATCAATGGGTATTTCACACAATTTACTTCATAAACAGAGAAGGTTTTTCCACTGCCACTGCAATTCACATAGCACATCAAATGATGAAGGAAGGTGCTAATTTTTACCTATGTGAACTATTGAGGGAGCAATTGATGGACAACCTGAGGAGAACAAAGGAAACTAGTTATAATTTTAGGTTTGGTTCATTGATTACTTGTCTCACTTTCTTTTTCATGAATAAATTTCCTAGATTTAAAGGAAAGATTTGGGATAATTTTTCTCCAGTTGTTGCACAAATCAAGAAACACATTAATAGTTTTCAAAACAAGCAAGCATATACTACTTTCTATTGGGGATTATTCAAGAATCTACAAGTTGAGAGTTAAGGTAGAGAAAGGATACCCTCTTATTTGGTTCAGAAGTCTGAAAATGAGGTAACTTTCATGGTGACTAAAGATCATTGTTATATTGAGGCTATAGATCCAAGGACCTCATGGATTCTTGAGTTTCCTTATGAGGTTGAACCTGAATATGTTCAAGGTTATGTGGATATTTTTTTGTCAAAGCCTAAGGATCCTAAAGCAGAAAGATTTGGTACATATAGAGAATTCATGGATAAGATGATCCAAAAGAAAACAAAGGAAACAAGTGCTCAAAGAGGGTAGACAAGTTGTTCAAGAAATGGGACATTCTGAGGTATTCTAAAATGTTGCCACCTGCCTCTAGTCAAAATTTGGTAAATATCTCCTTTGATCATGAAGAAAATGTTGTTGAGAAGTTTTCAAGGAGATCTAGTAGATTTTCTTCTACTACTGCATCTACTTTGTAGCTCTCTAAATAAACACAATTAATTATGAAAAAGAAAAGTTGTTTCTGTAACTCCACCATAGAAGAAGACAACAAGAGTTGTACAAACAAGGCATAAGTAGAAGGCTAAAAGGAAGAAGAATGATGAGGAATATCTTGAAGAGGAGCAATAAGATGAAGTTGAAGATATCTCCTTGCAAAAAAAGAAAGACCTAAGAAGATTGAAGAGGGAATTGAGAAAATTCCTCTGGTAACATATGATCCTCTTGATTTAGGTGTAATTTTTAATAGAATTGTCAAATATGGTTTGTTGAATGATACAATGGAGTTGCATCCAGATGTTCCTCTAGAAGACAAGAAGAATGTTGAGAAAGTTGTCATTGAGTATATGATGAAGCAAAACATTCCCTTCAGTGACATTATAGATAAAGCTTTGAATAGCCTAGCTGAGGTTTTGATACAAAGAAGAGAAGATGCAATCAAAGTTGATGAGGAGCTAAAAAAACAAGAAATTGAAAAATATGGGATCTCTGCCTCTTAGGAGGAAAAGGAGAAGATAGTTTGGATACAATCTAAGGAACTCTACACCAAGAGAAGAATAGATCTTTTGATGAGCATGGATAGGAATATCAAAAGGAAGATTCAAAGTGAAACTGAAGATGTTACAAATAAAATCATTGATGAATTGCAAAGTGACGTTGATGTGGTGACACAATAGCCTCCAGAAAAGCATGAAACTAATGGTGAAGTGAATATACAAGAGCCTCTGACAGTCCATGAAACTATTAATGAGTCCCCTCTGGATGATACAAATGATCAAATTGTCTCTAGTCAACAACAAGAAGTTGATTTGGTCAGTATGAACAAGATGTCTTAGGTATGCATGATGAGAAAAATGTCTCTAGTATGGAGATGGAGAAAGAATAAGAAAAAGAGAGGGAGAAAGAAAAGGAGATGGAGAAAGAGAAGGATATTGGAGAAGTGAGTCCAAAGAGGTCATATGCATTCCTCTCTGGTGGACTCTATCAAAGAATTTTTGGCTTGGGAAAGGGTGAGTGCACCAAGTTGTGACACAAAAATGTCTCTTAAGATGCCACATTTTTCTAAAATCAGCAAAGTCTGATGTTCATGAGAAATTTTAAGATAGTTATGCTTAAAATTTGAAGATGTAACAAGAACAAGAATTGTAGTGCTCTGGATCTACTTTCTAAGCAACTATTTTTTTTTGAAAAAGGGGAGCCACCAAAAGTGGTCCTATTTTTATCAAAAAACAGCATAGCATATGTTGTGGCCTCCCTAAAAAGTTAACTTTTTTTAGAATTTCAAAAATATGAATGGTGAGAAATTAGCTAACACCATGTAGTTTATCCCAGTGTTTTGGCTAATTTTTTAATTAATAAATAATATTCTTACAAATTTTTGAAGTGGACACATCCTAAAAAGCTGAAATTCGAGCATGCTCCCACCTAATTTTTTTGAAAACTAATTGAAAAATAATAATTATTTTTTTCATTATGTGTAGAATGGAGTCTATTTTATGAGAATGTAATTTATTTCAAAATTCAATGAACGAGTAAAAATCTATACCAAAACTAGCACATGTTGGTTTTTGAAAAAAATGGAGGCACTAACAAGAGAAGTTATAGATGAAAACCTTAACATAATCAAAACATTAAAAAAATTATATGGTTATATAGGTAAGAGAGAGCCTAACATCATCACATTTTTTTATAAACTTGCATAAAAAGACATGGAAATCTAACAGATAACATGGCCAAAAAAGTGTGAAGCATGACATTTTAAGAGATTTGCTTGTCTTTCAACTCTCTCTCTCCCACCCTCACCTCTCTCTCTATCTCTTTATATGTCTCTCTCTGATGTGCACCAAGATGTGATTCAAAAAGGGGAGGTAGGTGGGGAGATTTAGAGAGAGAGGGAAGGAGGAAGGGAGAGGTAGAGATGGAGAAAGATATAGAGAGAGAGGAGAGAGAGAGAGAAAGAGGGGAGATAGAGGGAGAGAGAGAAAGAGGGGGAGGGAGAGAGAGAGTAGAGAGGGAAGGAGAGAGAGAAAGAGGGGAGAGGGAGGGAGAGATAGGGAGAGAGAGAGAGAGGTGAGATATAGAGAGTAGATAGGGAAGGAGAGAGAGAGGGGGAGGAAGGGAGAAGTGAAAGAGAGAGGTAATAGAGAGATATGATAGAGAGAAGTAGAGAGGAGAGGAGGAAGAGAGGGAGAGAGAAAGAGGTATAGAGAAATAGGTTAGATAGAGAGAAGTAGAGAGGAAGGTTGGTGGGAGGAGAGAGAGATAGAATTAGAGAGAGAGATTAGATCTAGGGAAGGAAAGAGAGAGAGAAAAATGGGGGGAGAGAGTGAGAGAGAGAGAGATGGGAGGGAGGGAGAGGTTGGGAGAGAGAGGGGGATAGAGAGAGAGAAGAGAGGGAAGGATAGAGAGAGGGGGAGGAAGGGAGAAGTGAGAGAGAGAGGTGATAGAGACATGTGATAGAGAGAAGTAGAGAGGGAAGGAGGAAGGTAGAGAGATTGAGAGGAGGGAGGGAGGGAGGTAGGGAGAGGTCTAGAGGGATAGATTAGATAGAAAGAAGTAGAGATGGAAGGTGGGTGGGAAGAAGGAAGAGAGAGAGAGATACAGAGAGAGGGGGAGATAGAGAAAATTAGAGAGGGGAGGAGGGAGGGAGGGAAAGAGAGGTAAGATAGAGAGAAGTAGAGAGAGAGAGAGAGATAATGGCGAGATAGAGAGAAGTGGAGAGTGAGAGAAATATGGGGAGGGAGACAGATATAGAGAGAGAGATATATAATTGTGAGATAGAGACAAGTAGAGAGGAATGGAGAGAGTGAGAGAGGGGGGAAGGAGAGAGAGAGGAGGGAGGGAGAGAGAGGTAGGGGGAGAGAGAGAGTAGAGAGGGAAGGCAAGAGAGGGAGGGAGAAGTGAGAGAGAGATGATAGAGAGATTTGATAGAGAGAAGTAGAGAGGTAAGGAGGAAGGTGGAGAGATTGAGAGAGGGAAGGAGGGAGGGAGGTCTAGAGAAAGAGGTATAGAGGGATAGGTTAGATGGAGATAATTAGAGAGTTAAGGTGGGTGGGAGGAAGGAAGAGAGAGAGAGATAGAGAGTTTCTATTAGAGAGGGAAGGAGGGTGGGAAAGAGAGGTGAGATAGAGATAATTAGAGAGGGAGGGAGGGAGGGGGAGAGGGAGAGGGAGAGGTGGGAGAGGACAGGCAGGAGAGGAGAGGAGAGGGAGGAGGAGTGAGGTTGGGAGAGAATGGTGAGAAAGAGGCAGGATAGGAAGGAGAGAGTGAAAGAAAGGAGGGGGAGAGAAAGGGAGAGAGAAGAGAGAGAGAGAGAGAGAGAGGAGGGATTTTGGAGAGAGGTGAGATAGAGAGAGAGAGAGGAAGGGGAGAGAGAGGTGGGTAAACCCACAAAAGTGGTTTACAATTTGAGTGAGGAAGGAAAAGTTGCAAAAAATGACTCCATGCAAAAAAAATTAGTTTATGGGGTTCGAATGAACCCATTGGTTCGAGCGAACCAAAAGAGAGTTTGAATGAACAATGGTTTGAGTGAACCAAAAAAGTCCAGAATTTTCTGCTTCGAACCTCGGGTTGAAGATGAAAATGGAGGAGACTTCACAAATCCAACTTGATGATGGTAGTCCTCGGAATGAGCTATCCAATGAATATAATTTTAATATGTTTTGGTTTTATTATGTATTTATTTTTTTAGTTTTATTAAACATAGGCTTTTCACTGAAAAATAAGCTCTATGTTCTGCACATGTGAAAAAATAGAAGATTATCAAAAAAAAAATGAAAAATATGAGTGCACCAGATATTGAAGTCCTTGTTCCAACAAAAAAAAAATGAATTTCAATATATACAAAAAAAGTTCTGCATTATATGGTCTGTCTATGTCTAAATTGTAATTGGTTTGACTTTGAAACTTGATTAAGGAAAAAATATTCAATAAAACACTATCTAACCAATTGGAAGCACTAGATATCATAGTTACAAATCTAAATTCAAAAAAAATAGAATTTTATCCTTCATGTAAAAAAAATTATGCATTATACGGTGAGCGCCACTCCTTAAAAATGTTGTTTACTAAAAAAAACTAGTTTTCGAAGGAGATGGAAAAAGAAGTGCAATCTGATTCCAAATTTTTTGAAAAATATATATTTAGAATCTACATACAAAATGTGACAAATCACTAGTTTGCATCATCTTCAAATTCTTCACAGTTAAGCTACTATAGGTGCCCGAAAGTGAAGAATTAGTTAGAAAAAATTATTTCAGTGTCCAGTTTTCCCAAAAATTGTAAACCAGTATTGTGGGATCACCCAAGTGGAGATTGAGAGAGGGAAGGGGGAGGGAGAGAGAAAGAGGTATAGAGGGGTAGGTTAGATAGAAAGAAGTAGAGAGGGAAGGTGGGTGGAAGGAAGGAAGAGAGAGATAGAGAGAGGTGGGAGAGAGAAAATTAGAGAGGGAAGGAGGGAGGGAGGGAAAGAGATGTGAGATAGAGAGAAGTAGAGAGGAAGTGAGGAGGGAGGGAGGGAAAGAGATGTGAGATATAGAGATAAGTAGAGAGTAAGGGAGGGAGGGATGGATAGATAGAGAGAAGTAGATAGGGAAGGAGAGAGTGAGAGAGACAGATGGGAGAGAGGGAGAGAGAGAGAGAGAGAGGGGGGAGAGAGAGAGAGAGAGAGAGAGAGAGAGGGAGAGGGGAGAGAGAGTGTGAGAGACAAATATGGGAGAGAGAGAGAGAGAGGGAGAGTGAGAGTGAGAGAGAAAGAGGGGGGAGAGAGAGGGAGAGAGGGAGATAGAGAGTAGAGAGAAAGAGAGAGATAACAAGATGTAGAAAGGGTAGGAGGGAGGGAGGGAGATAAAGAGTAGAGAGGGAAGGAGGGAGAGAGACAAAGAGCGAGAGAAGTATGGACAGATAGAGAGGTAGTTCTTGAGCTCAAGGGAGAGAGAGTTAGATAAAGGGATGGAGATAGTGAGAGAGAGAGGTCTAGAGTATTTATAGCGAAATAGACAGAGAGAGAAAGATGATACAACTTGTTGATTACAAAAATTTGACCTCTTGATTATTGAAATATGACACTATTGAAATTTGACATGCTAATTACTAAAATTTGACTAAGTCTGAAAAATTATAAGATCTTCCAAAAACTAGAATTTACATTATAACTTCAAGAGATCCGAAACCACTCTCAAACATCCTAAAACTATATATACATGAAATTTATAACTAAAATTATAAGAAACTAAATGTCCATATGTAAATGTTTATTTCATGCATATAATTTTCTTGACAAAGAAATAGAAAGAAAAAGAGTTAAAAAATGCATTCCAAAATGTCATGCTTCACATTTGGCACTTGCCAAATGATGAACTTCATTTGGCTAGCACCAAATTTGGTGTTCATGAAATGATGCAACTCATTTGGCTAGTGCAAAATGATATACTTCATTTGGCGAGTACCAAATTTGGTGCTTGCCAAATGAGTTGCATTTTTAAATACCAAACCTTAGGCTCAATCATCTGAGCCATTTGGCACTCGCCAAATGGTCATTTTAGATCAAAAAACAAAAGTGGCATCTTTTTTGTGTCACAACTTGGTGAACTTACACGAAATGCAAATCCAACTAGTAGTGACTCTGCAATTACTACGTGTTCCTACTTCTGATGGACAAGTTAACTTGTTTGAAATGTCTCCCCTGCACATGTTGAAGCTTGGTGACATACTGGACATTCCACTGCAAGACAAGAGATTCTACAAAAACAAGTGGAGAGTGCAGATTTGTTGGAAGAAGAAATAAAGTTGTTGGAAGAGAAGTTGTAGAAAGCAAAAAGGGATTCCTCATTATCCCTCACACACTAAATGAAACAACTAATGGAGTCTTTTGAGACTTATTCTTCTCATTTGGAGAAGAAGGAAACGAAAAAATTGAATGAAAAGAGGATGAATGATGCTTCTGAGAAGTGTGATAACACATTGATAAGTTGTAATCCTACATTAAGGATATTTAGAAGTGCTTGGAGGATGCCAAGGTTTTGTATGTTTTTTGTTTGAAATGGCTAGCAACAATAAAAAGCATGAAAATGATAAAATAAGTGCAATTGAAGTGCAGATCACCAATTTGGCTGCAAAATTTCATATTTGTACCTATTTCAGTGAATTTATATTGTTTGTGAGGCTTGTGTTCATGTGCCTCAAGAGAAGCAATCTAAATTGGATCCAAAAGCACATAAATGCATCTTTGTTGGTTACAGTGATAATGTAAAAGGTTATAAACTTTGGAATCCTCTGACCCATAAAATAATATTTCCTTTAAGGAATTTAGAGCTTAATCAACAAAAGAACAACCAAAGGAGAAAGATAAGACAAAGATAGTGCACTTCAAGATAAATATTGAGAAGCAACAAGATACACATGTGGAAGAACAACCAAATGGATCTAAGGATGGAGAAAAAGAAGATGGTTTAGATAGTTTAGAGGATGTACAAGATGAGCACACAAAAGAAGAACAAGTAGAGTCTGTTGATGCAAAATTTTGCAGGAAACAACCTTATGGGAAACTTAGCTATTGGGGGACTTGTGCGCGTAGGTAAGTGACCTCCAGAGTTTTATCTAAGCTGGCTTTTCTTTTTTTAATGGGGGGTGAGAAAAGGGAAAGAAGATAAACATCAAACAAACAAATCTAAGCTAAGGTGATGTGCCAAATCAGTAATAAGTAAGCACATTGTAGAAACAAAGGCTCAGATAGTAACTAGCATATATTAAAGAGATGATTCCTGAGCACCGTAAACATACGAGCATCAAACCATTCACATAATATAACCCACATAGCATAAGCTAACACAAAAGAGTAGCAACATGATTTGTATTACGCTAAGCCATATAAAGATTACAAAAGCTTGAAACAAATTTTCATATATTCTCAAAAAATGCAAGCACAATCTAATGTCCTATCAAATGCTTGAAAACGGAGAGGCTGAACAAGTTGGCACAGTCTGCAAGTTTAGATTAATATTAAACACTACAGAGGCTAATTTTTCAACGCTTGGAAACTCGATTTTTCTAACAACAACCATAAAATGAAGAAAGGGCTCCTTAAAAAGAGCCAGCCCACCGCTAGAAAGCCTAACCAGAAAGATGCTCCACCAAGCCACCAACGAGAAAAGATTCCCCTACGCAGGCACCAACAAAAAGATTCCCCAGTGACATGCCAACATGGACATTCGAGCAGTGATGGGCCACGCAATAGCAAATGGGAAGGACATGTAGCAGAAAAATAGAAACTGTTGCAACAACCATCAAACAAAAGCAATGAACGCCTGAACAAATGCCACACAAAAAGCCCCCACAAAAGGTAACTGCGATGTGGGCCCCATCTGAATAGAAAACAGGTGGAGATGATGTGTCAAGTAATTGAGGCCTAGAAAAAAGAAAGAGAGCATCTCGAAGGGAAGCTCCAATAGGACGCCACGTGGCGACAGCTAGAAAGTTGCGAGCGGTACCAAAACAAAAGGCGAAGCTGCAAAGGAAAGAAAAAATGCAAAGGAAAAGAGCAGTGCGTGAATAAATATTCATAGCTTGGTGACTCATAGGGACATTTTTCCTGTGGAATGAGAAACTCCAGATCATGGCCTCGTAGACCAGTCCTATCTCTTGGACTGATCGCTCACAACTTGGAGAGAAAACCCTGAAGGGACGTCCAGACCTCATCTAATAGAGCAAAGAGGGTGCGCAAGCTTTCATGTGCCATGTTTAAATCAATAATATCCTTAAAAGGAAATCCACCAAATATTTTCACCTCAAACTCAAGCTGGAAGAAGAGTTGCACTAGCTGATGCACCATTTGCTCAATATTAGCGGCAGTCAGAGGCTTATCAAAAGATTGGAAAACAGATAAATCTTGTTTTTTCTCCTCAATCCTCTCAATGATGTGTTCTATGCCTGCCATTGTTTGGTCAGCTAAGAAGGGAAAAATAAGCCCTTGTTTAGTTAGTTAGGAAAATTTAGCTTGCATATCATAGGCAATCTGCATCAGCCTTGTTTTGTACTCACCAACATGTTGGATGACATCATGCAGAGAAATGAGAATATTCACGCTCAACGACTTGCCGATGTTTGGTCCTCGACCCCTACACTACTCAACGCCTCGTCAGAGGCAGTATACAATTTTCTTAACAATTGTTTGGCCTCTGGAACTCTGTTGGAAGTCATTTCCTGCACTCGTTGCATTGTTTCACTAACCACCCCGCATAAGTTGGTAGCCTGCACCATAAATTTGAGAGTGAGCTGCAAGGTAAGACATAATGACTTAACCTTATCCTAGTATGATGCATGCAGATCCTTAGCTACTTCTAGTGGGTTTATTTGGGGTGTAGGAGGCTGGGATCTCAAAAGGTCCACCTCTGTAGCTTTACTGCTCAATTCTGCTTTCAACTCTGAAATGCTCCCCTCCAAGACTGAAATCTGATTCCTTAAAGCAATAATTTCTTCCTCCTTACCCTTCAAGGCTAACTTAGCATGTTTTTGCTTTTATGTTTCCTTCTCCAATGCAACATTCATTTCATTTACCTCATCATTGGTACTCTGTCAGAGTTGCTTCAAACCATCATTTCTTTGCCTCAATTCGTCAAGGAGGGCCACTTTGGATGCCTGGAATTGCTCAATTTCTCTTTGCAAGGTTGGAACAACCTCCGCTCTAAGAGCTTGAAGTTCAGTGACCCTGCTCTCAAAGGCATTTCTTTCATTTTGTAGCCGATTTAATTCAATCACCTGAGCCTTATGCCTATTTGACCAAATCTCCACCTTTCCTTTCAGGTCTGAAATCTGTTCATCTTTCTTCTTCATTTGGTGACTGAGTTTGAGGAAATTAGTTGGCATCACCCTTTGGGTCTCCTCCATTAATTCTACCTTGTCATGTGGACGAGCCTACTATAGATCAAGCTGAACAACATTGACAAAATAATCAGATGGTTGCATTTCTCTGAATGGCTTGATGATGTTGGGTGTCAAATTTGTGAACATCAACGAATTTTGATTTTCATTGAACACAGTCTGTATATGGGGCTCCATAGGTTTGTTTGCATTCTTCACCCTTCTTTTCTAGATTTGGCTAGCTCATAAACTTTTGGTAACATCCACCTACAAGAAATACTCTTTGGGTGAAATACCAAATCCACCAGCGAAAGGAAACTCCCGGGGAACTGCTAATGGGAATGTCAGTGTGCTTAACGTATCAGCAGATTTGCTAGGTCTTGTGACAGTTATGAGGGAAAAAGGTGGGATAAACTGACTACTTTGAGATGGTGAAAACATAGCAAGGGAAAAGGCTAGGGAATTAGCCACTTGACGCTAAGGCATCATAGATACAAACTGTTGACTTGGCAGTGGGTTAGAATGCATTGCTATTACTTGTATCTCAGGGGCAGTAGACATAGGAGGAGGCAAATGGGGACCCCTAGGGGAAGTAATGTTGACCTGCCTCGGGTGACCAGTGAGAGGAACAACTAATGTAAGTGACGTGGCATAAGCAGGCGTGGAGGGAACTAAAGATAGAGAAGAGAGAAAAGAGGGGGATAAATGTACCTAAGTTTCTTGAAGATTCATAGTAGATACAACTACCTCTTCATTTTTTTCTTCTCCTCCTACTTCCTTCTCAGTTCGAGGTCTCTTTTCTTCCAGATAATCAATTAGGTCCATAATAACCCTTCGACGGTGCCTGAAAAAGCTCGATCTCTTCTTCCCTGATCTAGAGGAGCTAGTTGGCTCTGACAGCTGTGTATTTGAAGAGCTCTCATGCTGCAATTTTTTTCCATTGACCACCTCTCCTTGCAAGGGACCTCCTTGAATCATGGGAGCCTTTTGGGCTACTTCTTCTTCATGCTCTGGGGCTGCACTCTCTACCTCATTGAACCTCTCAGACTTCGAGGATTATGAGAATCATCACTATCTAAATGCTCACAATACCAAACATCATCAAACTGGTTGTCCGAGTCCACCTCCTGAAAGAGCCCAATAGTCCTTTTTATCTCTTGTCTATAAATCTAGAAACCTTTGATCTTTTCAGGCTTCCAACCGAGCCTTGCTAGTTGGCTGTAGAGGAATTGATTTATTATATGGTTTAGGTTAGTCTTGTCCATTATACAATAAAAATTCAGCCAAGATAGTTGACCCGAGCTAGAAGGTACTCGAGGCCGACGTATAAATTCGCATTTCCCTCATCTACATTTCTTTGAGGGTCCCAAAATGACCAAGGTTGGTGAAGGATTTTAATGCCTACCTTTGCCAAGTTACCTATTGGATTATAGCTCCATGTATCACAAATAACCACCAATCTGAGGTGACCTAAATTGGAAAACAACAATTCAAAAATATTCACCCTCAAGCTCTTCTTCTTGGCTAATGTTACAGAGCCAAACATGATTGGAAGCATTAGATAGGAAGTCAGATGCTTCCCTCCCCAGTAATTGTTTTCAATATTGTACAACTACCTAAAAACCTCCAAGGCCAGCACCCTGTCCAAAACAAAACGCGGGAGCCAAAAAGGCTCTCAGACGGAACCCTACATGCAAAGCATTGTAAAATCTAAACGAAAGAACCAATCACAAGGTGGTACAAGACCTCTCATCCATGACATTTGACTATGAGTCAAGCGCTCAGAGCTCTCTCCTCCTGTTTGATCCAAAATCGTAAAGTTAGAGCTAGGAATGTGTTTGAAAATGTGTAATAATCAAAAAAAAATTAGAGGACAGGAGTCCAAGTTGAAATTGGCTTTCTAGCACCATTTTCATCAAAAACTGCTAGGGGTAGAAATTGCTGGAAATAGTCTAGGTTCTGATGTAAAATCATGTAGGCCAAGAAATAAGAATACCTAAACTTGGAACCGGACTCGAACCCCTTCAGCTATTGGCACAACCTCTCTACAATAACTTTCACAAATTCCATCAGTAGGGGCTCTTTATTCTTCTTCAGCATGAAGCCTATGCTCGTTTGGAAGTCTGAGACTTCCTTATCTATGTCCAGCCCACATACCAATGCCAACATAGAGAAAATGGAAGACATGCCTACTTTAAAAGAACCTAGACTAAGAGGAAAGCTAGGAGGGACGACAATATCTAGTGGCTTACTCATTTCAGAATTGAAAAATTGTTGTGCTGCTCTCAACACCCTCCAGTAATTTCTCAGCCTAGAAATATCAAAATACTCAACACCAGCAAGAGCATTTAGAGGGATGCACAACATATCTTGGAGTGCCTGGTGAGTGATCACCACCTTAAAATTATGGCCGTTTATAATTCCTGAATCAGCATCAAAACTTCTAGCATAGGCAGCCATAATCTCTAGACAATAGTGTACCAAAGGAACCATATATTGAGGGAGGCCACAATTTCACAGTCGGCTATGAAAAGGATCACTGATGTTTTTCATCTTTTTGCATGCAACTTCTCTTAAACTTTTGGGGTTCTGAGATAGCTTTGGATTGCAGACATTATCCCAATCCTCTGAAACCAAAGCTTGGTTTCGAGGAGAAACTGTTTAACATTTTTTGGTCCGTCGGCTTAGTGAAGGGCCATGAAGGTTTAGCTGGAATGCCCAGAGTTGCATAAGAAACCTGGGAATAGATATCTATGCAAGGTGCCTGCATCCTTCATTCATCAATGCTGCTACCGACTATGGCCTGAGTTGAGCTCTCTACAATTTTAGCCATTTGCCTTTGTTTTGAAAAACTCTACTGCTTCATTTTTGAAAACCTTTCTCTGTCTCTGCAAATGACTAAGGTGATTACACATTTTACCAACTTCGCACAGTTAATTCCTTCTACATGATGCTTCCATCTATCTTTTTGATTTTTCAAAAATATCAGATTAGAAAAGGTACACATTGTCTTTCACATTGATTATGCCACGCACCACTAACCCTTTTCGTGCATGCGAAGTGGCTTCCAACCCGCCAAAGAATCCACACGTAAAGAGATGTGACCTCACATACAAAAGCTCTAATTTTATTGGAAAATGCATCAAAGCAGCAACACCATATCTTTTCGTGAGCTTTTGCATCTAATCATTACTTGATTGTAACAGGGCACACCAACCAACGACTTCGTCCTAAAATATTTTCTATGATTGAATCAAGACGGAAATGTTCCTTATGGCGACAGTTGGCTCCTTCTCAGTCTTTTCAAAAAAAGGCTTAATTCGAACAAAGTGCAACTGCATTTGGTTATCTTCATTGTTTCGCACACCGCAACATAGCCTATTAGGACTCTTTCATACCATTTTCTTCTGATGTAAACATACCTTTCTCAAAAAGAGAAACCTCTCCCCATCTATAAAAAGGCCTCCTTGGCATTTTGGCAATCCATATTTGTACTTAGCATTTCTTAGCAACTAGCCCTAGGATATAGTTGGTAGCTTTAGTACTTGGCGAGAGTAGTGGTAGTCATGGAAACACCAATTAGGCTTATGTGCAAGAAGACCCAAGCTGCCTTTTTAGGAAAAAATAGGTGCAGGTGATTGAAACGCATAACCAGCGTGAAGAATATCTTGTATGTGAAAGCCATAAAGTGGGTTCTAGGTAGAGACTGCGTAGAATATGAGGATCAGTACAAGGTAAACACCAGTAGATGTTCCCATTTTGTAGCTTCTTTGTTGGACATTGGCATTTCTAAGGGGAAGATTCTGAGGCTGACAAAGTAGGTATTTCCCAAACGCTACCTAGAGGGGCTGGAGAACATCGTGAGAGCTGCCGAGATTGGCTGCGGAATCCCATATGTTCACAATTTATGTTGACTTGCTAAGGGAGGAGGACTTGTGCCGACTAGGCCCTTTCTGTTTGGATTTGAGCTTGAAAATCATGAGGAACATCATCACAAAGTCTGTGATGGATGCCATTTCTTGATGAGGATGCACAACATCGAACCCTTCAACGAGGTGTAGTGGTACGAGAATTTTGAGAGGATGGTGTTTCCTCATCGTGAGCCACTTGTCATTGTTGGACCTTCAAATTCCTGAAAAGACACCCAAAAGACGTCCTTTTCCTTTTTTTTTTTGAAAAAATTCTCTGCAACACTTGTTAGTGACAATATATGTATTTTGGAATATGGCCATGGGCCCCATCACATCAATATGTATATCGATGTAAATATTTCTATAATCAATACAATACATATATTTTCTATAGTCTAGTTTTTCTTCATTTTATCTCATTTCCATGCATCAATATGGTTGTTGATTTTAAGAAAGCACTAAGAATGACCCAAAACTAGCAAAGCAAGGAAATATATACATATTTACAAAATTACTGCAAAATCCAAATTAATTAAATTTCTTGAGGTGTATTCCATTAACTGGAATACACCCTCCATTGTTTCCAACTCGAACGAGTTGTATTGCTTGCACTGTGTGATTTTGAATGGTCCTTCCTAGAGACTATCAAACTTTCCATGTTGACCGGGCTTCGCTCTGCGCTCATTAAATTTGAGCACCAAGTCTCCACATTGTAGACCCTGGTTAGACATTTTCTTGTCGAACCATTTCTTTAACACCTGCTAGCAGTTAGTCATTTCCTCGAGAGCGTGATATCGTTTCTCCTAAACTTCAAGTAGTTCTGCCAACCGTACCTCTATCGCTTCATTTGACTCAATCTCAAGAGACTTGAGTAACTGAATCACAAGGATTTCCATAGAGATGGGCAACAACACTTCCATCCTGTATACCATCTCAGAAGGGGATGTCTTCAATATTTTCTTGGGCATGATACGATCTACCCATAGTGTTGTCCGGAGGTGTTTATGCCACTCCCTTTGATGTTCTGAACCTACACTCTTGATCAACTAGAGAAATTCTTGTTTGTAGATTTGGCAAGGCCATTTCCTTGGGGATAGTAGTTGGAAGATGTCTTTAGGAAGACTCCATATTTTAATGCAAATTGGCTGACTTTGGAACTAAGAAAATCCCTGGCATTATCTGAGATAATTGTCTTTAGTGGGCCAAACCTAGCTACCAGTTCTTCCAGGAAGTTCACAATTTCTGCCTCGATTGCATTTTTTAAAGGTACAGCTTCAGTCCACCTAGTGAAATAGTCAGTTTTCATCAGGATCTATCTGTGTCCAGCTGATGAAACCGGGTTGATCATGCCAATGAAGTCAAGACCCCATTGAGAAAATGGCTCTTCCACTACAATTGGTTTCAATGGCATGCCAACATTTTTCCTTTTCCCAACAAAAAAATGACACTCGTTGCAAGACCTCACTAATGAATACAAGTCCTTAAATAACGTTGGGCAGAAATAACTAGCACACACATAATCTTGATTGCAGTAGTCTTTGCTAAAAAATGTCCTCTGGCTGGGTCATTGTGATACTGCTCCAATATCCTTTTTGCTTGCTCTTGTGTCACACACCTTAACAAGATGCCATTAAAGTTTCTCTTGAAAAGAAATCCCTCCAAGATTACATAGCCATTGTTCTACAGTCTATAAAAATTCCTTTTAAATGATGGAGGTCAGTCGGGTACCTTCCTGTTTGCATGAAATTAATTATGTCATTCAGCCAATCATCTCTGGAGCTCTCCTCATTTAGCAACATGGGTTCTACGACTTCATCCTCAGTTATTGCTTCATTATTTTCAGCCAAATATTCACACAACCCCTTTCCTTTCACAGTCTTGACTGGCTTGATCTCGATGTCATACTCTAGGATCTTGGTTATCTAGTTAGCTTGCTTCTTAGTGATTTCACCTTCCATAACATATTCACACATGCTAGGGTGTGACACACGAAAAAATCACCTTGTTACACGATATGAGGTGTCAAAACTTCGTCAGCCCCTTTACAATAGAAAAATATTGCTTCTCCACAAAGTTATACTTCACCTCATAATCTTTTAGAGTGTGTGAATAGAAGGTGATGGGAAATTCTCTTTAATATTTGTCATCCCTCTGCATTAGAATTGTTGACGTGTCTAATGGCACAACAACGTGCAAATAGAATATTGCTATTATGTTTCTCCTGAAAGAGAAAGACAACACATGGATATCTTAGCTCCCAAGGTCTTTGTAGTTGGTTCTCAACTGTGTTGATGTTGCTCAATGGTCAATGTAACAGTAATGTTCAAGGGGCCTACTGGTGTTTAGCTTCTGGATTGTTCTGGGATCAAATATAAACTTAAACCTACTCTAACCAGGGTGTTTAAAGAAATAGAAAAAAAGATAGATCAAAGCTTTGGAACAAAAAAGAATGTTAATTCATATAACTTAACCAGACTTGTTACCTTTCAAGGAATTCCTAACTAAAACTGCAAAACAAAATTAACTTGTGATTAACACACAATTTCATTCATTCATAGTGTTGATTTCAATAGCAGATTGCAAGTCACCATTTAAACAAAACACAAAATCAAACTTCATTCCTTAAAAGCTTCTCAAATCAAATGATTAAACCAAGATAAACAATATTCTGAAACACAATATGAAGTAGATTTAAATCTGGTTACTTCTACCGTTAGTAAAACAGATAAGCAATATTTACAAATCTGGCACAATCACCAGTGTACAAAAAATCCATGACTCCAAATTATTTCCATCTATAATAAGAAAACTGAAAAGATACAGTACTGTCTATGTTGAGTCTAACTCCTATCTAAGAAAATTCCTATTGTTTCAAATCTCTATCTCTATGCCTTCTAACCATCTCTATTTCTTCTTCTTCCTTCTTTTTCTTCTTCTCCCTCTTTTTCTTCTTCTCCCTCTCTCTACAAAGAGGCAAAATTCCATATATATAGGATGTACCAAAAAGAATGTGTTAGACCCTGTTTTAGGGTTTACAAAATATCTCACTCCAAAGAGGTCGGCCCTCAAATCTTTTGAATAGAGTTAATGTCGCATTGAATGGCATCCCCACTATCCATGTTGGTGAAATATTTGTCCTCAGGAGAAGCCTTCAGATCTTTTGTAACTACAGCATTAACTCCATGCCTCTGTGTCCATCCTCGAACTCCTTTGAAGGACTGCCTTGAATACTCTAAAGCATTATCATTAATGTCAATCCGCCCCTGCCAGTCTGTGATCCTGGCCATCACTAAGACTCATGGTTTCTTCCTCTTTTCTGCCTTTCTCCCCACCCCGAATCTCTCTACACATTGACCTCCTCTGGAAGCAGCATCCGACTCTCTATTCAGATTCAAACACCACTGTTCTCGGGTCGATCCATCAGCTCATTCATAGAGAAAATCCACACCAGTTGCATTCTGTTGGTCTTCCTCATAGAGGCAGTCAAATAGTCAAACTGTCACTGGTCCGGCCCTTTAGCTTCTTCTGATTGGTGGAAAAAAGGCCATGCAAGACTCTTGGGTGGTCAAAAGTGGTTCATACCGAATCACATGTCAGCGAGACTTCATGCCAAGGTGCACAAGTTATACGATATCCACTGTGGTCATCGAGACAATCGCCATCAGCCAGACATCATAGTGATTCCAAAACATTCGGCCAGGAGTCTCTCCAATGTCCATCTTGTCAACAAACATTGGTGAGACATTACCAGGTCGGCAAGATGTTATCCCGAACTCACTCTACCTCGGCGAGACCATCGCACTCGGGAAGACATCCCCCTGAACTTATTCATTTTATTCGAGCTCGAGCCCGTTTTATTTTGGCAAGACCTTACTTGTTCGGCAAGAGATTACAGTGAGTGAGATCTTGTTTCCCCAATGCGATTTTTCTTTGGAGGGACTTCCTCCATAAGGCCAGATATCATGCCGAAAGACTTATCTTTTGGCAACCTCATTTCGCTTTGGGGAGACACCACTTGGTTGCTGGGACGCTATGGTGAGATCATCACACTCTCACCGAGCTCAAACCCTTTTTTCTATGAGAGTTCCTTCAGTCGGCAAGATGTTATGCCAAACCCAAAATCTTTTGGCGAGCTTTTGAACAACTGTCGGCAGGAGACCTTCGATGAGACATTCAACAGTCGGGGAGATATTACCCTAAATCAATTTCCTCTCACTGAGACCTTCATTTTATGTCAGTGAGACTCCCCCGTGGTCGGCCAGACCTCATGGAAAAATCGTGACCTTATACCGAAGGGACCACCCTTTCGGTGAGACATCACCCAGGTGCCAGGACTTCATAATGAACCCAGATCCTTTGCCCAATGTCGTGTCATTTCGGCAAGAGTTCACCCTGTTGGTGAGACTTCTTGCCAATGCTACCCGATGTCGCCAGTACCTCCCTTAGTCGGTAGGACCTCATAGTGATTCAGGAGTCATATCGATATCCCCTTTTCATAGCCAAGGCCATCGCTTATCGGTAGGACTCCATGGGTCAGTGAGATTTTACACCGACACTACCTCCCTGTGAACAATTATCGGCAAGACCTTTGCTTTTCGTCTAGACCTTATGCTGAAGGCATAACCCTTTCGCCGATACCTCTTCTTGAGCGGAGAGACATATAAAACCCTACAATGACCGAGATTTCATGGTGACCGATGGATTTCGAATGAATAATACACCCCGCCAGTCAGCAAGACACTCGAAAGGTCTCAACGATTTTCTTCTTGAGGAGTTTCATATTGAATGCAATTGAAGTATGCTTTTAGTTGACTTCCCTGAGAGATATCTTCACATGAGTGATTCAATCCTGCAAAACAAATGCCTCCATTAGTTCTCAAAAGCAAGTAAAATACACTATAATAAAATACACTATTGCTTATGATTATTTCATTCAATTTTTTAGTAAGAAGAAAACCAACTCAAGTTGAGACAGAACCAAAATCCTACAAAACAAAATACAGACCCAGGAGGAAAATAGAAGAACTCCCAAGATCAAAGCAAATAACTAAAGGCAAAGAAGAAAAAAGGAAAAGGGGACCCATTTTGTTCTAGAATAAAATGGGGTGGTTATGCAAGGCATAACAAATGGTGACTTGGCTGGGAAAATGTTTTAAGAATTTTCAAGAAACTGAAGGATTCAGCTACCCAGAACTCTTGGTTTATGAACATCACAATTCCAGTTGAGTCAGTTTTAACAACCAAGGTTGAGTTAGAATCTTAAATGTAAACCAACACTGGCTACCCATGAATCTATGTGTGTGTTTGATGGTGCTTCACTCTTTTATAAAGTTTTCCTCATCTTTTGAACAACAATGTGCAAGATTTGAACTACATGAGTTGATTCCCTTTAGCTACTGTGCAATGATATCCTGGGCATTGCTCTGCTGCCAGTCAAGCGTCCATAGCCCCAACGGAGATACCTCTAGTTTTCTCACAGCATTGCTCTACTGCCAGCCAGGCGTCTATAGCCCCAGTAGAGGTACTAGAATCACCCATTCATATTGAGTCCTCTTTTCTCTTTTAGATAATTCTTTCTCTCTCTTTTTTTTCTCTTTTTCTTGGAGTTTCAAATATTTCATTCAGTTTTTTTTCTCAATATGTCAGATGTTTAACATTTTTTTCTGGGTTGAAAACTACCATGGACCTCATAACAGCACTTGGGAGATCATATTTTTCACTCAAATCTTACAAAACTATCATCCTAGGACAAATATACCATTACAAGAGGAGATGATCTTGATGATTTGTGATAGATTCATAGGTAACTAATGAAGATTATTTACTTTGCACCTTGCTTTCAAGACTTTCCACAACCCTTATTGACAATGAGCACAAAACAACGAGCTTAGGACAAAATCACCCAATCAGCAAACCTGAAAATATCGAAACCACTTCTCTCCTAATAACCAAAGTATACTTCAGATAACAACCCACTATTTAAAGATGGAAAAAATAGATGAAATCCAAGGAACAAACAAAACAGACACCAAACAACAAAGGAAATGAAAGGACAAAAGAAAGAACAAGCAGACAAACAACAAAACTATTTACAAAGAAGGAAACAAACAAAATATTTACATAAAGAAAAACAAACTACTTACATGCAAAAACAAAAAATTAGCAAGCTTTACAACTCGAAATAATGCTTAAGAAACTGCCTATTGATAGGAAAAGGAATAGGTTCTCCAGTTAAACTACTCAACCAGAAAGCATTTTCTCCTAGGATATCTGCAATTTGATAAGAACCTAGCCAGAGCTTGTCAAATTTTTGGTGACTTCCCTTCTTTTCACTAACTTTATCCCATAGCAGCACGAGGTCTGATATCCTAAAAGCCTTGATTTTGGCTCTTTTATCAAATGAATGTTTGAAAATAGCCTAGTATCTAAAGAATTATTGCAAGACGACATCTCTCTACTCTTCTAATTTCAACAAGGCAGCTAATCTTACTTCTATCCTATCGTCCCTAGAGTAGAACTTCTGCATGAACTCAAGGATAGCTATTTGCAAGTGAATAGGGAACACAGGCTCTTGCCCATACACTAGCTTGAATGGTGAGGTCTTTAAAGTAGCCTTGATCCTAGTCCTATCTACCCATAATGCAAATCTTAGCTGGGTGTGCCAGTCTCTAGGGTTGTTCTCTAATAGTTTCTTAATTACCCCTAAAAGATTCTAATTGGTTGATTCTGCAACTCCATTACCTTGTGGATAATAGTTTGAAGAGTATTTTAAGACAATTTTTTGATCGTAAGCCCATAAAATAAATTCAGCAGAAGAAAAGGAAGAGCCGTTGTCACATACCAACGCGAAGGGTACTCCAAACCTAGTTGTGATGCATTCGGTGAGGAACTTGATCACTACCTTTGTTGTGTTGTTCTTGCAAGGTATAGCTTTTGTCCATCTTGTGCAGTAATTAGTGGCAGTCAAAATGAATTTGTGTCCTGCAGAAGAATTTGGGTTAATTACCCCAATAAAATCCAGTGCCCACTGGGCAAATTGCCTTACCTCATAGACAGGCTGCAATGGCATGGTTGAATGGCATTCTTTTGATGCAGAAATCTGACATATGTGACATGTTCTTACATGCTGATGGGAATCTTTGAACACACATGGCCAGTAATAACCAGATCTGAGGATCTGGTGTGCCAATGAGTCTGCAGAACCATGACCTATGCTGTGTTTCCCATGGAATTCAATGATCATGTGTTTAGCCTCTTGCTGATCAAGGCATCGTAGGTACACTCCCTCAAAATTCTTCTTGTATAGTAATCCTCCTTTGAGCATATAATGGGATCTCTTCATTCTCAGTTCTCTCCTTTGAGTGGTGTTCATTCCCTCTGGACATCGCTTGTTAAGGATGAAATGGATGATATCAACATACCAAGGGTCGTTGGAAAAAGACTGAGTTGTGTATTGCTGGCAAATAATGTTCTCACCAGCATTCACCATGGATTTAGATAGGCCTGTACCTCTAACAAGTTTCATAGGGTGTATCTCCATATCGAACTCTTGCAAAATGGCCATCCATTTCCCTCTTCTTTCTCCCAGCTCGCTCTACATCATTAGAGATTTCACAGCCGCATCAAGGACTATAGCAGTAATTTGGCTTTGGAGAATATAGTGCCTGAACTCTTTGATAGCTATGACCAGCACAAAAGCTTGTTTCTCAAGAGGTGGGTATTTGATCTCAGCATTCTTAAATGGAGAGCTCATGAAAGCGATTGGCCTCTCCTCTCCCTCTTCTCTTCGTTGTGGTAGGACAGTTGCACAAGAATGTTCAGAGGCAAAAGAGTAAATATAGAACGGCCTCAAGTAGTCAGGTCTGGTGAGGACTAGCACTTCTAAAATGGATCACTTGACTTGTGAAAATGTGGCTTTTGCCTCATCACTCCACTCTATCTTGGCATCTTTCTTCATCATTTCATTTAGTGGTTTTACGATTTCTACAAAGCCCGTGATAAACTTTCTCACAAACTTGATCTTTCCAAAGAAAGATCTCATTCCTTTCTTGCTTCCTAGCATAGCTATCTTTAGAATGGACTCAACTCGGTCCAGATCGATCGATATTCCCCTTTCTAAGATAATGTGTCCCAAAAGTTTCCCTTCAAAAACCTCGAACATGCATTTTTTAGGATTCAAGGAGATGCCATACTAGATACATTTTTCAAGAACTTTAGCCAAGTCTGTAGCATAGTTTAGTCGATCTTTAGAGAACACTGTCAGGTTGTCCATATAGATGATGATGCATTTTCCAATCAGATCTTTGAATTCCACGTCTATGGCCAGCTGAAACGTTGCTCCAGTGTTTATCAAACCGAATAGCATCCTTCTGTAAGCAAATGTTCCCCACTTGGTAGTGAAGGTTGTCTTCATTCTGTCTTCGCAGTTAACCATCACCTGATTGTATCCAGAATAACCATCTAGGAATGATATCATCTAGGATCCATTAACAGTTTGCAAGACTTTGTCCAGAGAAGGGAGTGGGTAGTTGTCTTTTTCTGAAGCTCTGTTTAGATTTCTGAAGTCTACACATAGCCTTATCTCCCCATTTTTCTTATGGACTGGAACTAGGTTGGCCACCCACGTTGAATGTCATACAAGGAATATTATTCTTACAGAAAGCAATTTTTGAACTTCTTTAAGGATCAGTGGTTCAATCAAGGCATTGACAAGGCGTTGTTTCTATCAAAATGGTTTAGCTTTGAGCTTCAAAGGGATAGTATGAGTCATTACAGAAGCATCAAATGTCTTTAGATCTTCATATCCCCAGGCTATCACAGTAATATCTTTCTTCAGTTCCCTTAATATATCTTTTCTGATTGCTTCAAGGAAAGCTTTCCTTATGTAGACACTTCTTTCAGGGCCAAAATCAGCTAGGTTAACAGTTTCATATTCACCTCCTTTATCTTCAACTAATATCTTCTCTCAACCCCTTGGGTCTGAATCAAAAATCCTGTGTAAAGCCACCATTCCCTTGGGAATGCTATTACTTTTTAAATCGAGGACCCCCTCTATATCACAATCTTTAGGGTTCCACTCTCCTTGGTCCATGTTGGAATCATCAATGATTTTTCCTTCAAAAACATCTGAGCTTGCTACAAAAGCAAGAATATGTCGATCATCCTCAAAAACTTGAAAGTTCCTGACATTATCAGGAATAGCAAGGGTGGTTTTCAATTCTACTGAGAATATTTTAAGCTTGGAGCCATGCATGGGTTCCAGGGTACTTGTAGCAACAGCTAATGAATTAGCTATCTGATTCTCCTCTCTAGGGATTAAGCTAATCCCAAAAGCATCAAAATCTTCAATCAGGTTCCACACTCAATTTCTATAGGCTGCCAGCCTTCTATTGTGACATGTGTATTGGTTGTGCACTTTTTTGATAACTATTTTTGAATTTCCTTTGACCATTAAGGCAGTGACTTTCTTCTTATGTGTGAACATCAGTTCCTGAGCTAGAGCTTCATATTCTGCTACGTTGTTAGTGAATCCAAATTGCAACCTGTAGCAAGAAAAAAAAGCTTTCCCTTTCGGGCTAGTTAATTCAATCCCAACACCACAGCCTGTTTTGGACTTGGATCCATCAAATGTGAGGGTCCACAGTTGATCATGAATTGGGGTTGATCCTTTGGAGGTTATAGCAGGCATTGGGATAGGATGAGCCTGAGGTGGGACTGCTTGATCTTTTGCATCAAATATCGGCAAGAGGTGTTCAATAGGTTTCTCAGGTGCAATTTCCAATTCCTGCTTAGATATATTATGTAACCCAAGGTTATCCTTCTGATAGTCACTTACATCTTTGATGGATCCCTAAAGTTTTGGCATACTTGTGAGTGCAAGGGTGTCAGGAAAATCTTGGAGTTGTTCCCCATAAATATGCTAGTTTGGAAATGTGACTGAGGCAAGTTCGATTTGAGAAGGAATTTCCTTTGAAAGTATCTTATCCCTAGTTAGCATTATTGCTTCTTTGGCTTCAAATGAGAAGTGATATGCAATGTTCTCAAGGTGACCTGGGTTAGCTTCCTCAACTTGGGAAACATGATTCAAAATGTTGATGTAGGGTTGGCAGGTCAATTCAAAATGATTTCGGTAGTGTATCCTACACCAATTAGGGATTAAAAGACTCTGCAAATTGATATCTTCCCCTAAGACCAGTTGATCCTATTGTAGCTTCCTAATCAATGCCTATTGATTTTCATTAATCATAGAATCAAGGAACTTTTGTATTAATAGTTCTTTAGGATCAAGAACTGAAAAGGTTAAAATTTCCTCCCTTGTGTAAACCCCTATCCTAGTTCCAAAGTAGGCCACTTCATTGGGGCAATCATATTTAGTGATGACATGCTTGAGGTGGGGTTCACTTTCAATCCTAATCTGCATAGGAATTCCCCTCCATGGTAGCCACATATGTGAAAATTCAAGGGAGAGATATCCCCCTATACCTTTCATCAAATCTCTGCTCAATAGCATACCATAAGTCTCGGGAATATCTGCTACTTGAACATCTACATTGGTTTGAATCCTAGGGTCTGACCCTACTTGCACATGTATGTTTCTTAATTATCCCACTACATTAACCTCTGTTTTTTCAAGTAGGATGACCTTCTTGTTTGTTTGGACAGGGTTCAATCCCAATTTCTTGCATACAGAAAATGGCATAACATTGCCAGAAGCTCCCGAATATAGCAAACAATTATGTAGATTCTTCCCATAGATTCTTAAACTTAAAAGAAATGGTGGGGTACCTACCTTGCTTCTGTACAAAGCTGTGTTCATATCTACAGCAGGTGCCACCTTGTTTTTCCCTTTTGATTTATCAGCTTGCTCCAAAGCTTTCAGCACTATCTCTCGTTGAGCAGGGCACCACTTTAGGATGTCAAAATATGATAAAGAGGTTTTCTGTCTCTGCAACTTAGAAACAATATCAAACTTTGTGTTATAACTCATATTACTTTTGACAACCCCAAGCAAATTACCTTTGTTATGGAGGTCAGGCAGATGTTTTAGTGGATGAGGGTTATTATCAGCACTTTGATTTGGGGGAACCATGTGATCAGGTGGCGCTGATGTAGTGAATGGACCCTTATTCTGATTTCTCAAGAAGTGTCCTCCCTTTGTCTAAAAAGTTTGGGCATCATATGAATCTTCCTCTGGTTCATTCTCACTTTGCATTGGGAATGAAGGTTCTTCCTCAAAGAGGTCATAAGTCATTGTTGTATCTACTGAGCCACCTTCTTTATTTGAATTCCCTTGGAATGTTTGGGCATCTGCCTATGCCATCTTGACCATCTTTTCCATTTCAAGGTAGGTTACCTCAGAATGAGTTGCAGTATCATGCAACCTGCACCAGTTAGTCATAAAATTAAGGTCAGCAACATTTGCAGTGTGTGACCTTTCCTCATTAGCTTGGTAATTATAGGAAACTCCACCATTTTTTGGCCCTATATGCCATTGTCGGTTGTTATTTGGCCTCTGGTTATATCCTTTATTTTGATTTTGATAGCCTTGGTTAGGGGAGTTTTGGCCTTGATAACCCCTTTGGTTGTGGTTATAGTTATTCTGATAATTACCCAGATTGTTGTTGTTTTGATTAGGGTAGTTACCTTGGTTCTGAGAGGGGTTTAATCTAAGCTGAGCCATATCATTTGTGACTTGAGACATTGTTTTCTTTAAGGTCTCTACCTTGCTTGTGAGTTGAACTATCTTTTCACTTTCAACGGTCTTAGCAACAGGTGGCTGACCACCATGATTTGGTGTTCCAATTTGGTTGTGATGACCATGGGGACTTTGAGGGACCTGTGATTGTTAGAAGAAGTTAGGAGTTCCATTAGCAAAGAATGGAACAAGAGGTTGAGTCTGCAATTCAGACATAAGCCCATAATGGAAAGGAGACATCCTTGGGACAATATTGAATAAAGGGGTTGAGCTAGGCATCTGATACTCTATTGAAGGAAAACCTCCTCCCAAACTTCCTTGTTGAGAGCTAATTTGTTGTTGCAGCTTGATAGCTAGATGGTAGACTTTAGACAGGGAATCAATGTTTCCAGGCTGATAAGTCCTTTGTAGGAACAATCCAAGTAAAGGGTCTATAACCCTAAAGTATGCTTGAATGGCACTATTCTTAGTGACTAGATAGGGGTCTTGTAGTCTCCTATACATTCATTGAAACCTAGTATTGAATAAAAGCAAGGATTCACCTGGCTCCTTCCTAATGGTGGCAAATTGATGGTACAAAAGGGTTGGATCCACATAAACTCTGAATTGATTGATGAAAGCATTCTCTAGGTCCGTCCAACTTAGAATATAATGTTGAGGAAGATTCAGGTACCAGTTGTACGCCATATCTCCTAGGGAATAAGGGAACAACCTACAAACCACATCATGGTGAGCTATTTGAGCCCTGGTATAGGCATCCTTAAAAGATTGTATGTGCTCTTCAACACTCCTTGATTCACCATGAATGTATTTGGGGAAAAGTTTCTCAGGATTCTTAGGCATATCATGAAAACCTCCAGGAATAGTCCCCAATGGAGAGGGATTATTTTGAAAAAAGGCCATTGGTGGTGGTGGTGGTGGTTGAGCTAGCTGTTGGATGGGTTGAACTAGCTGTGATGGCAATTGGGATGGATACGGTGGTGGATTAATAGGTATCCACTAGGGCATTGGTGAAAATCCTGGTGGAGTGAGCAGAGCTGACAAGGGTGGTATGATGGTTTCCCTAGTCTTGTGAATCTTGTGTCTTATTGGGGTCTTGAGTTCTATCAAATATGGTGGATTTTCAGCTGATCAAAGAACTCTATGGGGCCTTTCTAGTGAGAAAAACCCAGTATTATCCAGTTTTCCCTTCTAGGCCCTCCTTCTAGCGCCAAATCTATTGACATGTCTGATGGCACAACAATGTGCAAACAGAATATTGCTATTATATTTGTCCTGAAAGAGAAAGACAACACATGGATTTCTTAACTCCCAAGGTCTTTGTAGTTGGTTCTCAACTATGTTGATGTTGTTCAATGGTCAATGTAACAGTAATGTTCAAGGGGCCTACTAGTGTTGAGCTTTTGGATTGTTCTGGGATCAAATATAAACTTAAACCTACTCTAACTAGGGTGTTTAAAGAAACAGAAAAAAAAGATAGATCAGAGCTTTGGAACAAAAAAGAATATTAATTCATCTAACTTAACCAAACTTGTTACCTTTCAAGGAATTCCTAACTAAAACTGTAGAACAAAATTAACTTGTGATTAACACACAATTTCATTCATTCACAGTGTTGATTTCAACAGTAGATTGTAAGTCACAATTTAAAAAAAACACAAAAACAAACTTCATTCCTTAAAAGCTTCTCAAATCAAATGATTAAACCAAGATAAACAGCATTCTAAAACACAATCTGAAGTAGATTTAAATTTGGTTGCTTCTACCATTAGTAAAACAGATAAGCAACATTTACAAATCTAGCACAATAACTAGTGTACAGAAAATCCATGACTCCAAATTATTTCCATCTATACTAAGAAAACTGAAAAGATACATTACTTTCTATGCCAAATCTAACTCCTATCTAAGAAAATTCCTATTGTTTCAAATCTCTATCTCTATGCCTTCTAACTGTCTCTATTTCTTCTTCTTCTTTTCCTTCTTCTCCTTCTTATTCTTCTTCTCCCTCTCTCTACAAAGAGGCAAAATGCCATATATACAGGATATACCAAAAAGAATGTGTTGGCCCCTATTTTAGGGTTTACAAAATATCTCACTCCAGAGAGGTCGGCCCTCAAATATTTTGAATAGAGTTAATGTTGCATTGAATGGTATCCCCGCTATCCATGTTAGTGAAAGATTTGTCCTCAGGAGAAGCCTTCAAATCTTTTGTAACTACAACATTAATTCCATGCCTCTGTGTCCATCCTCGAACTCCTTTGAAGGACTACCTTGAATACTCTAAAGCATTATCATTAATTTCGATCTACCCCTACCAGTCTTTGATCCCAGCCATCACTAAAACTCATGGTTTCTTCCTCTTTTCTGCCTTTCTCCCCACCCCAGATCTCTCTACACATTGACCTCCTCTGGAAGCAACATCCAACTCTCTGTTCAGATTCAAACACCACCGTTCTTGGGCTGATCCATCAGCTCATTCACAGAGCATATCCACACCGATTTCATTCTATTGGTCTTCCTCACAGAGGCAACCAATCGGTCAAACTATCAATGGTCCGCCCCTTTAGCTTCTTCTGATTGGTGGGACAAATGCCACACAAGACTCCCAGGCGGTCAAAAGTGGTTCATACTGAATCGCATGTCGGTGAGACACTAATTGTGTCTCCCCGATGCAATTATTCCTCATAGCAGCCATTGACGTAGCATACGACAGTCAACGAGACTTCATGTCGAGGTGCACAAGTTATATCGATATCCACTATGGTTGTCGAGACAATCGCCATCGGCTAGACATCATAGCAAGTCCAAAACATTCAGCCAGGAGTCTCTTTGATGTCCATCTTGTGAACAAACATCAGTGAGACATTACCGGGTCGGCAAGATGTTATCCTGAACTCACTCTTCCTCGGTGAGACCATCACACTCGGGATGACATCCCTCTGAACTCACTCTTATTCTCCAAGCTCGAGCCCATTTTATTTTGGCAAGACCTACCAATGCAATTTTTCTTCGGCAGGACTTCCTCCATTCGGCCAGACATCATGCCGAAGGCCTTATCTTTTGGTGACCTCATTTCACTTTGGGGAGACACCACTTGGTCGCTGGGATGCTATGGCAAGATCATCACACTCTCGCCGAGCTCAAACCCTTCTTTCTATGAGAGTTCCTTCAGTTAGCAAGAAATTATGCCAAACCCAAAATCTTTCGGTGAGCTTTTGAACAACTGTCAGCAGGAGACCTTCAGCGAGACATTCAACAGTCGGGGAGATATTACCCTGAAGCAATTTCCTTTCACCGAGACCTTCATTTCATCTCGACAAGACTCCTCCATGGTTGGCCAGACCTCATGGTGAAACTATAACCTTATACTGAAAGGACCACCCTTTCGGTGAGACATCACCCGGGCGCTAGGACTTCATAGCGAACCTAGATCCTCTGCCTGATGCCGTGTCATTTCGGCAAGAGTTCACCCTATCAGTGAGACTTCTTGTCAACGCTACCCGATGTCGCCAAGACCTCCCTCAGTCAGCAGGACCTCACAGCGAGTCAAGAGTCATACCGATATCCCCTTTTTATAGCCAAGGCCATCGCTTATCGGCAGGACTCCATGGGTCGGCGAGACTTTACACCAACACTACCTCCCTGTGAACAATTATCGGCAAGACCTTTGCTTTTCAGCCAGACTTTATGCCAAAGGAATAACCCTTTCGTTGAGACTTCTTCCTGAGCGGAGAGACATATAAAACCCTATGGCGACCGAGATGCCATGGTGACCGGTGGATCCCGAATGAATAATACACCCCACTAGTCGGCAAGACACCCGAAAGGTCTCAATGATTTTCTTCTTGAGGAGTTTCATATTGAATGTGATTGAAGCATGCTTTTAGTTGACTTTCCTGAGAGATATTTTCACATGAGTGATTCAATCGTGCAAAAAAAATGCCTCCATTAATTCTCAAAAGCAAGTAAAATACACTATAATAAAATACACTATTGCTTATGATTATTTCATTCAATCTTTTAGCAAGAAGAAAACCAACTCAAGCTAAGACAGAACCAAAATCCTATAAAACAAAATACAGACCCAGGAGGAAAACGGAAGAACTCCCAAGATCAAAGCAAATAACTAAAGGCAAAGAAGACAAAAGGAAAAGGGGGACCCATTTTATTCTAGAATAAAATGGGGTGGTTATGCAAGGCATAACAAGAACAGTAGTGATACTTGTGTTACCACCAAAGACATACATGAAGAAGTCTTTCAAACAAATCCGGATTAACCAGCACGGGAGGTAAAGAGATAGCTTCTTTAATCTATTTGAAAGCTTTTCTAGCTTCCGTTGTCCATTTAAAAACTTGGTCCTTTTTCAACATCAATGTGATGGGCCGAACAATCCCTGCGAATTTTGGTATGAACCGGCTGATGATGTTAACCTTTCCCAAAAAATACTAAACTCCCTTTTTGTTAATGGGAAGAGGGAGTTCTTTGATCACTTTAACCCATTCTAGGTCGATAGAAATACCTTCCTTTGAGATGACATAACCCAACAGCTTCCCTTGTGGAACTCCAAACACACATTTCTTCAGGTTCAGAGAAATCCTGAACTCCTGGCACTTCTGGAAAACAAGCTCAAGATTATCAAAATGATTGTTAGCGGATTTTGAGAAAACTGTTAGGTCATCCAAATAAATAAGAATGATCTTATGTATCAAATCCCTAAAATAAATGTCCATAGCCCATTGGAAAGTGGCTCTGACATTTGAAATTCTGAAGGGAATTTTAGCATAATTCTATGTTCCCCACTTGGTGGTAAACGTTGTTTTGTGTTGGTCCTCTTTCACCTGAATCTAATTATAGCCGGAGAAACCATCTAACATTGAAAAAATATCAGAACTAGCAACTATTTGCAAAATTTCCTCCATGGAAGGTAGATGGTAATGGTCCTTTAGGGACGCTCTATTTAGGTATCAGAAGTCAACACAGAGCTGTATATCACCATTCTTCTTTTGGACCGACACCAGGTTAGATACCCAAGTACTATGTTTGATCGGGAACACTATCCGAGATTCAATCAACTTCTGTAATTCTTGAGCCATTAATGAATCAATCTTTGGATTTACTAGCCTCTGCTTTTGACGCAAGGGTTTTGCTCCCTCTAGTAGCTCAATGGTATGTTGAATAATCCTGGGATCATATCCCCTAAGATCATCATATGACCATGCTACCACATTTAGATACTTCTCACAAAAATATTTCAACCTTTCTTTGTTCTTCTGCGAGATGCCTTTTCTGACCTTAAGCTTTATATCTTCTCCGATGTGCAAATTGGCATAATCACCTTATCAGCTACAAGCTTTCTCTTGTCTTTTCTCGCATCATCAGAATCAAATAGATTCTCGAGAGTGACCAAACCTCTGGGAAGCATGTTTGACTTCAGCTGGACCACTTGACCTTCATAGGCCTCAACGATTTTTGTTGTAATTTGTCAGAAAATTCTTTGGACAATTGGAGAAATGATGCGATATGCTCATCACTATCAAACACTTGCCAATTTTGATCATTATTTGGGACTGCAGGCCGCACAATCACTCACACTGAATGTTTGTTATTAATTAACTCGAAAGCTGGCTCAAACTGAGATCTGACAGTTGCCATTTGGTCTGCTTCAGAGTTATGCTCTCTAGGTATGGCTTGGATGTTGAATGCCTCGAAGCCTTCAATCAGGTCCTAGACCCTGTGTCGGTATGATCTCATATGGATATTCTTCGTATTTGATAGCCTCAGACTTGATTAACCACCAATTCTGAATCTTCGAACACCTATATTTGCTTGGCACCCATTCGTTCCGCTAAACTCAAGCCATGGACAAGGCCCTCATACTTTGCTTCGTTGTTCGAGCACACAAACTGGAAATGATATGAACTTAAGGTATTTTCTTTGGATGGAGATACTAAACATATTATGGTGCTAGCTCCTACTCTGCATCTTGCTCTGTCAAAGTGCAAGGTCCATAACTCTGAGGTCCCTTCACTCCCGGACTCTTTAGTTACTATGGGCATAATCTGATCCTCCTCATGTATGATGTATGTTCCTAGCCCAGTTGCATGATAGTTACCAAAAGGGTCTGAATCTATAAATTCATTCAAGAGAGCCTCTTCCTTCTCAGTCTGGTAACTGCTTGTTTCTTCATCCTCAAGGAATTTGACATTAGGCATCTCTTCTGGGGTAATTGAGGTATGTGTTGCCTCAAAATTGATCATGGCTTCATCAGCCACATGCTTGGAATGTAAAGGTTTCACCTCTATCTTCATCTTAGCTCCATGTCTAGTTCTTAGGATCAGGTGCGACTAGTCCAAAGAGAGGTAACCTACAACATTTGCAATAAATTCTCAAGACAGACATATCCCAAACATAGGAGGGACATCAATAAGCACAGTATCTTGATTCACAGTAATGTTGGGGCAAGAAAACAATGCCATAGGCAATCCTTTGATTACTCTGACGGTTTCAACCTACTTCCCATCGAGTTGCATAACTCCCTTCTTAAGAGGCTCGTATGCGAGTCCTAGAGCTTCAGCTACTTGCTTGGGCATGACGGTGGTGCTAGCATTAGAGTCAACCAAATAATTATGCAGTAGTTTTTTACCAATGATAAGTGTTAGATAGAAAGGCTTGGGTTTAGGATTACCCTCTTTTCTGACCTGATTCTCCATTGATTGATTTCCCAAAACTTTATCTAGGCCTGGATTGAATGGCTTATCTTTTGGGGGCCGCTCAAGCATCTTCGTGCCCTCTTCTCTTGATAATGCCTTTTGTTTAATAGCTGCTTTTGCTCCGGGATGGCCAAGATATCCCATAGAGAAACATTGGCAGAAGATTTATTTAGTTGTTCCACCACATTGAATGGCGAACCTGACTGATGAGCTATGGTACTTGGCTCCTTCTACCTCATAGTTGGTACATCTGGTTGTTTGGCAACTGGCGGGGTGACCGTGGGAGCTTTTGCTTTCAGAGGAAGTGGATTTTTGGAACCTGGAATAGTGGCCCCAATCTGCGACGGAACTGATGACATAGTTGCTAACAAATTGGGCATTGGATTAGGTGACCCTTTAGTTTGCAAGGACATGAATTCTCTAGTGAGCCTCCGCTTGGAATGGGTATTGTAGTTTGACTGTACTTGTGGTGCCTGATTCACCAGAATGTCATTCGGGTATGTCGACTCCTCTTCCTCCATCCAAGAGAAGAGTGCCTAGTCCAGAGCTATATCTAGCTCTTGCTCTATAGACATTCCTTGCATTTGAGTAGTGAGAACTACATTCTCCATTTGTTGAGAAGCATATGTATGACCTCTAGAATCGGGCATGATGCCTTCGCTATGTTGCTCTGCTATCTTCTATTGTAAATTCCCTCACGGGAAATTTTAGGGCATGTGTGCATTATTGCAAGGGAAGCACCATGGATTAATCTCCTCGGCAAGATTATTTTCTATTGCTACTAGCTCTTACTTGAACTAGGATAGATGATCTACATCAACATAGTCATGGGCATGACCTGATTGCTCTGTTGGGCTTGGGAATTACTGCACAATCTATCCTACCATTGATTTTTCTGATAAGGAGGTCTCTCGCCTTGGTAGTTTTGCTAAGAAGGCTTCTAGTAGGCATACTGTTGCCACTTCATACTAGATAACTCATTTTTCATGGTTTGCAACTGCTCCTTCATGTCGTTCATCTTAGTTGTTAGGGGATTAGGCACTGGAGCCACGCTCGTCATCATTCTTGGGTACACATACATAGACTAGGGGGCGTGGGGGCACTAGTTGAAGCTACCTCAGGTTCTGCTGCGGTCAATTCTAGGAACAATGGCATGATAGGTCATGGTGCCAACTTTTCGATGGCAATAAGATTGTTCTCTGTAGTGACGACAAGGCTATATGCATCAAGTAAGGTATTTCTGTCGAGGGCTTACAGCATCATAGAAATATTAGCATTTATAGACTTCAGATAGAACACGAACGCCAGATCCGAAGGTGGCCGACTGCCGATAGGGACTTGATGCCAAGTCGAATGAAACTAAGCATTGAAATCGACCAAAGCCTCATGAGGAGCCCGCTTTATATGAGCCAACTAGTGATACAGCAAAAATCTGTCGCCATTATTTGAGAAGCACTCGTAGAAAGGATTTATGAGCTGATCCCAATTGCTAATTGTATTAGCCAGAAGAGTATGATACCATTATAATGCCTTCCCTCTGAAAGAGGCTGCGAGCAACTGCAAAGCCACATTTTGGTTCATAATGCCATGGACCAGACAAACATCAGCCACATCTTGCAAGTGCTCCACTGGAGTTTTTTAATCGTCCCTAGTGAACTTTGGGACATCCTTTAAAGCGGAAGTTGGGATTGGAGCCCACACTGCAGGTGGTATAGGGGCTATCAAAGGGCTACTAGCATCCTAGGCTACAAAATTTCTAGCCATCTGTGCAAGGGGTGGAGGAAGAGGCAGAGGTGATGTATTAATTTGCTGAACTTTCACCTTGATTGAAACTAGTGGTGGTACGAGTAAACCAGGGGTTTTTGCAATTTGAGATCTAGTGACGGGCCTATGGCTCATACACTCTTTTGGATTGTGAACATTTTATTTTGTCCCATTGGGCCTTCCAGAAAAGGAAGTGTTGATGCAAAATTTTGTAGGCAGCAACCTTATGGGAAACTTAGCTATTGGGGGACTTGTGCACGTAGCTAAGTGACCTCCAGGGTTTTATCGAAGCCAGCTCTTTTTTTTTAATGGGGGGTGAGAAAAGGGAAAGAAGATAAACATCAAACAAACTAATCTAAGCTAAGGTGATGTGCCAAATCAGTAATGAGATAAGTAAGCACATTGTACAAACAAAGGATCGGATAGTAACTAGAGTATATTAAAGAGACGATTCCCGAGCACCGTAAAAATACGAGCATCAAACCATTTTCATAATATAACCCACACAACATAAGCTAACAAAAAAGAGTAGCAACATGATTTGTATTACGCTAAGCCATATAAAGATTACAAAAGCTTGAAATAGATGTTCATATGTTCTCAGAAAAAGCAAGCACAATCTAATGTCCTATCAAATGCTTGAAAACAGAGAATTCGAACAGGTTGGCATAGTCTACAAGTTCAGATTTAATATTAAACACTACAGAGGCTAATTCTCAGTGCTTGGAAACTTAGTTTGTCTAACAACAACCATAAAATGAAGAAAGGGCTCCTTAAAAAGAGACAGCCCACCACCAGAAAGCCCAACCAGAAAGATGCTCCACCAAGCCACCAACGAGAAAATATTCCCCCGCGCATGTACCAATAGAAAGATGCCCCAGCTACATGCTAGCAGGGACATTCGAGGAGTGATGGACCATGCAGCAGCAAATGGGAAGGACACGCGGCAGCAAAAATGGAAACCATTGCAACAACCATCAAACAAAAGCAATGGACACCCAAACAAACGCCATGCAGAAAGCCCCCGACAAAGGTAACTGCAATGTGGGCCGCATCCGAACAAAAAATAGGCAAAGGCGATGTGTCAAGCAATTGGGGCCCGAAAAAAAAGAAACAGAGTGTCTCGAAGGGAAGCTTCGATAGGACGCCACGTGGCAGCGGCCGAAAAGCTATGAGCGGTACCAAAACAAAAGGTGGAGCCGCAAAGGAAAGAAAAAATGTGAAGGAAAAGAGCAGTGCGTGAATAAATATTCACAAAGCCCATAATTCCTACCTTGAGGATATCCACAAGGCAACAAAATACAGTTGATAGGTATAGCCCATTATATGTGAAATTGGAATATGAAATTTTTATGAGATGAGAGGGGATGGTGTAGATTGATAGAGAGCACATTTTAAAATTTGATGTATTAACTATTTGATTTTATTTCCAAATGATGAGTCTCACCTCTACAATTTTTTTACAAGTATTGAAAATAAGGTGGTTGAAGTCTCCAATATGAAATTTTATTGCACAAAATTTGGGACATATAAAATATCTTGGAAAAATAAGAATTTTTAATTATGTTGGGTTGGGAGCATATCAATGTTCATGACCATACTAGTTTTAATTGCTTAAGGACCACAAGTTGTCCACTTGTATATTTGTTGTTAAATAGAAAACATGTATAGATGTTGACAACTTTCACTATGTTTTTGGACAAATTACTTATAAGATTGTACAAACAAACTAACATAATATTTTATTTTAGTTTTGTTATATTTTCATAAGTAAATTTTATTTGTAATGAATTACATTATATAGTTTTTCATGTAGAGTATGCAGTGAACCCTTAATGTTGATGAACCTTCAATACCATCTAATAGATTGAAACATTTTGGTGTGTCTATGATAAATGTAAAATAAATTTAAAAGAATTAATAACATGATAGTTTAAGGTGCCTCGGTTACGAAACTGGTTTCGTACTCTAGGAATTCTCTGGAAATTCATTCTGAAAATCCTATGGCCAGTAAAGATTTGGTCCCTAGTGCCCCTGTGTCTGGAAGATTTGTGAATGCCCCTAAAAGACCCCCAAATCAAGACGAAATTAATTCTGCCCCGAATAAATTTAGGCTTGATGACATAATGAATGTGGCGGAAAAAAGTGTTGATGGCCTTTTCACTATTTTTAAGTGGGCCCATAAGGAAGTTTGTGATTTGAGTGGCCGTAATAGAGATCTCAGCAACAGAGTCATGGAGTTGGAGTAGAAGGTGAGCTAGAGCCGTAATGAGAATGATGGACAAGAACCGTTAACAAAGAAAAGACAACAGTTGCAGAAGGAAAGATTGACTAGGTTGGAGAGCAATATGTCCAAGATTGGCCAAAATATTAGGGCCACTATGGCACATAATCATAAAATTTCCAGGCATAACACCATTATCATTAACGCCATGGTGGAAAAGCTAGAAAAAAATCAAAAGGGCTCGTTGTTCATGGACTTGGATGTGGACAGAGGTTGTAGCATAGCTGTTGTTGAAGGGATTTCGACCTGCACCCAGGCTAACACGAAGAGGAAGGCCCCTGCTTCTACACATATGGTTCAAATCCTCAAGCAGGGAATACAGGATATGAGTGAAGTTGAGAAGGAAGCCAAGGAGTTTTTGAACATCATGGAGTAGTGTTGTTGTGGTCTTCTCTGGATTTTTGGCAGTCCTTTTTTTGGACCCTGTTGTCTTTTTGTTGTTGTCGTTTCTTTTTGGGACAGCTGTCTATTTTCTTGGACTTTTTTTGGTCTATCTTTGTTTGTTTAAACTTTGTGGTTTTAAGTCCCTGTAAAACCTATTTTTTCCTTTTCAAAAACATGATAGTTTTGATTAAGATAAATCGGGAAGGACCCAAATCTGATGCAAAACAATACCATCTAATAGATGGACACATTTTGGTGTGTCTATGATAAATGTAAAATAAATTTAAAAGAATTAATAACATGATAGTTTTGATTAAGATAAATCAGGAAGGACCCGAATCTAATACAAAACAACTATCGAGGAAAACAGGATGAGTTTCATAACAAGTGAAACTTAAAAGAACCAAACAAAGATCAATTATGCTTTTAACTGGAGCATAGAACCAGAGAGAAAGAAGGGTCTCGACCCTATACAACAGACTTATCCAACAAGTCTCAAGAAAGAGAAATAGAATAAAAAAAAAATCTAATCATAACCAAAAAAAAAAGAAAGAAAGAAAAAAAAAGAGGGAAAGAGAAAGTTTTATCTTTTAAATGTTTAAAGAATAATGTAGAAGTATTCTATTAGCAGATCTACAGATACCCTCACAACCATTAATAGGTGTTGACTACTAGATCCTTCCCCTATATATCCAATACTTCACTAAACAAAATTCAAAACTAAAGGAAAAAAGTGCAGTATGCACTCTTGGATCTACTGAAAGATCTTTAGGTATTAAAATCGGCTGGGCTTAAATACCACACACTAAGCTCTCTGACTAGTCAAAATTTTGTCTTCTGTTTCCATTTTCCCTTTCCCTTTGAACATTCACTGTCATCATTATCGCTCACGGTCAGGTTGTAACATTTTTTAAAACCTTCTCCCACCCAAGTACCAGTCATAGTCAGTTAAAAGTTGAAAGTCAAGTACTTACCATGTCACATAATTAAGTTTTGAGAGGTAGTTTTCCTGCGTGCCTTTTGTGTGGAAAATCAACCAATCACTATTCCATTGAAATTGAAATTTAAAATTTGTCAAATCTTTAATATTTTTTAAAATTTAATAAATATTATTTTCACATAAATATATTTAACAATTTTTAAATATAATTATAATCTTGTTAGACTGAAATAATTTATATTAATCTAATCTTTACTATTTTTTAAAATATATATATATATATTAATATTATTAAATGTCATATTATTTATAATTTGTATAATTATTATGATTTATGCTTTAAAAAATTATTAACTTTTTTGTACATCTATAAATTAATATTTCAAATAATGAAAAATTATAATAAATGGAATGAGGCAAATTCAATAAGAGAAAGAAATATAGACCTCCATTATATATTAAAAATGTTAATGCGATGAATTTTCCGCAGCATGAATTGTGGTGGTGAATTTTCCTTGTAGTAAATTTGTCATGGTGGTGAATTTTCTTGCAATTTCTTTTTGATATAATTCTATATAAGATTATCCCTTCAACAAAATTCTTATTTGATGTAAATTTTTCTCTAAACAAGATTCATGATGTCATCATACATATTACTATTGATAATATCTAGTATCAATAAATTTTATAACAAATTTTAAAATATCACTTAAACACCAACACTTATTACATATTATAGATGTAATATATTTTATCTCTTTTAAAAAAAATATTAATAAGATATAATTACAATGTTAATAGACATTTTATAGATTATAATGGTTATAAATATAATGTCTGAAATGATGATATGCATACAATAACAACAAATACAATGAACTTATTAACTCATCTCACACTAACTCTCAAATTTTAGCTCTCACACTTAGAGTCTCTAGAACAATATATACCTAGAAAGACCCCTCTCTCTCCCCCCTCTTTTTATTCCCCAAGATTTAACTCCCAAAAAACTAAATCTCTATATGTGCATGCTATTTATACATGCAACCCACTTTGGTGTCAAAACAAATCCAGTCATATTTAATGTTATTTGCCTCGATGTTCGAATTCATCAACCATGTTAACTCTGTTAAATGTAATATTTGAAAATATCCTACCAATCAATTGCATCATGTAATTGATGACCAATAAATGTTTAATTGACTAGATGAACTAAATATTGGTTATAAAGATTAATTTAGCTACATGGGTGACACATCATCCACCCATACAAATTTATATGAAAATATGGGATTAAGATAAAACATTGACAAATAATAACATTCTCATCATCCAATCAATTCTATTACAAGCTAAGTGCACAAAAAAATGCACAAAACCCTTCACACATTTGCATGCCGCCAATGCACAATAAAATCCCTTAATGTATTTACACTATTATGTGTGCCTAGATCTACCTTTGAGCTTTATATTCTACAATTAATATTCATACACTAATAAAGTACCTAAATATTGACTAATTGATATACATTAGGTACTTATTGCATTTTCCATTAGTTTAACCTACTTTATTTATACGTGGTGAAAATTTATGAAGAAAATTAGTCCTACATTATTGATACTATTAATTGGTACCCAAAGTGTTTTAATAAATTCAAAATATTAGTACCCAATGTGTTTAAATAAAATCATATCATGTGTTTATCTCCAATTGCTAACCCATTGAATGTAGCACTATATTAGTTTGATCAAACATGCAATGTGCGCTAACTGCTAACTGGTTACCAATTTTCACTAATTGATTGCAACAATTTCAAAGAGATTGGTTATACTTATGAGCTCAATTGATTAGTTAGTCGAACTATTTGATGATACACTATGAAGAATTAGTTACAAAGGAATTTCTATGTGAGGAGATAGATTTTTTTAGTCTAATTTTATAAACTATAATATTATTAAGAATGAAGTTTTTTAATAAAAATGTTTTTTTTAGCTCTAAAATTTATAGAATAAGAGAGCACATACAAAGAAAGAAAAAGATATTATAGAATACATTATGAAAAGTGATGGATCACAAATTAGTGATAAATACTCATTTCTTATTAATATTTTTTAAAAAAGAGATAAAATATATTACATCTATAATATGTAATAAGTGTTGGTGTTTAAGTGATATTTTAATTTTTTTTATAAAGTTTATTGATACTAGATATTATCAATAGTAATATGTGTGATGACATCATGAATCTTGTTTAGAGAAAAAATTACATCAAATAAGAATTTTGTTGAAGGGATAATCTTATATAAAATTACATAAAAAATATTGATCATGTTTAATATAACTTCTCATTGTTTAAAACATTAATTTATAAATCTCCCGTATCTAGAAAACAGGACCCCTCAAGATATCTGATATAAAGAAGGTAAAACACGCAAATCATTCAAAGGCATGAAGTTGAACAACGAAGTGATAGAAGCTCAATTTCTTCCTTTGCTCGGACACGTAACAACCCAACGATAGCGAGAGCTGTTCAACGTCATTTATAAGACAAATTACAGACATGCAATCTCTTCTGAAATCGACGTTTATTGCATGGTGGCACCAGATTTTTCTTAACAGAAAAAGAGACACGTTTCATTGCCAGACACTGAATTCAATGGTGGGTTGTGTGCTCAACTACGTTGCCTATTAATTAAGATTATGCTAATGTAATGTAATGTATTGCATCAACTTTATTGCTGGATTGTTTTGGAGCTCTGCATCAAAACTCTGGTATTTTTCCCACCATTTCATAATGCACTGCTTTGGATTTCATGGCTTTTCCTTATGTCTTTATGTTTTTTTGGCTGTCTGCAAGTGTGTTATTATATTGAATTTGAGTTTGTTTGACTTCACTTCTGTTTCTGCAAGTGTGTTATTATATTGAATTTGAGTTTGTTTGACTTTACTTCTGTTTCTGCAATTCATTGTGTAGAATTAGTCGTTAAGAACGGGTGTTGAATACAACTCACCGGTGCTTTCAGCTTTTTCTCCGGGCGACATTAAGTTTAGTTAGGAAAGAAGTGAATAACAAGGAGACAGCATGCATGGAATACTCATACATTTAGCACTGGTTTCTGTAATACTGAAATATGGCTTGGCTTGAAATGGGTGTTAGGGTGTTTGTAGGTTTGTTTTTGTTAGAGATAAGTAATCAATTTCAATTGCAGTTAGTTATGTTTAAACATAGAGTTAAATCAAACAGCAATTTTCTATTTCACATATAAAAGTTGTAAATAATTGTGTTGTTTCTTTATCTAAAAAATACTTTTAATTGTTGAGCTCTTTAATGTTTAAGAATATATATTGCACCTGTAAGATGTCATTTGGGCTTTTGGCAACTTATTGGCAGTTATTTTGGGTTGGAAGAAATCTATATCAGTAGTGATTCTCCTCGTTTTATGGTGTTTAATGTTTAAGATTATATATTGCACCTGTATGAAGATCTCATTTGAGATTTTGATAACTTATTGCCAGTTATTTTGGGTTGGAAGAAATATATATCACTAGTGATTACCCTCATTTTCTGGTATGTAAATCCTTTTTATTAAAAAAAATCATGTGGACAAATTTTAAGGAAGCCTTCTGCATTACATTAGTTCTGGTTTTATTTGATAGCGATAAGTTTGAGCTCTACCCAGTTTTAGAAGATTCAAATTTTACTCATGCAATACGTCTGAGTCAATCTAGCATGAGACTCTTGCATTTTTTCATCAGGCATGTCCTTTGAATCAAAGTCCTGAAAGTTAATTTTAAAATGAAATTGGAACATGGAAATCAATCCTTCTTGAAAGTTAACTTTAAACTGAAATTGGAACATGGAAATCAATTCTTCTACCTTGAGATAGAATTCCTACTCATTTGCTTCTATTTTTGCTTTTGGTTATAGTGGTTTCAAAAACCATTTTATTCTAAGTTAGGATCCTTGCAAAACCAAATAACCATCTACAAGAGAGATAAAAGCAAAATAAGCAATATCTCAGTACTCGCATAAAGAGTCAATCTACCATGAGAATCTCACTACTTGCACAAAGAGTCAGTCTACCATGAGAATCTTGCATTTTTTCCATCATGCATTTCCTTTGAATCAAAGTCTTGAAAATTAACTTTAAAATGAAATTGTATCATGGAAATCAATTCTTCTTAATTAATTATTCTACCTTGAGATAGAATTCCTACTCATTTGCTTCTATTTTTTATTTTGGTTATAGTGGTTTCAAAAACTATCTTAGAAGTTATAGTGGTTTCAAAAACTATTTTATTCTTAAGATAGTTTGTTGTCTTTGTTTCTCTTCTCTCATCCCCTTGGGTCAAGGGAAAGTAGGCTTAGGAGGGAGATTGCATGTGCATAAAAAGCACACTCATCCTTTTTATAGTCATTAAGGTAAATAACAGGAGTCGAAGGATCCTTGCAAAACCTAATAACCATCTATAAGAGAGATAAAAAAATAAGATATATGTCAAAACTCACATAAATGTTGATTAAAATATACATAGAAGCCATGTTGTATATAAAATGATGGGTGAGGAAAGAAGATGGTTGAGGTAAATGACTACCCTAGCATCATATACACATTACTTGAGACCAAAAAAAATAAAATGTAAGAATGATTAACCAATTAGGTGTGAATAAGAGTCATAAAGTAGTTAGATGACTTAAGACACTTTCGCAACAACAACCACCTTAAGTATAACTTGGAGAGAGAAAAAGACTCAAGATGGGTTCAACAATCAAACCTAATGAGGTATCTATGTACAACAAAAATCTCTTACAAAAGGAGAAAAGGAGATAACCCTATGAGAAAAAATTATTCCTCAAAAGAAAAAAGAGAAGGATAAATAAGCCTCCTCAAAGGTTGTTACAAATAGAATCCTTCCGATTTTTTGATAAACTTGAAAAAAATGTCTAATTTTTGATATCATGGGAAAAAATTCTACCATGTCAAAAAAGCAAGTAAATTGAGGCTTCAAATAGTGATTACAGTCACAAGTAGAAAAAAAACTTGCACCACTATCTAGTTCTCAAAAAAAGCTTTTTGATGCTTATAAGAAGTGAATTTTTGACATATTGGATGAAACTTATAGCTTGTCAAATAATATCCCCCTTTGAGGCACTAAAAAAACACCCCAACACTATTTGGGTGGCTAGATGGTGCTATCACCTAGCTAGGAAAAAATGCAATGGCACTCAAGGTGGTGTTTGGTGTGTGGATTAGGCAACAAGGTCACAATAGTGGGAAAGAGAGTACTAGTAGTGGTGCAAGTGTGATCCTCCCAATAGAAAGAATAGTTGGGGTGGTTGGGTGTTGTCAAGGAATGAGTCCCCATGACCATCTATAGTCATATGCCAATGTCAACCTTGCACAAGGGTTGTACCTATAAAAAAATTAATAAAAAATTGATTTGTACCAAATCCAACGAATGACATGCATTAGCACATAAACTAAGACAACATAGACATAGTCAAATGATACTACAGTTATATGATTGTACAGATCCATATATGTGGTGTAGAAATTTGTATGACCCCCAATGGAGAACTCAAAAAAAAATGTATAGCATTGTCAATAAACCATATTGATTTTACTATCAACCCATGTATGTTTACGCCTTTTAGAGCAATGATGAAATCAGTTTTATTCTAGGATATATCATATGAAAGTAGTTCATAAAACCTCTAATCAAGAGAAGGGGCTTACAAATTTATATCTTTAATACCATGTTGGAGTCACCAAGAGACTCATAGGAGCTAAAGGATCCTTGAAAAATAAAATAACCTTCTACAAGAGAGATAAAGAGAAGAAATTTATATGTTAATAGTCGTGCAAATGTTAATTAAAATATATGTACATTAAATTCCTTGTATATAAAGGCAAGGGTTAGGAAAGAAGGAGGTTGAGGTAAGTGACTACCCCACATGTGTAAATGACAAGTTTGGAAATATGTGTCATGTACACATGACTTGAGACAAAAAATAAAAGTCTAATTAATCTTAACCAACTAGGTGTGACTTGACTAAAGGCTTTTCATACCAACAATCCTTACCTTTCCCTCCTACCAATGAGATGAAACATGTTATTATTTCCTCTCCCCACTCTATAATTGTAAAGGACAGATCTATTTCAAAAAGTAGTTTTAAAATAGGAGATGATGAGTTATGGCATATTTTTTGTTGTCATATATCAAGGAAAATTAAGGGAAATGGGCCAAATTATCTAATACCAATCAAGTGCTCCATTCATTATGAGCCATGTAATGATTATATTGAGCTAAGAAATTGAATCTAATAAAAGGCACTAATTGGGATACACAATCAATCTTACAACAATTGGGAAAGAAAAGAGGTTATTTAACTTCCAAAAATTAGCTAGTCTTCCATTAACCCAAGTTACAATAAATATAATTGAACTAAACCATTATGCTTTGGGTCATCCCACAATAATGGTCTCAAACTTGGGACATCCTGCTTTTTCTCCTAAAATCACATCTTTTTTAGAAAAATTAATGATTTAAGTCTTGAGGGGTTTCATATAAACGACTTTAATTGAATATGGTTAGATAAGACCCCTTTAGATCAAACCCCCTTGGATAGAATCCATCAAGTCTTAAATCATATCCACAATGGAGTCTCCTTCATACCTATCATAATGTTGACAAAAAACCATTTTTTCTTTACCTTTTGAGGGATCAAATAAAGTAATTTAGAAATTATGTTTTGGAAGTATGTAGCCATTATTACAAGTTCTTCAAAAAGTATAATTTTGAATATTTTTAATTTTAAATTATTATATTTATATTTTATTTCTTGTGAATGTAGGTTTTTCACCAAACATCGAGGTATTTGTTTCACACACATGGAAAAATAGAAAAATAGAGAAAAAAATCTAAAACATATGTGTTCCCTAGGTATTGATGTCCTTGTTTCAAAAAACAATAATAATTTAAATACATACAAAACAAGTTATGTGGTACAACATACACCTATGTCCAAATTCTAATTACTCTGACTTTAAAAATTAATGAAAAAAATATGTAACAAAAATTATGAAAAAACCATGCACTAGATATTGATGTTACAAATCTATTTTAAAAATTATAATTCTATCCTTTCAATAAAAAAGTTGTGTTACAACATAAATGCCACTCTTTAAAACAAAATTATAATATAAGCCACATTTACATGGTGTGATACCTTTAACACGAGAGGCCACAAGGGCCAAAGTTTAGATCAAAAAACAAAAACTAGCAACAGCAAAATATCCAAAACAGAGACAGCCGAATAGCAACAAAAAGGCAGCCCACCCGATAACAAACCACACCCAGCCATCACCTAGCTATTCCCTCCCACTCTTCCATGATGAGATTCAACATATCATCCCCAACCTAGTCATTGTTGGCATCAGCCTCGGCAACTTTCTTTTCGACCTCCTCTTTGAGCACTACTAGCAAAGTAACAGCAGATTGGTGGATAATTTTGATCATGAAACGAGTCAACCTTATGAACTTTCTTTCTAGTTTAGCAACATGGGAAGCTAGGTTGTTGGGGTCTTCATCTTTGGTAGCTTCCACCCTAGTAGTCTCCTCCACCTGAGTTTGATGATTGGAGGAATTTGGTGTGGATTCCTCCCAGATCATCCTATTTAACTCAACGAAAAGACTTGGTCCTTCAACATGCTCTTTAGTCTCCTCCATGTTGTCTTGCTTGCTCTCCTCTCGTCCTTCATCCCGGTCCGAACTGCTAGAAATATCATCAACCTAAACCTCCTTTTTGTGTTGTGCCAATCTATTAGACCTATGAACACTTTTCTACTTGGCCCTAGTGTCAATACTTGTATCCACCACCATATCCCCTTGAGAATCTATGTCAACAACTCATCTTCATCTTCTTCATCCATAGGCAGTTCCTCCACATGGCAAGTGGTGTCCTTCTTTCCATTTTTCAATTTTTTCTTGCCTTTGGTGGGAAATTTAAACTATCCTTCTTAGTGGGTGTATTTTTTAACTCGCAGATCCCTTCAACTACTCTAGAACGAGCCAACCCCAATGCCACCTTTATTCTTTTTGGAATGGGGTTTAAGTTTGGAATCCTCAAGATGGCTAGCCACAGGAGGGTTTTTTCTTTTAGGGCTGACAGAAATATCCAGAGAGGGTTTGGTAGGGGACTAGTCAATTGTCTCAGGTTCCTCAATCTAAACGGAAGAGATGGGCCTAGGTGGGTAGAGGGCAAGGTGGAAGTGGTAGAGATGAAGAATGAGACCTTGATGCAGGGGTAATGGGAAGGGTTTTTCAGGATTCCTAGCCGCAAGATCCGTAGCTTCCCTAACGGAACTTTCCAAAGATGAAAGCAAAAAGAAGGGGAATCTAATGAGAATTCTATGGTGAAGGTGGTTTAGCAATGAAAAGTGATAGAAATAAAAAAACTTTAAACCTTCCCTCAAGAGTAATGTACTTCATTAAAACCAAACATGCACCTAGTCCAAAGGTGTCGAAAGCTTTCTCCTCTCAAACCCTACATGCAGCTTGGTAAGTTTTTCATTTTCATGGAAGAAAGTCTACAAGCTCTCCATATCATGAACCTTTGTGTGTTTTTTGATTTTTTGACTCGAGCGTGATAGCCTCATAACCTTAGCTATGACCTGCTCATTGATTTTGAATGATATGTCACCCATCATGACCCTCCTGTCACACCATGAGCTCGCGAACTAAGCAGAGAGATTCTCATCATGCCCTTTGAGGCACTCTATTAAAGGAGCAATGCTTCCTTCAACACAAATATGCCAGACCAAAGGGTCTTGACATAATTCTTTGCATGATTCTCCTCCCATTTTCACTCTCAGATGGTATCTATTCACCAGAGAAAAACATATTTTTTTCAAAATGAAAACAACTAGTGTACACAAAACATTTGGGTATGTGTAGGATCATCATGGAAAAAACAAGCCCTTAAGTGGCAAAAAATTCAAAAAAATTAGAGTTAGGCAACTTGATGTAAAAATTTGAATAAGTTATTTATATTATTTCAAAAATATGTAAGAATATAATCTGTAGTAAATTGAATGTAGTTTCTAAACTAGTAGGTTTATTTAAAAATAAAAATCTATTTGGTGAAAATTTGAAATTTCAATGCACACTTAAATTTCGGGGAAAAAAAGTAGGTGTCTATCTAACCACCCTAACCACAATAAAATGATAATATTTTTTTATAATATTTTAGATATAAGTAGAGGATTCATGTCGATGTGATGCATATTTTTTGTAATTTTTTCCAAGTAAATAATTAATTATGAATCTTTTATTACAATTTTAAAAATATAAAAACTTGTCGACCACCTTAACTTGGTCAAAACTTCATGAAATTCATTTTTTTAATCCTATATTATGTGAAGCATAGAATGTGACACATGTTTTGGATTCAAAAAATGTGATACTATTGAAAGCTATAGATGTTTTTCAATCAACCTATCAATTAGGACTTCATAATTCAAATAGAAAATGAATAATAATTATTTATTAAATTCAAAGTAAAGCATAATTTATATTGGTGGAAAGCTAAGAATATTCTTTAAAAACACTTTTTGTTTCATCAATTTTGGGTAAAAAAAAAATCGTCAGCCACATACCCATCATATCGCCACTTTTTGGCCCATCATGATCCTGCACATACCTATTTATCACCTTCGTCATAAGAAATCTGAAAATCTTGCCTAATTAAGGCATTAATATTTTCACACGTACCAACAGGCATTTTTGATATGCATAGGGTATCAAGGCCATTGTAAATATTGATTAAGTACATCGAGGCATAGATAAATGCAATCATTACATTTATCAGCTCATTATTAATTAAAGGTTTGATAGAGATTTTGGCCGCTGACATGTTCCTTATAACAAATTTCAAATCAAGAGGTTCACATTGTTTACTATAAAAACAAGTTATTGAAAGTTACATAAAAGATCACAATTTATTTCTAATTTTTTTAAATATATATTTAGAATCTACACATAAATCATCACAAATCACTAGTTCACATCATCTCCAAATTATTAATAGTTTAGTTTCTATAGGTTCATAAAGTGAAATTTTGGTGAAAATGTTGATTTCAATGTCCTACTTTGGCCAAAAAGTGGAACACAGTATTGCGGGTTGATCTCGTTGTCATAACCAACTCAAAACACAAATAACCATAGGACATTATCTCTAGTATAGTTCTATTATATAAGTAATTGCATTCAAGTTCACTATGTTTTCTTTATCATTTGCACTTTTGTTGCTTCGTTCTCTTTGATATACAAGAGATTTTTCTTTTTTAGCATCCCCTTCTTATTCTACCTTAGAAAAATTATAATTCTTTGGTCAACCATTGCACACAAGTAAATTTTCATTTAATTATACATGCTTTCATACTCATTATGGTAAAGACTACAATGACAAAGATAACCTCATATTTAGGAAGATATTCAATAATCATGAAATATAATCAAACAATTGATACTAGGTCAAATGAGAATCCTTTCCATTCTTAGGCCTACAAAATTAGAACTAGCAGCCATTATGAATCCTATGAAAAATCATGAGGAAAAAAAAGTAACCCATTACATTAATATATAAAAATTAAAAATAACAATGAAAAGTGATACATAATTTGTATTACCTTAGGAAATGTTAAAAATGGAATAACAATTCAAAAAATAATAAAATATTGAAATTTTTTGAAAGCTTGGAAATAAATTTTAAAAAACTTATCTTGAATGGTAAATTTCCTACATACAAGCTATTTTATCCCATATTAGTTATCATATATACTTTGTAATCCTTCAACAATCTAATTTAAAAAAAGTAAGGTAGCCCCCAAGTACTAACAAATTGTAATGAGTTTTGGAAATTTGAAGTGAGAGATAACTTTTATGTTTGTGTTTTGTGTTTTTAGGTTGCTTTTTAGGTTTAGATTATGTTTTAGGATTTTTTTCTTTGAAAAATGTGCTTTTCAAAATAAAAATAAAAAATCACTCTTTAGCCCACAAGCCTTGTGGGTCCACCTAGGGCACCACCCAAGCAACTTGGGTGTGCTTGCAACATACCCAAGAGATATACTCCAAGGTTACCTAGACACTCACTCATTTGGTCTAGGTACAAGGGTTGGAGGAAACAAAACCTACAATGTAGATTTATAAACATTAATTATTATTTTTATGTTTTAATAATAAAGATTTTCAAATTCCAACAATATTTTAGCTTTTTACAACTATTTTTTGTTGATAAGTGTTTTCATTTGTTTCTCTAATCTAACCTTTACCAACAAGGATGCATTAACCTTTAATCTGTGTCATGTCGTTTTAGAGGATGCAAGCCATAGCATGTCTTATAAACAAAAAATATATATTCCTTCTTCACAACTAACACCATTTATTATCAAATTGTCATTGTTGTTATCATTTCTTATTTCTAGTATATGAGCCATTAATAGAACAAATAATTGAAGCACTCATAAGTCATCTTTGAAGACGTTATCATTTCTTATTTCTAGTATATGAGCCATTAATAGAACAAATAATTAAATCGGTCATAAGTCATCTTTGAAGGCTAGCATTGAAGGATAGAGTAGTGTAGACTACAGTCAAAGGATTCCATCATATAATTTTTTTTCTATGAGGAATCATCACATGTAATTATTCTAAAGTGAATTTTTTAAGTCATCGTTGAAGGCTAGTGTTGAGGGATAAAGTATGTAGGGTAGCTTCACAAGAATCCATCATAATATTTTTTGTGTATAAGGAATGATTATGTAATTGTTACAAAGTGAAGACATCCTTGCAAATTTATCTCAAGGGATAGAGTGGTGTGGGCTAGAGTCACAAGATTCATCATGGCACTTCTTCTATTTGAGGAATCATTATGTATTGTTCTAAAGTAAACATATGTATTTCTATCTTTATCATAAATACTTGTAGAAGGAATAATAATAGTTTTGTATTTTTCCTAATAGAGTATTCCATGACCCTACTTAATGTTTTATTAGATTGCATGACCCTACTTAATGTTTTATAGAGTATTCCATGACCCTACTTAATGTTTTATTCAACTAGCAAAAATTTTGAAACCCAAACCTATGACCTCCTACACTCAAAAAGGACCACTTACAAATTCACCATGTCATTAATAGGAAAAGTGGTAAATAGTTCTTATTTTAAAATGGAAAAAAAATGTCATTACCATTAAACCAAAGGTTATATGCCACCTCAATAAGGTATCTCAACATTTAAGTATTTACACCTTTCATATGTCCATGTATATTTTCTTGCATTTTTAATAAGTATATTTTATATTTTTTCTTTCACAAATGGTTGAGAAATTTGGATTTCCCTTCATTATTATATTTAGTTGTTTTTCATCAAACAATAAATTATGAAGTTTTGAGATATGTATATAGTTAGGCTTATTTATTCAAGAAAGATATGTGTTGGGTTAATTGTGCTTATCCGTTGAATAGTCAATTATGGAAGAAGATAGAGCCAAGGGGTTTTCCTTACACGTAGTTTCAACTTTAGATAAATAGACATCATCCATTTTTTGAGGGTCAAGGTCCTAGAGCGATTAAAGTTTTGTTAGATCATTGCACCCTTGCTTTGAATTATTCTTATATGATCCAAAGGAAGCTTATGTATGTCATACTTTTCAATCCCTTGTTGGAACTTTGGAGATAATCAGTTTTGATAAGGATTGATGAAACTCCATTCAAGTTTACTTGTGTATCATCTATTGGTAGATGTTAACATTTGACTTGAATCTTAGTAAATTATTTCCCATAAAAAATTTATTAACATCTTTAAGGAATTAGCTTAGAAATTATTTTCAATCATAAGAACCTCTTCTTTTCAATGACTAGTTGGTCATGACCATACACATTTGGATAGGGATTGTCCTTTAACATTCAAAGTTAAGAACCTAGACTATATTTTTTTCAAAATGCGAGAAGAAATAAAGTAGCATAGATATCTTACATACACTTATCTAAACGATGGTGAGACATTTAAATCTTGAGGTGTCATTTTATCATGTGTGAATAATCCAATATAGGCACGTTAATATTGATTTCTCTCAACATCTTTTAGAAATATTTATTTCAAATGTATATGATTGTATGTTAGTTCCAAATCCAAAAAGTATGTTCCTATTATGCAAAAAAGTTCTTTGAAATCAATGAAGAATCTCATATTCATCCAAATTCATAATATATATCACAAAAGAAGTATGAGGTACTTAAAAGAAGAATTTTATTTCAATACACATGAACATATAAATAGGATTGTTGTAGCTCCAAGGACTTGAAACACACTTCCTTATCTTTCATTTTTTGTATGTTTTTTTTGTCTTCATTTTTTCACAATAATGTGTCTATCTAAAAGATGCTAATATCTCTTAACATTTTACAAGTTGTTTTCTATCTTCACTTGATGGTAGTGTCACAATTGTATCAAGCACTTATTTTTTTTTACTACATAAGATTGCATACGGTATATATGATATTGAATTGTTTGGAACGAGCAACCCATGTTCTCTTTCATTGTTCTTATGAAATTTATTATTGTGGTTTTGTATCTTTCTCCTTGATATTTGTGCTCCCATGTTGCTTTTATGTCAAGATATCTCCTACCCAACATATTTATTGCATTAACTTCCATAATTTTCCCATGATGTATCTAAAGATAATTCCCCACACATGCTCTTTCATGTTTTTTTGAATAGTATGAACATCCTCATCTTCATAATCACTATGATCTTCAACAGTCGATTCCAACTTACACATTTTTCTCTTGTATTTTTGCATTGACATTTAACACATCTTTCTCTTAGATTCTCATTTTGACATTTTCTTTCTTCCTTTCTTGTGCATTTTTCAGATGTTGTCATTGTCTTTGACATTATCATGCATATTCCCTTCAATATTCTCTTTGTTTTCAAAATTCAACCTTGGCAAACCATACCTACAAAGTTATAACAAAACAAAATTATTATTAGAATGATGTGCAATACAATTTAGATAGTTGATTTTTCTTGAAGGCAATGTCATCTCTTGTCACTTGTCTTTTTGAGAAGCTTGCATAAATTAAATGCTAATTTGCAATGACTTTAGTGGGAAAAAAGTTAATCTTTTTGAACTCATCTAACATTGTTTTTAACAATGTGCATTAGGTTTTTTGGAAACATAAAGATCAAAATACAATGTCATATGATATTTAACATTTCATATTCATATTGTATTTCCTTTCACAATTAACTAATCATTTCATATTTATCTAATACATAATATATATCACAATAAAGAACTATGGTCTCAAAATCAAAAATCACATAAACTTAGCTTATCATCTATTTCAAACACCCAAGATAAGCAAAGATTAACATGTGGTGTAAATATTACCTTTTCATGAATTATCATATTAGCCTCTAAACAAATTTCTATATATCTCATTATGTTTCCACACTTAATATATACTGATCTAAAATAATTTAAAATAACCCTTGCTCTAACTACATAAGGGTTATATTAAGTTTTATTTTCCTTATTTAAATGTTATTTTGAGTACGAAAAGGAGATTCAACTTTAAATATTCATCCTTAAAATGTATGTTTCAAAATGCTTTATGGGATGAGTGTTTATTATTTCGTTCAAATGCTATAGTGGATAGTATTAATTATTTATAATTCATTGTGTTAAAAATTTATATTGAAGATAAGCTTTATAATATATTGATTATGAGTTGTGCATTGGGGAATTGTTGTGTATAAGATTAATTTATATTAGCAATATTGGTATGATCTTTTGTTAATTTCAATTTCGGAGATTAAATTTAAACAATTTAAAATATATATTTGAGCAAGATAGATAAGATATATAAGTTTTTAAAAATAATAAGTATATTAAAAATATCTTTATTTAATTAAAACAAAAATATATAAAGCTTATGCCTATCTATAATTATAAAACCTTGTGCTTTGTAGCCACTACACAATGGCACTACAACTTATTGCAATAGTTGTGTGACCATTATGTCATGCCCACATAGCCATTACATAGTGGTACAAAACTACACAATGAACAATAACCACTATGCAATGATAGCAACTACTAGTTTATTAAACTATTTTTTATAATAACTTAGATTATTTGTATTATCTTCAAATTATTCTCTTCATATGATTCTATGTTTGGGGATTTGTTTTGAAATGTGATTCAGGGTGATTGTTTCTAGTAACATACCATTGTTTAATAATGTGATTGGTTGCCAGGGATTTTTTGAACAAACTCACACCATTACATCTATGTTGCCATTGAAAATTATGCCTCTTAATATAATGACAAAAAGACAAAAACCTTTATGAGTTTCAGCATAATATGTAGATAGAATAGAAGTAATGAAGCCTAAATCCCTGCTTCTACTCCCAATTTAGTGTGGCGATATAGCCTTGACACCCAAAAAACTTGAGTAGATTGTTGTAAGGGATGGTCCATTTGAACAAAAACCTAACAAATATGTGGAGAATCCCTCATGAATTTATCCTAACCTCTTCTCCCCTTAGGCATGAAAAGGCTTCCTAAACACCTATATAGAGAATGCTGAATTTCCTAAAATAGAGCATGTAACCCAAGACACAAGATTATCTCATACACAAATATCCATGCAAAAATGATATAAAACAATGATTGAAAAACCAAAATTTACAAGTAAAATCACTAAAGAAGGCATATAATTTCTAGAATATGAAGCCAATTTGGAGTAGAGGCATTGCATAAGAATAAAAAACATGGGGAAAAATTACATGAACATGCTATCTTGGAATATTTATAGGTTTCAACACTTCATCAAAGAGAAGATTGTCCTAGCAATGTATGAGGACAAAGATGGTCAATTCTCCCAAGAAAAACTTTAAATAACTTGAAAATGTCCCATAGTTCATAGAGAATGCACTAAAGAAACAAATAACATTCCCTTTTCATCTAGTTTAGTTAGCTAGTGTTCCACCTAGGCCAACATCATTCCTTGAGTAGCTCAAATTTTGGGAATCCCTTATTCCAAAGCTATGCACCTTGTGCATTTCAACTTCTCCATGACTAATGCAAAGATCAAATGATAAATTGGCACAAAAGCACTTGACAAGTGGATGCAACAATTAGAGACATATTTCTTCTCCAATCACTACACCAATGAAAATATCACCTTTGCAACCATAAATATGGTTCCTCTAATGGTTTGCTAGTGGGAATTGTTCAACAAGCCATTCTTTAAAAAGGTTCTACTAAAATTTAGTATATATTCGTAGAAGCTCTATATAAGGAATAACACCATCTACAATGCTATAACAACCAATACACTAGAGATGTGTGTTTATACCAATAAGTTTCATTCTTTGTTAGTTGAATTGGATGTGTGTGAAACCAAACACAACAATGTCCTCAAATAATTAAGGAATTATGTCAAATAGAATGACAATGAGATGCAATTTATCAACTATACAACATTTGGGTAGGCATAACATCATGCCTTAAAGATTGAAGTCAAGTTCAAACTTAAGTCAAAGAAAACAAGCACAAATGGATAAGAGGGTGCACACAAAAGTAAGCCCCTAGTAAACATGAAGCTTACACTTTGACCACACCACATAGGGAAATTATAATAGAGACCACCACTTTGTAGCCAAACACACCTCAAGCACAACCATAAGTCAAAGGGAAGAAAAAACAAGAAAATAGATTTGCATGATGTCATTGTCAACAACCATAGAAAGTGCAACATGCTCAAGGCAATGATTGTCCTAATAACACACTTTATGTCAAACAAGAACCAAAAGTCAAAATCAACTCCAACAATTATAACCTTTTTGAATTTGAAGTTTTAGAAGAATGATAATGCATGTTTCATACCAAGATAGGTTTGGGTCAAAGAAAAACACCTCTTTTATAATCATTGACAATGGAATTTCAAGAACATGGTTAATTGTGCTTGACAATTGCCAAGCAACCTCAACTATACACCTTCAAGTAGCTTCACCATGATAAGGAATTCAAAATGTGCTAGTGTACCTTCAAGAATGTTATTAACCTTATGTTTTATCAAGTCAATTTCATTATAGCACCCCTTGATGTCTATGGCATGCTAACTAGGAACACCACACATCTATAATGTTAATGGATAGCAAGCTACATTGTTGGTCCCTAAAATTAATAGAAATAATTAGCACCTCCCAAAATCCCCTTCAAAGATTGATGCTACTATGATACTAACAATGTGACACAAGAAAGTCAACTCAAATGTGCAATTGTTTTTCATTCTTGTATTTTGAATAGAGAGGAAACATGCATTGTGATGCATGGTTAGTAACTTCTTGTGTACACTATAGATCCTTTCGGGCAAAAGTGAAAGGTTCACCAACTCTCATAATGATATGTGTGTGCCTTCTCACATGCATCCCAAAACACTACGTTTTCAAGCTTTAGATCAATCTCATGCTAAGGCATCCTCTTCAAAATAACCCACTTTATCACATATCATTTTGGGAGAATGGTGAGCTCAAACAATAGATTTAAGAACTTTCCAATTAGAAAAAATCTAGGGCAAGTGTATCTACTTATTATAGGGTCATAGTCCACACTCCATGTAAGGGTTTTTTGGCACCTATATATAGACTATCACATACTTGACAAAATTATTATAAAGAGTTAATATTCTCTACTGGTCAGACATCAATAATATTTTGAACCAACTCTAAGGTACATAGTATTGAACCAAGACTAGCCTAAAATAAAGATATCACCAAATGCATATTAATCAAGGATATTTATAGAAGGGAAATTTCAAGACAAGGAATTCATATGTGAATGGTTGTGTTGCATTTAATAGTCCAATGCATGGGAAACACTTGTGCACTTGACAAGTGACATACCCAATGCCTTCACTAGTTATGTTTTCATTGCCTATCTAATTGACGTCCCCATTTATAGAAAGACATGGGAGGAACAACTTCAGCATGCAAAGCATGTCTTACAAACACTTCACATCACAATTTTCAATGCAAGCGTATTTGGCATTTTACAAATTTAGCATATGTGCCATATAATTAAGCATGCAATGATACATGTAGACTCGAAGAATATCAAGGTCATTAAAGGTGAACCTTGCATAACTTTGCATTTTTGTTTACCCCCAAAAACTTATGTCAAAGGTTCATTTTTTTGTTTCATCCAATCTCATGGTCATTGATCATGTACACAAACAACATTTTACAAAGGCTTTAACAAATACAAAGTACAACAATGTTCTCTATTGGTGTTGATTTGTAACTTGAATCATTATACTAATGTACAACACATCAAACAAAATTTTAACTATTGGTGAGTGAATTTGAAAGAGTAAATTGTTGTTCTTAAGCACTATTTTTCTACAAGGTGTTGGAAATGAAATAAACATGAGGGAAGAGAACATGGAATTTGAAAATAAGTAATTCATTGACTTCAAATGGATCACTATGGACACAAATTCTACCTTGGTGAGTCCCATTGTGGATCAAATTTCCATAAAAGTTGTGGTTATTTCTCATTTCCAATTTACTAATTTGTAAAAATACAAGCCATGGCTTAAATATAGAGAATCACAAGACCATTGTGAGATGAAGAGATATTCTTAAAATGACCTTCACATTTGTTAGGTTGCCAAATAGTAGTTGTTTCTATTAGATTTTGCAAAAATTATAAATATCAAAGGCTTAATATATAAGGTATAGCGAGTACAAGATCACTTTTCTACCAAGCACCCAAAAATCAAGAAACAAAATGCAAATACTAGCAATCAAGAAATGTAAAAGCTACATGCATAAACTAAAATGTCCACACTATGTAGAACAATATAAATGAGTGAGTACATATATAATATGTGAAAAGAAAGAGCTCACAAATACAACCAATAGAAAATGTAACTCCTAAATATTTTAAAATAGGAAAGAGAAACTCCTGTAGAAAATGCCAACTCCACCTCCATTAATCACTCCAAAACAAACCTAAGCACGATATAAACCTACAAGCAAGAAAATAAAAACAACTTAATGAAATGAAATTAAAAAATCTCATCACCACCCCCTTAAGCATATCATAGATGTGTGATAAATGAGTCCTAGTAGATATGTAAGTTATTATAGATACCCATGTACAATAGATTCCCCTTATAGAGAAGAAGTTGTCCCGTCAAGGAAAGAGAGGACAAGCTGCCAAAGAAGATAGAGAAAATCCCCATTAAAGAAGAGAGAAAGGAGGAACATGCAAGACCCCCTACCCCACCCCCCTCCCCCCCAAATGTTAATCTGAAAATGGATGGATGATATTGAATGCTAAAGAAGATAGCTACCATTGGACAATGGGTTTTCCCTATTAAGAAATAGGTGCATAGGTGTGTGTAGAAGGTCTTCCTAATTCATGAAGGAATAAGAGGAAGAAGATACAAATGTGTCTAAAATTTGTGCATTGGTCCCTATATCGATGTTGAATAGTGTCAATATTTGATTAGGAACCATAGGCCTAACTATTGAAGGTGACAACTCAAAACCATGTGGAGAATGAGATAGAATAGGTGCCAAAGAATATGAAGATGCAATTAATGTAGCATTGTCGTTAAAGAGGAAAAAAACTCAATAGTGTCCTCTAGATCCAAAAGGTGGGATTCAATAAATTAATAAAAGATGTGTGATAAGAATGTGTCTCAATGCAGTACATCTAGTAGACATGAATGATATTTCTTAGAAGAATCATTAGACACCTTTGAAGAGGCAACACTAAACTTGGTAGAGTCAACAAGTGAAGGTGGAATCTCAATGCATGTCAAGTCATTGCACTCCCCATCGCATGGTGTGTCCACATCAGATGCCTAAGTATGAACATATATAAAAGGGGCATTAATAAGTATCATAGTATCATGCACATGTGAAAGGTTCTCCAATGATGTACCACTTTCATATGGTGATTTAAAATCTCCATACAATCGCCAAATGATGTTCCTAGCAATGAAAAGAAATTCAATGTGCTCAATCTGATGCAAAATATCCTCTAAACAATGAGACCGATGATTTCATAGATCTAGTCATTGTTGTTAAACCTTTCATTCTTTTGATTTGTCGCTTGGTTCATAAATAATTCTATGAAGATAAGGTAATAAACTAGGCATTTGGCAATTAGTATTAAGCTCTTCATTCTATGACATTATCATATGCAATGTTTAAAACACATGATGAAACCCCAATTAGATCAATCAATCAAAGGACCAAAAAAAGAACTCCACCCAACATGGAACTTTATCTCAACTCAAATACAGAATTACTATTAATGACCCTATAGATAAGTACAAGAATGTGGCACTTTAACATAGTGCATTAATCGTACTTGATTATGTTTCAACTAAGTTTTAGAATGTTTAAAATAGACAAAAATGTTGAAAATATAATCAAACTACAAAATAGGAACTAATGAACTACAACATTGTGTTATGTTCAAAAAAATATCCACTTTCAAAACAACTAAATTGAAAAACAAGCATCACACATGAAAGTTATGAACAAAAGAAGTTCCAAATAATAGGATTTGAGAGCAAATTTTTTTATCAAACTGAATTTACAAAAAATAAGGTTAGCAAATCTAAATTTTGAAAGTACAAATGCTAAATTAAAGAAAAAAATAGGTAGTTTGAACAAAATTGCACCTCATACCATATTGGATGAGTGTGAAAAGGCTCCTCAAATACAAGTCATAAAAATGAAAACTCCAATAACAAGGGTCTCCCAAGCCAAAAAGCTCGATGATGTCAATTGAACCAAGAGCATGCACAATAAGCAAGCTTGTGGGGTCTACAAGCGAGTTGGTGTAGGAGTTGGCAAGTTGCCTATGTGGCACTCCACGTGGATGTAAGGTGGAGTGAGCTAGTCAAAGTGACAATCACCATATGCACAATTAGGCAAAGAGAATATCCAAGAGGTATGTTAGTCATTCTAAAAACCTAAGCAACTAACTATCAAGGACACAAGGACAGTTGAATGGTAGTAATATTATTATCATAGGATTGTCTTGAGCAAAAAAACACCAAGAATAGGACTATGCTTTGAATGGACTATCCAAAACTTAGTCTAGTACATCGAGCTTTGACAAAATCAGGTTGTTGGCCGATATACTTAGGTGTCAAGGATACCACAAGCCATGTAGGAGGTTTCATAAGTGCCAATGGGTGCTAGACGACATACAATGTTGAGCATTGAATGTAAGGGAGTCAAGTGATGCTAAGGATGTTGAAGTGAATGCGACCTATTGGAGCATATAAAGTACTCTCGAGTAGAACAAACCTTCTACCATGCAATAGGAAGCCTCAAATCATTCAAAAAAGAGCCTCAAACCAAGAAAAAGCCAAATCCATGGGCAACCAAGTCTTCTTTAGAAAAAGGAAAGACTATATGGTATGAATATGAGCAACTTACAAACTAGAGAAAACATCTAAGAGTATTAGGGGGAAATGCTCTAATTTCAACAAATGGATAGTGAATCTTAATGTTTTCAATGTTTCCAACCTCAACAGTAGGCCCAAAAACTTGTTGGAATGCCCCAAAACACATGCAACTAACAAAGATCAATGCAAATCAAGTACTAGAAAATCTACCAAAACAAAGCTTCAAATATCCATTTTGAACAAAACAAAAGCTAAAACCTGCTTTACCTAGCCTTCTAAACACGCCATCCTATCATATGCTATGATATGCCCCATTATGCAATAAATGCAAGTGAGCAAGTAAATATATAGGATACGTGAGAGGAAAGAGATGGCAACTACAACCAATAGGTAGTGTAACTCATGAATCTACAAAAGAGGAACGAGTAACTCCTATGAAAGATATTAACAACTCAATCCCCATGACTCACTCCAAGACAGCCTATGCAAACTAAACCTAACTGTAAGAAAATACAAAACAACCTAATAAAATGAAATAAAAAAACCTACATCAACAATTTCTAGAAATCTGAACCAAAAAATGCAACATTGTGAATGAAACCTTAAAACTCTAAAACGTGGATAATAAAATTAGCTCTCTAGACAAAACCTCAAAAATCTAAAAACATAGTGATTCTTGATTGTAATCTCTTGTTCAAAGCTCTATAATTCTTTGCAAATCCATAATGTTTCTTTGGCAAAATGACAGTAGAAGAACCACATGCAGATGCAAATGGGTAGATGACTTCTTGATCCAACAATTCTAACATTACAACTACAATTTGTTTGCCTCTTAAATGGATTGCATGTAGAGGTCCATTTTGGAAGTGGTGAATCTAGTAGCAATAAGATTGTATGCTCTGCTTCTCATTGGTCCACATTAGGATCTGGATGAATCAGAATTGGAACAACTCTTCCATTTGCTTTTGTTCTTTGCTAGCACACATATTATAAGAAGATTTCTACTCATACTACTTTGTCTTCTTTTTGATCTCTCAAAAGAAGCAAAGAAGTATTTCTACTTGCATTGATGAGTTCCTTGGTTTGGTTTGCACTCGCCAGAGAAAGATTGGACTTTCATTTTTACAATTTAAAGGTGAAGCTCTCTCCAACCTTTACTGATTAGTATTTGTATTCTTTCCTGGTGAATCATCCATCTCATACATGTATGAGTTGCTAAAACTTTACAAGAAGCATCAAATGGGACAACATCTACTTCCTGAATATAATGTCAATCAAATCCTTACCTCACCCACCCTAATGAATACCAGATAGTTACATCCCCCAACCCAAGCTTCTTTACAAATCCTTGTGAAATCAAATTTGCTTGTGAACATAAATTGAAGAAAGCATCAACCTTTGTCCTCTTAATATGAATTTTAAATAAAAGATGTTAGTCAATTCACCTTTACCTTGGTCCTCTTTGCTAATTTAACATATAGTGCAACATAATGTTATGTATATTGGAGTTGCTTCTAAAATCTTTCCCATCTACTAGGGTGGTCATGGCCGTCCATTTGATACTGTTGTTTGGGGGCAATTTCCAAAGTTTGTGATTGGTGTGCTTCCAATGATTCTTAGCATCTTTATCCTTGCAATTAACTGTGCAGGTTCTCCTTCCATTTTATGTATCTTTTTTTCTCTTAGGCTTGGATGTGCCTTGCTGATTAAAAGGTTCTTATGCATCTTTATGGAGTGAGATTGAGAACATGCTTACTCAATGGTCTTCAACTATTAAGTCTTCCTATGAACTTAACCACCATGCTTTCGTTGTGTGTCCAACATAAATTTGATTAATTACTTCCTAAATTTGGTTATGCGTTCTTGCATGCCTTGTCCTTATTTTTGCCTATAATGTTGTCATTATATGTCATGCTCTTTTTCATAGCAAGTAGGATAAAACAGAAATTTCATGAATTTCTTAAACTCCTACTGTATTAACTGGTCGCAACTTCTTCAAACCAAATAATGGGGCATAGTATGTTTGCCAGATGCAAAAGAAGTCCACCATTCTTCACATTCTTGGACTCTCAATATTCAAGGGGTGATAGTTGTAGCTAGCGTAACTGCTACATATTTAATTGATATTCTAATGTAATGCTTGGAACAGTGTATTTCCTCAAGAAAATTATAAAACATCAAGTTGGATCCATCTTAGTTAGAAATTGTGACTTATAAGGAATATATTTAATTACCAGCTCATGGTTGGGGTGTCGGCTTAATGAATATCTTTCTTTGGTTCTGTGCAGGTGATCCATTTCATGCTATGGCCTTGTTTCCAGTCTCGATGCATGGATTCTACAAGAATAAGCATGTTATGAGAAGTTCAAATGATTCTGTTCTGACAGACTACACAAGATTTAGAAATACAACCCTTTATTGCTGGACCTGGGTCGGTGATAAACCATGTCCTAAGTATCACCTTCTTAGAATTGCGGCATGCGGTGAAAATAAATTTGAATGCAAACACAGTTATTTTGACCCTGCCACAAGTCAAAATGATAAGTTTTCCAGATACAGAAGAAAAGTGCTTGTTTTTGGTGCACAAAAAACAAACGTATGTTCGCAGAAAGACATTTCTGCAGATCAAGCAAAAATGTGTTTAAGCAGATGGACAAGACAAAAGAGAGTTGCACTAGTCTCGAAAGCTACAAACAATATAAAAGCATGGCTAAGTGAGGCTAGCTTTAAATACAGCCCCCAAGCAACAATGGCAACATTTTTTGTATTATGGATTCTCTTGTTTAGTTTGCCTTCTTATGCTGATGATGATGGGCCAAAGATCTATGCCTGTTTGTTGAAAGAGTGCAGGTAATATACGATGCCCGAAATATCACTAACAATAAGTTCTCTTTTTCAATTTTGTGTAATAAAATATTCCTTATTCTATAATAGTTTTATTTCAAGTCTGTTTAGATTATCTTTTGCATGTTGATGTCATTCAGCTGGTTATATTTTGAAATACGATGATTCTTAGAACTGCATGCAAATTAATAATTATATGTGGAGTTCACTATCAATATGAATAGGAAATAGAAATCCTGATAAATGTACTTCAATTCACAAGAATCATATTTTAAATGTGGCTTTGATTAAAAGTACTAATTTTACTTGAATGATGAAAAACTATAGGAATTTTCTAATCATTCATTATTTCTGCTTTATATTAAGGACAAATAAATGTAGTATGCTGACTATGAAAATTCCACTAAATAAGGGAAGAAAAAATTATGCTACATAGGGTATGACTGATCTTATTAGTCTCCATCATAAGTCAGATTCTTCCTATTCATTCCCAAAAATCCATTTGCTTTGATGGGCTCTAACTTTGGCTAAGAGTAGGCCTCCACATTTAGCTCTTTATAAGCATGATTAGGTTACCAGTTCCTTAAGAAAAACAGACCAATTTCCTTTATAAAATCACTTATGATTAGACGGACCATAATGTCGATATGACTAGAAGCAAGTCTTCTAAATCACTAATAAGAGGAAATCCCACTTTCTTCTGACAACTGCAAACCTTGATGAAGAGCTAGTGAACAGAAACGTTCTTTGAGATATTCAATTCTTTTTGAAAATTCTAGTTTCCAACCTTCCGCAGGGTTGGTTAAATTGCTTTGTCTGCTCCTGCTGTAATGGAGCTGCCCAGAGTAGAATCATCAGAGAAGACGGAAGTCACGAGATTTGGGAGCTGTGAATTCTTAAATCTTTTCTGGTAGACTATGAACTGCTCTAAATCAAACTTCTTTGCAATACTTGTCATAATTTGATATGCTAAGTATATACCTGAAAATGACCTTACTAACATCTTATTTTGTCAAGGCGCATGGACTCATTAACCTCCTAAATAGGGATTGGGATGGTGTGGCTTAAGCATTCATCAAGAGGTGTGTTATGGGTTATTACTATTTCCTTAGATGCCTTTCTTCTAAGGAAGTCTTCTAAATCACTAATAAGAGGAAGTCCCACTTTCTTCTAACAACTGCAAGCCTTGATGAAGAGCTAGCGAACAGAAACATTCTTCGACAAATTCAATTCTTTTTGAAAATTCTAGTTTCCAACCTTGTGCAGGGTTGGTTAAATTGCTTTGTCGGCTGCTGCTGTAATGGAGCTGCCCAGAGTAGAATCATCAGAGAACAAGAAAGTCTCGAGATTTGGGAGCTGTTCATTCTTAAATCTTTTCTGGTAGACTATGAACTGCTCTAAATCAAACTTCTTTGCAAAACTTGTCATAATTTGATATGCTAAGTATACACCTGAAAATGACCTTACTAACATCTTGTTTTGTCAAGGCTCACGGACTCATTAACCTCCCAAATAGGGATTGGGGTGGGATGGCTTAAGCATTCATCAAGAGGTGTGTTGTGAGTTATTACTATTTCCTTAGATGCCTTTCCCTTGAGTGTAAGATCAAATTTTCAATAGACCATAATATTATTATGACTAGGAGAAAGTCTTATAAAATACTAATAGAGAAGGCCCCATTTTCTTGTGACAACTGCAAGCCTTAATTAAGAGCTAGCAACCAAAAATATTAGTTGAGATATGTCAATTCTTTTCAATAATTTTAATTTCCAACCTTGAAAAAGATTGTTAACATTGCTTCCCCCGCCCTTCTTGTACTGGGTTTGCCCATGGCAGAATCATCAAAGAATAGGCAAGGTCTCAAATTTTGAGAGCCTTGTATTCATAAATATCTTCTAGTGAGCAGCTCTAAATCAAACTGAAATTTTTTTCATGATCTGCTATGGTCTGTATATACTAGAAAATGACCTTTTTAGCATCTTATTTTGTCAAGTCTTGTGGGCACATTAACCTCCCAAATAGGTATTGGAGTGGGCCAGCTTAAGCACTTGTTGAGAAGTGTGTTGTGGGTTGTTTTTATTCCTTAGATTCCTTTCCCCTTGGTGCAAGATCAAATTTTTCAATAGACAATAATTTAATTATGACTAGGAGCAACCCATTTTCTTGTGACAATTGCAAGCCTTGATGAAGGGCTAGTAACCAGAAATCTTAGCAAGCATTCTAAATGACTGAAAATTTGTCTACCAATCAGCTTTTCAAATTTCAAGAGTAACTACAACACGAATAAAAAAATTTAAATGTACTGACTGTTAAGCATCTAAATGCATCTAACATCATTTATCTGAAACAGGTCAGAATTGCAAATAACTTTTGGTCTGACCATCATTAGGGTTTTGATATGAAGATGCTCCACTACCGTGTAACATGACTACCCACCACCAAAAGAAACTGCAAAAAATGATAGCTCAAGTAACTATATAGAATCACATACATGAACGCTTTCCTCAATATTCCACAATAAGATAATTTATTATTTGCAGATGCTTGTAGATATAAAAACAAGAATGCTATTGGGCACCCAGCATGAAAGAAGTTGAAAAGATATGCCCTCATTAGATATTTATACATTAGTGTCCCAAAGAATGAGAAGCATAATGAGCATGCTTAAAATGGCCAGTGGTTAAAAAATTCTTCTGTGGTTTAGGAAAAGCAATGGACAATCAGCTGATTGGTAGATAACATCAACACAGATTGACAATGTTCAGTCAGAACTTCAGAAATAAAAGCATTAGATCCATTTGTGTCATTATCAAGGAAGGAAATAATGCAGAAACAAATTTATTCAATAGAGAATTTAGTATCCATATAAATAGCAATTCTTAACACTGTTTGAAGCATTTCTGTTTTTCTTAGAATAAGCTACCTGAGAATTCATGCAGTACTCTCTATGAGGCAGTTATATAACATTACTGTACTTGTAAACTTTATTCTCGTTTCTCTCCTTGAGATTCTTCTACATCTTGTATGAAGGATTTTTAATCTATAAGTAAGGGATTCTGCATTCAATCAAGACTAAGACAGACTCAATCTTCAATATAAACGATAAGAAGGTTTTCTCTAACATTTTAAAAATGAAGCAATACTAATTTCATTTTAATAAACTTGTTCCCAATTACTTGGAGATTTTGTTACCTGCACATTCTCGTCTCACACTTTATGCACCAATGGCCTAAAAATTTGCAGAGCATACCAACATTGAAACATGAGTTGACACAGATCACGATGAGGTAAACATTGAAAGGCAATGTTTAGGAGAACTAGATCTTTCCCCATTTTGTTCAAACCAACCCCTAGTTATCCAAACAGAATCTCAACAGTTATGAACTTAATAACTATAAAGAGACCATCTCTACTCATCTACAAAAGCAAAATCTGTAGGGAATTGTAATCCAAAATGGAATGTGTGTAAAACAATAAAATTATTGAGAGACTATTACCTAAAGTTTTTAGCCCTTGGACCAAATTTTACGAAGTAATTGAATAATAGTCTCTTAACATCCCTCTTTTCCCTACATATCCATATTTTAGAAACTTAGACAGGTGACCTCAAAGGCAATTCACAGGGGTATATAGTATATACCCTCTACTTTTAACCTCTCTGAAAAGAATTCAAATCTAATGTTATAGGCATTTCAGTTGAAGAGTGTTGCCTAGACAGTATTCCCAAAATGAAGTAATAACTGGATAAAATACAAAACGGGATCAAATACTACACATTTTAAAAAGAAGGTAAGCCAGGAAGATTGAAAGTTTTTAAGATCAGCTAACTGTCCCTTCTGATAAGGTGCACCTTGTGGAAAGTAATTTATTAACCTTGATTTTACCCCTTGATATTCTTAGCGGAGGTGTTTAACTTGAACAATGAATGAACATTTGCAAAATATAAACCATTTTGTTCGAAACAATAAGCAGAGATAACTTGTTCAGTCTGTAATTGGTAAACTCTTGAGTACTTCCCGAGTTTCCTAAAAATAAGCAATGGTAACCAATGTTCATTTCCTGCAGAACTATGCAGAGGAGATACTTGCTGTAGCAGGGCTTTTGGAAACCAAAAATACAATTAAAAATTATTGTGTCTGATATTTATGAAGTTGATTTGTTTGGGAAGAAAAATCCCCAACTTTTTGATTTGAAACTTATAAAATTAAAAATTTTAAGAATAAGGATATTGTCAAATTTTCACTTATTTTTTCCAGAGTGCCAAGCCAACTCTTACTCTTTGGCTTGCAGAGTTTTCATGAGTACTAGTAGTGTGACTTTGATAAGAACTACATACAACCTTCATTGCAAGATTTGCAAATTATAAGACATAAAACAAGGTCATAGTTGGAAAGATCAAACTCCTGTAATGTGCATTTTGGAAGAGTGTATGCACCAGGTATAAGACAGCTAAATGCTACCATACACCAGAAAAAATTCTCCACTGACCCAAAGGGTTGAAGCTGGCAATAATGATGAATCTCAATGGTTATGTATTAGAAAACAACTCAACCTACAAGCCTTCTCTACAATATCAGTGACTCAAAACTTATGATTTGCATGACCACCTGGAAAGGTCGTGGTAGGGAGACAGAGGCAGGGATAGGGATGCTGTGGCAAATCAGGTACGGGGAGAAATGAATAAGGTTGTTGGGAGGGGAGAGAGACAGGAACAGGACCCTTGTCATTATTCTATAATTTCCTGGTGACTATATGACTTTGGAAACCATAACCTAGATTGTCTGTATAACAGATCATATAAAGAAGGCCGGAATACATTATAGATCTGAAGGTTCACAGTCCCATGCATCTGAATACTGGGAGCAACTTACCCTACTTTAAAAGTATCCTCCCTCTCCTTAAACCCAACAAGCTTGAAAATTCAATGAGAAAACCTGCACCAGTGATGTGGACCTTGATGAAGGCCAGGTATACTACCCCTAAATCTTATCCTTCAACATAACAGCACCTATGTGATCCATATTTCCCAAATTTTCCTAACCAAATGATGTTACTTGAAGACAGCATTACGCTATGTCTCACTTTCAACAAGAAATCTTGTATAGCATCAGGCTTACTTAAGCTTAGGTCTGTGAAGATCGTTTTTTTTTTAATATTAACCAGAAGCACTTTATGTCATGCTTGAAAAAAATATGTATTTTTTATAGTTTACACCTTCACACTGTTCTTTGTAAAATCTGGGACACTGTAATCATTAATCACTCCAGTGTTGCCAAAACACTCACCCACATTATAGATCTGCATCAGTATGAGTACCTGCATTTCTACAGCTAAGTTTTTTAACCAAAATTCAATTCTCAGTCACAAACAGATGTAAGGAACAAATAAGCACATTGTCATTTGAAACAAACAACAAACCAAAATGGTCCATCTGTATAAATTCATCAATAGAAAAGAACAAGAACTAGATTGATCGATGTGCATTTATTTGTGAACTGAAAAAGATGGGTGCAGTTTCCATGAGAAGATACAACAATGTCTAATTAAAAAACAGTAAGGAAAGTGGATCCATGAAAAATATTACCTGAGCTATTAGCAGAGGCAATACCCACTAGCAGAATCGAGATGAAAATCAGTCTTATGGCTGCCATCGCTAGATCTTGATAAATAAATAAGAAAAAACTCCTATTGGAAAAAATATCCACCTTTAATAGCTAAAGCATATAAGTGGCAATGTCAAGTTAATGCCACCATGGTGAATGGAGAAGTTTCCAAGTTAGCACTTCTAAGCTACATGGAAGATGTAAGATGCTCAGTCGATTAAGTTTAGTATTTGTTTGGAATTGATTTAAAAATAAAAAATTGGTAGCAACCGAGGGGTGGTTGTTACAGGTTGCTCACAGCAGAATCATCAAAGAAAAGGTAAGGTCTTAAGATTTGGGAGCTTTGTATTCTTAGTATTTTCTACTTAGTTTGAACATTAGATCAAACTCCCACTATTTATTATGATCTGATATAGTTTGTATACACCTGAAAACAGCCTTCCTCATATCTTGTTCTTAACACTTTTCATGGCAATAACCTCCCAAACAGGGATCGGGGTGGGCAGTCTTATATTCCTTTCTCCTTTTGCCCAACATTTGTCTCTTTCTCCTCATTTTGTAATCATTTTGGCCTTTTGGTCCCCTTCTTGCCTCCTCCATTCAATTTGTCTTCACCTTTCTGATCCTTTCTTGTCTGCCCAACATCATTGTTCCGGTTGCTAATGATCTGCTTGTCCCCTTATTTGGCCAACAACACTGGCTGGACTGATGATCTGTCTTTTTGAACTTTTGTTTTTAGGGTTTGGACCCCTATAAATAGGTTTCTTTTCCCATTTCCAAAGGTAGAAATCAACAATCTTCTCCTGTCACATTTGCATATACCCTTTGGGATTATTTGAGGACTAGGGAAAGGAATAATTTACCACAGGAAAACAAGTTACATACAAGAACCATCGAAGATTCAAGGATAGGAGATTCACCTCTAGTGCATACCAAGTCTCTAGAGTTCTTAGCTGTGGTCTACAAAGGTTTCTTTTATACACCTCAACATCACCTACAACCGTCTCTTCACAAGTGCTTAATTCTTGGAGGTTGATGTGCCTACAAGTTAATTCCAGGTAAGCATCTCTCTATTCCACCCATTTCATTTATACAGGTCCGATTTCTCATATATGCTTGTTATTTTATTATTGCATGTTATTTATTTTATTGCCATACTGTCCTAGTTTATCCCCTGGATTAACCATCTCTTAACTTAATGCCTTACATTTACACCCTAGCTTACTTGTCAACTTTGTTAGCCTTTTATGTGATGTCCCTGATTATGGTTTTTAAAGATTCTGGTTTTTTGTAATTTTCTGATATTTTTGAACAAATGCAACTGAAACAGCAACCAAGAATCTAATAACTGTCTGCAAACTCATGGAAATAAACCATCATGTGCGGTTATAAAACCCCTATTTTCATAGCAGCATTTGCTAATCATGTGCACACTAAAAATCCTTCAAATGTACTTACAGATCTACTGATTTACAGCAATCTTAAACCTAGATTAGAATTACATTCAAATCTGGAAATTAAAAATTTTTTTAACAGCAGTTGCAAGATCAGCTAAAAACTCCAAAAATGAACCCCAAACTGAAGCCTTGTTGCAGATCTCTGCTGCTGGGTTAGTTTGGACAATAAATAAACTATGTTACCGGATTCGCTACTGAAGGCCCCGGGTTCGATTCGGGTTCGAGTCGGGTTCGGAATTCGGGTCCGGTTCGACGAAATTCGCCCTGGGTCTGTATTTTGGATTGTGGGTTCGGCCAGGGTCCGGACCCATGACTGTGGGTCCGGACATTTCGAACCTGGGTTCTATTCCGCACCCAGGCGCGTTTTTCCAAAAAAAAAATCATTTTTTAATGACTTTTTTGACTCGTTTTTGACTTTTAGGGACTTTTTTATTAATTCTAACCCTAATACTTGCCTCAAAAACATGAAATAGGTAAAGTGAAACTCATTTACCAATTTGTGAATGAGAGAAAAGAATTTTTTGCCTCCATTGCTGAACTTTCTCTTTTGCTTGCACAAGCTGGAATAGACTTGAAGGCTGATCGTAGATTGTTCAAAGTTGATTGTTGTGCTATTCCTAAGCACTTGCAAGTGTCTATTCGTTGCTAAGAAGAAAGTAGAGCAAGATTTCTTCAAAAGAGGTAGGTTCTTTTAAGTTTTTGATTATTTTTTTTACATTTTTTTTCACAAGTGAACTTCAATTCTTTTGTTTTGTTTTTTAGTTATTGTTTTGTTTTACTTTTCATTCCTCTAAATGTCTATAACACATGTTCAATTTTTTCATTTTTTTTGAAATTAATTAAGTCTTTTACTTTCAAGTTCAATGAATCAATACCAAAATTTCAATATGTTGTGCCTTAGGTATTCACTATTCCGTATTACAATGGCAACCGGTACCTCCTCAAGCTCAATCCAATCTCGTTTCAAAATAAACCCAGCCTCTCCCTTTTGGAAATATGTAGAAATGGTTCAGCAACTTCCAGGTGGTGGAGGATATATTTGGATTTGTAGTCATTGCAATGTTCAATATTCGAGCTCATACAGTCGAGTAAAAGGGCACTTGTGCGGGATCCCTGAAACAGCATCAAAAATTGTCCAGGTGAAAACAACGAAGGCATTCCAAAAGATATAGTGTTGACATATATTGCTGAGCAAGAAAAGGTAGACCAAAAAACAACCAGTGGTAAAACAAGCCATCCTTTGAAGAAAGGATCTCGATCCGTGAAACCCCCTACACCACCACCTTATTTTCCACCTACAGAAAGCCATCCATTTATGGACATCCCTCGAGAGCAAACCATGCCCTCTTCAAATAAAAGATCTAAGGGACCGTTGAAAGCTTCATTTCAGAATGAGGCAAGAGAGATTGTTGATCAAGACATAGCAAGATGTGTCTATGCCAATGGATTGGCATTCAATGTTGTTCGTTCACCATATTGGCAAAAAATGGTGAAATCTATTAATGAGGCTCCAAAGGGGTATAAGGGCCCAGGTTTTGAGAAGGTGCGTTGCACCTTATTAGAGAAAAAGGTGAAACATGTAGCAGACTCTTTGAAGCCCATAAGGGATTCGTGGATCGAAACAGGGGTGACCATAGTTTCTGATGGATGGAAAGATGCAAGAAATCGCCCATTGATCAATGTTATTGTTGTGTCCCCTAAAGGGGCAATGTTTTTGAGAACAGTGGATTGTGAAGGACAGGTGAAGGATGTTCCATTTATTGCTAACATCCTTTGCCAAGCTATTGAAGAAGTGGGCCATCAAAATGTTGTGCAAGTTGTAACCGACAATGCCAAAAATTGTAGGGCTGCTGGGTTATTGGTTGAGGAGAAGTATCCACACATTTTTTGGACACCTTGTGCTGTCCACTCCCTCAATCTAATGCTACAAAAAATTGGATCCAAAATTGAATGGATCAAACAGGTGTATGCGGAGGGCGAAGACATCCAAATGTTTGTCACCAACCACCATATGACGCAAGGAATGTTTAGACAATTCTCTAAATTGGAGTTGTTGAAGGTAAGTTAATTCTCAATATTTTTAAATTTTTGAATTTTCTTTTAATTTTAATTTTTAAATTTTGATTTTTATATTTAAATTATATTTTAATTTTAATTTTGATTTTCAAACAGGTTGCCGAGACCCGTTTTGCCTCCAACACAATTGTGTTGAGATGACTTATAAAGGTTCGTGAGGCACTATGTGCCATGGTAATCAGCCCTAATTGGGTTGTATGGAGGCAATCTAGCAATGAAAGGGCAAATAGGATCAAGCAAAGGGTCCTAGATGATGGTTGGTGGGATCGTGTTGAGTATCTCGTCAGTTTCACCGAGCCCATACTGAGCATGATCCGTTACACTGACTTGGATAGACCTTGTTTGGGCGAAGTATATGATGGTATCGACTCAATGATTGAGAAGATGAGATCCATCATCAATGCAAAAGAGGAAGATCCTGAAGAAAAATTCTTCAAAGAGCTACAGGAAATCATGGTTGATAGATGGAACAAAATGACCACTCCCTTGCATCTTCTCGCTTTTGCATTGAGTCCCAAATATTATAGCCCTGAGATACTTTCTACTTCATCAAGAGTTGCTCCATATAGGGATGGTGAAGTGGCCCAAGGGTACAAGGCAGCAATTCGTAGAATCTTTCAGTGATCGTGACCAACGTGATCGAGTGAGGGCTGAGTTTATGGCTTTTGCATGCTCTGGGAGTGTTGATCAGAATATGGATGCTCTTCGAGACAAGTGTAGGGTGGCTGCTCATAGTTGGTGGTACTTCCATGGGCAAGAATACATGCACCTCCAACCTATTGCAATAAAAGTTTTATCCCAAGTAAGTTTTATAATTTATATTTGTAATTTTAATTTTAAATTTTAATTAATAATTTTGTTTAGTTAATTTTTGTAACTCTTAACTATTTATTAATTTAATTTGGTCTTAATAGGTTGCTAGTTCATCCTCTTCTGAGAGGAATTGGAGCACATACTCCTTCATCCACTCAATAAAACGCAATAGGCTACATTCAAAAAAGGCTGAGGACTTGGTGTATGTGCATTCAAACTTGCGCCTCCTTACACACAAACATAGTTCTTACAAAGAAGGAGACACAAGGAGGTGGGATATTGAGCCAGAGCAGCTTGACTTGGATGCTTCCACAAGTCACTTAGCTGCACTTGATATTGATAATGACTATCAGCCTGAAGCAGCTACTACTGAGCATGAGAGCGGTAGTGTTAGTGCTAGTGGCAGTGCTTGTGCGAGTGCCACTAATGCTATTTGTGGTTCTACACAAAATGTAGCATCTAATGATGCTAATGATGCTGCTTTTTTTGATGACCCATATGATTCAGATTGATCAATGATCAATAATTAATAATTATTAATGGCTGATTGTAAACTTTAATTTATATTTTATTTCTATATCATGACATTTGACTTTTGAGTATAAAGTGGTGGTGTATTTTTGCTATGTTATTTGACTATTAATATGGTGGTGTATTCTGAACTTAATTACTGCTGCAAATATGTATATATTTCTGACTTTTATATGTTTTTGTATTACCGAACCCAAAACGAACCCAAACCCAAAAAAAAAAAAATCCCGAACCGGGGAACCGGGTTCTCGAACCCAAAACCGAACCGGTACCTTAGTAAATAAATTGAACTATCTGAATGTAGGTTCAGCCGGGACTCTTATTGCACCTAAACAACTTACAGGTATAGTTTGACAATTTCTTTCTAAACTGAGCACAATATCCTAATCTAGCGGTCCAATAATCAGCTATCCCTCCGAAGTGTGATCTGATTCAACTTCTAGATGGCGATTTCCTTCAATACTGAGCACAGTTTCCTGATCCAACAATCTAATAATCAGCAATCCCTGCAAAGTGTGATCTGATGCAGCTTCTGGGTGGTGATTTCCCTTCAACTTATGAACTTATTCGCTCTTCAGTGGATTGGAAGTTTAGTTGGATCTGATGATGGCAACCTCCCAGCCATGCACTCCAAGAGATGTGTCAAATGACAAATAGCACTCAAATCTAATATTGATGACCAGATCTGGCACCTAAACCCTCAACAGCATGGAAGAAGATGGCGCTCTAAAGAAATCACAAATAATCCTCCAAGATTTGCTTGCAGTCCTAATTGCTTAAATCTGAAATGAGAGCAAGGATCTTTAATCGGCATTTCTGAATTTTCTATGTAAATTGCAAAATGAGGTAAGGTTTTCGTCCTTGCTGGCTTGTAGTGATAGAATCTCCAAATATCAGATGGAACATATGAAAATCAGTTACTCAAACCTGCAATTATACCTTCTTTGTTTTGGACTCATGGGACCGATTTCTGGGCACCAAAATTTGAATTTGTTTTATTATTTAAGACTTTTATTTATTTATCTATTTATTTTTATTTCTTATTTTTTATTAATTTAGTGTTAAGAAACACTTTTGATTAATATTAATAATGATGTTATAGTTGGCGAAGGAGAGGAGACAACATTTTACCTTGTTGACCAATACATTGCTCACATTGGTATCCTATATAGATCATCACTGTTCTGTGTCCACTAAGATCTGTCCACTACCTTTCCCTGTGTAGAGGTTAATATTATTAGAAACATCCATCTTAAGAGTATACATGGTCTACTTTCAAACACGGGCTGGCTTTTACAATGGAACAAAAATGGTTCATGACCAATCTCTTTATGGGGTTCCAAATCCAACGCAAGTTCCATCCTATTATTTTTAACGACTTTTACATTGCATCTAGTCCAAATTATCCAGCAAGAAGGGATGAGTGACATCTTCTCTTGAATAATCTGCATGAGCACGTTCAACCGCTGCCTAAAATGCAGCTGTCTTCTGGGAAGCTGACTCACGACTGCTATATCTACACTAATACTAGTTTTCATCTAAATTTTCTTAACCTTCTTATCTTTAAGGAAATTTTGATTAAGAAGCTCTTCCTCTTCATGCAGCCCCACAAAACTTATTTTCAGTGTATTGTCCCTAATCAGTGCACACACATACATACTGGTTAAGTTATCTATACTTTGGAATTGCTAATGGTAAACCAGATATTTTTTAAATCTTGGAGATCTTTGCCTTCAAGGCATTGATAGGCCAACTCAACCTTGACAGTTGTACTATCTTTGTTCCAGGCCACCAAATCAGGTACCTTTACAAAAATCACATGCAGGAGTTTTTTTTGACAAAAGAATTTCAGAATTTCTATTAGTGAGGGGCTTCTTTTCGATGTTTGTTATATAAAAAGTACTATTACTAAGGGGCTTGCTTAGGATAATTTGTCATATAACACATTCCTTGTACTTGCATACATAGATGGAAACAACAGGCATTTTATTAATGCGGTTGGCATGCAATTACTGAGACATTAACTGGGTAAAGATGCGTAAATATTCCTCTTGAACACTCATAGTGAGGACTGGATTACAGCCATCATCAAGTCTATCATGTCAATCCTCAGTATTCATTTGATGCTCATCATTGGCAGTCTATTGTAACTGAAGCTAACTAATTCATGTTTATATTCAACTCTTCCATATCCAGCCTACCTTGTGTAAATAATGTAGAGAAGCAACCAAAGATCCCTCCAAGGAAAGTTTCATACAAACAAAATCTATTGGGAGATACACAAGCCACAGTTTTAAAATTGGGTCACCAATGCTCTCTCCAAAGAAATATAAATGAAATTTCCACTAACAAAGTTTACAATATTTGAAAGGAAATCAATGTTCCTTCAGAACAATTGGTAAAAGAGTGTATTAGCTGAAAAGTGTTTATAAAAAATCCTATCGCAATGCATTGTAAGATTCATGCACATTATAATATTATGATAAAAGCCAATTCATCATCAGCTTGATGATGGAGCATGTTTGTAGGCTTGAGTTTATAATGGTGTGTTATCAAGGGCAAGTTCAACAAGTTTCCTATATTTTAGCCAAGGATAGATTGTTTGAATTCACAATTTGTTATGCCCCCAGTTATTATCTTTTCATCACAGGTAATGTATGGTTATGGAGTAGCCAACCTATTGGTATAATTATATATTGCACATTATACTTAAGTTTACTTAGGTAATTTATTTTATTTACATAAGTAAATTAGGAAATAATAAGCACATTGTCAAACTTCTTGATTGATGGAAGTCTTGTGTCATCACTACCTCATTCACTCCTTGATTGATGGTAGTTAAATGCCACCACTCCCTCATCAAGCTAACTTCCCTTGGCACCAGTACTCCTACATATTGAATCAGTCCACTAGATCACTGTGGCTAACTCAACTCCCCTAAGTCACTTGTCATCCTAACTTGTGCATTCTAGACTCTATTTATTGTTGTCACTTCCTTTTATTTGTATCATGAATGAAAATATTGAGGTTAATCATTACCCTTCTGTATGCAATTGAATTCATGTAATGTTTTCCTTTTGTATGCAATTGAAATCATGTAATGATGTTTTTGTTCCCAAGGTAGATTTAATTGTTGCAAGCTAATTCTTCATTAAATCTTACATGATATCAAAACAAGGTAGTTTGCATAACATTTAATTCAAATTGAACTTATTTTAGGTTTCTTGTATCTAAGGTTTATTATAGTCTTGCAAATTGAGTGATTTTAAATCACCTATTATAGGAGGTCTCCAAGAAAGAAAACAAGCCATCACATTAAGTTTAGAAGGTCCAAAATAAAACAGTCCAAAATAAAAAAAGCCATAACATTAAATTTAGAAGGTCCAAAATAGCTAGGTTAGGTTTTTGTGTCATCTCCATCGGACATCATGAAGTAAACTTATTCTGGATTCACTTGTAAGGTTTAATTTTGCATTTTGCATTTTACAGACTTTTCAAAACATCTTTGAACAAAAAAGACCTTACCATTGCATTTGGAGTGGCCCAAAAACTACAAATCAATTGTCTATTTGCAAATTTTCATCACCAACAAAACAAATTGGCCCTAGGTATGCAACCTGGGGTTGTAACATATGACTCCATACACTCTCTGCACAACTCTATGTCATCTTTGCGCAAACAAATCAAGGTTGTCATGATTCTCTATCCACGTGTGAAGGTATTGTGCTTTGTACGTAGGAAAATTATTAAGTTAACAGCAAAAATCAGCTTCCTATTCAGATCTGTCCCTGTTGTACAATCAATAGTACGGTAGTACCTAGCCGGCTGTGCTTTGTGTTTCATGCCCCTTAAATACAGCTGGCCATCTTCTATTGAGATCTTGAACAAAACACAAAGCATTGTACTGTCCAATTGTCTATTTGCTGATTTTAATAACCAAGGGAAAAAGGCAAAAAAATTAATCCAAGCATGTAGGTTGGGGCGATACCCCTTGGGCATAGGTCTAATGCAGGAAGGTATAGGTTTGATAAATATTCTGCAGAGATTTCCTTTTGCAAAAGCTTTTCTTAAAAAAAGAGAAAAGTAGAAGAAAAAGAAAAAAATTTAAATGCAATGTGCTAGCTATAAGTAAGGATTACAGGGGTTGCCACAAGGGTACTGGGCCTCTTGTCACCACCTTAAATGACTACACCATTGGTCAACCACCAAGGGAAAGGAACCAAACACCTTTTTCAATTGATAGGCAAACTGTGATGAGGGATATCTTGGCCATACAGAGGTATTTTTAAGTGCATTATTTTCCTCCCTACCTATGTTTTCACCAACTACACATTGGTGCAGGCAGTTCTTGCTGATTGCATTCAAATTTGAGTCTTTTTTTCAAAAGAGGAGGATATTCTAAATACTACGCATTGGTGCTCACTATTTGTTCTTATTCTACCATTTGATTGTACTTTCAACTTTCTGGTCCACATTGGGCATTGTAAAACTCTGATAAATGATTTTGTTACAGAATGTCTTGTACTCCTAAACGATTTTGAGAATTCTCCATATGACAATGATACAGATACGGAGCTTGCTTGTTTGGAAGATCTTGAAAGTTGTGATGACATAGAGACCTCTTCTGATGCTTATTCTCCTACCTCTAGCAGATTCGACCATTGTTCATACTCAAGCATCTAGAGTGGGCACATTATGGGAACATTCCACTATTAGTTCCAATCAAGGTTGCTTATTGGATTGAGAACGTGGTTGAGATTCTATACATCTCTTGAAAGATGTGCAGGTTGTCAAGGTGAAATACTTTTGGTTAGAAAGCAATTATGCAAACATTTGGTTGTAGTTATCTCGAGCTACAGAGAAGGCCCAAGGTTAGAGATGCCATTCCTGTGAATTGCAATGGAATGACAGGAAGATTATTACACCAAAACTTTCGTTGGTTAGAGAACATGGCCAAATCTAGTTTAGTAAGAGGCCTATCGTGTTTGTGTGTAAAATAAAGACCATAAAATTAGTACCTGATAAAAAAAATTCTCTCCCTCCAATACTTTTATGGATCATACATTAGGAGTTGTGGCTTCATGATTTTATCATATTCCATATATATTTTCCTCCTATTTCATGGTGAGGACAGACTCTTCATCGTTGAGGTTTCTAGTTCTACCATGTTGTAATTGCCATGTAGGATCCATCCATGTTGCCTCTAGGTATCATTTCTTAAAAAATATACATATCCAAGCCCAATGTTGCAGCAATTGACCAATTTCCTGTTTCAAATGGAGTTGAGAAAATGTTTTCTAGTCCTCTTTGGGGTCAAATTTCTGTGCCTGCTTTTGCATGTCTTTTCTCCACCTAAAGAATGAAAATGAATTTACATTAGGCATTGGACCACCATGATGGAGTGAAGCTGTGTATCCCAAAGCTTGTAATGAGACATGACCAATCACCATAGCCCCATTATCAAAGAAGATCAAAGAATGACATCTCAACTGGAAAGATACAAAACATATATAGTTATCCTTAAAATCATTTCTGCCTCCCTATGTTCCAATGAAGTAACCCTAGTAGATATTTTTAATGTCAGTTGTGTACTGAGAGTGAACAATATTTTCCCATTTTACTCAACATTTTACATGGAGGTGGTCAATTAGAAAATCGATATATGGGATTCAAGATTCCAGTTCTGCCTCCTTGTGTTTGAATGGAAGTAACCATAGGAGATATTTTTAATGTCAGTTGTGTACTGAGAGTGTACAATATTTTCCCATTTTACATAAAGGTAGTCAATTATAAAATTGATATATGTGATTCAAGATTTCTCTTTCATTCCAAATGCATTTTCCCAGCTCCACATATTTAGTTAGTTCCCTTTGATCACTGTGACTAAATTTAAAATCTTTTTAAATGTTGATTATGTCATTTTGTAGAGAGGAATTGGTTCACTGCATTGCAAACCCAGCATGTGCAGCAAATGTTGCTTGCATCGAAATCTGTAATAATCGTCCTGATGAGAAAGCATGTCAGGTCTCTCTTTCTCCTCCCCACCTCCCATTATTGTCCATCTTAAATGACATGTATAACAGAGATTTAAGTTTAACTGGCATTATGCTTGCACATGTTACATTTCTTCATGAATTCTTGGTATGATTCAGAATTGGGGTATTGATTTCAAGCATTGAAACCTGTTTCCAGATTAAATGTGGAGATCTGTTTGAAAATGATGCCGTAGACCACTTTAATCAATGTGCACTGTCAGAAAAGAAATGTGTCCTTCCAAAAAAAGGTGAAGGGGCATCTTCTGTTCCAGATCCTTCTGCTCTTGTTAAAAAGTTCAACATTGCCGATTTCAAAGGGGAGTGGTACATAAGTGGAGGCTTGAATCCAATGTTTGATACCTATGATTGCCAAGTGCATAAATTTTATCCTACATCAAGGAATCTTACAGGAAAGTTGTCATGGAGAATATCAACCCCCGATGGTGGTTTCTTCACTCGTCATGCTATTCAGAGATTTGTGCAAGATTCTTCGCAACCTGGGATTCTTTACAATCATGATAACGAGTATCTTCATTATCAGGATGACTGGTATCTATTTTTATCCTATAAAAAAATTATTTCTATCAGCATCTAATTAACTCTAGTTACCATTAAAAAATATATTTTATTGATTTTGCGCAGTTAGTTGGCGGCTCTTATTTGCCTATGTAATCATGGAAACCACACTTTTTTAATGCATTTTTTTTGTCATTTACCAACAAAGAAACCTTAGAATTAGTGGTTACCTATGGTTATAAATTTATTTCAATTCCATGAGTTTATCCTAATAATTCTCTTGAATAGTACTTTCTCTGCAATATGATAGTTTTCATCTTCATGTAATTTTTTTGGTCATGGAGCTGCAACAGGAACTATTTTGTGGAGCAGGAGGTTCCATAAGAAGAAAAAAATTAGGCTACAGGATAATTTAGACTCTTGTTCAAGAAAATAGGAGCCCCTACTTTTGAGATTTTAGATTTATGGGGTGTTTTTGAGGTGGGGCTGAAATTCTCACCCACCCGCTTCTTAAAATTTTGCTGCAACATGTCATTCATCTATAATTTATTTAATTCTGCCAAGAAAAATTTAGATTTAACTATATAATTGTAAATTTAGCATTACTTGTTACTTAAAAAAATAATCATAAGACCAGCAGCTTCCTAAAATTTTGAAGCTGAAGTTCTAAGCTTGCCCATTATTACAAAATCCATAGAACCCCTCCCAAAAATTCTCAGCAACACTCACTCACTGAGATATTGTAGGAAGCCCCCCTCCATGGAACCATGGCCTAGCTCATTTTCCTATTTATAGATTCAGCTCTTCTATTCTAAAATTTCTCTATTTTAAAAAGTTGAAGTTTTGAGTTATGTTTCATATTTCTTATAATACTATTTTTTAATTGATGCATCCACAGATTTTCATATGTACCTGTATTCCCAAATATGAATGTACCCTAGATACCTTGTTAGTGCATCTTGTGCCTCCCATACTTGGTAACTATGTCAAAATTCTATGGAGAATATTTTTTCCCCGCCAACACGAGTGCTATTTCAACCTATTTGCCCAGGAAGAAAAAGTGCATTACGTTGAAACAACTGATTTAGTTATGGGTTCTATTCTGGTAAAGTATTCGTACATAAACAAACCTTAGAACCATTGCCTTAGGTTCTTTGGTTATTACAGTACTCCATAGTGGCTCCAAGTTTCAAGGCGTTCATGTGGTCAATATGAAACCCTAATACCAAGATCTGGTTCCCTTCAGTAACCACCTTTCTTCTCGATGTAACTTAGGCATTAATAGGAGTCTGAAATATAATACCTGGCAAGTTTCTTTAAAAGAGAACACCCCAAATATGCAATTCCAAACTTACTGGGTTTTTAGGTAAAAATTTACCGATATTTCGCTTGATTGGGCTTTCCAGTGTTCCAAAGAATTCTGCATGGATTCTACGTAGTCATACGTAACACCCCAACGCTCCAACTAGAGGACTCCAATTCCTGACAAATTTACAGTAATGCAAAAGCAAGTAATGCCATTTTAATGTATAGAAAATACACAACACAAGGAAAAGGAATACACAACTCATGCTCAACTTCGAAAGTTCACTCTCCCAGCAGACTGCTTCACACCGAAACTGTAATACAGCCGTCCGTAAGAACGGCGTCTCTATGTGAGACCCAAAATATCAGTTGCTCTCTCCTCACACACTCTCAGATACAACGGAGAAAGTCTTCTTGAAGGTCCCTTACTTCAGCACCTGCATATTTTATCTGCAATTATGCAATATGAATTGTCCTGGCATGCTAGATTATGTTTCAATCTCTATCAGTTGCTTCGCATCTCTATGTTGAACAGAGTCAGAGCAAGATCTTGTGATTTGTAGCTAGTCCTCCAGCTTCTCTATTTGAAACCTATAGAATACTGGAGAGGATACTCTTAGAACTACATCGCCCCTTGTCTTTTAAGATGAACAAATCACCGTCGCACAAGTATCTAGGTTGATTAAATAAACAGTAAATTTAGAGATATCATTTTCTCCTTTAGCTCTCCTTTCATCTTGATGTTAAGATTTGATTTGCTAATATTTTGGTCAGTAAAGTGAATGCCTTAGAATCTATAAAGTAATTATTCTTTATTAATGATTCAAATTCACACTTATAAAAAATGATCTTTGCACTTGTAAAATCAATATGATATAGAACTAAACCTAGATCTATATGAACTAGTTGGAAATTTGATAACTAGATTTTGATCATTTTATCTTGTCATATTTATGTCTAAAGTAGGGTGGTGTCTATATACACCATTAGAAAAATCGGTTAGTGAGGGTCATGTTCTCTTCAATAATAATGATTCAAGATCAAAGACACTAGACAAAATGTAGTATGCTTATGATAACGCAATGATAATAATGCAATTAGGATCTTACTATGATGCTCTCATATAAATCATTTTCTAATGATCCATATATCTCTTTGGTCATCTTCAAATAAATAAACATCCTTAAATACAATAACATAGCACACAAATTTACACTTGTAAATCTAATCTAAGGATCAAGATTGATTTTTAGGGATGAGTAATGATGGGAATAGATAGGATAAGCTCATGTGCCAAATTTCACACAAGAATATGTTACTTGTAGATTTGGAATTGTATAAAGACACTTTAATGAAAGCAAGCCTAAAACATAGAGGAAAAAAAGGCATGGGTATACAATTTTCACCATTATATTTTCACAAAAATTGTTTAAGTAGTAATTTTATCTCCAAATGAAGAGTTAGGTATGTAGTTGCTTTCAACACATGATTTTAAAAACACTAGTCCATCGCTAATGAGGTTGCTAGTCTTATGAGAGTTTCTTGTAAAAGTCAAGGTTGTGTTTATTGGAATTGAATATATGACTAAAAAATCTGTATATCATAGCATACATATCTTTTACAAACTCAAACCCATCCCTTATCCAATGGAGCCTTGGGACTTGTGCTTCTTCTATAAAAAAATAATAATCTTAAATTGTGTTAGGTACATCTAACATTAACTTGAGGTATCCATGTTCATGAGATCAACTCGTTATTTTGTGCAAAATTAGTTTCTTGATCTTATCTTTAAGTTCATTGTCCATATTTTATACACAATTAATTGAAATAAAATAGATTAATTCATTCTTGCTTGCTTCATATGGATTTGGACTTGTGTCAATTATATGTTACAAAATAAAATCACCTACCTCAAATTTATTTGCAAAGATTGTAACTTGGCCTTGTGAATATGTAATCAATTTCTTATTGTCTTTATTTTAAGATTTTCAACGTTTTAAAATATTACTTAAGCTTGTATATTCTTTTGTGATTGCATATAATTAGGAGTCATGAGAATATTGACTAAATATTGTCATAACTATAGAACTAATGTTAAGATGAAGAGATTATAATTTGATCTACAAAATGTACACTCAATGCTTGTTATAATTGTGTTCTTAATATTTTCAAGTGTTACTTATATTTGTATAAACTATTTTGCAGGTATATACTTTCATCGAGTATAGAAAATAAACCAAATGATCATATCTTTGTTTATTATCAAGGAAAAAATGATGCATGGGAAAGCTATGCAGGTGCTGTTGTTTATACACGAACCCCAACTTTCTCCTCTGATATTATGCCCAAGTTAGAAAAAGTTGCTCAAAGGGTACGACTAGACTTCAAAAATTTCAAGAGAACAGATAACACATGTGGCCCTGAACCCCCTCTATCAACCAAATTAGAGAAAAAATTTAAGGAGGGTGGGCAAGCAATTGCAAAGGGAGTAGTAGAATTAGAAAAAGAAGCTAAAACCATTGGAAGGTCATTAATGAGTTTATTTTAGAAATTAGGAAAGTGAATAGAGGAATTAGAAAGGATAAGTAGAATTTGTAAGAAGAAATGAACAAAGAAATGAGTTGTTCTACCATGACTCGCCTATTTTACTTAGCCAATTGACCCACATGTTGAATGACTTGTCCATGGTGATCTATATGATGAATGGCCTTATCGGTCAATTGTATAGACATTGTTGTAATCATTGGTTTATGTAAATTATAAACATTAGTGCATTGAGAGACATTGTGATTTATATATTGAGGTAAATCCTTGTTTCATTGATCCAATTGTGGTTTAGTCTTATTTATGCTACATGTATTATGTCATATGTTGATTTTTTGTATTGCTAATGCTTGTTGTTTCTTTTGTTATTTCTTGTTAATTTGTATTTTATTTATTTTTATTGTTGCATGATATGTTGTGTTGGTTGATTGGAAGCTTTAATTCCTTACAAATACTAGATTACAATAATAGAAATCTTATATTGAGTTATCAATCTACTAATGTGGAAGCTTAACTATCAACATTGCAATTATTTTCTCTTGATCCATTCTTTTTATATAATTTATCCATTCTTCAAAAGAAGAATGGTGGAAGATCCATGTGAGTGAGTGAAAACAATGTGGTAAGCATTATGAGGAGTGTTCATGTCCTACACAATCTAGCCAATGAATAAATCTGAAATTTGAAAGCAACTGAAGGATAACCTAATTTAAGGTTTCTAGGTGGTGTAAGTAAATCATGTTCACCAATGTACATATTTAGATCTTTCATTTGAACTTACGTATATTATTGAGTTAGTTGATTGATATTAATTAATATTATGCTAAACTTTAAGATCTTATTGCTATATTGTTGTCAATTTAATGTAAAAAAATGTGCTTCTTATGTATGTGTTGTCAAATAACTTTAATGCATTATATTTTTTGTGAATTTTGTGTTAATTTGATTGAATTTTTTTGAACTATTATAATTCTCATTAGGTGGCACATTGTATCAAATGTTATGAGTATTATAATAATTATGCATTATTGCTTAATTATATTAATTGCTATCATTTTTTAAATAATAAAAATTACCACTTCAATCCTAAATATTTGAAATTAACATCAAATTTAACATTCATAAATTAAACATCTATGTCAATTTTAGAAGAATTTATTTTGTTAGAAAATACATTACATGTAGATGGTGAAAATGTATATTTACATGACAAATAGTTATTTTTTGTGTGCAAATATATTGCAATTGAATATAATATTGTAATTTTTAGTTTTAGAAAATGCCTAATATATATCGACTAACTTCACCTCAAATAAAACGCACAACCTAGCAACCCTTTTTAATATTTTTTCAACATTTTAAATATTTATGAAGATTTTCCTAAGTTGTGGCAAAAATATTCAATTTTAGTTGAATTTTACACAAGAATATTATAAATGAAATATTTGACAAGTATTTAATCCATTTGAATCTATATGTCAATAATATAATGAAACCCATAAGATATAATTGTGCGCATTTTTATTTTAATCTTTTATAAATAAATAACTTGAGTTTATATATACTTAATTGTAAAACTTCTAATTTGAAAAATATTAAATTTTACTTTCATTAGTAAAAATGGATTTTAATATTTTATGTAAATTTTTGTGTGTGTGTAAATATACATTAAAAATAGTATGGCTAACAACACTTTTCTCATTACATAAAAACTTTTGAAACTATAGTGCTCACTCTATTCTAGTAACCTCTCGTTGTAATCATCTGCATGCTCATTGACATGGGCCTCTAGAGGTTGTTTATCTATAAATGATGTTGGATCTAGCATATGCCATTTTTCTAGCATTACTCCTATGAGTGCTAGTGCCCTAAGAGCTTCTAAGCTTGGGTCTAATGATTACAATAATGGTAATTTCATTGGTATTAATCTTGTATTTTCTCTAGTGTAACATGCCCAATGTTTTACCCTTTGATTTTACCTATGTTTTGACCCACATGTGAATAGTTCAATATAAAGCAAAAAAAAATCTTTTCTAATTCAATAACAAGATGTACATTTGAAATAATCTCATTTCAAACTCCCATTGCATTTATAAGGTAACATTACATAATCCCAAGTAACAATTTTTTATTACATAATCCTATGTAAAGATAACATGTTTCCAATTTCAATTCCACAAAAATAAAGATACATGAATACATACATAACTTGAACCAAGCGCTTTAAATAAATAGGGATACAAATGGTCCATATGTCCTTGTTGGCATACATCCTCAAATTTTGATTGCTAACTGTATGAGGGAGAGTATCACTCAAGCACTTCTCCACCAACCATGAACTTATTGTGGTCCCCCACACATCTATCTAACTGGTAAGATGGCCCTACCCTTTGATGAAGAGATTGAACTAGTAACCTCATAATACTAGCCTTCCTAAGCATGGTGTTGTGTCCTACATAACTAAAGCTACCGTACATTGGCTACAACCTACATGCATGGCATTCCTAGCTTAATTATGCAAACCTAGTTCACAATGAACGGATAAGTGTAATCAGTGGCTACTTACACTACTTTGGCCAAAGATTCAATATATAAATGCAATCACTCAGTACTCCGAGCCTAGTCATATGTTCACCCACCCCTTAGCTTGATTTGGTATATGACCATTCATACTATTCACATTCATAAATTAATTTCAACCTAAAAGGTGATGACTTAACTAAGTGACCACTAGGTTACTCCCATCCATGGATTATACTAACCCTGGATCAACTAAATTAACCATACATGTACATATAATATTGCAAACTAACATTTCAACATAGTATTTCAAAATAATATCATTTCTTGTATTTCATACTTTATGCAAGCATACATACGTTCTATGACAACCTAGGTATTATACTAATACGCTATGATTATCTCGTATAACAAATACAACCACACAATTTCCAACATAAGGAGTAAATATAAATAAAAGTATCAACCATCATGGTTTCACCAAAATAAGAATTCACCAAAGATCATGCAATCTCACCAAATAAGAAATAATCAAAGCTAAAGCAATCATAACATATAATTCATCTTTTCCTCAAGCACTTGCATTCATAAAAAATACAATTTCAACATAAAAGAATAGAGAAGTAAAATCAGCATGCATGGAATTATAGCTTCCAACGAAGATACTGCTTCCTAAGCTTAATTTTGTCAATCACACTTGATGCTCCTTCTATGATCAGCATATCTCCAATCCTAGCCTTTCTCAAAAACTCTTAACAAACTACAAACTCATAAAGCAATCTCTCTTTTCTCTCTAATGCACTCAATAACTAATTTGCACATAAAACTACAATAATGAACTTCAAAAGAATGATAATGAATGAATGACCAAAAGGCGAAGAAGTTGCCTCTACTTATACTAAAATCTAAGAAACTTAATGCTACAAACTAGCTCTACAATCTGCCACCTTTTCTCTTTCAACTGTCATAACTTAACAACAAAAACTAACTTAACCTCTAAATGAGTCGACTAAGCTAATAGAAGTGAAATGCGGCTACTTAAACAATTAAGATGCAAACACATAACAGCTCCTACATTTCCAGTCTCTATAATATGGTTGAGTCACCTTCTTTTAACTGTCAACAATTGTTATTTTACTGAGTCAAAGCACATAAATTTTTACCTACAGGTTTCATATTTGGAGACTAAGTCGACTTCTTCCAAGCTTGAGTCAGCTCATGGCTTTGAAAAAGTCTTATGCTTTATCAAGACTGTGTGTGGCTTTTTAGCACAACAAATAGACTTCTATTTGATTCAAACTTCATAATATAGCGCCACACATCACACATTGTGTGCCCTTTTTAAATGTGTGATAGTTTTAATATATGCAACAGTATTTAAAATGCATTGCTTCACTTTGCATAACACAAATTATGCACTTTATAAACTGTGTTGAATACCATTAACTTTATAAATAATACATCATATACTATGCACGAAACTTAGTGCTTTAATTTTCATTTAAACATTCTCACATATGCATAGCATATGATTTAAATTGGCTTTATACAACCATTTACTATTAATATGGTATGTATTATATATGCGCCAAAGTTTACTTTATAACATTTCAAATATATATATCAACATTAAATATATTAATATATATATATATGTATGTATGTATGTATGTATGTATATACATATACATTAACATACTCATATACATATATATCATTATATATATTATATACATATATCATTATTTTTTTATCATAATAAACACATATTTATATCATATATGTCCAATCGATATTCTCATGCATATGATATATCCGCACATGAGTATGTGTAAGTACTTCTACATTTATACACACGTATGTATATACTCACATGTATGAGTTATCACAATTGCATATGTATATACATATATACATTCTATGTATATACATATATACATTCTATGTATATATGCATCGATTAATACATAAATATAAGATACACAAAGAAGAACTTTATGCAGAGATTTAGTCACATAATCCAAACTAAGAAACAATCACGAAATGAAAGACCAAAACAAAAATGAATCATCCTCAAATTATGACTGAAGGTTTACTTACCAATTCTCGAACTAACTTGACTCAACTTGACCAAACTAGGATGTGAGTGTGTGATAGCTCAAATAGGCATATTAAGGGTTACCAAACCAAGCTCTTCTCCTAAGTGATACTCCCCCTCTCTTCCGAAGGCTCGATTCTTTTCCTTCATCCAACTTAGTACATCACAATAGTAGTTAGCCAATAACATTACATTCATATGCATCAAATATTTTCACCTTCAAATCATTTAAAGTATCATATTGCATAGCACATTTATTCATCACATTTTCCATCAAAATATACAAAACATAATCATGTATTAAAGCATTTTAACTCATCAAGTAATAGTAAATAGGTAATTTAACACAATGGGGTGTAACATCTAGGTTGTATTTCATTGGGTGCTAAAGCAAATGGTTAAAAAATATACTTGTCAGGTTTGGGTGCTAGTAGCATGGGTATCACGTCACCTATACTCTTGGATTCTAACAAGGACTCTACACCAATAATTATCTTTATGCCCCATATTTGTGCTAATTTAAGCAATAAATTTGTGTTTAACCCTCTTTCTCTTGATGGTGATGGTTTGGTTTTTAAAGGCAGTAATGACACCATGACCCTACTAGATTATGTTCCAATTACTATGCATTCTCCTAATCTTTGTGTTGTTGTTAGTGTAAATTTTGTAGCTTCAAATTTAGGTCACCAACAGTCCTAGGCAACAATTGTAGGTATTAGGGTTATTGCACACCCTTTTTAAGATAAAATGCAACCCCTCCCATATGCATAATCTTCCCCTATGGTGGCTTGTGGATAGGACATGCTTGAAAATGAATAATTTTATATACGATAGGGTTTGGTAAATATAAATTCAATATGTTTTGGCCTTCTCTTCCTAACTTATACAATTGGATTTTAGATTCAGATAAGCCTCTCCCTAAGGAAAATATTGAGTTATTTCCTTATGTCAAGGGCTTCTTCATAGTGACATTTTCCTCTTCAAAGGATTGGTATTTAGTGCTTGATGAAATATTATGGGTTTGGTGAGAGCACTCTCTCTTGATCAAGCCTTGGTCTAGATCCTTCAACCCCCTCTTTGAACCTCTCAATGTTAGACATGTTTAGGTTTAACTTCCAAATATTCAATATCCAATTATGGGAAGATTCTTACTATGAGGCCATTAGAAATATAATTGGTCATTTCTTGAAGGTTGACTCTACTACTTCCTACATGTGTCACTTTATGTTTTTGGGTATTTTGGTGGACATAGATATCTACAAGGCTCTTCAAGAGGATATAGTTTTGATGGTATGGGATAAGACTTGGACTCAACCACTTAACTATGAGGGTCTCCCATTAAGATGTAGATCATTATTTTCCATTAGCCACTTGGCTTCTAATTGTCACTCTCCTATCGCAAGGGAAAACTATGTAGTGGAGTGATTTCCATTGAGATCACTTAACTATTACTACTTCTAACTCTCTAGTTGATAGTTACTCTTAGGATGTTGGTTCTTCTCTTCATGCTCCCCTATGGTTCTTGAGGGGGTTTCTCATATGGTTGGTGCAACTTTGGAAAGTATTTATCCTTCAACTCCATTGACTTCTATTGGTGAGTTCCACACACCTTCTACTCCAGTTGCTACACTTGCTATACAATAGGCTTTACCATCACATTTTTCTATTCTTAAGGCAACTATTTGAAATTTGGCTACTTTGACTAGATGTTCCTCTATTTATGTTTCACCCATAGATGTGCCCTCTAAGGGGGAGCCTCACCCACCTCCTAGGTTTGAGAACTTAGAATAAAATATTTCCTACATAATTTCTCAAAGGTAGAAGAAATTTATTCCCAATTTTATTTCCCAATTGCATACTAAAGTGAAGAGTGTGAGATTGAATAGGGTAGGGTTTAGCATTGTTTAGGCTAGATCCTTAGGCACTTTTTTATCCCAAGTGAATTGGATGTAATTGTGTTGATTCGCCCTTGGAAACTTGGCTATAATTGTAATTTACTCTTGTCTAGGAGGCTATTGTGTATGCTTTGACTATTTCTTTTTATGTGCAAGGTTTTGGGTCCCTTCAAAACCCTTTTACATCAATCATAAACATCATTAAAACATTATTGATTCTTACTTGATTTTTATTCTCAAATAAAACATTACAACATAATATTTGATGAAAATAAGGAAATGTGATATAAATTCAAGATAACACAAATCACAAAAATAATATAAGTAGTTCTAAATAAAGAAGCATTGCAAAGAATGTCTTAATTTTGAGTAAGAAAGTATATATTTAAATTGTCATTTCTTTCTATGATATAGTTTTTTAGATATATTAGTAGTATGTGTTTTGAGTTGAAGGGTTTATGGTCTAGGCATCGTTATAGATCATAAACCTTTAGGTATATTATACATATAAATTTAGCTAAATGCAATTTAGTAATGTTTAAATCGAGACTTGCATATAGTCATCTCCAAACACTCCCACAATTCTTGATGAAAATTGCAAAAAGTTAAAAATAAATATATGATGGAACCCAAATCATTATTGTATTGGTATGGACATAAGCTCATCCTATGAAAATTAGTTGGATCAGTTTTTTTATCAATGGGAAGAGATCCACCTTGTCATGTAAGAAGTGTCATAATATACTAACTAGATAAGCCCTTCCCTGTTAAAATACCAAGTTCAACACATTTATCATTTTCCTTATTTCCCTTATAGCTTTATGCAATCCTAATTATTGCCCCAATTTTTTAGTTTAACAGCTGAGCAATGAATTAAATCAAACAAACCCACCAAAAGGGTATATTTGTTGTCTTTAACTTTCAAAAATTTGACAATAATGGTCTAATTTGCAAAAAGAATAAATTCCTCAAAAATAATTTTGAGGTAATTTTATATGTATTTCATATATTCTCATTAGCATGTTGTACTCTCCTCTTTAAGAAGTTCCTAAGTTTTGATTCAATCAACTTTTTCGTATGTATAATTGGCTTTAAAACTTTGAATAATAATATCTAGTGCCTTGAAATTGTTTTGTTGCCACTTAATTCTTGTGTGTCAAACATCTATTTCAAGAAGTGTCTAGTTTAAATACCTCCAAAAGGATAACCTTCATCTTATATGATTAAAAAAGATCACATTCCTTCTTTTGTCCCCAAGTCAATATTAAGAAGGGTTGTAAGTATATATAGCTAGATATATCAAACCTCAATTATAAATATAATTATATAAGTAAAGTATGTATTAGAACTATGCATCATATTAGCTTGATAAATAACCTACTTTTGTGCTAACTAATAACATGCACAATATAATAAGACTAGCCTTGAAGTGTCAATTTCCACTTAGATGATCATAATGATTAAGATCTAGGGAGATTACTTGAAGAGATATCAAATGTAAGAGTTGGCTTAATTGGATATACATAGACTTTCTATACAATAATGGAGTATGACCTTGCAATTATAATTAGATAGGATTGTCCTTCAAGATATTAGACTCTAAATAGAAAAATTGAAGAGAAAATTGGAGAAAAATATATGAAATGAATTTATGAAAAATATTTACTTTGGAAATGTTAAATGATTTCCTAATTATTGCATTCCCTAGTCTAATGCAAACCATTGGGCATAAATAACTAGTGTGATGTGGTTGACCCATTAGTTGTTTACATGAGGACCAAGATCCCCATTTAAATATATGGTGCACTGACTATAAAATACTAGTATTTTAAGCTCTTCCAATGTGAAAGTTTAGTCATGATCATACATGTTGGGTTGTTTTAGGGGTAAGGATGAAAGGTAAGTGAAGTTTGTTATAAGATATCAAGTTGCATGTGTGAAGTGGAACTTAATTTTGTGGAGATGACCTAAGGGATCATGGAGCTTGATCACTACCACCTTTATAGGTTTGTCATGCTAATTAATGCATTGTAGGCGATGATGTGTTGAGAAAAATAAGTGAGTATGCATTCTCATAAACTAATTACTTAACTTCTCCCCTCAAGAAAATTATTGTGTCATCTATGAAACATGATAAGATACCTTGGAGGATAATTGAGAAAGAAAAGGTGAATATTGAAAGGAAATCACTAATGCAAATGAAAATAAAATGTTAAAAAGTAAATTTTTGTACTTGGATGGACTTACATGCATGTGTTGATTGATAAAAATATAAATTATATGAAATGTGGAAAATTAAATCTGCTACTATAAAATTTATATGTAGAAATTATGGATGCAACCTTATATGCATTTGTGGTGCCCCTAAGGGTGGATGGGTAATGTTCATGTGAAAGGAATTCCTAGGATCCTAAGGAAAGAGAGAAGAGATTTAGATAGTGTACATTGTAAGCTAAGATGCGATTTGCAAAGGAGTATATGGGTAGTCATATCCCCTTCGACTAAATATATATACAAAGTGTTGACCCCTAGGCCAAGAAGTATGTGACATCCTCTAGTATTTATATAAGTAATTAATGTATAAGATATATCTAGTAGTTGTGTTACTGGTGATGTTGTGTCTCTTTGGTCACATTCTATGCAAAATATGAAGAATTTTGATACAAAAAAATTAATCATGGTCAAATTTATCTAGTGTAAGTGTGTGTATTATGGGGGCACCCCTCTATTATTTTATGAGAAAAATAACGTGTAGATGAAAATGAATATGTTAGGAGATAGAAGTGTGAGATGTGTAAATAAAAGTATAGAGCATATTGAAATTAATGGTTGGTGTTGTTGAAATTAGTGTTATATATTGGTGATGGTTATATATTATAAAATTGTAATTGTAAAACTCCTAACATATAATACATGAATAATGGAAGGAATGTGATGTAGGGAAGATATGCATAATTGTGACAGAATCTATTAGGATGAAATAAGGATTAAAATAATAATAATAATCTATCAAAGTGTGTTAGATGTTGGAAAATGGAAAGGTGTAAACTAGAGAAAATTCAATTATTGTTGAGTTTGTAACTATGAGGTATGTCAAGTTAAGATAAGGTAGTGAGATTTGGTAGGAAAAATATTATGAAAGAAAATAAGAATGTAAGGGGATCATGAACATTTATCATACAATGACATGTTTGAAAGTGGTAGGGTGTAAACTAGAGAAAGGTTTGAGTGTTGTTGAATTTATAACTATGAGGTATGTCAAGTTAAGATGAGGTATTGATATTTGGTAGGTAAAATATTATGTAAGAAAAGAATATGTGGCTAAGGATGTAGCAGGACAATGGACATGTTATGGTACAATGGTATATAAGATAAAATCAAGTAACAAGAGTTCTAAGAATGCCTCCAAGACATGGTCTAGAGTGGGAATTTAACAGGTAAATATGTATAATGAATATTTTTCAATGGTTGTACAAGGTAAGAATTTCCACCTACTCTATTGAAAGTGTATGGTTCCATCCAAAAAAATTCCCTTATTTTATCATCATATGTGTCTAGAATCATGTACATAATTGTTATCCCTTTGTAGAGATTTGTAGATAGTGTGTCTTTATATGTTTCTATTATATTTTTTGTGAATTGTAAATTCTCTAATGGTGTTTAGATAATGGCTCATTTTCTCTTGATGATTAATTCCCCAACTTATCAACTAAAAAAAAGGATAAAATGTAGCCTCTTTTTCATATATTTTGATCCCAATCCTACAAATTATGGTCTAGAATATAACACTAGAGGTGATGTGTCCTTTCACCTATCTAGCTATATTTATCCAACCATAGTTGAATCTATATCTAAAAAAATAATGGGTTTGACTATTATTGAGAATGCCTTTAACATAGGTATTTAATTTTTATATGTTTTACCATATATCCTAGGTACTCTATGTATGGATATCCTTTACGTTAATTTTATAGGTTCTTTTTGGGGAATGAACTATAAATCTAATGTGTTTGTTTGGTTCTCTTTTACAATGAACTTGAATATATGATGATTTGTGCTTTTATTCTCTTCATGTCTCTTTCTCAAGTGCTTGTTACAAGTTCAATTTCCACCCACATAAAAAATTTAAGAGAAGGAAATTTTAGGTAAATCAATTGGTTGATTGATACCCTCAATAGGCATCACAAAGATAAATTTTGATTATGCTTCTAGAGGCAACCTACAAAAAAATTTGTGTAGGGATAATTATTCAAGATGATAGTGGGTACTTTGTGCAAGGAGATTCAATCCTCTTAATAAATTGCATAAACAATGAAGTCAAATGTGAATCATTTATTTAAGGTTTAATACTTGTTAAATCTCCAGGGCTTAGAAAATTAGTGGTTTGAGGTGATTCATTATTAATTATTAAGAAACTATTGAAAAAATCATCCAAATTAGAAACTTAAAATATTTCTAAAGGAAGCAATTGGTATAGGAAAATCTTATGATAAAATTAAGTATACATATTGTTATAAAGATTCCAATAAGGGAGTTGACCTATCAACTAATTTTGGAATTGATCAAGAACCCCTTACAACATTATACTTGATCACTTACAACATTATACATCTCCTTCCAAAAATCTTGGTTAGGTTTGGATAACTTATTATATATGAAATTTCCTTACATTCTCCCCACCAAATTAAATCATTACCACATCACTCTTATAATATATATCACAATTTTCTTGTGTTGTTTGACTACTTCATTAACACACATTACCTCTTGACCATATCCTAAAAAAATTGTGGAGTAGAGTGTTCATAATAATTATTTTACATAGGTTTAAAGTCCCATGTACTAGTAATAACACTTGGCACATGGGAATGAGATTATTTAAGTTGGCAATGGGTGTTTTTTGATATGGTTTTTGTCTTCTATTGTGGCTTGTAGGTTGCAAGTGGTGAAGTGTGATATAGTTTTGTGCATTAAGGATGGTCTCCTACTTATCTATTTTAATGACATGTTATCAATAAAATGTGTTCCTTCATAAACCTTTTCATAGATGGGTCATCCCACAATAATGGTTCTAAAACTTGGGGCATCCTGATTTTTGCCTAAAATCACATATTTTTAGAAAAACTAATGATTTAAGCTTTGAGGGATTCCATCTAAAGGATTTTAATTGAAGAGGGTTAGATAAAACCCCCTTAGATCAAACCCCATTAGAAAAAACCCCTCTAGTCTTAAATCATACCCTCAATGGAGTATCCATCACACCTATCAAAATGCTAGCAAAAAAACACTTTTTCTTTACCTTTTGAGGGATTAAATAAAGTCATTTAGAAATTATGTTTTATAAGTATTTAGCTCTTATTATAAGCTTTACAAAAAGCATAATTTTATTTTTTTAATTTTATTATTATATTTATATTTTGTTTCTTTTGAATGTTGTTTTTCACTAAACATCAAGGTATTTGTTTCACAAATGCAAAAAAATAAAAATAAATAGAGAAAAAAATTCTAAAAAATGTGTGTACACTAGGTATTGGTGTTCTTGTTTCATCAAAAAAAAGAAAAAATAATTTCAATACATACAAAACAAGTTATGTGTGACGACATATACCTATGTCTTGATTATAATTACTTTGACTTCAAAAATTAATTAAAATAACTATGCAATAAAAAAATATAAAAATATTCATGCACTAGATATTGATATTAAAATATATATTTTAAAAATTATAATTTTATTCTTTCAATAAAAAAAATTATGTGTGACGACATAAACGTTACTTTTTAAAAATGTTGTTTACTATAAAAAATAAGTTAATAAAAGTTAGGTTAAAAAAATTCATAATTTATTTCTATTTTTTTTAAATATATTTAGCATCTACACACAAATGCAAGGTATTTGTTTCACAAACGCAAAAAAAAAAAAAATAGAGAAAAAAATTCTAAAAATGTGTGTACACTAGGTATTGATGTTCTTGTTTCATCAAAAAAAATTAATTTCAATACATACAAAACAAGTTATGTGTGACAAAATACACACATGTCTTGACTATAATTACTTTGACTTCAAAAATTAATTAAAAAATATATGCAATAAAAAAATATGAAAAAATATTAACGCACTAGATATTAATATTAAAATATATATTTTAAAAATTATAATTTTATCTTTTCAATAAAAAAAATTATGAGTGACGACATAAACATTACTTTTTAAAAATGTTGTTTACTCTAAAAAAAAGTTAATAAAAGTTACGTTAAGAAAATTCATAATTTATTTCTATTTTTTAAAAATATATTTAGAATCTACACACAAATTCTCACAAGTTACTAGTTCCAATCATCTTCAAATTATTAATGGTTTAGTTGCTATAGATTTCATAAAGTAAAATTTTGTAAAAAAATGTTGATATTAATGTCCAACTTGGCCAAAAAGTGGGACATAATATTGTACGCTGACCCAAAAGTTAGGTCTCCAAAAAAATTGACTAAATTATTTAATAGTGAAGAGGCTACAATATTGGGATTTATCAAGGCCAAATTGAGAGAAAGAAGGTTGTGTGAAGCTAGTTTAGAATGGATGGTGCAAAGCATGCGTAAGGGAAGATTTTATGAATAAGATGGTTGATGCAATCTCCAATGAAAGGTTGTGGCTATGGTTGTTTTGCCTCTTCCTTTTGGTAGTATTCAAACTTGAGTTGGTTTTATCTACGTTGGACCAACACTTGGGAAAAGATAAGGAGGATACAAAGAGTGCATCCACAACAAACATTTACCTAGCATGGAAGGAGATAATGATATTTTCTCATTAACTCTTGGAGGGAAAATAGTACTTTATAAAAATTATTTGGAGGTTTTTCATGGACTAAATTTATGCTTGTTCTAGTTTGGCATCAATCTAAGTTCAATAGGGTGTGGAGGAGGAGGAGGTGCTACATGAAATGGATAGATGGGAAGTTGGTGTAAGTGATGGGGTGGGGATTATGTGAGAAAATGTAGTTCAAGGTTATTTTCTATTTTTTGATGTCTTGGTTTTTTATTTACTAACCTTAAATTATATGTTAATATTTTGATCATAATTACTATATATTTAACATTGAATGTGTGTTATTTTCATTGATAATAAACTTATTAGCATGAATATGTAATGAAAAATATGTTTCAATGGAGAGTGCCCCAATACAAACCTCACTACTTAATAGAAAAAAAAGTTCAATGAATATTGCATATGTAAAACTATCCATGATATGTTTGGCTACAAATAAATAATTAATTGTGTCATTTTGTTGTTATTTGTGAGACCATACTATGTTGTGAAAAGTAGGATGAGGTGTGTTGTATCTTTATTTGGTGTTGAATGAATCTTTTCAAGTATTAGGATTATCAATGGGTGTATTCATGATAGATTTTTAAGGAAACAATATCCAACTCATATCCTATATCAACAAAGATCCTAAATTTTTCATCATTATCAATAATGTCTTCAACTATGCTCATTTATTAATCATTAGGTTCCATATGGTGTTTGTGGAGGAAATATTGATATGAGTTTTATTGATGACGTGTTTTCTATATGCAATTGAGTATTACAATGCGAGAGGGTATGTGATATTAAATTGTGATCAAGTTCATGATTGCCTTCATTTTAATATGAACATCCACATAATTGAGAGAAGGTTTTTATATTATGTGTAAATAGTTGATAAAGTTATATTATTTAAATTGTTTGGAATAATGTAATATTTGGTTGATTTTTTTCTTTGAATTATTGCAGTGTTTATTTCCCCTATGGATGAATGTGTAAAATTATTTTCTTGGAAAGTGGTTAGATATGAATAATCTAAGTTTTCTACATTGTTCCTTTGAGTTCTCATAATTTATGTGCCACCATCGATATCAATCATTGTTATATCTATGAGAATTAAAATTTATCATAATAGGTATCAAAAGGAAAAATATGTCATCAAAATAATTAAATATGGATGGTGGACCTGAGTAAGTATTATATTGGAAATTTATGTTGTTGAATGTTATGGTATATCAAGGATTATTCTCTAGTTGGTAACAATTATCCCAAAAGATATCTTGATTAAACAATTTGTTACATGGAATATTATAAATATTAATGGTTGAAACATTGTACTTCAAGTTAGATTCTTAAGTGGAGGACATTGATGAAAGTGAAGAATAATGCTTGGTTGTCAAAGTTATGTTGTGTCTTCATACTAAATTTTTCGTCATCAATGAAAAGATGAGTTGATTCAATAAAATTGTGTTTAATTCTGACAAAGTTTTAAAAAATAATTTCCATAAGGAGCTCAAATTGGTCTTCTTGTAAGAAACCTTTTAATTAAATCATCAAAAATTTGTATGGAATGACATTGTAAAGAAGTGTCCATTCTAAAGCTTATATCAATACTATTATACAAAATAATTTACATGTAGTAAGAGTTTTGATGTGTAACTAATATATAATGGGAACAAAAAATAATTTGTGAAATTAGTTCATGTTATATGTCAATGTAATATCTAGCTAGTAAGGGCCTATTTCTATGTGGGATATGTCAAGCAACAAAGATTTGTTTTAAGCGGTTTTATAGTGGGACATTAAATATATTGTTAATTTATGCCAAGTGAAATGGAGGGGAGTATTAGTTGGGAGAGACAAATTTGTATAGGGTAGTAGTAAGAGCAATATTATTTATACCTAAAATAAGATTATAGTGTTCACAAGTAATGGGATTGTGAGAGAGAAGAGACAAGGGGGATAAGACGGGGAACATAATGGATTAGATTTAAGGGGGGAAAGTTTGATCATGTATTTGAGTATTTTTTAATTCAATTGTGTATGTATTTGTATCAACATTTTAGATCACACTTAACAAATACATCATTAGGATGAGGTAGAAGGTAGGTTTGATAATGACTAAACTCATTTTTTTGAAAATTTTATTTGATCACACTTGGCTTATGCATTGTGGGTAAACATATTTATCTATGACCAAAATTTTAGTTGGAATGGTCTTAGAGTGATTTGGGATAAGTGGTTGAACCTCTAAGTGATATACATTAGTCCAACCTTGAAGTATAATATTGTCTAATGCATTCCTTGTGTTGGATCTATTGGTTGTTCCAATTTTTATCCATAATTCTCTAAAGACACAACCACTTCTAATAATCAAGAGTTTTTGGGAGTTGGTCAATGAACAAGGATATTCAATTATCCTCCTGCACCTCAAGCTCTATTAAACCTAGACAGGTATACCTTCAAATAGTATTTATAAACAACCAAAAATTCACAATAGACACTAAAATAACAGATAGGTTCTCATGCATTTAGACAAGGACTTGTGAAGTTTGATACAATAATAGGTTAGATTCCTTGTAAAAATTTAATTCCCAGCCATGAGAACATTAAATAATTACTATAACTTAGAAATGCATTAAGATTTTTATTTTGAATGGTCATGGACCCGTAACTAGCATATTAATGGACTGATGTCTTAAACCATGGGTAATAGAGTCAAAAGATCCTAAAAATGCTCCTTGAACAATAATCTAAAATGTAAATTCAATAGAAATTCATTATGACTGCCTTGCAATAGTACATCCTATACTAAGATTCAACTTTAATTCTTCTTAGCAATCCTTGAATATCTTAAGACTCTCAACATTCCAATTACAAAAAAATAGTCTATTACTTTAATAGAATCCATAAAAGAAACATTCATTTGCACAATACTAGAAAGATGAACTTAAAGATCCTTAATAATTTTTATTCATAAGAGAGACAAAATATACATTGGAGACAAAAAAAATTAATTATCTTTCAAAATATCTATATCTTCTAAATTTGTATATTGATATACAACTTGAATTTACATTTGCATTCACTTTTTCCCCAGAGCCTAAAACAAGAATCAACCTCTCTAAACAAAACTTGCCTAATTACAATTTTCTAGGATCCTAAAAAATGGTTTAGAATTCCCTTTTATAGAAATAAGGGAGCAAACAAGTTTAGAGTGTTAAACAAATGTCACAATTTGATTTGACACCTTGTTCAATTGACCAAACAAAATGTAGGTTTAACTACTTCATATAAGACAAAAAGTACTTTACTCAGAGACAAAATAGTTGTAGAAGTTGTTGCATAAGATATTGATAAGTGTCTAGAATAGGACAAAATTTGGGTAGTTGTGTGATTGTTTCAGTTATACTTCTTGACCCATGTTGCAAAAGTGTTATTTGAAGGACAAGGAAATGCAAGAATTTGGCTAGAAAAATTCAAATGAGAAGAATATTCCTCACTTGTCCATTTCTTGGATGCTTCAAAAAACTTTATTAATCCTAATTCAAGATTTATTAATTGGTCCATTACATCATTATATTTATCCATATCTACCTTATTGTTGGCACAATGGATTTCTTGGCCCTCATTTTGTAGAGGATGCTTTGCAAGATTTTTGTGAATTCAAAAAAAGCAATTAACTTGAAAATACAAAATAAATCCATAGATATTGGCAAAAGAATCCATTAAAGCTCATACATGTGAATAGGGTGGTCGTAGGTAGCCATTTTCAAATTTTAAATACTAGCCCTTGATCTTGATCTAACTTGGACAAATCTATGGATATCACAACCTCTAAAATATTTGAAAATATTTTTTCTTTAATTGCTGTGAAAAATCACTTTGGTGGCCCCACAAAGTCTTCAGAAAGCTTTGACGGATATGTTGGCATGGCATGAGAAAGCACACGTATCAACATTTCATGCTACCATTGCTTGAAATTGTTATATTTGTTATAACCCACGATATGAAACAAGCTTGTGAAATCATGCCATGTGTAATCTGGGAGCCATCTGTAGACATTGAAAAAATGTCTTAGGCTTGCTAATACCATTTTTCCATTGTCTAGGATCATATTTCTACTATTAATTAAATAATTCTTAATTATTTAATTAATTCATTTAATTCACTTCTCCATTAATCTTGATTAATTATGATGCTAATGTCCTCTTTCCTCTATAATTAAATAAACTATTTATTTAATTATTATCATTTTCTACTATAATTGAATATAATTATATTAATTATTTAATTATTCACTCTTAACTTTTTCTGACACGAATTAATTAAATCTTATTTAATTAATGACTTGTCTTTTCTCTCACTTTTTGAATTAAATTTCTATTTAAATAAAAAATTTAACTCGTCTTTTCCTCTTGCAATGAGATAACATTTCCATTATTTCAAAATGCAATTTCCTTTTCGAACTAACTAATTTTGTTCAAAAATCAGTTAATTTCCTCTTACTCTTTCACTTCTAATCTTATCTCGTCTCGTCAAGTGTCTAATTTTGACCATTGATCGAATTAACGTCTTTTCAATCTCGATCGTCCATTTGCCATCTGGCTCTTTATAAATAGCATTGTTATTTATCATTTTGATCATCTTAGAATCTTAGAATCTTAGAAAACCTTGAGTTTATATGTTATTGTGCTATTGAGATAATATTTTTCTTTGATATTTTTCTGTGTCTAGTCATAGGATTATCATTGCAGGTTACAAATCTGAGGGCATCAATCATTTATTAGCAAAATGGAGAAGAACTATGGAGATAATTCAATGGATGCACAAAGGATTGAGTGAGATTGTTTCATTTTGTTTTATGTTTTTATGTTTTCATTGTTCTCGATAGTCGATTGGTGTTTTGGTGTTTATCGATCTTATAATGCTTTAAACTTGAAAATCTAACCCTAATACACCATCATTTCATGCTACCATTGCTTGAAATTGTTATGTTTGTTATCCCAATGTTGAAAATGTGCTCGCAATAAGTTAAACCTGTGCGATAAAACATGAGTGACACATGGGTCCAACATGGCAAGTAGTGGGGCCAAAAACAAGAAGGCATGGGCAAGGCACTTAATTAACTAAATATAGATGAATGTTTTATCATAAGAGTAAGTCACTAGGATGAAGGGGATAGTTAGCTCACAAACATAAATGCTTTGAAAGGGAACTTAGGATATTGAAAATTGGTTGAGGAAGTCATTTTAAAATTATAACGTAAAGTGATGGGATTAGGACATAGGCAATAGGGCCTAAAGCCTTAGGGTTTTTAGACTTACACACCTCATGGAAAAAACCTTAGGAAATAGAAAATCACTAATGGGATCTAATAATTGCATGGATGTGATGGAAATGATTGATAGGATTATCACTAGAGTAATCTTGGATGGAATCAATTTAGCAATCAAACATGTCTACTTGGTAAGTAGATGTAAGGAAAACACAAAGGTAGAGTGGAATGTGGATGGAAATAAAATAAAGAGGGCTTACTTGAAACATAATCAAAATGTAGATAAACTAGAGAAACTACTCTTAGAGATATGAGATTCAAGGGTGGTGCATTTATTGTGTGTAGAAAGGATTACTAGAAAAAATAAATTAAGAACTTGTAAGCATTGTCAGAAAGGTTTGTCCTTCAAGAGCCTAGACCATAAAGAGAGAAAGTTGAAGAAGCAAGGTCAACCATGGTGAACCTATTGATCTTAGCTAGGAAGTAAGGGTAAGAGTAAGTGACGCATGCTAATAGGTATCAAGAAAAATGTGTGGGAGGGAAATTATAGAGGAGGTGTGTTAGGCCTTGCTAAATTTTTAAGGTTTTAGTGTTCATGATTTGTATGGTTTATCCAATAACCTAAAACTCTTGGCCTTTATTTCAAAACTTTTGTGCTCCAAATTTCTAAATCACTAGTGACCTATTCTACCTGTTGAAATTCATTTAAGATGTTACCTTGATGTCTTTAATCTCATGATCTTACCAACCCCTTGTTTGGATTACCCATTAAGTGTTGGTATGTGGTGACTGATCATGAAAATATTGTACACTCTTTATGTATCCTCCTATACACCCCCAATTTATTTTTTTCTTGTTAACATGTCAAGGTTTTCCCATTAATACGTCAAGGGTTCGGTAGTTAATTTTTTAACTGAAAATTGAAAAATGACTTTGTAAAGCCCTAATTCTAGAAGCTTCCAAAAAAAGCTTGTTATAAGCGGTTGGGATGTATGTTGTGATATGGCATTCGCAAGATTGTAATCTATTTTGCATTGGATATTAATGAGTTTTTGTGGATGTAGCCCATGTTGGGTGAACCACATTCAAATTTTGTGTTGATCTCTTTTGTGGTATTCTTCATTGTTATTTATGGGTTATTTAATCTGCATATAATCGTTAATGTTTATTGCTCCAATATGCCTGAATCCTAACATTAAGTCCCTTACCTAAATAATTGATTGATGTACCTTAAATTTTATGCACTTAAAGGATGTGGTGGCCCTCCTTGCTATCCATGTGGCAAGTTTTAATAGTAGCACGTTTGTGCTTGTATAGCACTATATAATGGTAGATATATTTTATTAAGGTTTCCTTCTTGTATTATGGTGACAAGTGTCCTTAATGGTTGTTTTAACCATGAGCAAACCCCACAAGTGCATATACCTAGTCTATTGTTGGTGCCTTTTCGCTGGTTTGGAATATTATTTACTATTTGTTATGCAAGAAAGAGTGGGCCAAGTTTTATTAAATCATGACAAGTGGAAAATTTCCATTATAGTGTGATGCTTCTTCACAATGCAACTTATGATTGGTCCCTCCTTCCACTTCTATGTTGAGACCAATGGGAATCATTTGTTTGTTTTTTATGATGACAAGGATGGTCCACGCAAATTTTCCTTATTGCATGTGCTAGTCATTGATTCAACCCTTCTGAAAAATCAATGATTTGTATTCAAAGATATAAACAACTCATGGTGTGTCATGCATTTTTCACTCATATGAGCATTCAATGCTAAGGGTGAAAAATGAATTATTTATTTGAAGCTTGTATTTGGTGCTTAGGGTATTATTGCTAATTCATGAAGGAGATTAAGCAATAATTCTACAATGTGTGACTTCTTGTAATAGTTTTCTATTGTGGTTTCTAACTTGAAGATAATTAAGTTGCTGGTAAAGAGGGTGCATTTAATTTTTCATTTTTGTGCTTGCAAGTTTTCTTAGTTGGGAATTGGGTGTTTCCAATGGGTGTTATAAATTATGTCTCCATAATTGAAGAAAATCTCATTGTAAGTAAGAACACTATTTCACAAATATGATTCAAAGTATATCTTGAGTGTTAGGGTCAAGTGAAGATTAGAATAGGACCTTATAATCTAACATCCTTGTTCTACCAAAATATCAAAACATGCACAAGGCACAAGAATTCTCTCTAAGAGAAGGGTGCTGCCACAATAGTGGTTTACAATTTCTGGGAGGAACTGATTTTTGTTGAAATCACATATTTTTAGAAAATGTAATGATTTAAGCCTTAAAAATTTCCATTTAAAGAATTCCAATTGAAGAGGGTTTGATCAAACTACCTTAAATCAAACCCCCTTGGATAGAACCCCACTAGTTTTAAACCATACCTATAACAGAGTCTCCTTTACACCTATCAAAATGCTGATAAAAAACCACTTTTGATTTATCTTTTGGGGATCAAATAAATTCATTTAAAATTTATTTTTTGCAAGTATGTAGTCCTTATTATAAGCTTCCCAAAAAGTATAATTTCAAATAAATTTAATTTAATTATTATATTTATTTTTTATTTCTTGTGAATGTAGGTTTTTCACCGAAATCAAGCTCTTTGTTCATGTGGAAAAATTAAATTAAAAATTAAAATTAGTGCACCAGATATTGAAGTCCTTGATCCAACAAAGAGAAGGTTACGTGTTATATTAAAATAATTTGAATTTGAAACTTGATTCAAGAAAAAATATTCAATAAAAAATTATCTAACCAAGTGGAAGCACTAGATATCAGAGTTACAAATCTAAATTCAAAAGAATTAGAATTTTATCCTTCATGGAAAAAAGTTATGCATTATACGGTGAGCGTCACTTTGAAAATGTTGTTTTGAAAAAATTAGTTTTCGAGGGAGATGGAAAAAGAAGTGCAATCTGATTCCAAAAAATTTGAAAAAAATATATTTAGAATCTATAGACAAAATTTCATGAAACTCTAGTTTACATCATCTTCAAATTCCTCATGGTTTAGCTGCTATAGGTGCCCGAAAGTGAAGATTTAGTTAAAAAAAAAAATTAAGTGTCCAGTTTGGCCAAAAATTGTAAACCACTATTGTGGGATAACCCAGAATTTATGACTGAGTTGATTCAACTAGAGATATAAATATCCTAGTCCAGGGGTGGGATTTGTTTAAATTTTGTTATAATCACAACATGATGGATCATCTTGTTAAAAACATTTAGAGATAGATGTAGTTTAATTAGTGGTGCCCAATGTATTTGTGAATGTTGAGTGGATTCATATTATCTATAGAAAATACAAATCCAATACCATAACACTATATAATTATGAGGGTGTACCATTGCAGACTATGAATAAGGAATTGATCAAGGAGGCTTTTAACCTCAACGCCTAGGAAAACATTAAGATCATTTTTGGTAAACTACATAAAGAATGCAAGAGGGATAGGTCTAGCTATAGCATTAGATGGTTGCCACACTACATGAAGAGAAGCTCAGCTTGACTAACACCATTTGTAGAGAATGAGTTGAAGCCTTTTAATGAAGGTATATTTGAGGAATAAATCAAGATGACATACTATGCTTTGTTCCAAGTACTTGGAGTTTATTTAAGGCTTCAGATACAGATTCATTTGATGTTGTTGGTAGTTGGCATTCAGCATTAGGACTTAAATAGGGATTTTGACTATGCATCCTTTATTGCTAAAAGAATTCATGAGGAATCGATATCCTTTAAGATAGATAGCAGGATTCCCTATTTCAAATGGCATTCAATGTTGTGCCATATTTTTTCTATACAATGGAAGATATATCTGGGATGAAGTTTTGCAACTAAGGTTCTAAAATCTCAAGAGAAATTCAATGCCTATTCAAGGATGGACTCACATATGGGAATCACACTACAAGAAATCATACTATGTCCTACTTGAGAGACATTTTATTCATTAAATATTTAGATTATTGGGGCATCAAAGATTGAGATTACCAAATATTGTCACAAAATTATTGAAACCTAAAGATAAGTAGCCTAAGGAAGGATATGATCTTAATTGGGGTGATTGTTTTTTCCATTCAAATACACCTATTATTAAAGCTAATGGTGCAAATGTTGAGCCACACATGTTCTACCTAAGTGGGTTCCAAATAGGGTTTCTTTCATAGAGATAATGTGGTAATTTAATGAATTTGATAAGATTAATCTAAGGTAGCACGAGAAGGGTTCTTTCTTCCCACCTACATTGGTGTTCTCATATTTCACAATCTCATGAAAAGGGGGATTACAACTCTTAGAATCTAATTTATAGATATATAGGATGAGGGTAAAGAGAAAAAAGAATTTTGACCTAGAGAATTTTATTGATAAAGTTAGAAAAAAAGTATGAAATATGTTTATGATCATAAATTTGATGAGTTTGAAGACTTGATCTAGAATTGCATATGATGGGTGAGGTGATAGCATATAACGCTGGGGATCGTTAGCAAATAAACTGAAATGTTGGAAATACAAAGCTTATGCAACTCGACCACTTATTCATCGAAAGTAGTTTGACGGCTTAGCTAATCAGCATGATGAGTAATGCAAGTACAAAAAGTAAAGAGTTGGGCAGCTTGCCAACCCCTTCCACTTGTTCAATGGGTAGTACAAAAATGAAAAGCTAAAAGTAAATGGACGGTGAGACCTGTCCCTTCCACTAATAGTGGGAATTATAATATAAAGTGTAGAAATATTAAATGACTGAATCAGTACTACTGATTTCAGCCTTATAATGAAAGTAATCTACAAATTACAAGTGAGCAAGCTGCCCAATCCTCTACAAATGATATTATATGTTTCTCCAAACTTCACAAGCCTCCCGAATATGAAAAACCATCAAAAAATTAGAACTTCTACAATATGATATAGAAAACCAACAATCAAAAAATGCAAATTGTAGTGCCCCTCAATTTGATTTTTGTTTTTGTCAATGACTTGGTTGTATTTGGACATTATGATACTATTTGATGATACTTAGATATTATGATACGTTGATGCACAATTATGATGTTACTTGATGACACATTTATCACTAATGTTTATGCTTATACCATGCTTAATAGATTAGTTTAATTGATTATGTGGGTTATTATTGATATGAGAATTATGTGATTATTAGATGTATGTTCTTATCATGATTTGATATCTAATTATTGTGTGTTGATGTATTGGTGAAGGGGAACAAGGTTGCATCACTCGCTTGTGAGTGCCCTGCGATGTTGCGATTTTCCCTTCACGGTGTGATTGCTTGTTTGTCTATGTACATGCTCGACTATGTGGTTTGTTTTAGGTTGCAGGTACCAAGCATTGGCTCCACCTAAATTTCCAGGTTTGAGCATGCCTTAATCCCAATGGAGGTTGATTTGGAGATAGCATTGGGTCCCCACATTGAACCATCATCCTTGACAAGGATGAGTATCTATTTGTCACACCCTGTCTGTAAGGTCAATTTGTGTCGGTTCGTCAATGTAATTGTTGTCGTGTTGCCTTTTGTTTCGCTTTGCAGTCTGGTATTGCTTGACAGTATGTTCATTTGAGTAATGTACATGATTAGTGCTTTTGCTTGATTATTACGTTAAATTAAAGATTATCAAAATTAAAAGGCTTGGAATAATTAAAATAAAAGATTTTATATAATTGAAGTATAGATTAAATAGACTATTATTAAAGTATTTATTTGATTTTAATAAATTAAAATTTATGGTTTAAAAAGAAATATTTAAATGAATATATTAAATTGATGTGATTGTGCAAACAAACTATATGAAAGATTAAATTAATAAACTAAATATTTTAATTGTTTGTTCTATTGCACGTGCAAATATTAAAGTATGGTAAATTATAAAAGATAAAGATAATTAGTGGTAGTTGTGAGTAGTGGGGAAAAATAAAATAAAATAATTAATTTTAAAGAAGTGGATGTTGTTACGGATGTGGGAAAGTAGTGAATAAATTGGTTATTTTGCAAAAGAAAAGGGGCTTTTTGTTAATTGCTGGAAAACTAATCTTGCATTCTGCTTATAGGAGTTTTCTTGTTCTTGGAGTTGTTTCTCTGGTTCTTAAAATCTTTTCTAGAGGGTTCTTGAATTGGATTATTGGAGAGGTTGTTGGGGCTTTTGGAGAATTGGAAAACTGCAGCTTGGAACTTAGAACCGACATCAACTCTTTGCCCAATCAATCGAGTTATTCCAGGTTCTTTTCTTGTGTAATCTTCTTCTCTGTTTTAGAATAAATGATTGATCTTGAATGTTGTTTGAGACAAAACATGTATGCAATTATTGAGTTTGAATGGAAACAATGAATATATGCATTATCTGGAGTCGATTCAACTCTCCCTATAATAGCTTCATACTTAACCTGTAATCTTTGTATTCCACATATTATCTCAGTTGGTATCTATTTTGTAAATTCTCCCCTATAGTAGCAAATAAATGTTCCTAATATCTTATCTCGTAGTATTGGAAAAATTCTTGAATCTAGAAATACCATGTTGCTTTCATTCGCCAACCACTTATCTTTCCTTGATTTGTTCATTGGCGTCATTAATTCAATGGATTTTATTAAATCTGGGTCGAACCATACTCTATCAAAGCATCTGTCTTTAATAACCATTCAAGTTGATTCTCAAACATTATTCCTTTATTCAGCTAAAATTTTGTATAAGTTTCTGAGTGCACTGCCTATGAAATAGGCATATGTTTTTTCCCAAGTTTGTTGTACTTTATTACACAATAAAATTAGTATCGAATTTCATAGGAATCGATTGTAGGCTAGATAAGTAGTATTAATGTTGGTCACTAAAGAGAATAGTGTACCCTCCCCTGCATCTCCCTTTCCAGGTGTTGATCCCTTCTTAAACAATGGATTTTTATTGCATGTTGTAATTTCCTATCTGTTGTTGGCATATTGTGTTGTCATTAGTCTGTGCGTTGTAGCTTGCAGCCATACAAGCTTCTTTCATTCAAATTCATTCCTTTAAATTGCATGACATATCTTTGGCAATAGTAATCGACGCGAACTGGGAGTTCATCTATCAATAAACCTTTCTCTATTTAAAATTTGATTTAATCTCCAAGTCATGAATTAGGCATGAGAACTGGTATTCGATATGCACTATGAGTTTGAGTCTTAACAGTCGCCATGCATTGCTAGTTCGAAACTTAGTAATCTTATTCTCTATTTGAAATTTGACTTATGTTACCACGCCTCATGCGCATGTAAGAATTAGAATTGAGATTATATATATATATATATATATATATATATATATATATATATATATATATATATATATTGGGTCTCTATATTCATTGGGGTCGCTGCCATAATCTATGGTTGGTATATTATGCGTGTACAAAAATATTGAAATAACAGTTAATAAAGAAATTTGAATGTGGTAAAATGTATGTGTGTGTGTGTCTGTGTATATATATACATTTATATATAAATATATTTATCGATGTTTGTATATTTAGTTTTTGTATTTTAAAACAAACTGTCTTATTTAATAAAATACCAATATATATATAGAGAGAGAGAGTATATACATGTATATGTGAATCTTTAAAGAGAGCATTGTTGTCCCTATTAATATTCGATTAGGGTTGTTATATATTTGAAAGAGAAAATAATTGGTTTTGAAAGATTGATATAGTTATAATTAAATAAATGAAAGATGGTGTTTGTAGAAAGAGATTTTCTTGGATTTAGATAACTAATTGGTAAACATGAAATGTGTATCTTGAAAACCCATTTTAGACTCCATGTGCTATTATGGCTTAGAATTGTTAGTATGAAGCAAGTGAATGATTACTAATTTAGTAATGATTATGGGTTTTCTTCAAATGTTTAAGTCATCTTGTGAAGTGAATATTAGGGGTCTTCTAGAGGCTAAAGGGATTTGTCTTCTTGATGGAATCCTTTGATAATCCTTTGAGATGATTGTTTTGTATTAAATGAGTATATGACGGTCATTAGCCTTGCACAGTATATTCACCTATGTGGTTGGAACTTGTATGCGGGAAGGGTTATGCCTCGCCTTGTTGTATATGTTAAAGAGATTATGTAATTATGCAAGTTGTTTTTGCTCTTTTAATTTTGTTGGGTCTCCTAGTTGCTAGTAGGGGAGTGGCTCTCAATGGGGTCTGGCACACAAAGTGCCATCAGGGTAACCCATGTGGGAGTTTTGTAATTAAGTGATAACCTAAAATGAATTAGGGGGTTGGGTAGTAATCACACTAATCAAGATAAGTGAATGCCTCACTCATGGCTCAAGTGCTCGTTTAGGCTTGAGATGAGTTAAGAAGGCTTGGAATGGAAAGATCAACTGCCTCATCCCTATGAGAGGTATGTTGATTCTGCATAGGTTTGTATGGGGTTCAAAGATCGGTAGAAGCTACTAGGGTAGCCCAGGATGGGGGTCAAGGCCTAGGAAGATTTGCCTAGGTAACCCATAGAAAACTATGTGATGACACTCCTCCTATGGCAACCTAGTATTCCCTTGTCTCTTGTCTCCCTTGGATGTTTGTGTGCCTCTGGAAGTGGTGTTACTGTCATTTGATGTTGTACTCTACTTGTTCATTGATGTCATGTTAACCTTTGTGTTGTCTATTGTCTCTTGACCAATTGTGGTGGGACCTTAATGCTATCTCCTACATGGGGGGTGGACCTTAGGGTTCCACATGGTCAGGTGGAATGTGCCTTGTACTCCATTGGGTTCCCTCACTTGGTTCATGTTCATGGTGATTACTCCTGGATTTAAAGATTTCAACACTTGTTCCAATTCATGTACTTGTATTGTTCCACAAATATACTGTATCCTATATATACTTCTAATGTACTCTCCTCCCTCATTCAAGGAGACAATGATGTAATGATGTTTTGTTGTAATTAATTGTAATCTCTCTATTGTAATGGACAATGTAAAAGATGTTTTTATATATGTTAGTTAATTGGATTAATTCTAAATGATATCTATTGATCATGTAATGGCTATCTCATATTAATTGATCTTGTAAATGTGATGATTAAATGTATTTTCATATGGTAGATGAAATTTAATTAATGTAATGACTATCAGTTCTTGCTAGTTAGTTAATGGGAAATCTAGTAGCATAGTCATGGACCTTAGAGGACTTAGGTTAGAATTTAAGTTAATGTTTCATTTGGAATCATGTGAATATTGCACTTTAAAAAAAAATGTATGTTTTTAGGTGTTTAGTGTGTTGTCCTCTAGGTTTTCGTGGCAGGGTGTTACATAAACTAGCAAGATTGAAACACACCTAAATGCTCCTAACTCCTCCAATACTCCTCTAATTGACATGAAATAAGATGCAAATGAAACCTAAGGAGAAGGCATCCAAACCAAGATAAAGAAACAGCTGCAAATATCAACTATTATTTAGTGCACACTTCCCAAGATGCCTACAAACATGGTACAGCCTCCCAAGAGGGGCGACCCACAAGATAAAATCACAAACTCCTCTAAAAATTTTGAAAACTTGCACAATAAGGCATTTAGGATAGAAAAATGCAATGGAACAACACCTAGAACCCACAAAAATTCGCCTAGAGAGCCACAACCAACAATGTGCTTTCTGCAAGCACCAAACTAGCAAACTATAAATTGTAAAAACACACCAAACTTCAAAAAACATCAATAATAAACTTCTCCATAATGCTCAATATGTTCTTCAGTGTAAAGATTAGTCTCTATCTTAGCTAGTTGTTATCTTTCAAACAAGAAACTAAGCTTTGCTAGGAGGTATGCATTCTTTGAAGTGAGTAACCATTTTGGAAGCACTTCATTATATTTTGTTCATGGATGATGAGAATGAAGCCCAACACTCTTATTTATAACCTTTTCTCTCCAAATTCAAATTCAACTCCCTCCAAAATGGGCGCCCAACTCAAATTCATATTAGATCTGCAATTTGCATTTCATTTCACCTCTCTCCAAGTCGTCTATTTCAAGAAGGCAATATAATTTATCAAAAATACAAATAAAGTATAGTATGGGCATCTAAAATAATAAAGTGAAATACTTTATGAAAATAACTTATTTTTCCACTAAGGCATCCACCAAGCCTTATCAATATTTCACTTTATTAAAATATTTTACCTCAACAAGAGAAGTGCCCAACACAAGCTCTGACTTGCCAAAAATAACTCCAAGAGTGTGAGAGACCAACTGCTCAAACTGACCTACCTAAAATAGCCTCTGAATTGGCCTGCTAAAACCCTGCTAAAAATAGAACTTACTAAAAATAGCATATTGCTAAAAATAATAAGTGTGTCCAAATGCATTTTAACCACATTTTGAGCAGTCGTCACAACTTACTAAAAATAGTAAGTCCGGAAAATTCCTATGTTTTAGTTGCATGTTACGCCACTGTGAAGCTATCCAAAAACCCAGAAGGAATCCAAAATCCAAATTGCAAAACTCCAACATGTAAGCCTCCAAAACTTCCAAAACATCCTCGTACAAAATAGGAAACCCTAATTACTACTTCTAACTAGCCTACAGGCCTCCGGAATAGGCTAACGTCCAACTTCACTTATTATTGCTAAGAAGGGGACATTACAGTCTGGCCTCCCCAAAATTGCTTTCCCTCAAGCAATCGCAAGTCTAGATGTTGCAAAATCTCCTCATTCTCCCAAGTAGCATCCTTAATAGGGAAAATTTTCCACTTCTCCAAATACTCTTTGATTGTCTTGTCCTCAAAGAGTTTTCTCTAGAATTGATGATCTCTTCTGGAAATAAAACCAACTGTCCTTCCTCATCCAATGGGGTCAAATCAGAAGAGTAACAACATTGTGTCCAAGAACCTTCTTGAGGTGAGACACGTGGAAGACATTGTGAACTTTTCTACTCACTGGTAGCTCCAACTCATAAGCCACTACGCCAACCCTCCTGATGACTTTGAACGACCCATAGAAACATGGCTTGAGTTTCTCTACTCCACTCTTCTTGAGAGTAGACTGTCTATCAGGATAGAGTCTAAGATAGACCATGTCACCAACCTCGAATGTGCACTAAACATGTTGCTTATCAGCGTATATCTTCTGTTGATTATGTGAAATATGGAGATTGTTCTTCAAGGACTTCAAAATATCTTGGCTCTGCTGCAACATATCCCTCGCCTGAGGGGCTTTGCTATCACCAAACATCAAATCAACAAAGCTAGGGGCCTCATATCCATAGAGAGCCATGAATGGTTTGATAGACATGTGGAAGGATGAATTGTAGTAATACTCTCCTAAATGAAGCCATCTCACCCAAGCTTTCTGTTGCTTTGCTCTGCAACATAGTTTATGAGATAGCCCTCCAACCACTTCACAATCTTTGTTTTCCCATCATTTTTTGGGTGATAACTAGTGCTTGGAGTGAGCACAATACCACTCAACTTGAAAACCTCTTTCCAAAAGGCACGCTTAGGAACTTGTTTTCCCTATCACTCACAATTAATTTGTGGCAATCCATGCAGTCTAAACACCTCATGAAAGAATAAATATGCAACTTGAGCTACTGAAAATAAGCTAGTAATTGCAAATAAATGAGCAAACTTGGTTAATCTATTAACAACAACATAGATACAATCTTTTCCTTGAGCTTTTGGCAACCCAGTGATGAAGTCCATTGATATACTTTCCCATTTTTGGTTGGGAATTGGTAGAGGCTGCAATGAACTAGTTGGAAAAGTATGTTCATTCTTGTTCATTTGGCAAGTGTGACACTCATTAATGTAGTGCAAGACGTCATCTTTCAGCCCCTTCCATGAAAATCTTTCACGGATTTTCCTGTAGGTCTTGAAATAACCTTGATGACCAACAAGCAAAATGTCATGAAATGTTTGCAAAATATTCTTTTTGAGCTTAGATTCGGGTATCAAGAAGATTCTCCCTTTGTAGTGTATCAAACCATCAACCACTATGTACCTTTCATCATGAAAAGTACCTTCAATAATGTTGGTTGCAAATTGATTTTTGGCATAATCAGCAAGCAACAACTCCTTCCAATCAACAGTAAGCTCACATAATGAGTTCAAGTGAGGCCTTCTTGATAGAGCATCTGCCACTATGCCATTTTTTTCCCTTGACATACTCAATGTCAAAATCGTAAGCTTGAATCTTACTCACCCATTTTTTATGCCTTTTCATTCAAGTCCTTTTGGTGCATAAAGTGTTTGAGACTATTGTGATCAGTTTTGAAAAGTACAAATTTTCTCCCCACTAAGTATTGTCTAAAGTTGGCCAATGCATGCATGATTGGAAGCATTTCCTTGTCATAGATGGAGTAAGTCCTCTCTACACCTCTTATTTTTCTACTCTCAAACACAATAGGATGTTTTTCTTGCATCAAAAAACATCAACTCCTTCTCTTCATGTGTCACATTGCAACTCAAATGGCTTGGTAAAATATGGTATAGCCAACACTGGACATGAACTCATAATCTACTTGAACTTATCAAAAACACCTTGTGCCTTTTCTGACCATACAAAAGCTCCCTTTTGGTGAGATCAACAAGAGGAGAATCCAACTAAGAGTAGCCCTTCACAAATATTATGTAGAAGCCACAAAGACCCAAGAACCCCTTCAATTGTGTCAAGTTCTTTGGAGGTGGCCAATCCAAGATTGCTTTGATCTTTTCTGGATCAATTTTCACTCCTTCAGCACTGATTATGTGACCAAGGTAGAGCAACTCCTTCATTCCAAATTCACATTTGGACTCTTTGGAAAAAAACATTTTATGATTCAAGGATGCTAAGCACTTCCTCCAAGTGCTTAAGATGTTCTTCCCAAGACTTGTTGAAAATGAGAATGTCATCAAAGAAAATCAATACAAACTTCCTCAGTTGCTTTTGGAAGATTCAGTTCATGTAAGACTGAAAAGTAGAAGGAGCATTAGTCAATCCAAAGGGCATGACTAAGAACTCAAAATTCCCAAAGTGGCACTGAAATTTCATCTTCTCAACATCTGATCCCCTCATGCAAATATGGTAGAAACCCGACCTTAGATCAAGCTTCGAAAAGAACTTGGATCCATGTAGCTCATCAATGAGCTCATCTATCCTAGGAATGAGATATCAGTTCTTGATTTTTTTTATTCAACACACAGTAGTTCGCACACATGTGAATGGTGCCATCTTTTTTCTTCACAAGCACAACTGCTAAAGCAAAAGGACTCTTACTTGGGAAAATGAAACCCATCTCCAAGAGTTCCCTAATTTTTTTTTCAATCTCATCTTTTTGCTTCTTAGGATATCGGTATGGGATTGTGATAATTGGCTTGGCCCCTTCAAGTTCTATGACATGCTTAGTTCCCCTTTTAGGAGGTCTCCCTGGAGGTAGATCTGCAAAGACCTTACTCTTCTTAGTGATCAATGACTGAATATCAAGTGGATAGTTCCTCTTCGTTTCAACTGGATCAGCTAGTAGAATCATACACTCAGCTACCCACTCAACTTGATCATGACAAATCAACCTTTCCATTATTTTGAAATACACAATTAGTGGGCCTCTATTTGAAATTCCTCTTAGCACCACCCTGCTTCCATCTGATTGAAACTTTAACTCCATTGTTTGCAGATTTAGAGAAATCTCCCCAAGTGATTGTTGCCTATATTTCACCTACAGTTAAATCAGGCAAGATAATCATATGTTAGATCTTCAAGAGGCCAATGGAACATTCACACGAGGGAAAAGAGTCTACATCTGTTGCTAGGTCATGGGGAACTCAGTGGGAGAAATTTCCCTAGGGAGATTCGGCATGAAAATCATCTAAGGAGAAAGTCGGTAGGACATTTCAGAGGTCTCGCTGACTAGCAGGGTTTCCATTAAGTCTGAGTGCTTCAAACTAGGGGTCCTATCGGCATGAGATCTCTTTCGGCATATAGTCTCAGCAACTGATGATATCTCGCCGACAACAGTGAACCTTCGGTGTAGCTCTCAAGTCAGGGTAAGGTCTCCTCGACTCCTAATGTCTCGCTGACGTATGAGGAGCCTCAGATGGAGAGATGCTTTAGGCATAAGAGGGCGGGCTTCGCTAGGAGGTCTTAGCGAAGGCGAAGTCTTGCCGAAAGGAAGGGAAGGGGCCTCGATATGGTTGTCTTCGGCAGGAGTCCCGCCGACACAAAGGAACCCATCGGTATGACTAAGGGACTTCGCTGGAATGTCTCCCCGACTCGTAATGTCTCGCCGAGATCAGAGCTCGACAAGAGGCGAAGGGCTCAACAAAAGGTCTCGGTGAATGGAGACGGTCTTGCTGATCTAAGGGAGGCCTCACCAAAACATGAAAGGACTCGCCAATAGTTGAAGATATCGCCCTGAGGTCCCGCCGACACCGGGAAGTCTTGGTGACATAGAAGGTCTCATCGCCGAAGATCTCACCGACCAGTGGAGCCTCCAAAGAGGGAAAGGAGCCCGCCGAAGGACAAAGCGCTTAGGTATGGTCTCAGCGACCCGCCAAAGTCTCACCGATATGAAGGCCTTTGGTATAACATTCAAAGTCTGAGAAAGGTCTTCCCGACTCGGTGATCTCTTGGTGAAAGGAAAGTGAAGCTCTGTAAGGTAAAATGCATTCGGAGAGACACTAATGGTCTCTTGTCGACAGATGAAATGGGGCCTCGCCAAGCTAAAATGCCTTCGGCATAATCTCTTGCTGACCAGTGGATGTCTCCCTGACCAGAAAGTAAAGACCTCACCGAAGGAGCTCAGCGGGATGACTTCTAGAGACATCGACAAAGTTCTCTCCGACATGATTTTCATCGATGTAGTGCCTGACTGTCAGAGTGATGTCTTACCGACATCATATGGTCTCAATGGCAGAGGAGAAATCAATATGACTTTACGAGCTCGATAGAACTCTCATCGACTGTCACACGCTATGCCGACGGATTCAGAGGACATAATCGCATCGGTGAGACACTTTCAGTGTCTCTCTGAGATGCGATTCTTTTCAAAAGAGTTTTGACCGCCTACAGAGCCTGCGTGGAATACGCTCGACCAACTAGGAGGAGCTGAAGAGAGCCATGGTAGTCTGATCGGAGTGAAGAATGTCAACGGGATGAATGCAGCAAGTATCTGTTGTGAGCTCAGGGCATTCAAGGCATTCAGTTGAGGTGGTTCAAATAGGACACGATGCCAGGATCAAAATGAATGCAGTAGCTATGAAATATCTGAAGAAGGCTTCCCCAGGGATGACTCTTCACAGTAGGGACACACAGGGTTCCGCATTAAACTCAGTCGAAAAGATCTAAGGAGATATAGATTTTTTGGGGACTGATATTTTGTAAACCCTAAGGGGCCGACACACTGGTGTATATAAGGCTTTTTTTCCTTTTTGTAAATAGTTTGAGTAATGCATCCAGAGAGTTAGTGATTTTTAGCTATCCTTCCTCAACTGATGTATATTTTGTAACTCAATCGGAATCTGGAATGCAATGCAGAGTTTGCCTTGGAAGCTAGTGTTCATGTTTGTACTGTTCTCATTTCTATATATTTCTTTTGATTATGCAAGTCTTTAACTGTGTTTTATAAATTCTGCACTTATATCTTAGAGCTATGAAATTAATCTTTCCTTCCTAAGATGTGTATGTAGATCGAACCTGTTAAGATTGATGCATAAGTTTAGAAGAAGTTGTGTTGAGCACATAAAACATTTACAGTTGGGTTTCCCAGTGTATGTTCATCCTGTTTTCTTTTCATAATTCCTCATCATTTCGGTGTATCACCTTAGATTTTAATCTTTATTTTATGTATTCCTTCTTCCTTTTTCCCCACAAGAATCAGTAGTTAGGTGACACCAAAGGAATTCAGCCTTCTCCGGAGGTTCATTTCAACTATAGGTGACCCACAGCCTTGAATGATCCCATGTTTCTCTAGGAAGCTCAGTTTCAATCTCTGTGCATAGGGTGCATTTCTAGGTGACAACAATGATTGTAGCCATTGAATACCAAGTATGACATTTGTATCTCCAATACTAACCACATAGAAGTCATCTTTGACTTCATAGTTTCCCAATTGCAAGGACATGTTAGAAACCTTTCGATTGCAAGAGATATGAAACTCATCAACTACCATGACTTTAAAACCTTCAAATTCTTCAGTTTTGAGTCCTCTCTTTACAACCAGTCCTTCATCAATAAATTATGTGTTGCTCCAGTATCAATCAAAGCAACAATTCAGTGCCCTCCAAGAACTCCACGAACCTTGAATGATTCATTCTTTTGGAAACTAGAGAGTTGGGAAATGTTTCCCCCAACTCCTTGCTCTTTATCAGACTCTTTTGGAGCTTTTTCTTCTTCCCTATCCCCAAAATCAGACTTTTGTTCTGAGTAATCAGATTCTAACCCAAAATCAGAATAGGCCTTCATGTGATTAGAATGACCTCTTCCATAACATCTATGGCATTTAGTCCATGGTTCTCTACATGTGTAACATTTGCCATCTTTTCTAAGCTTCTCACGAAGCTCATCATCCAACTTAGAAGGAAACTTCTTATGCAGATTTGAAGAGTTCTTCTTATCTCTCTTATGTGCAAGGGGCTTGGACTGAAATTTTGGCCTTGGGGCAGCTAATTCCATGCTTCTAGCCTTTTTGATAGTTTCATCAAGACTTGGTGGATCAAATGCTTTTACCCACCCCTTCAAGGGTTCCATCAAACCTTATAAGAACAACACAACAAGTATTGTTTCAATGATGTTGGGCACCATCATAGAAAGCCTTTGAAAATATGTGATGCATGCATCCAATGAGCCATGTTTCTTCAGTTGTGCAAGCTCACGAAACTTCACTTCAGGATCCTTGGTATCAAACCTCTCAATCATCCTGTTGGTGAACTCTTCATATGTTTGAATGATGTTGTGGCCAAGAGTGACCAAACCATGATACCACCACTCATGGGCAACTCCTTCCAAGTGCAAGGTTGTAAACTTTATGGCATCTTCTTAAGGCATTGGTCTAAGTGAAAGGTAGTTGTCTAGCTTCTGGACCCACAATCTTGTTGTACACTTATCACTTCCATCAAAATGGGCCAAAGTCACCTTCCCAAGAGCTTGATGATAATCTATTCTAGGACCCATAGGAGCATGGTATTCAACTCTTCCATCACTCCTATTTCTTTGGTTCATGAACTGGTCAAAGGTCCATTGGTCTCTGAGATCAGGGGGTAAAGTGACATACTCCATGTACACTTGCCTTACATCATCCACCAAAGGTACTTCGGTCTCCGCTTGTGGTTTCTCCCTTTGAGTGAAGGTAGGGAAAAGGGGTCTAGGGGTTGATCCTCTAGAGATTTCCACATGTTGACCAATAGTTTTGTCTCTTCCATTGACCTCTAAACCATTGTTACCATTGCTACCACTTTTTTCTCCAACATTGTTTTGTTGAGGTTGGGATGGATTTTGAGTCACTTGTTGATCCATCCTTGCTAGGAAATGTGACATATTATCTATCATATTATCAAATTTCCTTTCAACTCTAGCTTCCCTTTCTTCCATTGAAATTCTAGGACCTTTTGACATGTTTTCAACTATTTTACCAGTATCTCTCAAAGCCTCTGAAAGTGTCTTTGTCTCTGGAACTGGTGGATTCTGATATTGAGTTCTTTCCTGAATTTTGGTGTAGTATCTGGGTTCTCTGTCACAGATCTGACAACTGAACTCTGATGGTCACATGATGGCAGGAACTTGGCTCTGATACCACTGAAATATCCCCCAACATTTTTTTTATTTTTCACATCAACAACTTCACTCATCAGCGTTAGCAAAACCAAAACCAGTTGAGAAAGTAACCCTACACCAAGAATGTTCACCAAGATCCCAATAACGAGCGAGGTGATAGCATATGGCACTGAGGATCATTGGCAAATAAACTGAAATGTTGGAAATACAAAGCTTATGCAACTCGACAACTTATTCAGTGGGAGTAGTTTGACAGCTCAGCCAATCAACATGATGAGTAATGCAAGTACAAAAAGTAAAGAGTTGGGCAGCTTTCCAACCCCTTTCTCTTGTTCAGCGAGCAGTACATAAATGAAAAGTTAAAAGTAAATGGACGATGAGGCCTATCCCTTCCACTAATAGTGGGAATTACAATATAAAGTGTAGAAATATTAAATGACTAAATCAGTACTACTGATTTCAGCCTTACAATGAATGTAATCTACAAATTACAATTGAGCAAGTTTCCCAATCCTCTGCAAATGATCATATTATACGTTTCTCCAAACTTCACAAGCCTCCCAAATATGAAAAACCATCCAAAAACCAGAACTTCTACAATTTGATATAGAAAACTAGCATGCAGAAAATGAAAACCAACAAGACTAAAACACACCTAAATGCTCCTAACTCCGCCAATACTCCTTTTATTGGCATGAAATAAGTTGCAAATGAAACCTAAGGAGAAGGCGTCCAAACCAAGACAAAGAAACAGTTGTAAATATCAACTATTATTTAGTGCACACTTCCCAATATTCCTACAAACATGGTATGGCCTCCCAAGAGGGGCGACCCACAAGATAAAATCATAGACTCCTCTAAATATTTTGAAAACTTGCACAATGAGTCACCTAGGATAGAAAAATGCAATGGAACAACACCTAGAACCCCCAAAAATTCACCTAGAGAGCCACAACCAAAAATGTGCTTTCTGCAAGCACCAAACCAACAAACTGTAAACTATAAAAACACACCAAACATCAGAAAACATCAATAATAAACTTCTCCATAATGCTCAATTTGTTCTTCAGTGTAAAAAATAGTCTCTATCTTAGCTAGTTGTCATCTTTTAAGCAATAAACTAAGCTTTGCTAGGAGGTATGCATTCCTTGAAGCGAGTGAGTAACCATTCTGGCAGCCCTTTGTTATATTTTCTTCATGGATGATGAGCATGAAGCCCGACACTCTTATTTATAACCTTTTCTCTCCAAATTCAAATTCAACTCCCTCCAAAATGGGTGCCCAACTCAAATTCACATTAGTTTGCAATTTGCATTTCATTTCACCTCTCTCCAAGTCATCCATTTCAAGAAGGCAATATACTTTATCAAAAATACAAATAAAGTATAATATGGGCATCTAAAATAATAAAGTGAAATACTTTATGAAAATAAATTATTTCTCCATTAAGGCATCCACCAAGCCTTATCAATATTTTACTTTATTAAAATATTTTACCTCAACAAGAGAAGCATGCAACACAAGCTCTGACCTGCCAAAAATAACTCCAAGAGTGTGGGAGACCAACTGCTCAAACTAACCTGCCTGAAATAGCCTCTGAAGTGGCCTGCTAAAACCCTGCTAAGAATAACAATTACTGAAATAGCATATTGCTAAAAATAGTAAGTGTGTCCAAATGCATTTTAACCACATTTTGAGCAGTCGTCGCAACTTACTAAAAATAATAAGTTTGAAAAATTCCTTTGTTTTAGTTGCATGTCACACCACTGTGAAGCTCTCTGAAAACCCAAAAGGAATCCAGAATCCAAACTACAAAACTCCAACATGCAAGCCTCCAAAACATCCTCTTACAAAATAGGAAATCCCGACTAGCCTACGAGCCTCCGGAATAGGCTAACGGCCAACTGCACTAATTACTACTGAGAAGGGGACATTACAAAGACTTGAGTTGATTGGTGCCCCTCTAGAAAGGACATTACTAGATATGAAAGAAAGAGGTAAGGTTGTGAATGATGTAATATCCTTAGCATGTAAAAAGTTTTTGTTTGATGGTGCATTCATCAAATCTCATGAATTTAAGGTTCTCTTGGTAAAGAAAAAAATTAAGGTCTTCCTATATAAAATGAATAAGGAGAAAGGGGAAATTGAAGAAGATAATATGGAGATAACTCAAAAGTTCCTAAAGGAAATTGACTTTGATGTCAATAAGATTACCCTAGAGGAGGGAGGAGATTAGTTAAGGAAATTGGATGTATATTCCTACCATAGTGGGACATAGCATACTATATCTTTGGATACAATAAGAAGATAGGATAATGATGAGGATGTTTTATCCCTGAAGACCAAGCTAAATAATTATATTTTGGATCAAGCTACAATACCAAATTTGAACCCTTGTTTATATGGGTAATAGCTCCTAAAAATAACAAGCCCCAAATAGCTAGGGACATAAATGAGCTTAAAGGAAATCTAATTGTCAGAGGGTTGAGTGATACCTCTGCTCCTCAGGAAACATCTTTAATACTGAGTACAACATTGTTTAGTGAGGCAACAAAAAAGAAGCTACATGTTGATTTTAATAAATTACAAAATGACCATATTAAACTGCTGCAAAAATATAACACAGTGAAATAATTGATCCCTCCTCCTCAAAGCATCACATTAGAACTTGTAACTCCTCAAGCTAGTTTAGGATCTATATCTCAATAAGACAAGGAAACATTCATGTTGAGAATAATGGATTTGAAAGATAAGCTCAAATAAAGCCAAAATGCAGAGACTAAAACAAGAAAAGAAAGGAAGAAAAACCTTATTGATTTTTTCAGTAATATTTTTAATCATCATTTTTCATGCATCTTGCATAAAGTTAATGATGCATGGGCTTGCTTCAGTAATTTGAGAAAGGATTATATTAGTCATTTTAGAAATGAAGAATCTTTAAGGGATACCTTAAGCACATAGATTTCATGTATGCATGTTATGGTTTATATGTTTAGTCATGCAAGGTTTGACACTAATGCTCTAGTTGATATTTCAAGTATGCATGAAGTGGCATGGCTCTTAAATGAATATTTTCAAGGCTCTTGAGGAGTATATGTTACCTAAAATACTTGATGACAATGGTGAGATTAAATCAATAGCTGACTGGAGAACAAAGTTTCATAGTATTATGCCAACTTTAGTAGCTTCCATCATTTCAAGTGATAAAGTAGATCCAATTTTGTTGGGATATGGTGTTGTACACTATTGCATAATTTAATTTATTATAATGGTGTAATTAAATAATTATTTAGTTGTGACGCACCTAGGAGATGTGGTTAATCAAGGTAATTATTTGGGGACCACTTTATGTTGTATTGTAACATTGTAATATTATTTAATGTGTGAGAGACATGTGATAATAATTTGATGTTGGGGAAATATTTAATAAAGTGAAAACTTAGTACCCAATATTAAATAATGGGTTAGTGGTTTTGTGGTACATGGTTTTATCTTACCACTTGGTTGTATTTTTATGAGCTTGAGTCTATAAAAGAAGGCACATGTTTAGTGGTTAAGGTTGGTTGGGTGAGTGTGTTGTCATTATTGCGTCTTTTTGAGGAGTGCATATGTGAAGCATGACATGGGATGTGTGGATTCATGCTTGGACACATGGAGGATGCATTAGAGAGGCTTGATGTTTCAAAGGTATTCATTGTAACTCTTCATCTTGTAATGTTTTATTTTCTGGATAATAGACAGAGTATAAATGCTTTTGGAGGTTGGGTTTTTCCCTCTTGAGGGTTTTCCCAAGGTATATTTTTTGTTTTCTTGTGGCTTTTCTATTTGATCTATGCATTATGGTTACTTGCATGCATGTTTTCTCTCATGGGGTTATGTAGGAAATGGATTAAGAATGTGGGTATAGTGTTTTATTTCCTAACAAGTGGTATTAGAGTTTTCATAGTTGATGGGAGGTGTGAGCTCCCAAGTTTTGTTATAACCCTTATTTGAGTAGATTTGGTGCAAAGTTGAATCCGTGTCAATGCAGGTTAGATTTAAAGCATTACAAGATATGGAACACATGTTGCGGGTGTTATTTTGCAAATTTGGGCTTTTGGGTTGTAAAGATTTGTTGAATTTAGTGCAGATCCGAGGCTTGAGAAATTTGGGTGAAAAGGGTTTCTTGGATTGTACTTTCATATAAGGGTTTTGTAGAAAAAATTTCATGGATGACCTCTTGAGATAAAATTGACCTCACCATTGGATCCAGGATGGTTGAGAAATAGAGATTCATATAAAATCACCAATATGCTTTCTATTTCCCAACTAGATATATTATATTGATCCCCTATCCATATATGACTTGACTATAGGGAGAAGTGATGTCTTCTAGCCCATACCGTATACATACAGGGTGGAAGGGACCTACAAGCACCTACTATATACAAAAGAGTGGTAGATTTCACTTATGAATAAGACAACAGTATTCTACAACTAATATTTGGAAAATTAAATTAGACCAATGTTATTCCATTAATAAAGTTATGAAATACAAAGATGAGTACAATTATAAGAAATAAAAAAGAAAAGTAGGTGGAACACTCAACCAATAGGAATTATAATTCATAAATCTATAAAAGAAGACAAAATAACTCCCATGGAAGAATGAAACACTCTCATCCTATGACTCATACATTGACTAGCCTAAACAAGCTAAACTAGGTGTAAGAAAATGCATAATAAACTAACAAAATGAATATAACCTACAAAACAGATAACCTTGTCACACTTGCAACAACAAAATAAACTCTTACAAGATCTAAATTGCACCCCCACCAACAATATCCATATTATATGTACGATGCTAGAATTCTACCTAGCTACAAAGGATCATTCTAAGTGGCCACTAAAACTAGTTATTCTTATGTTTTTTGTTTGGGAGGTCAATAGTTGTTCAAGGGACTGCAACAAAAGAAAAATATTTTTGACTCAATGAGAGAGGCAAGGTGAGCCATTTATGACTAAGGAATCTTGGGCAAGGTGCACCTTAAGATAGCTTTCCTAAAGAATTCCAATCTTTTGACCAAAAAATTAGTCCAAGGGGGTACCCTAATCTACAACATTCTCAATAATTTTTCTTGATCGCTAGAAATTTGAAGAATTTTTAATTTAATTAGAAAAGTATTCAAAAATGTAAAATTTTGAAAAGACACTTCAACCCAAAAGAGCTTTATTCACTTTTTTTGGCAAGATTATGATGTTAGGAGAAAAAATAAATTGAAGTGAGATGTGTGCAAGTAGAGGTGATGAGATTGACAATTTATTCATTAACCAATGGGTGGAAATGAACAATGAAAGGTTTGAGATACTTTCTATTGTAAAACTTTAAAATATTTGAAACAAATGATCAAAGATCATGAAAAAAAATTCACACAAGGACAACTAAAATCTCATTACAATAAAAAAAAATAGTAAGCATAGACTATAGAATTAAAACCAAATCAACCTTTTAATTCAAGACAATGTATCATCAATTCTTGGTATGAATTAAAAATCAAATTTATACATTCCCTAATAAAATAGTGAGCATGAGCTAACAAGTAATCTTCTTTTAATAGTTTTATTTGGGCTAGGCAATCAATGAGTCACTTTGTTCTCTAAAGTCCCAATTTATTGAAGTTATCAAAACAAAGTTTCAACTAACCCTTTGAAATGTTTGAAGGAATGAACTTTCATTCAAATGGTCATATAAAAATTAAGAGATCAGCTAAATTATATCAAATGTATCGAGAATTGAAATTTTGTTGTTTAACTTATAAAAAAAAATCTTGAGATATTATATATTACATAAAATTTGTTGTGAGATCTTAATTCATAATTTCTCACACACAAATAACTAGAGAAGGCAACGCATCTCAGGTTCTATTTGATATGCTCTTGGTATACAATTACACATTTGAGCTTGGATTCTTTTGCATTTATTGCAAAGAGATTATGCACTTTCTTTGAATGAGTAAATTTCATTATAATATGGTCAAATGTTAGAACTAGAACTCATTAAATTCTCAAATTTTAAATTATGACCTAAACTATCCAAATGGCATTATTTTTCATCTATTCACTCCACCCTTAAGATGGTGAAGGTGACAACCCCATTCTTCCCTTGTTGTAAAAATAGCTTATAAGATGTTTAATGTGTTAGTGTTTGGTAGCTTCAAGAGATATTTTTTCCTTAATTAAAAGCAGGTCGGCCTACATATTGCAATTATTATTTTATATTCTTATTTCTTAAAAGGAGGCCGACCTAAGTGAATAGTCACCTTGTTTTGTATATATACAAGGTGGAGTCCATTCAATGAAGTCATTCTCATATTCAATTAGTATTCTTTCAAGGAGGAGTTCGCACTTAGCAGCAAATCAGTTTCACTTGTATCTTTGCATCAAGGAGTGATGCTATTATTCATTGTAATTATTCAGCCTTGTGTAAGGCCAAACTCTGTATGCAACATTTTGCACTTCTATCTGATATATATATGAGATATTTTTTTGCTGGGTTTTTCTCCCTCAAGTAGGAGGGTTTTCCTAGGGCATCTGTTGTGTTCATTGTCCACTGTGTTGCATTTTGATTGCTTACATTTCTGACCCTAAAACTAACATGGTATCAAAGCGGGTTCATGAAAATCCGATCAGATTTGTTTGAGCATCATTGCAAGTTGACCAAGCGAAGGATTTATTGATATTTTTCAGTTTGTAGTTGAATATTATGAAGATCATAGTACTTTTGTATCAGGAAATTATAATAAGCAAGCTTCACGGGACCAGGCAGGAGTCGCTTCTAAGGAGGAGGGAAATATTTATGTTTCCTGAGTCGTTTCAATTCAATGAAGGCATTCAAATTAAGGAGCTCGAGCATAGAGAAGTTTGGGAAATCGGCACACATTTATTATTAAGGGAATTTATCCCGAACCGTTGTTGATTGCAAGCACTCAGGTTTATGTTAGAAAACTTAATAGCATTTGTGTTACATCTTGACCGTATAGGAACAGGTTTCTTTTTGAAGCGGCTAATTTACAGTCAGGACTTATGCAAACAGAGACCCGTCAAGACACTGGTAACTGCCGTAAAGATTCTTATCGTGTAGTGGTTGAAGAAACAAACACATATATTCAGGTAGCCGATGAAATAAAATAAATGTATTAGAAGACAATGGTATTCAGGAAACAAAACCATCCGTCAGTTTGTGGTGACCACGAATGAGTATTGGCAAGGAACGACATTAGTATATTTTTCTGATACCATTCTCAATCATTCTTTACTTGTTACTCTTGGTGGGCGTCTCTATCAAAGAACCTCTAGCATGTCGAATATGTGATATGGAGATTGTCGGGAATTACATGAAAATTGGGAAATAAGCCGAAAATAAACCATAGACACCAAGCAAATAATATCAGATTTTCTCCAATGCAAGAAATTCGATGATATGCCCTCTCATTCAGAAAGAAATCTGGAAATATTAATTTAGCCACTATGTTTGTCATGTCTTACTAAAGAATCCGTCCTATTATATAATCAACATTTAAACACAGAAAGAACCGTGAGTCTTGTTCATGCCGCTAGCTGGAGGATATAGTGTCATTCCTTTAGGGAATAGACTAAAGTCGTCTTAAATAATAAAGTGGAGTCGATATGAGGGAGTGCCATGACTGGTCAAATGAATCAACACCAGTCTACTTAGAGGCATAATACCACTGCAACCATTTGTGAGTCGATGAATGAAAATATTATTTGTAGTCAGCAAAGAAGATTGAGAAAGTTGAAGAACAAATCTGGGCGTATCTGGAGGTCTTGTGTCCATGTATTTGCTGCATGAAGACATTTTTTTGAAGTTGCAAACAGTTTTGAATCATTCTGTAGCTGTAGATCATTCCATTGTAGCAGATCTGAATCTTTAAGTGCAAAGATCAGGAAAGAACAATTGGTGGATTGTGAGGAAGATTAATCAATAAAGAGATAAGTATTTCATACCCTTGAACAATGTTCATGAATTTTTTATGTAGTTATTAATTCATGCTATAACATTGGGATAATGAATCATGTATGCTTCTAGCATTGGTATTTCTCTTTGGGATAGTTTAGTTCTATGAACAATTATTAAACTCTTTAAAATGCTTTCAGGACGGACCAAGAAGCATAAGAGATTGCATTCAAAGGAGGAAGAGCTTGATGCATCCTGTGAGGAAGTCAAGCAGGTTGAAGAATGGAGACATAGCTTGCAGCCATGGGATTGAGTTGGTGGCTGGAGACATCTCTTGAAGAGGAAGAACCCATACAGATTGTCATTGCAATCAATTTCTTCGAAGAGAAGGAAATAACATTCAAAGGGATTCTGACAAACCAACAAAGGCAACCTTGGACGAGAAGGTCAGGAGGTTGATGCAAGTACTTAGAGCTTCAGAGGGAGTCACGTCATCATGAAGATATGTTGTAGTGTATATTTCTCTATGACAGAGAAGTATGAGGTGAAAGCCCTTGTAGTGTATATTTCTCTGTGACGGATAAGTATGATGTGAAAGCCCTTGTAGTGTATATTTTTATGTGACGGAGAAGTATGAGGTGAAAGCCCTGGTAGTGTATATTTCTCTGAGACGGAGAAATATGAGGTGAAAGCCCTTGTAGTGTATATTTCTTTGAGACAGAGAAATATGAGGTGCGAGCCCTTGTTCATCTCTGAGATGAGACGTCATGTTGAGAGACTCCATGATGAACCCTTTGTACTTGTGTTTTTCCACACATGGGAATAGCCTTGGTGGATGTCATGTTGAGAGACTCCATGACGACATCACATTGAGAGACTCCGTGATGGGCACTTGTACGTGTGTTTTTTTCCACACATGGGATTAGCTATGGTTGACGTCATGTTGAGAGACTCCATGACGTAGATATCTAGAAAATATCTCCCTAGCTAAGAGGGAGTGTTAGTTTTTGGTAGCTTTAGGAGATATTTTCTCCTTAATTAAAGGCAGGTCAACCTACATATTGCAATTATTATTTTATATTCTTATTTCTTAAAAGGAGGCCGACCTAAGTGAAGAGTCACCTTGTTTTGTATATATACAAGGTGGAGTCCATTCAATGAAGTCATTCTCATATTCAATTGGTATTCTTTCAAGGAGTTCACACTTAGCAACAGATCAGTTTCACTTGTATCTTTGCATCAAGAAGTGATGCTATTATTCATTGTAATTATTCAGCCTTGTGTAAGGCCAGACTCTATATGCAGCATTCTGCAATTCTATCTGATATATATATATATATATATATATGAGATATATTTTTTGTTGGGTTTTTTTCCCTTGAGTAGGAGGGTTTTCCTGAGATATTTGTTGTTTTCATTGTTCACTATGTTGCATTTTGATTGCTTACATTTCTGATCCTAAAACTAACATAATGTAAAATCATTTTATTTTCATTTCTTTCCAAGAAAACTAAAATATTCGTAAACAAGAAAATAATAAATACAATGTTTCTTTTCTTATTGTCTTTCTTTTGTTAGAAGTTGTCAATAATCCTATAAGCTGATTTTCATTCTACAAATACATAATATTCCCAAAGATTTATAATTAGTACCATGTCCATATCCCCTATAATCCCTTATCATACCCCACCATCTAAGATGGTCTACCATGGTTGCAAGTTTTGTCTAAACTATTAAAAAATTACTTACAATCTAGTTTTAATAATCCATGATGTAATTGCTCATACAAAACCTTAATATTTTACAAATGTATAATGATTTGTATGAACATTTTCCCATTCATATGGAATATTTAATAACATTCTACCATAATTAATTTACTTTAGAGACACAAGTACAAATAGAGAACACAAATTTTAGGTAGCTAACTCAAATAAGTCTCCCAAATAGAATTTTTTTCACATAAATGATTTAAAATAATGTTTTTCAAGCATTTTCAAAAAAACATCAATTTGTAATATAATGTAGCTAATTAAAAATATGTTCAATACATATTGCTTCTCTAATAATTCCAACTCATTTTTCATGGTTTATCAAAAAATTGCATGAGAACATTACCCCATATAATCTCACTTAATAATTCTTGTACTTTATATATATTTGATGACATAGTGCAATTATATTACAAATCAATGTCTATAATTTATATGATATTCGATTTCTACAACACAAGATTGCAATGATGGAGGCAATACTTAAGACTACCTTCATAATGCCATATATCACAATTTCTCCAAAACTCGCAAAGTGAGATTGTGGATATATCTAGAAGACTTGAAAAGGGGTCTAAACAATGGCACTTGGTATAACAAGGTTAAACCAACTTCCTAGAGTGTCAATACACAATTTAATAAAATATAAAATTCTTAGACAATTGTGTCAAAAAAGGGAATATCAATGAGAACTTTATGATACTTTCAACAAAGTTTATAAATATATAAAGGACTTCCCACAAGGTTATAGTTAGAATGCATTTAAACTTATCATCAACGAATATTGTGATTCTCTCCATCCTCCAACTACAAATTCACATTCTCATTTATCATCCTTCTTAAAAAACCTTCAAGCTCTTAGTGTTGTAATTAACTTATATGCTTAAGCCTAACATCAATGAATGTTGTGATTCTATTGGTTCACTTTTTTATTTACCATCCATCTTAAAAAAAAGCCTTGTGATTAATTTATGAATGTACATCTTTATTCACACTCCAAACACCTTTAGTGCCAAAAGAGAGATTGTATTTGGGTGCTTATAAGTTTTAGTGCCAAAAGAGAGATTGTATTTGGGTGCTTAGAAGTTTTGTGAGTTTGTTTCACATTTTTAACGGATAGTGGTTCCATGGATCTTTTAGTTGTTTTATTTCAAGTAATTATCAAATTATGATCTTTTGTATTTATTGAATTTTAGATGTGTTTTTCTTTTTTAAGAGAGAAAGCATCTATGTGACAAATTTATGGTCAAGAAGCTACATAATTTTAGCCCCCAACCACCCTACTCTTTTCATCTACAACTAAACTTTCATATCCTAAATTACCATTGTTTTAGTATTTTAAAGAAGATTCCAAATTATGTATTGTGCATATTAAAAAGTTACATGGAACCACCCATGCCTAAAAGTAAACAACTGAATAGGAGGACCCTTAAAGTTTAAAACTTCACAATTGCAATAAACAATGACAATCCAAGGGCCATAGTGAGGTAAACGAGTCTAGAATATTCCTTAAAACATGTTTCCCTGTTAAAATTAACACTAATATACCTGTCACCAGCCACTGAAGGTGAAGATGAAGACTAAAGAAAAGATGAGAGATTGTGCCCTTGTGGAGATCGAGTAAACCAGAAATCATTAGGCACATCTTATTTCAAACTCACACATGAATTTATAAGTCTTGAATAGTTCTTTGATAATGGCCACAAGCATCTTAAACCAAGTGAATGCATAGCAGAATACCAAGAAAGGCGATTATGCACAGGAGCCTTCCTCTGTGTCAGTGATGCTCCCTACAAAATAGGGCAAAAAATACTAAGGGAAAGAAAAATACCCGCCCATAGGCAGGAATAATAACTAAATCAATTCCAATCACCATATCAAATTTTTAAAAATAAAATCACATCATTGCTACTACACCCATTCTTTAGGAGAAAGGATTTGGTAAAGCCGAGTATCCTACAAGCAAAAACCTAAATAAACTCTGCAAAGACTCAAACCTAGACATAAGAGTCAATTATTCAATAAAATTTCACATTACATCTATTTCAAGAGGAATAATCATAGTTACCAGGAGACGCGTCTCCTGCCCCCTGAGACGGTCTCGGAGGCTGGGACGCGTCTCCGGTAGCGGAGATGTCCCCGGAGATGCCTCCAATCAGATGGTATGCTGGCAGAAGTTTCCTGGAGTCTCCTGCAGTCTCCCAAGCAAAAAAAAGGCGTCTCCCAACACGATTTTTAGAAAAAAACATTAAAAAATTATAAATGAAGATTCTGTTCTTCATAGCCTTACGGCAAAATCACTGTTTTTGGCATTCATTCAGATTTCTGGACAAAGAGACAAACTGGTCACTTATTGTGTCTGTTACATCTGCAGCAAGGATTGTGTATCCATTTTTAATAGAGTACATTGCTAAGTCTTATCATTCCTAAATCAGTGAGTAATTGCCAACATTTGATGGTATATGGATTATGGACTTTATCAAGGATCCTCCAGACTCAGAGTCAATTGCTTTTGAGATAATAATCTGAGCAGCTTATACTCTGAAGCCCATCTGGATTGGTCTCTTGTCAATAATCCTTACCATGGGAACTACATTTGGACCTTGTAGTATTTGAGCCTTCTTAATATCATGAAGTAATATAACTACTTAATATCATGGTAACATGCAGCAAAGGGCATGCTCTTGTTTTGAAAGTTGAATGTCATGATACTTTCTATAAATTATTAATTTATTAATTTTTATTTATATTAAATAAAGATGGCATCTCCAAGTACCCCCTATCTCCTATTTTCAAAAAAAGGCCGTACCGGTACCAGTACCAGTACCAGTCTACCAGCAACCTTGGAAATAATAGAACACTGAGACTCAAAATTGCACAATAAACTCTTTATTCTCAGGTGTATCTTCTACATAAATTTGCATTACCAATTGTAAGAGGCAAAAAGAATCACCTCTTGTGAATTGACAATTCTCATTTTCTAGAGCTGTACTATTGTGAATGGACGTGTTCGTGTACATTACTTACAAGGGTTGGTAACAAAATTTTGAGTGCAAAAAACACTTGTTCCTTTACACAGGTCAATATTAACTAAATAATAAATACAAATATGCCGCATTTATCGATAAAGAATAATAAATGAATGTAGTTTATTAGTTTCCTAGAAAGAAATTCAGTTTCAAATTTTGGCACTTGAACCCTCGCATAAATGTTTCTATATACTTCTGTAACAAAAATAAGTATGAACCTCCTGATGTTTCAAAGTTTCGGCTTTTCCCCCAAATTAGTTGGTGCCTGAGCAACCATCTTCCTGTGTACAAACAGCCACAAAAAATAGTTTATATGGTCGTCAACTAGAGTTTTGTAACTTAGATTACCATACATACCCTAGATCTTAACTGTCCTAATATGATTTTGAAATTTTCATTACCATGGGGTTTTTTGTTTCAATTCTCTTAAAGCAAAACATGTCTAATGACATTTTCAAAATGCAACAGAATTTGCATAAAAACATACCTCAAGCTTACTCTTGGCTTCATAGGCAAAAGTCTTGCAAAGGATTTCATAACTCTTCTCTGCTCCAATCTATGTCCAAAATATCAAAAATTGAAAAGAGAATTCTGGGTTTAGGGATCTCGTATCTTTACAGTAAACTCCAAGATTTGTGCACAAAGGCATTAAAATTTGTGAAATGAATAACTATGTTAATCCACCGAAATAAACATTTCATTCCAAGTTTGCCCATGATCAACCTAATGAATGTTACAGAGCTGAAACCTTTTTAGTTTATGGTGAATTCCAAGGCTTGTCTAAAAAAGGGGTTGAAATTTGTGAAATGAATATTATGGTAATTCCCCACAAACAAATACTTCATTACAATGTTTGCCCATGATCATCCTAATGCTAACCTCCGAAACAAATAACTACTCATTCAATCTAACTAAACATGATCTGAGAGATCCAACAACAACAGGCAGCTTTAAAGATGACCCCAAGAACAGCTATATTATCAAGAGAAGTTAAATTGTGACAAACCTCACCCGACACCAAGAACAGCTATATGTCAAGAAGGTAGTGAAGAGCCAGTTCAAACTTCTGTATATACAAGAGATGGTGATGTATGCAAAATGCAATGATCTCAGTAAAATAACAGTCATTAGGAATCCTCACCAGTGGATCTACTCGTGATGGTGAGATGTTTGAAACAGTGTATCTGCAGAGCATAAGAAGCCAAGAATCATTAATATTAGTATATCCAACTTGCTTGTCATAACCGAATCTATCAAAATCTAAAAATCACAGCCTCACAAACTTGTAAAAAGTAAATGTGGAACGAGAAAAGAATATGACTTTATCATTTTAGCAGTTAAGAAAAAAACTAAAAACATCGACTCTGAATCACTCCAAAATTAGCAACTTATTTTCAGTATGAAACTACACAAGAATGTGGTTTTATCATTTCAGGAGAGTTAGAAAAAGGGCAGGCACATCATTTCCGAATCACTCCAAAGTTAGCAACTTGTGTTTCAGTACAAAACTATTTTTAATAATAGAATTAGCAAATTTTACATCCTGGACCTTACCTCAATTTACTAGTATAGAAATTCATTGCAGATGTATTCCTTTTCTGCACAGTAAGCATTACTGCCCTCATATTGTTCTGTTTAGAAAAGGAAAAGTCAAGCCCAACCAAAGGACATATACGGAGGTTACAATATTTACAATGGATACGAAGCTAAAATATTGTGTAGATGTACAAATGTGACCGCATAACTTAAGCCCAGTGCTCAGTCAACTTGCTTTACTATAGGTGAACCACGTGAGACTGCTAACTTTTAGCTACATGGAAAAGATCAAACTTTACAGAAAGAACTACCTTGCGTGCAATAAGCTCAATTAATTGCATCAGAAATTTTCCAAGACCTCTTCCTTGTACGCACTGCTCTAACTGAAGTTCATAAACATAAACCACAGGTATTTCTTCCTCGACAATAAATCGATAATGCACAAATGCAACCACAGGGTTCCCATCACCTGTCCAGTGGCACTTGTGCATACTGTCAAGATGTGCACTTTGCAAGCTTTGGACAAAAATATAAAGAGCTTCCCGAGAAACCATTTCTCTCCGCTTAATTTTCTCTTCTGCAGCCCATTGTGGTCCATACACACTCTCCATATTAACCTAGAGCAAGCAAAAAAATGCATTTATACTTGACTTTGTAAAGTTTAACTCCTAAATGAATGCAACAATGGTTACCACTACTCTGAATCAGATTCACGTAGAGAAGCTGTCATGCAATCGATTTCAAAACAGTCATTATTTATGCTTAAAATGTATGATCTAACCTTCAGAAGCTCTTGGATATATCGCTTCATGGGGGAAGACAAATGTTCTCCTGATCCTGATTTCAGGTGAACCAACAATCCTGCATTGGCAAATATTTAACAAATTAATGTAGAAAGATGATCCCATGTACCATATGATAAGTGAAATGCACTTTTGTGCTAGATAACCAGCAACAGAAAATGGCCTAGTGGGAGTGAAGAGACTGATCAGATAATAAAAACAATGTGTACATTCCACCTCTCTAGACAAGCAGAATGTCGGTTTCTTACCATTTCGATCATACGTATGAAAAGCAGGGAAGTCAGCTAGATGGTCATCTTTCAAGTAGGCAGCTTTAATAGCTTCATCAACAGCTTTCTTTTTCGCCAATTCCTGATTATCAGACCAAGTATTAGTTTATTATTGTTGTTTTATCTGCCCATCTCCAAATAATTGTTTTTCTGTTTCCACAAAAAATAGTTGCAAAATCACTGTTTTAGTACATGGCATTTTACTCATATATTACAGAATGCAACAGTGACAAAGTGTCACAATTGGATCTGAAAAAGGAAGATCAAGGGATGACATACAAATATTAAAATCCAGAAAGGGGACGACAATGCAAGCTGAGTTGCTTGAGGCAACCACCCATTATCATGTGCCAGTTCCCACCAATAAATCTTGCTAACAAGTGTCTAAGGATCATAGTTAGGCTAACAGGTTGGCACAAGTTACTTAAAGTAGTGAACAATAAGATATAGACTTAATGGAAGGTAAGTAATTCATGAGAAGCTATAAACTTAAAGTTAAGAATCTTCTATGCATGTTTGACTCGCTACCATCTAGGCATTTAACATGTGTTATAATCTTTTGTCTTCCTCTTCCTGACCTTTGTTCTGATCATTTGCAATTTTCAGCTATGCCCTATGAACTCTCCTAGAAATGCATTTATTATTTATTATTGTATTTCACTGCACCTGCAATGGATTCATTTGCAATCTCAAGCAAAGTCACATGACTCAGACTTGGGAAAGACTCGGTATGATGAAAATATGAGGACTAATCATACTCAACAAAAACTCAGGGAAAACACAATAATGTCAATAAACGAAAAGATCAAAACTACTCAAATTTTATAGAAAATGATGTATCTCTTTTCACAAAAAATTCACAACATCAAAGATTCAAAAGTGAACAAAAAAAACATGTATTCAATAGGCAATCATCATTTACAGGGGTTACATCTAACACAAAAAAACTTCTCTTTCATTGTGGATGCTTTTTGTATGATACATGACAATATAATATGGTTTTGGGATATTCTTGCTATCATTATTTGATACAATAAACTAGAACTACTCAAATCTACATTATTCTGTTGTTGACACTGGCTGGTTTTCGTTTGAGGATCGTCTTTCTGTTTTTTGCAATTGAGGGTACTCGTTTATCTTTTTTGATTTTTTTTCCTCCTAACCTAGTCAGTGCTAATTCATGACTTATTAATCTAATTATAAGGCTATCATGCAAATGCAACAAACTTGCCACAAGGGCAGATATGTTGTCTGTCACTAAATATTGTGATATTAATGACCTAACCTGGTTAATGTTGCCAAAACACATTCTCTTTAATCATTGCCAAATTGAATAAATACGAAGTCGGATTTATTTCCCTCATATCTCTGCAATAGTGTGTCATACACTTATTTAAATGTCTTAAGAGTTTTGGGTCAATCAACTTTAACAAATAACCATCTTTATAACTTTGATAAATAGTAGGTAATGCATTGAAATTACTTTGTTCCCACCTCATTGTTGTGTGTAATCATTTGTTTTGGGATGTGTTTGACCTCCATGCCTCCATAAGTCCTTCTAAAGGACCAATCTTCACCTTGTGTGATCAAATAATGAGCCTTTCATTGTATCCCCAAGTCAATCTTAACATTTAGGGGGCATGTAAGTACTACAATCTTGACTTATTGACATCAGGACACCATTAGTGACTGACATGAGGTCTCAAAGGATCTCATATTGTGGTTTCTATTTTTTGGGACAAACACTAAATCTCTTAACCAATTAGGGTTCCTGTTGGTTTTGTATATACAGGCAGTTATAAGTTTCTGATCATACTTATTATCAGGTATCATTGTCATTGTTATTACTATCAAGCATATTGATATATGTACCAAGTAACCTTTGAACAATTGTATGTATTTTCTTTCCTGTGCATTGATATTGATTCTAAAATGGCATCACTGAATTGTCAAACAGTATCAAAGCTAAGAAATTCCAGCCCCACCCATAACTTGCTTTTGGATGTGCATAGTCATGCACTAAACCTTCTCCTTCCCCATCTGAAGACATGTGGAGTGAAGAAAAATCTCATTTTTGTGCAAACTTTGGTCAAAGAGAACTCTCTCCATTGAAATTTGGAAATCCATTCCCCTCACCTCAAGAACGTATTCATGGCTTTGTGATCATGATTTTTAGTTACTTTTTGCAATTTCACACCCTCCATGCAGAGCCCTGTAGCCATCGGGATGAGGTCTTCTACAACCCTGAAGGATATCCCTCTCAACTACACAGTGCCACTTTTCTATGAAGTACTGAATTCCCTCAACAACACCAGGTTGTCACCATTAAGAGTTTCTAGGTAAGGAGTTAGGTTCCCTCTGCTTAAGATATTCCAAACTTCAGCATCGTTATGAACCTTCTCATCGCTAGACAATTTCACCCTATTAAGATTCCCCCCCATATCAAAGCTCCAATTCTCAGGCCTAAAAGTGCCCACAGAACAGAATTCGGTTCCTATTTCCAAACACTTAAGTCTTTGTGCGATCCAAAACCTCCATACTTCTGGCAGGTTCTTTCTTGATATCCTTCGTCTTCAACTTTCTATTGCAACAAGGCTCCTAATCATCATTACATCTGTTCTTTCTCCTGTCCTTACTCATGTCAGCACCATTCCTAATTAGTAGTGGCAGCAGAGGTTTAACTTTTCATCCTTGCTTCTTCATTACTATTGTTTTTGATATTTTGAGGGAGAGATTCCTCCATTTCCCAATGTTTAAAGCCCATGATGTTGCCACCTAGGTTGACAAGAAGATTCGCAGAGGTATTTCCCCCCCCCCCCCATATATATGATTTGTTTTTGAATTTTCAAAAGACTTAAGGGTTTCCTCAGACTCCTCAATGATGGTCTTATAGGACCAGTGAGGAATAGCCTTGGGGTGTAGCATTTCAATAATATTTTTGGAGTCACCTTCAATTATCAGATTGAGTATACCATAGTCACTGGCCAATATTATACTATGTAGAGCACCTATGGCTTCAGCATAGTTATTAGTTTGGAACAATGTTCTCAACAAAAGCACCAATTAGCTTACCTTTGTTGTCCCTAATTAGGCCACCCCCACCCACCTGACCCGGGTTACCCTTGGACCAACCATCAAAATTTAGTTTGCACCGAGTTTTAGGGTGGAGCATTTCATACTTCTTATTTTTAGGATCTTAGAGATATCCACATTTTCCAATTTGTCCTGCATATTCCAATTGATAGCTAATTGTTTTTCTCTCTGTGGGAGGACTTTTAGGTTTTTTTATTCAATTTACTCCAACATTTCCTAAATATTGTAAATGATCTTGTCAAGTTGGACATTCCAGGGTTTGTTTATGCTTCTAAAGATCTGATTATTTCTTTCCTTCCATATATTCCAATTGTCAAGTAGGACATTCCAAGGCTTGTTTATGCTTCAAATGGTTGATGATAGAACTCTATTATCAATATTGGGTGAAAAGAATTTTGAGCATATGATGAAAAATCTAGTAAAATTAATATTTACTATATTGCTCTAGGTGCAAAAACTTACGAGTTATGACAACAAATCTATTGTTTTAAGTTGGAAGGAGTCTACTCTAAAGTGATTTGATAAGTGGAAGTGGCAATGAGGTGGGCCCAATAAAATTGTCAAATATTTAAGAATACTGTCATTTACCCTTCCCTAAAGGCCATGTGTGAATGGATGTTCAAGAAAATTGAAAACAAAATGTTAAATGGTTGTCATTATTTGCCCATGCCTAATAGAGTGCAGATTTATTAGAAAATTCCCTCCTCTTATAGTATCTATTATGCTTCCTCATGGATGTTTAGAAGTTAACAAGTTGAGAAAATCCAAACAATCTTAAGGATCTTTTACAGTCAAACAGCAAAGGCAATAGAAAAATGCATGCTATGAACTGGAATTGTTGTTATGATAACAATCTGTTGCCCAAGTTTAAAGTCTGGAAAATTTAAAACTTTTCCCTTGTTATGCAGTGTTACTCAGGCCTTCACTGAATGAGTACAGTGGAAGATTTATTAGATATTTCATGGATCTCAGTTTTGTTTGCATATGTTGGTTTTGAACAACAACCAAAGAGATTTCTGCATATTAAACTCCTTCTATTGAATGTTGAGTTGGAGCTTAAATCAAAAAAAAAGAAAGAAGAAGAAAATGCAGAAGTTTGGTTGTCTACTATGTTTTATCAGGTTAAGACAAGCAAGGAATAAAGTAGGCTACTTCACAGTATCAGAACAGAGACAAAATATCCCATATAGATTACAAAGATCAGATACCCCTCCAGTTTGACAAGAAACGTGAGCACACTAAAGTTGTTGTGACTTGTGATGATAAATATTTCCAAGAAGACCTGTCCGGGAGGGAGCACCCTTGTCATGGAGGCTCTATATGAAAAGATTAAATAAATATGATATGTTGGCAATGCAATCACAAAGTCTGTAAAACAGTTGCATTCGGTTTACCAGTGTTAGAGATATTACTTTTCAGTGTATTCCAGTCTTAAGCTGTTCTGTTTCTTAATATGCTGAGAAAGCTTGCTGTTTGGGTTGATAATATGCTTGAAAAGCTTGCCAGTTCATTGGCATCCAATGTCACCTGTAATGTTGGGGGTCTCTCAACTAATGTGCAAAGAGCAGATAGAAATTTATAGAGAAAGAAAATGGAATAGTAGTTTTGGTCAGTATGTGATTGAATTCAATACAAGGCTTGGCAATTATGTAAATCCTTTGATAATGAGCTTGCGAACACGAGTATCGGCTCATTTTGTCTTTACTACAGATTGGCAATTTAGTTTATCACAACAGTTTTTTCCATTAAGAAAACAACAGGATTCAATGCTCTAGTATGCATTAAAGCGGTCTGGCTTCGAGATCTTAGAGCTAAGAAGAGTTCGAATGATGTTGGATCATTGCTCACTATTCTTTGTTGATGCATTGGTGAAGAAGAGAAGTAAAAGGGAAATGGTAAATCTAATCGGCATTTTATTCAAACTTGTATGAGTAAAAGAGCTTTGGCATGAATAATGGTTTCGAAGTCAGTGGCAGCATCTGAAGTGGTTTCGATAACCACATAAATGCCCAACATCACTTTTGAAAGTAAAATAAAGCAAATATCTCTCTCATCGGCATTAGTTGTGGTTATGCCTCTTCTTTAAAAAGCCGGTACATTACAAAAGAACACAAAGGTGAAACTTTTTTGGCACTTTTGAATGGTTTCCAAACTAGTTTCAGGGCCACGTGGGGTTTCTGAACCTCCTTATTTGCCGATAACTGACAGTAAACCAATCTATGCACAAAAGGGATGCCAAAGTCAGCATGTTTGAAGAATATGATGCTACCTTTCTTCCCAAAATGACATGGAAAATCATTTATCCTTTGTGTTATGAATATTATTATCAGCATAACGACTAGTTTTGGATTCAAGCCAAGAGAGAATTGATAAGCAAAGACTGAAGCCCTTCAAAACATGGACAACTATTGAGTGGTTCAGATGATGAGAAAATATGTTTATAAGTACTTGAGACACAGAAAATAATGGAGATATTTTGGATACATCAAACTTGCGGAGATATTTGTGGTTGTTCTTATGATATGAACAAGTTTCAAATCACAGGAGAGGTCAAAGTGAAGCTATGGTCGAAGAAGTATGTGGAGGCATATAAACAAAGTTGGATTTTACAGAGAAACATATTATGACTACTATTACTGCTCTTCATTGCTTTGGAAACCCACTGTTGAACAATGGCAACCAAGCATTAATATAAGGGGGCTGCTGGATAAGCTTGAGGCAGTAAATCAACTGTGTTGCCGTTTTGAAACCTAGAGGGCGCATGAATGGTTAGGCCAAATGCCTCAAGAAATGCTATTGCATGAAATAAATTATGCACAACATGGACATGTTAAAAAGTCTTTAGCTTCATTCCTGTCTTCATCAAAATAAAGGTTATAGAACGAAGTATGAACAGCCATTGAAGCATAGAGGATAGAGGAAAGGTTGCGGAACTTGTATAATTGATGAGTAAAGGAGATATCAATATGTACTCAGAGCTTGACACTTTGATGATGAGGCCTTTAAAATCTGGAATTTGTCTTGAACATGGGCATTGATTATCAGCTGTTAAATCTTATGAACCTGGATCTACCTCACCAATGGACCAAAAGTCTTATCAACTTAGTGGAAATCAGAAATGGAGCCCGCATTAGAGCAATATTATGGATTAACATATTAAAATCCATGTAGACTAGAAGAAATTCAAAAGAAAGCCACGAAGATTCCACAAATCAGTTACAAATAAAAATAAGGGGATAAATTTCTTTTGTAACTGAAATGTAAGAAACAGTTACACAAAAGGAGCAGTTACGACTTATAGAAAGTAAAGCGAATGAAGATTCTTTCAATCCACCACCTTAGCGAGAATCATGCAGCTCCTTGAACATTTAATTTCAGATATTTTAAATTACATTTCATTTTTAACTTTAATGATTCTTTAAAGAATCAATTATGTAACTAATCAACGGTTAAAACTTTCAAGGGGGGAATCTTTAACTATGTAATCTGTAGGCGTTTGAAAGGATCTTTTTTCTATTCAACCAAGAGCTCCTGTGAGAGCTGTGGGGGGTATAGCGATTAGATGTTTGGTCTGATTTTTAGTCTGTCTGGGAGATTAAGAAGAGGAACAATAAAGTTTGCATTTATGATTATTTGCTGTAGATGCTCATTGTCTGTGTGCAGTGATTTGTGAATGAAATATTAATGTTTATGAATGAGTCTGTGAGCTTTGATAAGCATTTGAATGTTCCTCCCCTGTGAGGATGTGTTATTCTTTGGTATTTTGTTTATTTATCTGCAGTAAGTGTTGGAATTGCAATGAGTCAAGTCAGCACACTATTGATAGTCTGATTTGTGAGTCATGATGTTGATAGTTGCCATTTTAATTTTCAGCTCAGTTAGTTGTTTAAAAGCATTTCTTATCGCATCTATTTTCATGGTTATAGACAGATGTTAGTTTGCCTTTCCTGCTTTCTAGTTAAAAGCATAACCGATTTTCTTATATTTCAAAAAATCAAAATTGTATCAGAAGAGGGAGTTGTACCTCAATTAAAATTCAGAGGAAGATCACCAATGCAATGGTGATCTCTCCAACTGCTGTTGATAGATTTTGTTCTCTTCTTGGGCGAAATAGAGTCAATTTGTGCTAATTATTAAAGGACAAATCTGTCAACCATAGTTGCTGCGAGACTGGTACTAGTATTGGTATGGGCGACTGGTACTAGTACCGATACGGCTTTTTTTTTGTAAATAGGAGACGGGGGTACTTGGAGATGCCATTTTTTTTAATATAAATTAAAAAAAAAAAATTAATAATTTATAGAAAATTTGAAAATATGATGACATTGAACTTTCAAAACAATAATTTAATCACTCTTAGACGCATCAAATACATTATGCTTTAATTTTTAAAGTTTCAAATGCTTAAACTTTAAATTTTTTTAGGTATTTTAGCCGGAGACGTCGTTTTCTGCAGCAGGAGATAGCAGGGTACTAAGGAAATTTCGACGGAAGTCTCCAGTCTCCTGGAGACATCTCCGGAGACGGTACCGGTCTTTGAGACACGTCTTTGAGGAGAGGAGATGCGTCTCCCAGCAACTATGCCGTCAACCAACACAATCTAAAAAGAGAGGGAGGCTAGGGCTTAAAGACCTTAAAGTACAAGGTATTGCTCTTGTTGTAAAATAAATAATAAAGAGAATTGGATGGTCATAAACATTGAAGGCGTTAATCAAGAAACAATATTTTTTGGCTATGTCCAAAAATGGTAAGAGTTGGAAAAGATTACATCCTCACGATTTAATGTTTGGTAAAATTTATGTGAAACCTATTAATCTAATGCATTTTGTAGTATATGGAGAGTTCAAGAGATTGTAAATCCATTAGTCATTAGACATGAAACATTTTCAAGATTTTAAGGGAATTTCAATAGACACGGGTCTATATGATGGCACTTAGAGTGGAAAAACAAACTACTATCTCTTCTTTAGAGGTGTTCTGGCAAGCTTTGGGCCTTCAAAGGGAATAAATATTTTAGTGGCATTTTTTTATAATGGACAACTTATCAAGTGGGTACAAACGCTAAGCAAGTACTCTATCTCTATCTCACAAAAAAAGAACCTTCTCTATGATTCAATAAGCTCTATATAGTGTTAAGTTTCCTATCAATTTAAGATACATAGTTGAGATATTGGATTACTTAGAACGAGCTAATGGTTCCACATTTAATAAGATTTCCTCAAAAAGACTCTACTTGTTGTCGGTTGACACCCTAGACGTGTTTATTACTCTTACTACCCAATGAAAAATGGATCTCTTTTTTAACCAAATTTGATCTAGTAGTTAGGAGCCAAAAAATGCATGCTTCAAGTGGCTTCTTATTTTGAAAAGACTGGATATCAATTATGTATTGTCTGATTTTGGATAGGCCACTACATGTGTCACTTTTGCAATATTATTGAATCTTTTAAGCATTTGTTTTTTTATTGTAAATATACTAAAACCTCTTAATGCTTTTTTTGTTATCAATCCTAAGTGGAACAATAAAAGTGAAAGTACTTGGCAAGAACTTTTATTTGGTTATGTTAAATGTTTTGATAAGGATCGTAATAAGTTTTGGTTAGTATTATCCACAGAAATCCTATCACATTTGGAAAAAATAAGATAAAAAATGAGGTATTCCAAGGCAAGAGAAGATACCTTATAGAATCTTTCAATGATTTCATGCTTCTCCACTTTTTGTACAGGTTACAATGGTTATGAAAATCTCAAAAGGCAGGCTTTTTAGACTAATGAATAATAAACTGACTATTGTATACAAAAAAGAGATTTAAGAGAGAACTGCATATAAACAATTTAATAAAGAGTACAAAGAAAACAAAAATGAATATATGAAAATTCAGGGTTATAATATTCCAAATTTTGTCCTGATAAAGAATGTAATGTATACAAGAAAGCAGAGGACCCAGTGAATTCTGAAGTTAAAGTTTGATGCAAGAAAAAATAGCAAGCAAATCTGAATTCAGATTAGGAAACACAATGTTAGCACTGGCAATGATGACAGTGCTCCTATTGGAACTTTTGACATTGACTTTTATGAAAGTAATAACAATATCAAATGCTGTTGAGGGTAAAATTCTCATAGTCGTAGTTATGTTATTTTGACGATTTTTTTGTTATTGTAATCCCATAAAAGCTTAACTATTATATATCCCAGACCTGTTTATATACTAGCCTACGGATGGGTAGATAGTGAGTCCTTATTTTCATGATATAATAGTCCTTGCAACTTTTGTTGGCCATAAGGGCCAACATATATTATAATTTGTATTTAATTTTTTGGTAAACTATGTTCAATATATTACCAAAATAAAAAATAAAAGCCCATAGAAATTATTTACCCCATACACAAATGGTTTTCTTAGCCCCTTCCATTGCCTCACAATTAAAACACATAATATAGACTATTCTTGTCTACCACGTGACGAGCAAATCTAGTTTAACAATTCACATTTGCTTTCCATGGCCTGAAAACTCAAATATAATGAATTCGTAAAAACTTCATATCCATCCCACAAGGATTTTGAGGTAGATCATAACTCTAAAATGTTGTTATGCAGGTCAATTTTGTTGTTGTGAGGTAGAAGACATCTTCCAGGGAAAAAATAGGCTCCCAAAATGATAAGAATAAATGCTCTTTAGTGTGTTTTTTTATAGCTAACATGTGTTGTTTATATCTAACATCCCATTAACTCTCAAGTTCGGAATCCTTAGGTATCAGAAAGACTTACTATACATTATGCCTTGGTGACTTTGGGGCAAGTTTTGAGGACCAAGCAAACTCAACTTGTGTCAAGGCTGAACCAAGCCAAACCTGCAAGTCTGAGAAACTTCAGGTTGATTTCAGCAACTATGATTTAATCATAACATCCAAAACTGGTCTTTGCCTTCTATGTCACCACTTCAAGGACCCATTTTTCTGCATTGATACCACGTTGGAAGATGGACACGCTGTACTTGCATAAAAGGAAAAAACTAACAGAGACTTTGCAAAAATGGAGTGAAAGTCAAAACTACCCAATTTCAGAAGCTCTTAAACCTTTATTTTCCCCTTTTGGAAGTTATTAATAATTCTCAACAATTGATATCTTGGATATATACCTATTGAACAATTGCATGCCTGCACTGACAACTACTGGAGCTTTGACACCTAAGCGGATGCAGGCTATTCTGCAAATCAACTAAAAGTTCACAATTATTTCTTCTAAAATGAGTCAGAACACTAAAAATGTTTCATCTTTAGATGTTCCCCACAAAAATATAGACGCCTCTGGTAAATACTACAAAACTATTAGAAATCACATAATTACTATATTAAGGTTCCAAGAACCAGAGTAAAGCATGAACTAATTAATAGTTACTGTCTGGAGTTATTAGTACCAAATTATGACTGAAGATTGTTCTCTCAGAACTCCAAATATTTATTATTCTTTTCAGTCCAAAAAATCTACAATACTTTTTGAGTTGTTTGTCACATGCTACTAAAAGGAGTAAAGCTCAGAAATCTCTGATCAATCAAATTTCGGGAAGGAAATTTCACTTGTGATCAGTTCAGTTGTTTCTACTCTGCATGGAGCAATAAAAAGCAGGTGGAGCTTAAGCTAACATGTGCTAAAAAATTGGCAGAATCAAAAATAAATATGTAAAGTTTATAATTACCATAGAATAGAACCTAAGATGTCTTTGCAATCAAGGTAATTTATGTATAGACACAGGAAAGGGAAAATGGTCTTCTTTAATATGCTCTCTTCCACAACCCCATAGCGAAACTTTCCTTCTTTCATGTACTCCTCTCTATGGTCCAGAAAAAGCGTAGACAAAGTTTATTTCTTTTATACACTCTCTTATCTGCAGTCCAGAAAAACCATGTCCATTGAATTCCATGGGAACTATACCATCCGAACAGTTCCACCCAAAAATAGAATAGCTGACAGAAAGCTCATACAATAGAGAACAAGATGAGAGGATAAGTTGTCTACAAAATAAAGTGCACTTAAACAAAACTTGTATGTACTCTTTTTGCTAAAAATCCGTGCAATAAGCTCACCGGGGGTGGACAGCGAGAAATTTTTCTGTTCAACTAATTTTTAAAGTAACCACTAAGAATCCATAACTTATTCTACAGAGAACATCCTACTACATGTATGAGTACACAAGGCAGTCCAGTACCACTAGATTCCTAACAAATAAACCAGAATATACAAATACAGAGATTAAAGCTTTGAATAGGAGACGGATGTGTACAAACACAATACCTCCCTGCGTTTTAACTTCTTCTCCTTGCTGCTCAGCTTCTTGGAGTCAGCAGACGAATGATCAGCATTATGAAGGTCCATCGGTGTTAGCTGAAGCTCACAAATCTGTGACTCATCCAATGTCTTCCATGAAGACCCTCCCTATCTACCACTTAATACCGAATGCCATAGCAAGCATTCCAAGGTCAATTTCATTAAAGCTTGCCGCCTCAAAGGAGAAAACGAAATAATCACGAGAATAAAGCAGAAACAGGGCCTCTGAATAGCATCTATTGCTAAGATAGCTCAGTTAGCCCACGCCTGCAGAAAGGAACAATGGAGCTATCCCACCCACATAGGAATCACAGCCCAGTCTCAAAAATAAAAAAAATAGAATTACGAATATACGTATGTACAGAATAAATATATATAAACAAATTCATGTGACCGCAGAGCAGAAAGGACAAGACGAAGACCCTGAGTGCGCAGGGAAATTGTACCAAATAGCCCTACAAATGCTACTACACTGCCTACCCATTTCATAATAACTACCAAAAAGAGACCCCATCTCCTCAGTTCTTTCTGTCCTGCTGCTCGCTGCCCGCTGTCCATCTCAGCTTCCAACACAACCGGAGGCAATTGTATTTACGCATTGATTCGCGGGTCGTTTCTTGTGAATGTGTGAATCGTTGGAAACATTTTGTGGGAAAGAGAAAGTATGTCTATTACATGTTAGATTTTAAATTTCTAGCAATAATTACAAGCATCAAGTTTTATAGTCCATTAGTAATAACAATTATTATTAGTCATAGTAATGGTTCTACTCATTTTGTCATGGGAGGAATCATGGTGGTGTGTGTAAGAAATAAGCTTTTCCTAATAAGCAATTAAAATAATAATTAGTTAGAAATGAATAATTAAATAAATAATATTATTTTTGAAATCTTTCGTAGTTTTAAGAATGATGATGAAAAATTTATGATGTCACAATAAAATATGTTTATTTTTGGATTAGAAACAAATCTTCACTCTCTCAAAAATGTCTTGGAATTGTCACAAGTTTTGACTCTTATGTTGCAAGTCGATCTTGCAACTCTAGGTCAATTTTGCATAGTGTGTACATTTCATATGACTTGTGCATCTAATATGATGAAATGCACACTTTTGATTCTCAATTTGATGTGATCTCTACCTTTCTCTATATGTTAAGGGCTAGTGATATTTTATTATATTGAGAGATTGTTAGATCACAAGGGTTGTGTTCTCCTACCTATCAACCCCCTTGATCAAACTAATTTTATGGTCTTGAAAGCTATTGAAGAAAATAATTTCAGATAATTTAGCTGGTCTAGATTACTTTAATGTGGATTAGGTTCCTTTTAGTGCTCTAGGTCAAAAGATTCCTATAATGATTCTTCTTTACAATGCACAAGATTTTTCCCTGATATTTGATGATATATGAATGCACATTAAATCTCTTTAAATATAAGTATTACACAATGAATCATGCAAAACATGTACCAAGTTGACTCATGGAAAGAATGAAATGGGTGCAAGTTGACAAAATTTTAATTTTTAATTTTGAAATTCAAGGATCAATTATGTGGGGTGCAAGATCAATCTTGTGTTATGAGATTAACCTAGGAGAAGGAAACAACAATAATTGTAATGTGAAGAATGAATGTTTGGACATGGGAGTGTAATAAATGTTAATTGTATGGGAATGTATGTTGATATGGATAATGGTCAAATGGATAGGGATAATGGATAAGGGGAATGAGTCTAACTTCGCACAAGATTGAGTTATTTAACAATAGGTATATGTATCAATTCATTCTCTCAAAATAGACCCATACATAAATGGGAATCAACATGGTATACAAATTTTACTATTATAAATGGTGTATAGCACAAACATGCATAATTTATATTTTTCACTTTAGTGTTTTTTTCTATTAAACAAAGTAAAATTGCAATAGAGAAGGTAGTTGCAAAGGCTATAAAGAACCAAAGTCTAGAAAAGAATTGCCAAATACTAAATAATAAATACTTTACAAAATAACAATATAAGGGAAAATAAAATCCAGAAGAACAACACATTTATTATAAATATTGTACAATAAGTTGATTACAAAAAAAATAGAAACACATTAGAGAACATAAATTATTATGTACAAAGAACTAGTTGATTTGGAAATGGTTTATTAATAAAATAATCTTCTCTAATTGGAAGGTGCACCTCATTAAGCTTGAGCATTGCCAACAATAAGGATAGCTACAACAAAAATAGAAAACAACATCAATAGCTTGGACATCATCAACAATAAATTTGATTGTGTTAGAGTATATGCAATATAAATTTTCTAGTAAAACTATTTCATAATTATTTGTTGGTTGAATTGGAGGTGATTGATTTGACAATTGATTTGTTACAATTGGTAGGTAGTCCCCTAGTTTTCTTTGATATTACCTTTAATTGAGAAGATAATAAAGTGATATAGAAGAAAATGTCAAAGTAAAGCCATAAAATTACAACTTATGGATGAATAGAAGAATTAGAAAGCATAGTTGAACATATAATTCTCCATAAATGTAAAATGATAGCATGTGTAACTAAATTAGCAACCAAATTGTTCTTCAAACATTTTCCAACTAAAGCTTATTTCTAACCTATATTATAGTCAAATAAAATAGGTAAGTTTTTTAAAAAATAGCCAACTATTATTTTTAGCAAACACGTAGCCCTAAAATAAGTGTTTATAGTTTCACTAGCATGACAAAAAATATATTTATTTGGTTAAACAAGTAGGCATCTTAATAGATCTCACCAATAAGCAATTTGCAATACATATATTTCCAAAGAAGCATTTGAGCATCTGAATTAGCCTTGGACTTCTAAATTTGTGCCCTCAACTTGGCATGCATATTTCTACTTAATATTAAGATGGGGAATTAGGAAAATGTTGGGAAGAAGGTGACAATATATTTATTTTAAGGGGGAAAATGAGAATTTTTTGGAAGATAGCCAATGCTAATCCTTAAAGAAATTACAAGGAATTGAGGTGTATAATTTAATAGTTAAATTAGATTAGACCAAAGAATGCACAAAATGGATAAATTATTTGGAATTAGTCTTAACATCAAAAGAATTGTTGATAAATAACCAAGAAGACAATGCAAGGAAAATAACTTGCATATATCATTGAAATTTCTAACACCTTTCTTAAACAGATGATAGGCTCACCTTGGACACATTATGGTTAATGGTTTTTCTTGAACCTATATATGTTTATTCCATCATATGAAGAAGAGCCTAAGGTAAACCCATGTTGTAATGATGAATCCTTCCAATTTAAAAGTTAGCATACATGTTACCATGCTTTCCAAATGGATTAGGTACTAAATGAGTCTCTAATATAGAAATATGGTGGAAGGAGAATCTTTTCCTAGTAACCTATTGTCATTTTCATTTATATCAATTTTAACAAGTCTATGTCTCTATAAAATATTATGTTTTGGGTCACCATTAATAGTATTAGTGATCTATTTAGCAACTAAACATATTCCTTGAGTTTTTGGATCAATAATATGTTGAATGTGCACGACAACTGAGAGAGGGGTGAATCAGTTGTACCTTAAAACTTCAAAACCCTCATACACATTCAGATCCACATTAACTTAATTAACCCTTAATCTAAACTATGACAATTTAGCATCATAGGAAAATAACAAAAACTAAAATAAATCAACACCATGCATAAGAAAATCCAAGATGGGAAAAACCACAATGAGGATTAGCTCACAATATAAATTAATATCAACACTAAATACAATAGGGCTCATTGCTAGAGGGCTCACTACCCAAAGAAGAAAGGCTCACTACCAAAAGGCTCATTGCTAGAATAGAAAGAAGATAGTGAAGAATGTTACATAGAGAAATCCATCTCAATGCAATAGATAAATCCACCACCACAATATCACCAACACCTTCGCAACATTATTGAAGAATTGTAGCTACCTTTTGCTCACTACATCCAACAATCTAACAAATGAAAGTTCACACTGCACTTCTCATATTTGCACTCTAGCACTTTGCAATTCACATCATTCGCATCATACTCATCTATCTCCGCATCCCTTAATAACTCAACTCATATTTATATCATCCTCAACCTTGAAAACATTCTCCAAGGTCGGCTATGCATATCAATCGTGCAAATTCAAATTAGGTCGGCACCAAAACACTTTCGTGGTGGATAGAAGTGAAGGCAGACCACACCACTCCTTATCTAGCACCAAAAACTATAGCACCATGCTATAGCATGCTTCTACAAACAATAAAAATCCACTTCCATTAGTGTAAACACCAAGGTCGATCTTTGGCTGTGTAAAAAGAATTAAACTTTTAAGTGCATGATTCCTTTAATCCAACAACTCGCTGACAAAAAATGTCACCTAAACATCATCTGGAATATTCCACAAATACCTTAGAAACCAACAAACTCCTTCGCAACAACTTTCACCTAAAGAATGTACACACCTAGTACATTCAGACAATTCTTTCGTACACTGCAACTTAGAAAACTAACTTCCAAAGTACCAAACCTTAAACAACTTCAAATAAAGAAAGATACCAAAACTATCAACACAAATTCAAATCCGCGAGACCTAAAATCAAATTGCAAAGAAACACAGAGCAAAAACATTTCTCCTAGACATCTCTGCAATACACTGTTCACACACTATTGAACACTTCTTTCGCACAATGATCCAGCACACCAAATTTTGGATACAACACCTCTTATCAACATATTCAAAATGCATAGGAAAATCTTCAACCTAGAAGAAATGTGGAACAACACCATAACACTACTCTACAACCCAGAACAACACTACAGCACACTGCTTCTTTTTTTTATCAAATTTTCTCAAAAGCACTTGGAAACCAAACACCAAGAACACATCCTCATCATCTTCAACACTTCCTTAACCATAAGAAAAATCTTATCAAAGCAACACTAGAGGTTGACACCAATATCTTACTAATAACATAATGCAACTAATCTTGAAGCATCATCAGTGCAACAACATATACTCCTGCAACAATCTTCTTCTCATACAATTGACACAAATGACAACATAGGCTTGTTGACATCAATGACAACACCAACTACTCATACTTGCAACAATCTTTTCCTTTATCATTGATGGCAACACATGATGTGAAAAACCATCAAAGACATAAAAAATTTGTTCCATACCTATGTCCTTTTCTCTTTTCTCATCACTCACTCTCCCTTATTCAACTATACTATTCTCTCCCCCTTTCTCAACTGAGAACTAAACATTTTTCACCTGATTCTCTCTCCCCCTTCACTCTCTTCTTTTTCACGTGACTCTTTCTCCCCCTTTGAAATCAATGGAAAAGGAAAAAATATTTGAATTGCTTATGTTTTGCCTTTGACATCAATCAACCTTTTAACAACTGCTTCTGCAAATTTTATTTCTTTATTGCTCAATATACTCCCCCTTAGGAGCACACACCATACTGTACCAATCAACAACTACTACATAATGGCAACACATACTCCCCCTAACTGCAACAACCAACAATGTCACTACCTACTCTCCCTGAGAAGTAGCCACCAACATCAATCCATATTAAGGAATAAATCTTGAAATCCCCTAGACTAATGCATCTCCTCACTAGACTAATGCATCTCCTTATGCATCTAGTTCAAAGGAGGGGAAATAACTTCTCCTAGAGATACTCAAATGTATCCTTAAGAATATCCTTAGTGAATATATCAACAACCTGATCCTTTGTAGGCACATATTCAATCTTAACTTCATTCCCTACAACCTTCTCTCTTAAAAAGTGATACTGGATTGAGATATGTTTTGTCCTTGAATGCATTACTAGATCCTTTGAAATATTAATAACACTTGTATTATCATAGAAGATATAAATTGGTTCATCATATACCACCCTAATATCCTTCAATGTTTTCCTCATCCACAATATTTGTGTGCAACAAGATGTTGCCGCAATATATTATGCCTCTGTAGTAGATAAAGAAACTGAATCTTCTTTCTTGTTTAGCCATGATACTAATCTACATCCAAGAAAGAATGCACCACCACTTGTACTCTTCTTGTCATCCACACAACCAACCCAATCTGCATTTGTTTAAGCACTCAAAGTAAAATTATTATCCTTTGGATACCACAAGCCATGATCTGGAGTGCCCTCCAAGTATCTGAATATCCTATTCATTGCTGCAACATGTGACTCTCTAAGATCTTCTTGAAATCTAGCTACAAGACAAATTGAAATGCATGATATTCAATCTAGTAGTAGTTAGATATAACAATCTACCAATCATTGATCTATACTTGCTTTGATCAACCTTAGGAGATTCATCATTCTTGCTCAGCTTGCAACTAATAACTATAAGATTGCATACTAGTTTAGAATCTTCTATTCCAAAATTCTTCAACGTTTCTTTGACATAATTTGATTGTGAAATGAAAATACCTTTGCTTGTCTGATTTATTTGTAATCCAAGGAAGGAATTCATTTCCTCAAACATGGACATTTCAAATTCTTTTTGCATTTCCTCTACAAATTTCTTATGCATAGCTTCATTGCCTCCAAATATTATGTCATCAACATATACAACCAAAATCAAGATTTGATCTTTTCAACTTTAAATTAAAGGTTTTTATCTGTGATACCTTTGTTGAATCCTTGTATCAAATACATGTCCAACCTTGCATACCAAGCTCTAGGAGCTTGCTTCAATCCATATAATGTCTTCTTCAATTTGTAGACCATGTCTGGTTGTCTGATAATTGAAATCCTTTTGGTTTTTCTATGTATATTTATTCTTCTAACTCTCCATACAAGAAAGCATACTTCACATGTATTTGATAAACTTTGAAATCCTTGTGTGCTACAAAAGCCAAAAACATCCTGATATTTTCCATTCTTGCAACTGGGGAAAATGTCTTCTCAAAATATATTCTTTCAACTTGTGAGTAGCCTTTACACACAAGCCTTGCCTTGTTCATTACCACTTATCCATTCTCATTTAGTTTGTTTCTAAATATCCACTTAGTTCCAATCACAATTTTGTTTTTTGGTCTTAGGACAAGTTCCCAAGTCTGATTCTTCTCAATTTGCAACAATTATTCTTCCATAGCTTTGGTCCAATATTCATCCTTACATGCCCCAATAACTATTTTAGGTTCGACTTCAGAAAGTAAACATAGATTTACATGTTCTTCAGAAGCCTTCCTTCTTGTCAGTACGCCTTTGCTCTTATCTCCAATGATATGATCTTTAGAATGATTCTTCTACACATACTTAGAGGTTTTAGGAGTCTCTTATGGAGCTTCTTCCTCTTCAATCTACACTTCTATTTCTTTTTGGTCTTCTCTACAAGAAGACTCCTATGATTCATATCCATCTATCATCATTGAATTCTTCTATAAATCTTCATCAACCTTGAAACTTGCACTCTCAACAATCTTTCTCAATCTCTTGTTGTAGCATCGGTTGGATTTGATTTTAGTAGAATATCCAAGATACCTTCATCAAACATTGCATCAAACTTTCCTAAGTTATCTTCATCTCTTCTAATATAACATTTTCTTCCAAACACTTTGAAGTATTTGATAATAGGAATCCTTCCATACCATAGCTCATAGGGAGTCTTTGTGTTGTTTTCTCTTTCTTGAAATCTATTAAGTATATAAATAGCGGTATTAATTGCTTCTCTCCAATAGACTTCTGGTAAATTTCCCTCTTTCATCATTGTCCTTGTAGCTTCTTGAACAATCTTATTCTTTCTTTTAACTACTCCATTTTGTTGACAATTCCTAGGGGAAAACAAGTACCTCTTTATGCCATGATTCTCACAAAATATGTTAAACTTATTGGAGTTGAACTCTTCATCTATGTCAGATCTCAAACATTTGATTTTCATATCCATTTCATTCTCAACCATAACTTTGAACGCTTTAAACTTGTCTAGAGATTCTGATTTTTCTTTGAGAAAAGTAACCCATGTCATCTAGAAAAATCACCAATTAATAGCATGAAACACCTATCACCTTGAAGACTTCTTACTCTTGTAGGACCACAAATATCTATATGCACCAATTCCAATATTCTGATAGTAGAATGTTCTTTGACTTTGAAGCTTCTTCTTACTCGCTTTCCAATTTGACATTCTTTATAGACAACATTGATAGGCTTTGTAATCTTTGATAGATCTCTTACAACTTGAACTAAACTTATTCTCACTAGGCTATCAAAATTGATGTGACACATCCTCTTGTGCCATAACTAGCTTTCATTAATTTGAGTCATAAAACAATGACCATTAGTGTTGGCCTCCTACAATGATTTAACAATTAAGCCCTTACAGCTGTGATTCAGAGATTGGACATCTAAATTGAATAGCGATTCAATCATCATGAAGGTGCATTTAACTTGTCAACCCAGGGACATGAACTTGAAATGGGTCAGCACAGTATGTGCACTAAGGATCCCAAGTAGCCATATTCATTCTACAACTAAGAAAAACATAATGTTGAAGGTAAATTACTTAGAAGGAAATACCATAAGTATTGAGCATCAACCAACAACTATGCTAATCTGAAATGCATGTCAGAAATGAAAATCCAAGCAAAAAAATAGGAAAATACTTTGTCTGCTTTGGCTACAAGAATAGTCACATAATGGAATTCTAGTGGTTGCAGGAACAATCAGTGCCAGATTCTTAACTAATTACTGAACATAAAGTAATAACTAAACTAAACTAAACTAAGGATGGAATGCTCACCAAGTGGGCCCCCTTGGATGCGTATCCTCTAAAACCAATGTAAACTCAGATGTACGAACTTGTAGCTTCATATTATTCGTTGGAAAACATGAGTACAATAGAGCGGTGTAAACTGTAATGCTAAAAACTAAGAATGCAAGTACATCAAATCACACAAAAAAAACCCTTTTGAGAAGGAGCATCTAACTCTTATTTATAGGAAAAGAAGCGACTAACTAAGCAAGGTAGTCAACTCCACGAACTGGGAGGACGCCACTTTAGGGAAAGTAGAGAAAGTGGAGGGGTGGTTACATATGCATGGAATTTGGTCAGACGTGCCTGCCTCAACACAAATTTAGCACAACAATAATGCCTATATTTGCTCAACATCAATAAAGATCATTTACAAGGCAGTTACAATTTGATTTGCATGTGGAATCTCCCATCGTTGACCTCTTTGAATGATTCCCTTTGTTGACCTTTGTATGACCACTTTGTTAGCCGTTATGGTGAATTACCAGCTAGCGAAATCTTCTCAATCTACTGGCCTTGAATCATATCTGCATGACATTATTAGTATGCATAATAATCACATATCTATAACTAACTTAAAGAACATTCATTAATCCATATGTAGAATTAACACATATAGTCCATATAACATGTCAATGTCATTAAAGATTTGCAGAGATAAAATTAGGCCCAATGTCTATGGTTTCGAGGAAATATCAATAATCAAACATCAAGGTTCATGACAATTCTGACAAATAGATCATAAATTCTACCAAAAGTAAACCATAAACTAGACTCATCAATTAGCACCCTTAAGTTGATAAACATTTCCATCTCTTCTTTTTCCAACAACAAGCATGGTTTCAGATCATTTTTTGATCTCACATCCATCATCTTGAAACATAATATTGTATCCTTTGCTACACATTTGTCTAACACTCAAGAAGTTATTCCTTAAACCCTTAACATAGTAAACAACATCAGTATTATGCTTTCCATCAAAACTAATAGAACCTTTTCCAAATATCTTAGCTGATGTATCATCACCAAATCTAACACATCCTCCATCATATTTTTCAAGTTTAGCAAACTTAATCTTGTCACTGGTCATATAATTAGAGCATCCGCTATCAACAATCTAGTAGTTCTTCTCTTGTCTAGCATGAAAAATAGATACCAAAGTACCTTCAGTCTTATCCTTTGTCTTCGAAGGGCTTTCTTCACACATATCTCAGAGTTAGCAGAAATAGATTCATCTTTTAAATCCATGAACAAGCATTCATCATCTTCATCTCCATAATCAAATTTATCATTAGAAATACACACATCTTCTCTAACATAATAGATTTTCTTAATCATCTTACCTTTTTCTCTTTATTTTTGTTATTCAAAGCTCTATTTGGACATCTTGAAGCATAATGACCTATCTTTCCACAACTGAAACATTGGAGAGGAAACTTACCATTGTACTCACCATTACTCTTCTTCATTCTCCTTACAAAGTTAGCTTTTGTATCATCAAGATCCTCCCGATCTGATACCTTGATCTCCTTTGATTTCCCAACCTTAAAAGTAGTCTCAACTTTTGCTCCACTATTTGTTCCAAATTCTCTCATTTCAAAAGTAGTTAAAAATCCATACAACTAATCTCTGGTATATTGATTCAAATTTGCAAATTCCTCAATATCATATACTTTATGACTATAAGATTTAGGAAGCGTTCTGAGATTTTTCTTTACCACTTCTAGTTCTTTGAGTTCATCACCAAGACCTCTGATGGAGTTGGCCACTTCATCTACCATCTACATATAGCTCGTGACATTTTCTTCTTCAGCCATCCACAAGTTCTCAAACATGATCTTTAGATTTTTCATCTTAGCTTCTTTGACCTTATCATCTCCTTCATAAATGCTTTCTAACTTTTCCCAATTTTTTTTTAACAATTTTCAGACTCTTAACTTTCACTAATTTAGAATTTGTAAGGCTATTTAAGAGAGCATACCTTGCTTTACCATTGCTTTCATAGTTTTTGATCTCATTGCCAGTACTTGGACCATTTATAGGTTCAGTGTAACCAGTCTTAACAAACTTCCATACATAATATCCAAGATAAACTAGAAACCTTCCATCCTTATCTTCCAAAATGCATAATTTGTTCCATCAAATATGGGGATCTCTTTCTTGTGTTCCATCCCAAATCTACCTCAAGTGGTTAAGCTTTCTTCTAGGGAACCTTGCTTTGATACTAATTGTTGAATGCAAAAGACAACTGAGAGGGGGGGTGAATCAGTTGTAACTTAAACCTTCAAAACCCTCATACACATTTAGATCCACATTAACTTAATTAACCCTTAATCTATTATGATGATTTAGAATGATAGGAAAATAACATAAACTGAAATAAATCAACACCATGCACAAGTGAACACCAGATTTATGTGGAAAATCCAAGATGGGAAAAACCATGGTGAGGATTAGCTTACAATATAAAGTAATATCAACATTGAATACAATAGGCTCATTGTTGGAGGGCTCACTACCTAAAGAAGAAAGGCTCGCTACCAAAAGGATCACTACTAGAATAGAAAGAAGATAGAGAAGAATGTTACATAGATAAATCCATCTCAATGCAATAGAGAAATCCACCACAATATCACCAACACCTTCACAACATTACTGAAGAATTATAGATACCTTTTGCTCACTACATCCAACAATCTAACACATGAAAGCTTGCACTACGTTTCTCAGATTCACACTCTAACACTCAACAATTTGCATCATTCACATCATAATCATCTATCTTTGCATCCCTCAATAACTCAACTCATATTTTTATCATCCCCAACCTTGAAAACATTTTCCAAGGTCGACTATGCATATTAACCATGCAAATTCAAATTAGGTCAACACCAAAACACTTTCGTGATAGATAGAAGTGAAGGAAAACCACACCACTCCTTATTTGGAACCCAAAACTATAACACACTTCTACAAACAATAAACATACATTTCCATTAGTGTAAACACCAAGATTAGTTGTTACCCGGGCATAAACACCATTAAAATTTTAAGTACACAATTCCTTTGATCCAACAACAACTCATGAACAATAAATGTCACCTAAACACAATCTGGAATATTCCACAAATACCATAGAAACCAACAAACTCCTTCACAACAAATTTCACCTGAAGAATGTATCCACCCAGTACACTCAAACAATTCTTCCATACACTACAACTTAGAAAACTGACTTCCAAAGTACCAAACCTCAAACAACTTTGACTAAAGAAAGATACCAACACTATCAACAAACCTTCAAATCCACAAGACCTGAAACCAAATTTCGGAGAAACACAAAGCAAAAACATTTCTCCCATACATCTTTGCAATACACTATTCACACACTGGTGAACACAACTTCTTTTGAACAATGATCCAACACACCAAATTTTGGATACAACACCTCTAATCACCTATGATCAACATATCCAAAATGCATAGGTAGATCTTCAACCTAGAAGAAATGTGGAGCAACACCAAAACACTACTTTACAACCCAGAACAACACTATGACACATGGTTTCCTCATTTTATCAAATTTTCTCAAAAGCACTTGGAAACCAAGGACCAGAAACACATCCTCATCATCTTCAACACTTCATTACCCATAGATAGAAGCTTATCAAAGCAACACTAGAGGTTGACACTAGTAGCTTACTAATGACAACATAATGTAACTAATCAAAGCATCATCAATGCAACAACATATACTCCTACAACAATCTTCTTATCATACACATGACACCATTGACAACACAGGCTTGTTGACATCAATGACAACACCAACAACTCATACTTGCAATATAATCCAAGTTTCCCTTTGGCTTTAGGTTATATACATTGAGCACAAGAGATGAATCCACAACCAACAATACCATCACATTTAATTCATGTGAATTGTTAAATAAGTTTACACAAATATTTATACACTTTTTTCAATGACATCCAAAAAGAGAAGTATAACTTTGTGGCTAATATTATCCATTTGATTTTTTTTTATCGATTAAATAGTTTTTCCTAAGTCTATTTAGATAACAATTCTAGATTTCAACAAAGACATAGCCAAGATATCATTTAATTTTATTGTGCTTTTTTTTTTGTTTCCAATCTTTGGAATCCACTAAGGGATGGGACAATCTTGAGACATTAAGAATTATGTTTTATGAAAACCTAGCTGAGATCCTAAAATATGGTAGTATAAATCTAAAATATTAAAAGTATTATTTAGTTGTTTTTCATTTTTTGTAGGAATAATAAACTATCATTAGAAAATGTGAATTGATCACAACAATGTTCTAAGGGATCAAAATTATTGATGCAAGCTGCAATAGTTTAGCTTTTTTCCAATAAATAACCTAGAGCATCAATAGTAAGCACACATAAAAATAGTGATATTGGGCATCCCTATTTAATGGAGCCTTGTAAAGGGAAATTATTTGATATAGATCTATTAACCACTATTTGAGAATTGGAGCCACTAAAGCTATTTGAACATGAGCATGTATTTGAGGATGAAAATCAAGCCATTGCATCATTTTGATGATAAAATTTGGACATATTCTATCATGGGCTTTGTCATATATAATTTAACCAGCATAGCATTTGGATTTGATTGTTGGGACCATTCATAATTTTTTCATATAAAAATTAAATTATTGAGAATGTATCTTCAAAAAATATTATTTCTTCCAATCTCACAATATTATAAATCAATAGTTTTATCACATAACTAGCACCTTAGAAGTAATTTTGTAAGAAGTATTTAATGAGGTTGAAAGGAAAGTCGAGTGTGGAAATGCTTCCCTAATGAAAATCAATCAAGACAAGATTGCAAAACTTTGTTTCAAATCCTTTTAACTTTTAGAGTTTACATTCAAGATTGCACATGCATATAGTTATTTCAGATTTAAAACATTAAACCACAAGACACAAAATTTTACGCGAGAAAAACCTTTCGAGAAAAAACCCACACACCAAAGAAAAGATCACTTATATGTATAATAAACTGTAACAATACAAATCTTAGAGTCTATGCTCTTGCAAGTGTTGATTCACCATGATACAAGTTCTAGAGTGAATCTGACAACATAATAGTATCTCAAATATTATAATCTCTCAACATACAACAAATGCACTAAGGAACCAATATATACTTCTCATACATGGGCATTAAACATTGCCATGTATCAATCTCTCAGTCTCTGCATGCATGCAAACTTAAACCAACAAAATGCATGAGTCCCAAGTGACCCGATTAGCAACCTATCAAACATGTATGCACATGCACCAACATATAACAACTTGCAAGCACATGCAAGGCTTGAAACTATAAAAACCTAGCAACCTCACATGCAAGGTGTCCCATAGAGAAAATCAAGTCAAATACCAATTTAGAACTCACCCATAACTCCTAGTCACTTTTGGTGACAACTTAGTCTCCGTTGAGCAACTTTCCCTTCAAAGCTTTAGTCAAAAAGTCAAACTGATACCACATGGAATCATGGCATACCTCCTAGAGGTTTTCACAATTCTCAATGCTCAAATGGATGCCCAAGTGACAAGTTTCACCTTTCCTTGCTCCCACTTTTTTGAAGAGATAAATACTCTCACAAGTAGACCCCACCAATACTTGCTTCCAAAATAAACTACCACATGTCATCATGGTGCCCATTTTGGAGGTCTAAACAATTTCCTTTTCCCAATGGAGTGCCCATGTGACATGTATCACAATTTTACCTTTTCACACCTTGCATGTAGGATGCCAACTCTCTATTGGGTCCCACAAAGTGACTTAGCAATTTAGAAACAATTATTATTGTATTTAATAAATAAAATTAGAAACTTAGGGGAATAATTAAATAATTAATCAAGGGACTCAATAAGATAAAGATACCTTAATCCCAACATTCTCCCACATGTCGAAGACCTTGCAAGAGTCTTTGTATCACTGCTCAAGACACAAGGCCCATCAAATTGACACACCATTTGAACTTCTCTATGCTCACTGGCTTCGCTAGTGCATCTGTAACATTCACCAAAGTGTCCACCTTTTCGAAGTTCACCTTTCCATCTTCCACCATATCTCATACAAAATGAAATTGTACATCAATGTGCTTTTTTTGGCATGGAAAGTAGAATTTTTCGCTAAACATATATAGTGCTTTGATTTTCACAATAGATATTAATATGTATTACATCAAAACCAATATCCAAACACAATATCTTAAGCCAAATGGCTTTTTTTACAAACATGAGTAGCTGTCATGTACTCTGCTTCAATAGTGGACAAAGCGACTACAACTTATCACTTGCTCATCCAACTAATGTTACCACCAAATATCATGAAAACATATATAATGGTGGATCTCCTGATGTCAATGTCGCCCACCCAATCTATATCCACATATCCATGAATGCTCATTGAATTTCAAGGTCCAATAGGATAACCATGAAAACATAAGGCATACTCACAAGTACCTTAACACTCTCTTTGTCACATCCTAGTGCACCCATCTAGGGTTAGCCATAAACCGGCTAAGGACTCCCATTTCTTGGGTAATGTCTAGCCTCATACAAACCATAACATACATCAAGCTGCCAACAACACTCACATAAGGAACTCTGGTCATGTCCTCCATCTTGGTAGGATATTTTGGACAATCCTCCATAGAAATCTTCATCCCCTAAATAACTGGAACAACCATCTATCTGCAAGTAGCCATGTTGAATCTCTCCAACACAAAGTTCACATACTTGTTTTGGCTAAGCTAAATATTTCTATTAGATCTATCTCTTCTAATCTCAATCCCCATAATATACCTTGTTGCACCTAGATCTTTCATCTAAAACTATGCTGACAAATAAGACTTCAAATCTAAAATAATTCTTTTGCAATTCCCAATGAATAACATATCATCCATATATAGGACAATAATGAGAATGCAACCATTTTTAGCCTTGTAATAGACACAATGGTTAGATTTAGATCTCAAAAATCCTAGGGAAAACATATAGTTGTCAAACTTCTGGTACCACATCCTAGGAGATTGTTTCAGATCATACAAAGATTTTCTCAACTTGCATACTAGATTCTCTTTTCCTTTCACAACAAAATGTTCTAGCTATGACATATAAATTTCCTCCTCTAAGTCACCATGAAGTAAATTGTCTTCACATCCATCTGCTCGACTTCAAAGTCATAAGTTGTTGCAAGTGATAACAATCTAATCAAATAGATTTTAGGTTGACTATAGGAGAGAAAATCTCCCCATAATCTATTCCCTCCACCTAGGAATATCCCTTCATGACCAACCTTGCCTTATGCTTCTCAACACTGCCATTAGAACCCATTTTCTTTTTGAACACCCATTTACATCCAATGACTTTCATCCTTTGGCAAGGGTACCAAATCCCATGTAGCATTATTTTTCAATGCAACCATCTCTTCATTCATGGCTTCCATCTAGGAATACGCATCATGCATACCCATAGCCTCTCTAGTAGTCCTAGGCTCATTAGTGCTAGCAATCAAAGAAAAAATGCAACTAAAATCTAACATAGAATACTAAACCTTTTTGGTTGCCACCTTTCTCATGCGGACCTCCTCAATGAATGAGGTTGAGGTTCTTGCTCTTCTTCAAAGCTATCAAAGCTACTAGAGCTCTCCTCATCATTGGATCCACCAAGAGTGTGTAGTTCATATCTCTCATGAGTAGGTGGAATTTTAACTACCTCCTTCTTTTCTTCCTTCTCTAGCTGTAGATCAACTATGGAAGGTTTCAACTCACATAATATTACACTTCTATTGTAGAGAACCTTCCTTGTAACTAGATCCCAAAGCTTGTACCCTTTTACACTAACACTATAGACAATGAAGATACACTTCACTGCCTTGTTATCTAACTTAGATCTCTTCACATCAGGTCCATGAGCGTATTTCCATTAAATCTCCCCCTAAGCCATAACTCTTAGCTTAGTTTTTGGAGGAAACATCGGCACTGAAGGATGGTACAAATTCTTCCTTGTATTTTGTCTCTTCCTTCTTTCTCCAAATCTTTTCCATTTACTTCTTTGTTTCTGTAGGATCAACCTTTTTAACTGGTTCATTCCTTTTTACTAGATTATACTTCCTTGTATTTCTATTTTTTGAAAAACTTGGCAATATGTCTAGGTCTACTGCAATTGTGACATGTGATATTCTTTTGAACAATATTCATTCTAGATCTACATTGATTAGCTTTGTGTCCAAATCCATAGCATGTATAACAGTAGCCATTGAAAGACTGAATAATTCTACCATTGCTATATGCATTCATCATTCGACTTTTGCATTCACTTGCTCTATCACCAAATATTTTGCACATAAAACATTGACCAGATAAAAATGGAGCATTTTGATTCATTATGCTTTGACATTCCATTGCTTTATGTCCAAATTTATTGCAAGAATAACAAAAACCATTGAAGGATGGGTACCTTTGTTCATTTGGTTGTCTTACCAGTGGTCTTTTGGCTTTATCTCTTTGATTCCAAATCTACTTTCCATAACTCTTCTTGTCTTCAGTCTTCTTTTCAGTATTCGATGTCTGATCTGAATTTGAACTTTCTCCTACCTCAAATCCCAAACCTTCTTTGTATTTAGAGCCTTTCTAATTTTCAATCATTTCATCAAGCTTTGTAGCACTCATTTTGAATTTATCTTCATGACTTCTTGCTTTCTCCAGATTTTATCTTAGATTTACCACTTCTTGTTCAAGCCTTGTACATTCGTTTGATTTTATTTTCACCATTGCATTCAAGCATTCTTCAATTCTTTTATTTTCTTCAATTTGTACTTTCAGACTAGTGATGGATTCATTTCTCATTGACTTCCTTATGCCTTTATTTGAACTTCTCGATTTGCTCTCCTGATTTTTTGATGCATTCATTTGCTTCTTTGATGTTTTCTTTTAGATCTCTATTTTCATCTTCAGTCTTTTTAAGATCTTCAAGGGAAACTTTGAGTTCTCCATCTTTTTCAAGAATACAATCTTCTTCTATGAATCCAACTGTTGGAATCACTTTCGGGGGAATAGGAAATTTCCTATCATCCATGTGTTCAACCTCCAAGACCTCAAAGTGGTTAAGCTCCTTCCAAGGAACCAAGCTCTAATACCAATTGTTGAACACCTGGAATACTGAGAGGGGGGTGAATCAGTATTCCCTTAAGCTATTCAAATATTAAACATCCAATTACCAAAGCATATTCAACTGTAATGAAGAAAGAAATCATGAAACATTCACAACATCACATAACACATGAACACCGATATTTTTATGTGGAAAACCAAAAATGGGAAAAACCACAGTGAGGATTAGCTCATCATATATTATAATTGGTTATAGTATATTTATAGAAGTGCTCGTTGCAGGTGGACTCACTGTCCATAGAGAAAAATATAGAAGAGAGATGGTGGCTCATAGCCTATATTGAACTATTATGATTGCATTTGACATTTGGATGAATACAGTCCTATTGGAGCACAATAAACAAACTCTATCTGATTTTGATTTAACACTCTGCCTTGCTCTTCATTCACATTATTTTGATCTTCAACTCAACATTTACAACTTAACTCTGTACTACTTTGATCAAATTCAAATACATACATCCTCTATCACCCAAAATAATAAAAAATAATCCAACTTATATAATTGTATCAAACATAACATTAATTAGGTCGACCTTATTAGATGTAACAATCAAAATATAACTTGTTGACACTAAAACATTCATAGATACAACACACAAAACAACTTTCAATAGGTCAGACTGGACCTATAATTAATCCCACATATGACCACAATACATACTTAACCTTTGCATACCTCCAAACATATTAGGTCAGCTTGACATAAGACCTAATAGTAAAAATATTTAGCTATGTATCCACATCTTGACACGTGAACTTGAAAACTCAATGCTAATTGGAATCCATACTTGCCTACCATCTGGAAACTTATCTTCAGGAGTGCAAAGCCAACAACTCATCTACGGAGAGGTGCCCAATCTCCCACACAATTGCAGTGTACAAAAAACAATTGTAATTTTCCATTCCAAACTCTGTTACTCATAAATTTAAAACCACTTGTCAAAACATGATGAAATCTTGGAATCAAATGTTGAAAGTTGGAAGCCTGCCATTGATGATGCATTTTGGAAACATGAGCATGAAGTGTATATACATTGTTTGATCCAGTGTTTTCATTGATTTCAACATTGTTATGATCAACCCAGCATAGTGTGGAAGTAAATTTGGTGACTTATGTACAGTGCAAGCTGATCCAAAAAGCATGGTTTATCAGGAATTTGGCTAAGTAGTTCCTCTGATAGTTTTGTTGTTCAATACGTTAGTTTTTGGGTCCGCACTTCACTGCACGATGGTATAATCTTCTACAATCGTAACTAAATTTTTGAGTTCATCAAATGCAACAACATTCAAGTTTTTGTGACATTTTGTAAAGTTTCCTAGAAGATATGAATGGCAATGTGTAGCTTTGTATATCACAGTTATCTTTTGTATAATGTATTAGTGTGGGAGATTCTACACTTCTTCACAAATAATTATTTTGTTTTGTGATGATGAAGATAAGCTAATAAATTCCAGTTGAATGGGAATTTGATGGGAGATTGAGCTTTAAGGTTGCATGGTTGATGAATTGCATTTACAGTTGAATACTTTATGTTTAGGTCTATTTTTGGGCCGAACTAACATGTTTGATGTTTTGTGGAGGATATGTGCAAGTAACTCTATCTTATGTGGGATTTATATTAGGTCCATGCTAACCTATCTTGATGTAAATTGAATTTTGAATCTAGATGCTAAGTATGGATAAAATGCTTTGAGGACATGTTTAATTTTGTGTGTTACTTCTAATTAGGTTGACCTAATTGAAGTTACACTAGATGTGGGTATATATATGAGATCATCACCAAATTTTTGAGAGTGATAGAGTAATCGAAAAGTGGTAGAGAGTGAGAATATGAAAATAATATATGATATATGTGAATGTGGTGAAGTAGAGTAGATTGTATTCGATTTATGACATGTATGGTGATTCACGTACATGTGTGTGATGCATTAATGATTAGATTATGAATAGAGCAAAGTATTAATTTAGACAAGTGTGAAGATCTTTTGCACTTCAATGGAACTGTAATCTAGCATATGATAGATGCTATTGTTTCAGTTCAAATAGGCAATGTTGCCAACCCTTCTTTGTTCTTTCTCAGTGAGTTGTGAGCTCTTTTTCGGATAGTGTGTCCTGGTAGTGAGCCTTCCTATAATATCTTCTATCCAAATATAATATATTGTGAGCTAACCCTCACTGTGGTTTTTCCCTTTTGGGTTTTCCAAGTAAAAATACAGGTGTTCATGTGTCATGTGATTCTATGGTTGTATTCATGCTTTCGTTCTTCATTGCAATTATTTAAATTTAGTTAATTTGATGGGTTATGTTTAATTGGTTTAGAGGAATACTGATTCACCTCTTCTCAGTATTTCGGGTGTTCAACATCAAATATATCTAACATCCACCAAAATTATGTTAGAAGAACAAAGTGAAATCTTTATTTCCATGGAGTGGTGCAGACCCAAAAAGTGGCACACTGTAACACTATATACACAAAATTGACACTTAGTGAATTCTCCATTACAACTATCTTTACCAAATCAAACCAACTGGTAAAAATATCTTCCTCAACACCTCAAAAGCATGTTAGAACTAATCAAAATGATTTGCAACAAAAATATTCATATTAGTTACAATATTGACATTAATGACAACACTACACCACATCGTTATGTACCTTCCATGCTCGTGTTGTCAAATAGCATCATCAATGAAATTTTTCTAACACAAAGAATTGGACATTCCATACCTTTTTTAGTAGTGATTTGTGATAGTAGAGAAAATAATAATTCAAAATTGGATCATGCTTTACAAGAATCCAAAATGGCATTCAATAGAGGAAAGTAAATCGATATTCATAATGGGAATGGGAAAGGAAAATCATCATAGGGAAATAATGTGGAGTTATTGATGAAATACAATTCATTTCTAAATGAAATAGATGCTTTGTTGCTAGTGGGATTATAAATGATGTATGGATGGTAGAAATAAACTTTGTGGAAAGTGACGATGTTACTTAGGCCAATAGTTTTATAAAAGATGGGGTTGGTCTATTGAGTGAACATATTCTCATTTTTTTAATCTTATTACAACTTGATAACCTTGATAATTTAAGAAGTGGACATTGTTTTATCATGTTGAATCATTAATATCATCAAGTTGGATAATATTATAAAATTGAGAATATGTGCACTCAAATTTAATAATAATTTATAAAAAAACACATTGGAAATCAAAAGATGTTAATTTTTTCATGTCTTAAGTATGTAGAAGACATTTAATACAAGTAAATTCAAACACAAGTCACTCTGATCCTCATGTATTTTTTATGCTTCTCTCCCTATCCACTTCATGCTAGTTTAACTTTAATTTCTACTATCACCATCCATAGTCCATTGAGACTATAATTATAGATAATGTTGCTGGATTGTTTCCCTCTCTTCTCATGCACTTACTTCATATCACTTAAACTTTGAAACTTATTTCTCACCCACTTCCAATCTTGCTTCATAGGATTATATTGCCTTATTACTTCAATTTTTGAATGTTCAAATAACAGAAGATTCATTAACATGACTCATTTCACATTGCTTACTCCTGCAATAATTAAGAAAAAATAGATGTGTTGGGATGTATAATATTGCAAATAATGAGTATAATATTGAATACTTGACAATACTGTGGTAAAAAAATACATAAAAGTAAACTAACCTAATCTTAAGGTGTTTAGGGCACTAGGGATCCATAATTTGAATGCTACACTAGCTGTAGACAAGCCACTTATTCAACACATCTAACTTTAGGGTTAAAGACTCACACGTAAAGTGACTCTATAAAAGAAAAAACGAGGTTGCACCAAAGTTAGTAACTTAATCATATAAGAATCTCAAATATCTCCTCACTTAGCACAACATCTTCAAGATCTAATAAGCTACAAGTTGAGAGAAACTATGAAAACAAGTAGACAACTTTGTAATCTTAAATTTATTCAAAGACAAAGAACACCTTTTGCACATTTGTCTTGTTAGAATATGAGAACACAATAGATCTAGAGGGATATCCATGAAATGATTTATTTTTCCTATATTTTATTCAACCTTGAATTTGCACCAGCTAACTTAGATTGAAGCCTTATATTAAAGGGGATTGTATTGAATTATTAATGTTTGTAATTAAGAATCATGTATTAGATTATAATTTTACACAAATTGGCTAGTGGTGGTGCCAAATAATTAGTGTAAAATACTTAATCCAATCAACTTTTTCCTTCAACTACATGGTTCCTACTAATTATTACACATAACAAGGAGATCTATGATTTGGTTTGTAGGTAGAGGTGTCAAAACAAGTGGATTACCTCAAATTTTAGAGGAAAAACTCAAATGGATTTGATTGAAATGATTTAATCAAGTATATTTGATCAAACTCTATCCCACTACTAAGTGTCATGAAGTGCCATGGGTGTGTTGACTAGGTTCAATAAAATATGGTTTGATCAAACCTATCTTCAATACAACCTATACAAATTTGGACATGAATTATTTTGGTATTTTATTTTGGCCAAAGAGTGGGTCACACATATGTTCTTTAACCCCATCCTACCCCTTTTGACCTGTATAAGTGAGGGAAAAATGTATGGAAGTGCACTTTGAAGTGTTAAAAACCATAACTTTTATTTTCTTAAGATTTACTTGAAGACCACATGTATCATAAAACAATGCTATGATATAAAAATATTTCTATAGGCCTTTCTTTGATTTGGAAATCAAAATAGTCTCATCTACAAATATAATAACAAAAACAAAAACTTTATACAACAAGCAACCATTTGTGTTAAAGAAAATTGAAATGATTTCCTCAAGTTCATCTATATATAGACCAAAAATAGTAGGGGATAGTGGATAAATTTTCTCAACCCTAATGGTGAAACCACCTTTGTCTCACAACACGTGTAATCCACCAATAATGAATTCATGGAGGGACACAACAAGTGATATCAACACTTTAAGAAAGCCTAAATCCCTAATCACATTAGTGAGCAAATATGAAGTGACAATGTGAAAGGATATGCAAAGGTCTACAAAGCAACAATACACATTTCACCTTAGCCTCCTTAATTATAAGCAAGGTTAATATAAAAACATAATCACTAGACTAATGATTCTTCCTTAGGCATGATTGACCCTTAGCACTCAACTTTTTAGTTTCAAAATATTTGGAGATATGGATGTTTAAAGTAACTTATCAAAGGTTTAGGCAAAGTAACTTATCATGATAGTGCAACAATTACTAGGATCATTTGGGTGATGTTTATCCAAGATAGATGAAAGTCATATGATACAACATAGTTAAAATTTTCAACTAAGTAAACAACCAAAAAATTTGTACAATAGTCGAAGAATTCAACTTTTGGATTATCTACATCTTGAGCTCTACTAAATAAATTTAAGGATGATATAGAAGACAAGGTAATGTGTAATAAAGTGGTAATAAATAGGTTTGGAATTAATAATTATGTGAAGTTGAGATTGAAATTTAACACAAATTGATTTTGTGGAAAGAAAGATACTCCAAAAAAGTCTAGGGGTGAATTTAAGTTGATGGAGAATGGATTTGTACACTTATTTTCCAAATAGGTTCTTCAGTCCTTCTAATTATGCCCCTTTAATTTTTTTTCCATCTATTTAGATTTGTGTCACAATAGGCTTGGTTAACTTAAAGATATTCATACAATTAAAGTCAAACCAAACATTATAACTTTGAATTAATGAAAGATGATCCCATCTTCAAAATAAAATTCCATTAATATACTCATAATCATTTGCCTCTAAATGAACCCACAATTTTAATGACCTCACACCATAAAAAGAAAAGAAAGACATATTTCGAGCACCAAATAAATTTGACATTTATAGACTAGTACCAATAATATATTTACTATTAGTAAGAAAAATATAAATTTGAAATACATAAATTATAGTTTAAATAAACTCTTAATTACTCACATCTCTTAACCATGTTGAATGCACTTTTCATAAAATTAATTATTAATTTGTTAATTCCAATACAAGTTTTAAAAAGGAAAAAATAGTGAATTAATAAAAAAACTACATTACTTTATGGCTAGTGTTGAAATCAGTTAGCGTGAATATATTGTTACAAAAGAGAGTTGACTAGGCATCTAAGCGTATGTCTCATGCATACAGTGCAAAGAGGCTATTATCAAACATCAAATGATTCAACAATCAATGGTAAATTTTTGGTAATAAAAAATACAACTATTTACCACTTTTGTATTTAGATGTGTAAGATTTTCATTGATTGTTTAGCTCTTAAAATTACTTAAAATTTAAGTAGAGCATGTGAAATGACCTTCACCCATGACTAAGTTTTTGTTTTACTCAAATTTTCAATCAACTTTCTCTTAAAGATATGTACATTATAATTAATGAATAGACTTTTTCCTATAGACTTTCAAACCAAAAAAGTATTGCAAAATCTCTCATAGCTAAAAATATAATCATACTAGAATTATCCACTTTATTTAAGAAAAAAAAACTATTCTTTCCAACACATCAAAACACTTTATTTGCTATGGACATCCATTTTATATAAAAAAAAATCTTTCCACCATATCAAAACACTTTATTTGCTATGGAAAAACCCACCCCACCTAAAAATTAATGAATATAAGTAATATACCTAAGGAAGTATTGACATTTCTAGTAGGCAAAATGGTTGTAGTGACATGAGTACTAGTGTATGTAGGAATAAAGATGAGTATTGTAGAAGGAGGAATTGAATTTCCACCTTGGATTTGAGTATACCCCAAAGCTTGAGGACAAATAGTCATGGTAGGGATGGTATTGTTAACATTATGCACATTGGTTGTAGGTAAGGAAGTCAAGGGAAATGAGGTATGCATGTTATGATCCATAGGGGGTTGATTATCAACACTATTAGAAAGAGAGAAAACCCAAGATCCACAATGAATGGTGCATTGTGAGATGACATGAGTCTCGAACTATGTCTCACAACAGTATTGCTAATAGGACACCAAGTTGTAAAGCTCATACAAGTTTTACAAACTCAATGCAAACCCAAAATAGAAAAAGGGTAAAGTGTAATGCAATGACCTAGAATGCAATGTGTAAATGCAATTTTTAGATTCTAAACAAGGTAATCTTCTAATTACACTATGCAAAAAGCTAAAAATGAAGTCTTGTAAATGTAATTTTGAAATCACACAATGCACTAACTTTATCAAATTAAGCTAGATGTGATGAAATTGATGAAACAAAAATTCTGCAAATAGTAATAGAAATCTGAAAGCAACAAACAAAAATGTAGAAATGAATATTTTAATGCCCAAAAAATTAGAATGTGACCTGATCAAGGACTCATTTTCCCTAGGGCGAATGGGTGCTAGATGAGGGTTTTGAAACAACTTTTTATAGATTTTTGAGTGATTTTTAGTAGTTTCCAAATTTTGGTTTGTTATAGCAAGTTTCAATTTGATTTTTCTATGAAATTCAATGTGAAATGCAAGTGCAAAATGTAACAAAATGATAACCTAGAACACCTAATTTGATATATGCAATTTTGTTTCAATTTTCAAATGCAAATTGACATGATGTAATGATATGTAAATGATATGCAAGGTGACTGATTTTTTTTTATATTTTTCAGATTTAAAGAATGCAAAATATGCAATCCTAAAATCCTTAAATGAAACGCAAAGTTGAATGCAAACTAGACACCCTAAATGAGACCTAATTCAATGCAAAGAGATGAAAATGAATGTAAGATATAAATCTAGGATGAAAAGGGGACTCCAAAATCAAAAAATGCAATGATCAAAATTAGGTTCACCAAAATGAAACATAGAAAAATAGGGTATAGGGGGTGTTTGTTACAATGGACCTGTTTCTCACTAGTTTCATTCAAAATGCAAGCTATAGAGGACATTTCTGAAAACTAATAGAACTAACTATCAAAATGCATATATGGAAAGGCGAGAATGATGTGTACCTGTCACCAAAGATGCTTTTTCATATCTTGCTGAGGACTCATTCACCCTATGGTGAATGGGTCTTGGCTAGGTCTCCTGGAAAATGCTTTCTAGGTTCTCTTCTTCTAGGTCTACACTCCTACATTCCAAGTGCTCACTATCAAAAAGCCAAAAATAAAATCTATAGATCAATTTCTATGATTTGACAAGTTTTCTTGCAACTTTGAAAACATTGCAACTTTCTTCAATTTTGCTCTTCAAATAATATTCAACCTAAAATTTTCAATCACACATCAAAGAGAGAAAAATGTTGTTTGTTAGGGAATGGGGGTTTGTCTTGGTCAAACCTTGTTTTGGAAATTAAACCTTATAATGAAACAATTAAACATGAATGGATTAAATAATGAAATATGAAACAATGAAACCTTTTTTGAAACCTTGGATAATAAATCTACAAACTAGCATGAAGTGGCCTTAATGAATGTAGATCTTGATCATGAAACTTGATGTGAAATAATGCCTTTGATATGCTTGAATTGATCTTGAACACTACATCACCACATTAGCTCAAACAACATGCATGATGCAATACATATTTGACATGACAATGGAATCTTGATTGCTGCAATAATCTTCAATAAATCTGCCCTTGAATGTAAATGCTCTTGAATGCTCTCAATGATGCTCTCTTGAATGTCCTTAGCTTGCATGAAAAATTCTAGGTGAAACTAAATGAAATAAACTTGTATTTATACATATCTTCCATTAATTCCCAAAATTCAAATATCACAAGCCAACATTGAATTATGGATTTGAAATCATTAAAATACCACCAAAAACATACTTCAAAGAGGGGTCCTAGGTCTAAGTGGACCCATTCGCCATAGGGTAAATGGGTCCTCGGCCACTTACCTAGGACACACATCAGACAATGTTAAACATTATATAAAATTAGGGTCCTAGGCCTAAGTGAGGACCCATTCACCCTATGGTGAATGGGTCCTAGGTCACTTACCTAGGACACACATCTTCCAAAGTTAAGTGTTGTAAAATATAATTTATGAATATCGGGTTTTATCCCTTAGAATTTACATTTAATTAGGCTTGGATTTGAATTAAAGGGGCCAATTAAGGAAAATTAACCTCAATTATTTAATAAAGCCCTAGATTAGTGTGAAAGTGTGAAGGTACACCTTACAACACCCTAAATAAGGCACAATTAAGTCCATTTAATTAAAAAGGGCTCTAAACTTAATGCGAATATGAAAAACATATTACAACACTAAATTCAGGCAGCATTGAGCTCATTTTATTATTAATTATTCCTGAATTAAGTGTGAAAAAGGGATACATTTTCCTACACTATAGTTCCTACTAATAATTACACATAACAAGGAGATCTATGATTTTGTTTGTAGGTAGAGGTGTCAAAACAATTGGATTGCCTCATATTTTGAAGGAAAACCTCAAAATAGATTTGATTGAAATGATTTAATCAAAGATATTTGATCAAACCCTATCCCACTATTAGTTGTCATGAAGTGCCATGGGTGTGTTGACTAGGTTCAATAAAATATGGTTTGATCAAACCTATCTTTAATAGAGCCTATGTGAATTTGGACATGATTTATTTTGGTATTTTATTTTGTCCAAAAAGTGGGACACACATATGTTCTTTAACCTCATCCTAACCCTTTTGACCTATATATGTGAGGAAAAAATATATGGAAGTGCACTTTGAAGTGTTAAAAACCATGACTTTTATTTTCTTAAGATTTACTTGAAGACCACATGTATCATAAAATGATGCTATGATAGGAAATTATTTCTATAGACCTTTCTTTGATTTGGACATCAAAATAATATCATCTACAAATATAATAACAAAAACAAAAACTTTATACAACAAGCAACCATTTGTGAACATTAAAGAAAAATTGAAATGATTTCCTCAAGTTCATCTATATATAGACCAAAAAGAGTGGGGGATAGTGGATAAATTTTCTCAACCCTAATGGTGAAACCACCTTTGCCTCACAACACTTGTGTAATCCACCAATAATGATTTTGTGGAGGGACACAACAAGTGATATCAAAACTTTAAGAAACTTTAAATCCCTAATCACATTAGTGAGTAAATATGAAGGAATAATGTGAAAGGATGTGCAAAGGTCTACAAAGCAACAATATACTTTTCACCTTAGCCTCCTTAATTATAAGCAAGGTTAATATAAAAACATAATCACTAGACTAATGATTCTTCCTTAGGCATGCTTGATCCTTAGCTCCCAACTTTTTAGTTTCAAAATATTTGGAGATATGGATGTTCAAAGTAACTTATCAAAGGTTTAGGCAAATGCATGACCAATCATGATGGTGCAACAATTACCAGGTTCATTTGGGTGATGTTGTTTATCCAAGATAGATGAAATTCATTTGATACAATATAGTTAAAAGTGTCAACTACGTAAACAACCAAAAATGTTCTACAATAGTTGAAGAATTCAACTTTTAGATTATCTACATATTGAGCTCTACTAAATGAATTTAAGGATGCTATAGAAGACAAGGCAATCTGTAAGAAAGTGGCAATCGATAGGTTTGGAATTAATAATTATATGAATTTGAGATTGAAATTTAACACAAATTGATTTATTGGGAAGAAAAATACTACAAAAAATTCTAGGGGTGAATTTAAGTTGATGGAGAATGGATTTGTACTCTTATTTTCCAAATAGGTTCTTTAGTCCTTCTAATTATGCTTTAACTTTTTTCCATCTATTTAGATTTGTGTCACAATAGGCTTGATTAACTTAAGGATATTCATATAATAAAAGTCAAACCAAACATTATAACTTTGAATTAATGAAAGATGATTTCATCTTCAAAATAAAATTTCATTAATCTACTCTTTAATTATTTGACTCTAAATGAACCCACAATTTTAATGACCTCACACCATAAAAAGAAAAAGAAGACGTAATTCGAGCACCAAATAAATTTGGCATTTATATACTAGTACCAATAATGTATTTCCTATCAGTAAGAAGAATATAAATTTGAACTACATAAATTATAGTTTAATATATTGAAAATAAACTCTTAATTACTCACATCTCTTAACCATGTTGAATACGCTTTTCATAAAAATAATTATTAATTTGTTAATTCCAATACAAGTTTTAAAATTCTAATTGACAACTATTTTGATCAAAAGTGCATTTGATGGACACAAGTCTCTTAATTCCTATCTAAATGTGTTTATCTATCTCTTGTTATAAAAAGAAAAAATAGTACATTAATAAAAAACGCTACATTCACTTAATGGCCAATATTGAAATTAGCTAGAGCGAATATATTATTAGAGAAGAGAGTTGACTAGGCATCTAAGCATATGTCTCATGCATACAACACAAAGGGCTATTATCAAACATCAAATGATTCAACAATCAATGGTAAATTTTTATTAATAAAAGTGCGACAACTATTTACCACTTTTGTATTTAGATGAGTAAATTTTTTATTGATTGTTTGACTCTTAAAATTATTTAATGCTTAAATAGAGCACATGAATGACCTTCACCCATGAAATGACCTTCGCCCGTTAAGTTTTTGTTTTGCTCATTTTTTCAATCAACTTTCTATTAAGGATAAGTATATTATAATGAATGAATAGACTTTCAAACCAAAAAATATAAAAAAACCTCTTATAGCTAAAAATATAGTCATACTAGAATTATCCACTTTATTTGAAAAAAAAAAAAAAAACTATTCTTCCCAACATATCAAAACACTTTATTTGCTATGGACTTATCCACTTTATTAAATAATTATTCTTTCCACCGTACCAAAGCACTTTATTTGCTATGGACGAACCCACTCCACCAAAATAATGAATATATGTAATATATAATATGTAAGAAATAATGCGAAGACTTTTTGAGCACATTTCCATTATTACATGAACATGGAAGGGATTACCTCGTACATTTCAAAAAGACAGACCATTGTCAGCATGTCATTATTACATTAGCCATATATCATTTCTTTGCTTTTATTTTTGGGGCACTGTAAAAGTGGAGTTTGTGCTTGAAAACTTGGAATTCTTAAATATAAGATTAATTTGTTGAGTTGTGGGCCATAAAAGGGAATAAGTACAGTGACTTTTGTCCTTCAAGAAGGGTTTTGAAAGCTACCCAAAAGTTCAGAGATGGAAGAGAATGACAAAAGATTGATAATATGGACACTAAAACTAGAGGTGTTATGGACACTAAATTTGCCATAATTAAGAACATTCATCATCATTTACTTTTCTCTTGTGAGTAGCTAGAGAGCAAACACCCTATTGTTCATTATTACCTCCTTTTATGGGGAGAAGTTATAGAAATGTACTAGGATTCTTCATTAGTGGATCATCTTGTACTTAATCAAGTTAATGACATGTAGGTATATTATATATTTGATTGAAGAGAAATAACATCAATAAATTTATGGAAGAGTTTTTTATATGGATTAATTAGGGTTTACATTTTTTTATTGTGTATATTAGGATATTTTATCATTGAGTTAATCTTTTTTATGATTATTTTTTTGTTAGGTTTCTTGTTATAGTTTGGGTGTGGTTCATTTTATCAATAGACTTTTCAAGTGGTATTTTGGGATTTATGACTCTTATATGAACTAAGTAGGAATCAAACTTAGGATCTCTCATGTGCTTGTTGGGGTCCTCTACCATTTAACTACCGACTATCTTTATGACCCAAGGTTTTTGGTCATTTTTAATGTCACTTATTATGATTTGGGTATGGTTCATTTCTCCAACAAAGAAAAGTAATGGTAACAAAATCTTAAATTTAGTACAAATGAAATAATAGCTCTCACAATTTAATATGATTATTTACCTTGTAAAGCCCTCTTGGGAAAAAATTGAAAGATAACACTTGTTTACTATATTTACTTAGTTGTTCATAGTAAATTAGAATATTTTGCAATTGTGTATAATTCTAATACAAGGACGATTATTTATATGCACATTCATATAATAAATCAATAAGCATATATATGAATACAATGGGTGCCAAACTATGGGTTATAAAAACCACTTTTGAGGGCCCAAAAGTAAATTTCAAGTGCTTCCACCCCTAAAACCCACAAAGGGGCCCCATACCTCAATCAAGATGATGCTCATGATCCCACTAATTGTGGTGAGGTGTACAATCTATAATAGGCATGCAACATGCAAAGTAAATAACACATATCCAACAAATCTCCCACTTGTTGATTCCATGCACAAAGACGACTTATCATACTAGTTGAACATTTCAATGATTCAATAACGTTCTCCAAGGTATCAAGCTTTTTCATTTTTTTTTTTAATCTTT
>VDFB02105785.1:488207928-488445226 GCA_007258455.2 Sequoia sempervirens | reverse complement strand
AAAAAATTATGCTACATAGGGTATGACTGATCTTATTAGTCTCCATCATAAGTCAGATTCTTCCTATTCATTCCCAAAAATCCATTTGCTTTGATGGGCTCTAACTTTGGCTAAGAGTAGGCCTCCACATTTAGCTCTTTATAAGCATGATTAGGTTACCAGTTCCTTAAGAAAAACAGACCAATTTCCTTTATAAAATCACTTATGATTAGACGGACCATAATGTCGATATGACTAGAAGCAAGTCTTCTAAATCACTAATAAGAGGAAATCCCACTTTCTTCTGACAACTGCAAACCTTGATGAAGAGCTAGTGAACAGAAACGTTCTTTGAGATATTCAATTCTTTTTGAAAATTCTAGTTTCCAACCTTCCGCAGGGTTGGTTAAATTGCTTTGTCTGCTCCTGCTGTAATGGAGCTGCCCAGAGTAGAATCATCAGAGAAGACGGAAGTCACGAGATTTGGGAGCTGTGAATTCTTAAATCTTTTCTGGTAGACTATGAACTGCTCTAAATCAAACTTCTTTGCAATACTTGTCATAATTTGATATGCTAAGTATATACCTGAAAATGACCTTACTAACATCTTATTTTGTCAAGGCGCATGGACTCATTAACCTCCTAAATAGGGATTGGGATGGTGTGGCTTAAGCATTCATCAAGAGGTGTGTTATGGGTTATTACTATTTCCTTAGATGCCTTTCTTCTAAGGAAGTCTTCTAAATCACTAATAAGAGGAAGTCCCACTTTCTTCTAACAACTGCAAGCCTTGATGAAGAGCTAGCGAACAGAAACATTCTTCGACAAATTCAATTCTTTTTGAAAATTCTAGTTTCCAACCTTGTGCAGGGTTGGTTAAATTGCTTTGTCGGCTGCTGCTGTAATGGAGCTGCCCAGAGTAGAATCATCAGAGAACAAGAAAGTCTCGAGATTTGGGAGCTGTTCATTCTTAAATCTTTTCTGGTAGACTATGAACTGCTCTAAATCAAACTTCTTTGCAAAACTTGTCATAATTTGATATGCTAAGTATACACCTGAAAATGACCTTACTAACATCTTGTTTTGTCAAGGCTCACGGACTCATTAACCTCCCAAATAGGGATTGGGGTGGGATGGCTTAAGCATTCATCAAGAGGTGTGTTGTGAGTTATTACTATTTCCTTAGATGCCTTTCCCTTGAGTGTAAGATCAAATTTTCAATAGACCATAATATTATTATGACTAGGAGAAAGTCTTATAAAATACTAATAGAGAAGGCCCCATTTTCTTGTGACAACTGCAAGCCTTAATTAAGAGCTAGCAACCAAAAATATTAGTTGAGATATGTCAATTCTTTTCAATAATTTTAATTTCCAACCTTGAAAAAGATTGTTAACATTGCTTCCCCCGCCCTTCTTGTACTGGGTTTGCCCATGGCAGAATCATCAAAGAATAGGCAAGGTCTCAAATTTTGAGAGCCTTGTATTCATAAATATCTTCTAGTGAGCAGCTCTAAATCAAACTGAAATTTTTTTCATGATCTGCTATGGTCTGTATATACTAGAAAATGACCTTTTTAGCATCTTATTTTGTCAAGTCTTGTGGGCACATTAACCTCCCAAATAGGTATTGGAGTGGGCCAGCTTAAGCACTTGTTGAGAAGTGTGTTGTGGGTTGTTTTTATTCCTTAGATTCCTTTCCCCTTGGTGCAAGATCAAATTTTTCAATAGACAATAATTTAATTATGACTAGGAGCAACCCATTTTCTTGTGACAATTGCAAGCCTTGATGAAGGGCTAGTAACCAGAAATCTTAGCAAGCATTCTAAATGACTGAAAATTTGTCTACCAATCAGCTTTTCAAATTTCAAGAGTAACTACAACACGAATAAAAAAATTTAAATGTACTGACTGTTAAGCATCTAAATGCATCTAACATCATTTATCTGAAACAGGTCAGAATTGCAAATAACTTTTGGTCTGACCATCATTAGGGTTTTGATATGAAGATGCTCCACTACCGTGTAACATGACTACCCACCACCAAAAGAAACTGCAAAAAATGATAGCTCAAGTAACTATATAGAATCACATACATGAACGCTTTCCTCAATATTCCACAATAAGATAATTTATTATTTGCAGATGCTTGTAGATATAAAAACAAGAATGCTATTGGGCACCCAGCATGAAAGAAGTTGAAAAGATATGCCCTCATTAGATATTTATACATTAGTGTCCCAAAGAATGAGAAGCATAATGAGCATGCTTAAAATGGCCAGTGGTTAAAAAATTCTTCTGTGGTTTAGGAAAAGCAATGGACAATCAGCTGATTGGTAGATAACATCAACACAGATTGACAATGTTCAGTCAGAACTTCAGAAATAAAAGCATTAGATCCATTTGTGTCATTATCAAGGAAGGAAATAATGCAGAAACAAATTTATTCAATAGAGAATTTAGTATCCATATAAATAGCAATTCTTAACACTGTTTGAAGCATTTCTGTTTTTCTTAGAATAAGCTACCTGAGAATTCATGCAGTACTCTCTATGAGGCAGTTATATAACATTACTGTACTTGTAAACTTTATTCTCGTTTCTCTCCTTGAGATTCTTCTACATCTTGTATGAAGGATTTTTAATCTATAAGTAAGGGATTCTGCATTCAATCAAGACTAAGACAGACTCAATCTTCAATATAAACGATAAGAAGGTTTTCTCTAACATTTTAAAAATGAAGCAATACTAATTTCATTTTAATAAACTTGTTCCCAATTACTTGGAGATTTTGTTACCTGCACATTCTCGTCTCACACTTTATGCACCAATGGCCTAAAAATTTGCAGAGCATACCAACATTGAAACATGAGTTGACACAGATCACGATGAGGTAAACATTGAAAGGCAATGTTTAGGAGAACTAGATCTTTCCCCATTTTGTTCAAACCAACCCCTAGTTATCCAAACAGAATCTCAACAGTTATGAACTTAATAACTGTAAAGAGACCATCTCTACTCATCTACACAAGCAAAATCTGTAGGGAATTGTAATCCAAAATGGAATGTGTGTAAAACAATAAAATTATTGAGAGACTATTACCTAAAGTTTTTAGCCCTTGGACCAAATTTTACGAAGTAATTGAATAATAGTCTCTTAACATCCCTCTTTTCCCTACATATCCATATTTTAGAAACTTAGACAGGTGACCTCAAAGGCAATTCACAGGGGTATATAGTATATACCCTCTACTTTTAACCTCTCTGAAAAGAATTCAAATCTAATGTTATAGGCATTTCAGTTGAAGAGTGTTGCCTAGACAGTATTCCCAAAATGAAGTAATAACTGGATAAAATACAAAACGGGATCAAATACTACACATTTTAAAAAGAAGGTAAGCCAGGAAGATTGAAAGTTTTTAAGATCAGCTAACTGTCCCTTCTGATAAGGTGCACCTTGTGGAAAGTAATTTATTAACCTTGATTTTACCCCTTGATATTCTTAGCGGAGGTGTTTAACTTGAACAATGAATGAACATTTGCAAAATATAAACCATTTTGTTCGAAACAATAAGCAGAGATAACTTGTTCAGTCTGTAATTGGTAAACTCTTGAGTACTTCCCGAGTTTCCTAAAAATAAGCAATGGTAACCAATGTTCATTTCCTGCAGAACTATGCAGAGGAGATACTTGCTGTAGCAGGGCTTTTGGAAACCAAAAATACAATTAAAAATTATTGTGTCTGATATTTATGAAGTTGATTTGTTTGGGAAGAAAAATCCCCAACTTTTTGATTTGAAACTTATAAAATTAAAAATTTTAAGAATAAGGATATTGTCAAATTTTCACTTATTTTTTCCAGAGTGCCAAGCCAACTCTTACTCTTTGGCTTGCAGAGTTTTCATGAGTACTAGTAGTGTGACTTTGATAAGAACTACATACAACCTTCATTGCAAGATTTGCAAATTATAAGACATAAAACAAGGTCATAGTTGGAAAGATCAAACTCCTGTAATGTGCATTTTGGAAGAGTGTATGCACCAGGTATAAGACAGCTAAATGCTACCATACACCAGAAAAAATTCTCCACTGACCCAAAGGGTTGAAGCTGGCAATAATGATGAATCTCAATGGTTATGTATTAGAAAACAACTCAACCTACAAGCCTTCTCTACAATATCAGTGACTCAAAACTTATGATTTGCATGACCACCTGGAAAGGTCGTGGTAGGGAGACAGAGGCAGGGATAGGGATGCTGTGGCAAATCAGGTACGGGGAGAAATGAATAAGGTTGTTGGGAGGGGAGAGAGACAGGAACAGGACCCTTGTCATTATTCTATAATTTCCTGGTGACTATATGACTTTGGAAACCATAACCTAGATTGTCTGTATAACAGATCATATAAAGAAGGCCGGAATACATTATAGATCTGAAGGTTCACAGTCCCATGCATCTGAATACTGGGAGCAACTTACCCTACTTTAAAAGTATCCTCCCTCTCCTTAAACCCAACAAGCTTGAAAATTCAATGAGAAAACCTGCACCAGTGATGTGGACCTTGATGAAGGCCAGGTATACTACCCCTAAATCTTATCCTTCAACATAACAGCACCTATGTGATCCATATTTCCCAAATTTTCCTAACCAAATGATGTTACTTGAAGACAGCATTACGCTATGTCTCACTTTCAACAAGAAATCTTGTATAGCATCAGGCTTACTTAAGCTTAGGTCTGTGAAGATCGTTTTTTTTTTAATATTAACCAGAAGCACTTTATGTCATGCTTGAAAAAAATATGTATTTTTTATAGTTTACACCTTCACACTGTTCTTTGTAAAATCTGGGACACTGTAATCATTAATCACTCCAGTGTTGCCAAAACACTCACCCACATTATAGATCTGCATCAGTATGAGTACCTGCATTTCTACAGCTAAGTTTTTTAACCAAAATTCAATTCTCAGTCACAAACAGATGTAAGGAACAAATAAGCACATTGTCATTTGAAACAAACAACAAACCAAAATGGTCCATCTGTATAAATTCATCAATAGAAAAGAACAAGAACTAGATTGATCGATGTGCATTTATTTGTGAACTGAAAAAGATGGGTGCAGTTTCCATGAGAAGATACAACAATGTCTAATTAAAAAACAGTAAGGAAAGTGGATCCATGAAAAATATTACCTGAGCTATTAGCAGAGGCAATACCCACTAGCAGAATCGAGATGAAAATCAGTCTTATGGCTGCCATCGCTAGATCTTGATAAATAAATAAGAAAAAACTCCTATTGGAAAAAATATCCACCTTTAATAGCTAAAGCATATAAGTGGCAATGTCAAGTTAATGCCACCATGGTGAATGGAGAAGTTTCCAAGTTAGCACTTCTAAGCTACATGGAAGATGTAAGATGCTCAGTCGATTAAGTTTAGTATTTGTTTGGAATTGATTTAAAAATAAAAAATTGGTAGCAACCGAGGGGTGGTTGTTACAGGTTGCTCACAGCAGAATCATCAAAGAAAAGGTAAGGTCTTAAGATTTGGGAGCTTTGTATTCTTAGTATTTTCTACTTAGTTTGAACATTAGATCAAACTCCCACTATTTATTATGATCTGATATAGTTTGTATACACCTGAAAACAGCCTTCCTCATATCTTGTTCTTAACACTTTTCATGGCAATAACCTCCCAAACAGGGATCGGGGTGGGCAGTCTTATATTCCTTTCTCCTTTTGCCCAACATTTGTCTCTTTCTCCTCATTTTGTAATCATTTTGGCCTTTTGGTCCCCTTCTTGCCTCCTCCATTCAATTTGTCTTCACCTTTCTGATCCTTTCTTGTCTGCCCAACATCATTGTTCCGGTTGCTAATGATCTGCTTGTCCCCTTATTTGGCCAACAACACTGGCTGGACTGATGATCTGTCTTTTTGAACTTTTGTTTTTAGGGTTTGGACCCCTATAAATAGGTTTCTTTTCCCATTTCCAAAGGTAGAAATCAACAATCTTCTCCTGTCACATTTGCATATACCCTTTGGGATTATTTGAGGACTAGGGAAAGGAATAATTTACCACAGGAAAACAAGTTACATACAAGAACCATCGAAGATTCAAGGATAGGAGATTCACCTCTAGTGCATACCAAGTCTCTAGAGTTCTTAGCTGTGGTCTACAAAGGTTTCTTTTATACACCTCAACATCACCTACAACCGTCTCTTCACAAGTGCTTAATTCTTGGAGGTTGATGTGCCTACAAGTTAATTCCAGGTAAGCATCTCTCTATTCCACCCATTTCATTTATACAGGTCCGATTTCTCATATATGCTTGTTATTTTATTATTGCATGTTATTTATTTTATTGCCATACTGTCCTAGTTTATCCCCTGGATTAACCATCTCTTAACTTAATGCCTTACATTTACACCCTAGCTTACTTGTCAACTTTGTTAGCCTTTTATGTGATGTCCCTGATTATGGTTTTTAAAGATTCTGGTTTTTTGTAATTTTCTGATATTTTTGAACAAATGCAACTGAAACAGCAACCAAGAATCTAATAACTGTCTGCAAACTCATGGAAATAAACCATCATGTGCGGTTATAAAACCCCTATTTTCATAGCAGCATTTGCTAATCATGTGCACACTAAAAATCCTTCAAATGTACTTACAGATCTACTGATTTACAGCAATCTTAAACCTAGATTAGAATTACATTCAAATCTGGAAATTAAAAATTTTTTTAACAGCAGTTGCAAGATCAGCTAAAAACTCCAAAAATGAACCCCAAACTGAAGCCTTGTTGCAGATCTCTGCTGCTGGGTTAGTTTGGACAATAAATAAACTATGTTACCGGATTCGCTACTGAAGGCCCCGGGTTCGATTCGGGTTCGAGTCGGGTTCGGAATTCGGGTCCGGTTCGACGAAATTCGCCCTGGGTCTGTATTTTGGATTGTGGGTTCGGCCAGGGTCCGGACCCATGACTGTGGGTCCGGACATTTCGAACCTGGGTTCTATTCCGCACCCAGGCGCGTTTTTCCAAAAAAAAAATCATTTTTTAATGACTTTTTTGACTCGTTTTTGACTTTTAGGGACTTTTTTATTAATTCTAACCCTAATACTTGCCTCAAAAACATGAAATAGGTAAAGTGAAACTCATTTACCAATTTGTGAATGAGAGAAAAGAATTTTTTGCCTCCATTGCTGAACTTTCTCTTTTGCTTGCACAAGCTGGAATAGACTTGAAGGCTGATCGTAGATTGTTCAAAGTTGATTGTTGTGCTATTCCTAAGCACTTGCAAGTGTCTATTCGTTGCTAAGAAGAAAGTAGAGCAAGATTTCTTCAAAAGAGGTAGGTTCTTTTAAGTTTTTGATTATTTTTTTTACATTTTTTTTCACAAGTGAACTTCAATTCTTTTGTTTTGTTTTTTAGTTATTGTTTTGTTTTACTTTTCATTCCTCTAAATGTCTATAACACATGTTCAATTTTTTCATTTTTTTGAAATTAATTAAGTCTTTTACTTTCAAATTCAATGAATCAATACCAAAATTTCAATATGTTGTGCCTTAGGTATTCACTATTCCGTATTACAATGGCAACCGGTACCTCCTCAGGCTCAATCCAATCTCGTTTCAAAATAAACCCAGCCTCTCCCCTTTGGAAATATGTAGAAATGGTTCAGCAACTTCCAGGTGGTGGAGGATATATTTGGATTTGTAGTCATTGCAATGTTCAATATTCGAGCTCATACAGTCGAGTAAAAGGGCACTTGTGCGGGATCCCTGAAACAGGCATCAAAAATTGTCCAGGTGAAAACAACGAAGGCATTCCAAAAGATATAGTGTTGAAATATATTGCTGAGCAAGAAAAGGCAGACCAAAAAACAACCGGTGGTAAAACAAGCCATCCTTTGAAGAAAGGATCTCGATCCATGAAACCCCCTACACCACCTTCTTATTTTCCACCTACAGAAAGCCATCCATTTATGGACATCCCTCAAGAGCAAACCATGCCCTCTTCAAATAAAAGATCTAAGGGACCGTTGGAAGCTTCATTTCAGAATGAGGCAAGAGAGATTGTTGATCAAGACATAGCAAGATGTGTCTATGCCAATGGATTGGCATTCAATGTTGTTCGTTCACCATATTGGCAAAAAATGGTGAAATCTATTAATGAGGCTCCAAAGGGGTATAAGGGCCCAGGTTTTGAGAAGGTGCGTTGCACCTTATTGGAGAAAGAGGTGAAACATGTAGCAGACTCTTTGAAGCCCATAAGGGATTCGTGGATCGAAACAGGGGTGACCATAGTTTCTGATGGATGGAAAGATGCAAGAAATCGCCCATTGATCAATGTTATTGCTGTGTCCCCTAAAGGGGCAATGTTTTTGAGAGCAGTGGATTGTGAAGGACAGGTGAAAGATGGTCCATTTATTGCTGACATCCTTTGCCAAGCTATTGAAGAAGTGGGCCATCAAAATGTTGTGCAAGTTGTAACCGACAATGCCAAAAATTGTAGGGCTGTTGGGTTATTGGTTGAGGAGAAGTATCCACACATTTTTTGGACACCTTGTGCTGTCCACTCCCTCAATCTAATGCTACAAAAAATTGGATCCAAAATTGAATGGATCAAACAGGTGTATGCGGAGGGCGAAGACATCCAAATGTTTGTCACCAACCACCATATGACGCAAGGAATGTTTAGACAATTCTCTAAATTGGAGTTGTTGAAGGTAAGTTAATAACTTAATTCTCAATATTTTTAAATTTTTGAACTTTCTTTTAATTTTAATTTTTAAATTTTGATTTTTTATATTTAAATTATATTTTAATCTTAATTTTGATTTTCAAACAGGTTGCCGAGACCCGTTTTGCCTCCAACACAATTGTGTTGAGACGACTTATAAAGGTTCGTGAGGCACTATGTGCCATGGTAATCAGCCCTAATTGGGTTGTATGGAGGCAATCTAGCAATGAAAGGGCAAATAGGATCAAGCAAAGGGTCCTAGATGATGGTTGGTGGGATCGTGTTGAGTATCTCGTCAGTTTCACCGAGCCCATACTAAGCATGATCCGTTACACTGACTTGGATAGACCTTGTTTGGGCGAAGTATATGATGGTATCGACTCAATGATTGAGAAGATGAGATCCATCATCAATGCAAAAGAGGAAGATCCTGAAGAAAAATTCTTCAAAGAGCTACAGGAAATCATGGTTGATAGATGGAACAAAATGACCACTCCCTTGCATCTTCTCGCTTTTGCATTGAGTCCCAAATATTATAGCCCTAAGATACTTTCTACTTCATCAAGAGTTGCTCCATATAGGGATGGTGAAGTGGCCCAAGGGTACAAGGCAGCAATTCGTAGAATCTTCAGTGATCGTGACCAACGTGATCGAGTGAGGGCTGAGTTTATGGCTTTTGCATGCTCTGGGAGTGTTGATCAGAATATGGATGCTCTTCGAGACAAGTGTAGGGTGGCTGCTCATAGTTGGTGGTACTTCCATGGGCAAGAATACATGCACCTCCAACCTATTGCAATAAAAGTTTTATCCCAAGTAAGTTTTATAATTTATATTTGTAATTTTAATTTTAAATTTTAATTAATAATTTTGTTTAGTTAATTTTTGTAACTCTTAACTATTTATTAATTTAATTTGGTCTTAATAGGTTGCTAGTTCATCCTCTTCTGAGAGGAATTGGAGCACATACTCCTTCATCCACTCAATAAAACGCAATAGGCTACATTCAAAAAAGGCTGAGGACTTGGTGTATGTGCATTCAAACTTGCGCCTCCTTACACACAAACATAGTTCTTACAAAGAAGGAGACACAAGGAGGTGGGATATTGAGCCAGAGCAGCTTGACTTGGATGCTTCCACAAGTCACTTAGCTGCACTTGATATTGATGATGACTATCAGCCTGAAGCAGCTACTACTGAGCATGAGAGCGGTAGTGTTAGTGCTAGTGGCAGTGCTTGTGCGAGTGCCACTAATGCTATTTGTGGTTCTACACAAAATTTAGCATCTAATGATGCTGATGATGCTGCTTTTTTTGATGACCCATATGATTCAGATTGATCAATGATCAATAATTAATAATTATTAATGGCTGATTGTAAACTTTAATTTATAATTCTATATCATGACATTTGACTTTTGAGTATAAAGTGGTGGTGTATTTTTGCTATGTTATTTGACTATTAATATGGTGGTGTATTCTGAACTTAATTACTGCTGCAAATATGTATATATTTCTGACTTTTATATGTTTTTGTATTACCGAACCCAAAACGAACCCAAACCCAAAAAAAAAAAAATCCCGAACCGGGGAACCGGGTTCTCGAACCCAAAACCGAACCGGTACCTTAGTAAATAAATTGAACTATCTGAATGTAGGTTCAGCCGGGACTCTTATTGCACCTAAACAACTTACAGGTATAGTTTGACAATTTCTTTCTAAACTGAGCACAATATCCTAATCTAGCGGTCCAATAATCAGCTATCCCTCCGAAGTGTGATCTGATTCAACTTCTAGATGGCGATTTCCTTCAATACTGAGCACAGTTTCCTGATCCAACAATCTAATAATCAGCAATCCCTGCAAAGTGTGATCTGATGCAGCTTCTGGGTGGTGATTTCCCTTCAACTTATGAACTTATTCGCTCTTCAGTGGATTGGAAGTTTAGTTGGATCTGATGATGGCAACCTCCCAGCCATGCACTCCAAGAGATGTGTCAAATGACAAATAGCACTCAAATCTAATATTGATGACCAGATCTGGCACCTAAACCCTCAACAGCATGGAAGAAGATGGCGCTCTAAAGAAATCACAAATAATCCTCCAAGATTTGCTTGCAGTCCTAATTGCTTAAATCTGAAATGAGAGCAAGGATCTTTAATCGGCATTTCTGAATTTTCTATGTAAATTGCAAAATGAGGTAAGGTTTTCGTCCTTGCTGGCTTGTAGTGATAGAATCTCCAAATATCAGATGGAACATATGAAAATCAGTTACTCAAACCTGCAATTATACCTTCTTTGTTTTGGACTCATGGGACCGATTTCTGGGCACCAAAATTTGAATTTGTTTTATTATTTAAGACTTTTATTTATTTATCTATTTATTTTTATTTCTTATTTTTTATTAATTTAGTGTTAAGAAACACTTTTGATTAATATTAATAATGATGTTATAGTTGGCGAAGGAGAGGAGACAACATTTTACCTTGTTGACCAATACATTGCTCACATTGGTATCCTATATAGATCATCACTGTTCTGTGTCCACTAAGATCTGTCCACTACCTTTCCCTGTGTAGAGGTTAATATTATTAGAAACATCCATCTTAAGAGTATACATGGTCTACTTTCAAACACGGGCTGGCTTTTACAATGGAACAAAAATGGTTCATGACCAATCTCTTTATGGGGTTCCAAATCCAACGCAAGTTCCATCCTATTATTTTTAACGACTTTTACATTGCATCTAGTCCAAATTATCCAGCAAGAAGGGATGAGTGACATCTTCTCTTGAATAATCTGCATGAGCACGTTCAACCGCTGCCTAAAATGCAGCTGTCTTCTGGGAAGCTGACTCACGACTGCTATATCTACACTAATACTAGTTTTCATCTAAATTTTCTTAACCTTCTTATCTTTAAGGAAATTTTGATTAAGAAGCTCTTCCTCTTCATGCAGCCCCACAAAACTTATTTTCAGTGTATTGTCCCTAATCAGTGCACACACATACATACTGGTTAAGTTATCTATACTTTGGAATTGCTAATGGTAAACCAGATATTTTTTAAATCTTGGAGATCTTTGCCTTCAAGGCATTGATAGGCCAACTCAACCTTGACAGTTGTACTATCTTTGTTCCAGGCCACCAAATCAGGTACCTTTACAAAAATCACATGCAGGAGTTTTTTTTGACAAAAGAATTTCAGAATTTCTATTAGTGAGGGGCTTCTTTTCGATGTTTGTTATATAAAAAGTACTATTACTAAGGGGCTTGCTTAGGATAATTTGTCATATAACACATTCCTTGTACTTGCATACATAGATGGAAACAACAGGCATTTTATTAATGCGGTTGGCATGCAATTACTGAGACATTAACTGGGTAAAGATGCGTAAATATTCCTCTTGAACACTCATAGTGAGGACTGGATTACAGCCATCATCAAGTCTATCATGTCAATCCTCAGTATTCATTTGATGCTCATCATTGGCAGTCTATTGTAACTGAAGCTAACTAATTCATGTTTATATTCAACTCTTCCATATCCAGCCTACCTTGTGTAAATAATGTAGAGAAGCAACCAAAGATCCCTCCAAGGAAAGTTTCATACAAACAAAATCTATTGGGAGATACACAAGCCACAGTTTTAAAATTGGGTCACCAATGCTCTCTCCAAAGAAATATAAATGAAATTTCCACTAACAAAGTTTACAATATTTGAAAGGAAATCAATGTTCCTTCAGAACAATTGGTAAAAGAGTGTATTAGCTGAAAAGTGTTTATAAAAAATCCTATCGCAATGCATTGTAAGATTCATGCACATTATAATATTATGATAAAAGCCAATTCATCATCAGCTTGATGATGGAGCATGTTTGTAGGCTTGAGTTTATAATGGTGTGTTATCAAGGGCAAGTTCAACAAGTTTCCTATATTTTAGCCAAGGATAGATTGTTTGAATTCACAATTTGTTATGCCCCCAGTTATTATCTTTTCATCACAGGTAATGTATGGTTATGGAGTAGCCAACCTATTGGTATAATTATATATTGCACATTATACTTAAGTTTACTTAGGTAATTTATTTTATTTACATAAGTAAATTAGGAAATAATAAGCACATTGTCAAACTTCTTGATTGATGGAAGTCTTGTGTCATCACTACCTCATTCACTCCTTGATTGATGGTAGTTAAATGCCACCACTCCCTCATCAAGCTAACTTCCCTTGGCACCAGTACTCCTACATATTGAATCAGTCCACTAGATCACTGTGGCTAACTCAACTCCCCTAAGTCACTTGTCATCCTAACTTGTGCATTCTAGACTCTATTTATTGTTGTCACTTCCTTTTATTTGTATCATGAATGAAAATATTGAGGTTAATCATTACCCTTCTGTATGCAATTGAATTCATGTAATGTTTTCCTTTTGTATGCAATTGAAATCATGTAATGATGTTTTTGTTCCCAAGGTAGATTTAATTGTTGCAAGCTAATTCTTCATTAAATCTTACATGATATCAAAACAAGGTAGTTTGCATAACATTTAATTCAAATTGAACTTATTTTAGGTTTCTTGTATCTAAGGTTTATTATAGTCTTGCAAATTGAGTGATTTTAAATCACCTATTATAGGAGGTCTCCAAGAAAGAAAACAAGCCATCACATTAAGTTTAGAAGGTCCAAAATAAAACAGTCCAAAATAAAAAAAGCCATAACATTAAATTTAGAAGGTCCAAAATAGCTAGGTTAGGTTTTTGTGTCATCTCCATCGGACATCATGAAGTAAACTTATTCTGGATTCACTTGTAAGGTTTAATTTTGCATTTTGCATTTTACAGACTTTTCAAAACATCTTTGAACAAAAAAGACCTTACCATTGCATTTGGAGTGGCCCAAAAACTACAAATCAATTGTCTATTTGCAAATTTTCATCACCAACAAAACAAATTGGCCCTAGGTATGCAACCTGGGGTTGTAACATATGACTCCATACACTCTCTGCACAACTCTATGTCATCTTTGCGCAAACAAATCAAGGTTGTCATGATTCTCTATCCACGTGTGAAGGTATTGTGCTTTGTACGTAGGAAAATTATTAAGTTAACAGCAAAAATCAGCTTCCTATTCAGATCTGTCCCTGTTGTACAATCAATAGTACGGTAGTACCTAGCCGGCTGTGCTTTGTGTTTCATGCCCCTTAAATACAGCTGGCCATCTTCTATTGAGATCTTGAACAAAACACAAAGCATTGTACTGTCCAATTGTCTATTTGCTGATTTTAATAACCAAGGGAAAAAGGCAAAAAAATTAATCCAAGCATGTAGGTTGGGGCGATACCCCTTGGGCATAGGTCTAATGCAGGAAGGTATAGGTTTGATAAATATTCTGCAGAGATTTCCTTTTGCAAAAGCTTTTCTTAAAAAAAGAGAAAAGTAGAAGAAAAAGAAAAAAATTTAAATGCAATGTGCTAGCTATAAGTAAGGATTACAGGGGTTGCCACAAGGGTACTGGGCCTCTTGTCACCACCTTAAATGACTACACCATTGGTCAACCACCAAGGGAAAGGAACCAAACACCTTTTTCAATTGATAGGCAAACTGTGATGAGGGATATCTTGGCCATACAGAGGTATTTTTAAGTGCATTATTTTCCTCCCTACCTATGTTTTCACCAACTACACATTGGTGCAGGCAGTTCTTGCTGATTGCATTCAAATTTGAGTCTTTTTTTCAAAAGAGGAGGATATTCTAAATACTACGCATTGGTGCTCACTATTTGTTCTTATTCTACCATTTGATTGTACTTTCAACTTTCTGGTCCACATTGGGCATTGTAAAACTCTGATAAATGATTTTGTTACAGAATGTCTTGTACTCCTAAACGATTTTGAGAATTCTCCATATGACAATGATACAGATACGGAGCTTGCTTGTTTGGAAGATCTTGAAAGTTGTGATGACATAGAGACCTCTTCTGATGCTTATTCTCCTACCTCTAGCAGATTCGACCATTGTTCATACTCAAGCATCTAGAGTGGGCACATTATGGGAACATTCCACTATTAGTTCCAATCAAGGTTGCTTATTGGATTGAGAACGTGGTTGAGATTCTATACATCTCTTGAAAGATGTGCAGGTTGTCAAGGTGAAATACTTTTGGTTAGAAAGCAATTATGCAAACATTTGGTTGTAGTTATCTCGAGCTACAGAGAAGGCCCAAGGTTAGAGATGCCATTCCTGTGAATTGCAATGGAATGACAGGAAGATTATTACACCAAAACTTTCGTTGGTTAGAGAACATGGCCAAATCTAGTTTAGTAAGAGGCCTATCGTGTTTGTGTGTAAAATAAAGACCATAAAATTAGTACCTGATAAAAAAAATTCTCTCCCTCCAATACTTTTATGGATCATACATTAGGAGTTGTGGCTTCATGATTTTATCATATTCCATATATATTTTCCTCCTATTTCATGGTGAGGACAGACTCTTCATCGTTGAGGTTTCTAGTTCTACCATGTTGTAATTGCCATGTAGGATCCATCCATGTTGCCTCTAGGTATCATTTCTTAAAAAATATACATATCCAAGCCCAATGTTGCAGCAATTGACCAATTTCCTGTTTCAAATGGAGTTGAGAAAATGTTTTCTAGTCCTCTTTGGGGTCAAATTTCTGTGCCTGCTTTTGCATGTCTTTTCTCCACCTAAAGAATGAAAATGAATTTACATTAGGCATTGGACCACCATGATGGAGTGAAGCTGTGTATCCCAAAGCTTGTAATGAGACATGACCAATCACCATAGCCCCATTATCAAAGAAGATCAAAGAATGACATCTCAACTGGAAAGATACAAAACATATATAGTTATCCTAAAAATCATTTCTGCCTCCCTATGTTCCAATGAAGTAACCCTAGTAGATATTTTTAAAACTTAGGATATTGAAAATTGGTTGAGGAAGTCATTTTAAAATTAGAACGTAAAGTGATGGGCTTAGGACATAGGCAATAGGGCCTAAAGCCTTAGGGTTTTTAGACTTACACACCTCATGGAAAAAACCTTAGGAAATAGAAAATCCCTAATGGGATCTAATAATTGCATGGATGTGATGGAAATGAATGATAGGATTATCACTAGAGTAATCTTGGATGGAATCAATTTAGCAATCAAACATGTCTACTTGTAATGCCCCTCGTCTTGTAACCTAAAGAATGTTGCATTGACTAGAAAGTATAATAAATTTTTTGAAAGTGTAAACATTAACTTTACTAATTGCAAACATTCCTCTAAGAACGCAATGAAACACTACTTGAAAATCCCATAGATGACAATAGTATTTAACATAGCATGTATTTAATTTTCATAAACTTTAAAACATACATTGAATAACATTTAAAATACATCATTTAAAGATATAAAGTACAAATATGATTCTTTCTTTTCATAGCATTTGAATTAACATTACAATACTCATTTTCCAAATGAGGTAGGTCATATAAAAATGTACAATTACATATTACAAATGTTCACCTCGAATACAATTGAGGAGTTATACATAAATAAAGTTTCCAATGATACAAATAAGAAAGTACATATATCCACATACGAGCTCTCCATCCAAGAAATACTAGTTGCCACGAACAAGAACTGGGGACCCAACAGAGTAAGGTGTACGCCCACCCAACCATGTGGTACCCATAGGTCTACCCCCTGCTAGGAGATAGTAAAAAGGTTCCCTAGACATAACCTTCAAACTCTACATGAGTTACCCAGGTACCACTTTGTGTGTCGGCCCTCACAAAGAGCCACTCCCCTAAAAATAACACAAGGAATCTAAGTCCTCTAACTAAGGTCGACAAAGTGCACATAAACTAGTATCAAACACCAATCATATAACAATGGACATCACAACCTGTTCACAGAACCATGTGTCTAAAAACCATACAAAACTATGTGCACTACCCTAGTTAACTCAAAGGATTGAATTTAAAACAATTAACAACTCCCTCATTAACAAACTTATCTGGAAGACTTCAAATTCAAAGTAATCCCAATTTTCCCAAAAGAATAGAAACAATCTAAAGCAAATCAGGCATAATAAAAATATAATGTTAGGATTTACTAATTCCAATCAAATCCATTTCTTTTAGCATGATAATCAAACAACATGATTATAGTTCTTTTCTCAAACAATAAAATAAATTGAAACAATTAATTTAATTATGATTTTCTTAATTTCACATAAGAAATAAAAAATATATACCAAATTCTCTCCTTCAATCTTACTGTTGTTTTTTAAATAGTTGATCTCATACTTTGCTTACATCAAATAGATAAAACCTTATTTAAATTCTAAATCATTTTCCTGAAACTAATATATATATATAGACAGACATATATACATATATTTAAAGTTTAAACTAAACAAATTGAAATTCATTAAAGAAATTATATGGCAAATAATACTTAGGGCATCCTCAAATTATACACAGTCGGATTTTTTGTTTTAATCATAAAACATAAACAATTTGGGGTTTTGTTGGCTGTATACACAGCCGACCCCATATGGGGGCTACGACTGTGTTGGCAGTTGTGTGTTGCCTGTGACGGCAGCATCGGCTGCCTTCACAGCCGTCGCCCTATATGGGCTACTATGGGGTAGCCCTGCGGCCTCCGCCCTAATATATATATATATATATATATATATATATATATATATATATATATATATCATTTTTAAAAAGAAAACCCAGCTTAAATAAAATGCGATTTTTAGTATTTCGCCATGCAAAATTTAATCTTTGTTTTTTAATAATTATCTCTTTAAAATCTGAAACCCTGCGATGGTAAATCGTGTACAGATCTTCAAATCAAAGAATATAAAATTTCATATAACATTTTCACAATAAAATTACATATGCATATATATTAATCAATAAATAAGAATTATAATAATCAGACAAATATTCTGAAAGAGGGTATTCTACAATAATCGAGAAACTTATCTTTTTACACAAATTTAATAGAGATTTTCAATTCAATAATAGAGGGTTTTCAATTTCAAGTTATCTAAATATTTTCCACAGGAAAAGTTTGGTAAAGTTCTTCCCAGAAGTTTCTTTTCCCCAAATTTAACACAAAATTTCACAGAGAACCCCATTTAAAATTCTATAAATATTTCTCCTATTTCCTTTGAGAATTTTCTACTGTTTAACAAATCTTCTATGTTGCCCTCTGATTTCACTATAAAATTTTGTTTCATAAAATGTACAAAGAGGTAACGAATTTCTACAGAAATATTTTCAATATAATTTCCTCGAGAAGAACAGAGGCTTCAATGAAAATTTTATTTCCTTAGGAAATCTTTTAAATTCACAAATTAACAAAGCTTCCACAATTTAAAACTTCATACAACCAATCTTTTCAAAAGACAATAAATTAAATAAATAGGGAAAAACCTATATTTCTGTAGCTTGAAGAATTTTGACTGTTGAAGAGAAGCTTTGCCTACTGCGTGCAACTTCCAAAGCTCTTTTCAAATCTCCACTTTCCAGAAGAATGCAAATACTAAACAAATATCTATCCGAAAACCTCTTCCAGAAATTTAAATTAAAAAACTCAATAAAATCACAATAATTTTTCCAACAATTCTCTATGCTTTTCATTTCCCGTGAAGTGTTTTCTTGTTTTCCCCAAATCTCATAATATCTTCTCCAAGAGAATCCTCAACAAGAAAATTTTGCAATAAAATCCAACTAACACACATGGCAGAGAAGAAAAATATCTTCTAACAAACTCACGGATTCTTTTCTTTCCTCAATTATCAAGAATTCAATTTATTTTAAAGAATTAAAAATTCAAAAACTAGTTTCATTTCAACACATATTTAAAATTTCATTCCCACAAAAATATTTAAAGAACATTTAATCTATTCACTCAAATAAAAGTAACTTAAATTAATTAATTAATTAATTTAATAAAATAATTTTAATCTCAGTGACTAAATTATTTTACCAATAAACTAATTTAATTAATTAAATAAAATATGAAACTTTTATTTACTTTATTTAAAATTAATTTAAATAAGCATTAAATTAAAAGAACATTAATCTACCATTAAATTCACAAAATTAACCTTTCATAACAAATAATCAAAACAGACCTGACAAGACAACTAAAAATACCAGACCTAAATTGATGACATACTGTGACTGGGTTTGAGACTAGACTAAGAAAAACCTCGTTACTACCTCCCAATCAACATTACCGTTGTGTCTTGACACGCTCAGACCTATGAAACCAGGTGGAGTCGGTGTCATGTACCTGCAATCCTACAATTAGACAAATAACATACATGTATATAATCCATAATTCAAACACACCGTGAAGAGAAAATCACAAAAATCACAGGGCACTTGCAAGCGAGTGATGCAACTCCGTTCTCCACACCAATACAATATCACATCAGACTGACAAAATAAATAACAATTAATCTATCACAAACCTATATATAGCAATAACATTTGAAGTAAACATCTATACTAACATAAAGCATGTCATAAATAATTACCATCAAACAGTGTATCATCACAACATAAAATAAATCCACCATCGCTTAAATGTCAGTGATCAATACATCAAAACAAAGTACCAGGGTCTATCAAAGTGAAAACATGCTAATAGAAAACATAAGCAAAATGGAGGGGTACTACACTACTTGTTAAGTAGATGTAAGGAAAACACAAAGATAGAGTGGAAAGTGGATGGAAATAAAATAAAGAGGGCTTACTTGAAATAGAATCAAAATGTAGATAGACTAGAGAGACTACTCTTATAGATATGAGATTCAAGGGTGGTGGATTTATATTGTGTAGAAATGATTACTAGAAAAAATAAATTAAGAACTTGTAAGCATTGTCAGAAAGGTTTTTCCTTCAAGAGCCTAGACCATAAAGAGAGAAAGTTGAAGAAGCAAGGTCAACCATGGTGAACCTATTGATCTTAACTAGGAAGTAAGGGTAAGAGTAAGTGACACATGCTAATAGGTATGAAGAAAAATGTGTGGGAGGGAAATTCTAGAGAAGGTGTGTTAGGCCTTGCTAAATTTTTAAGGTTTTAGTGTTCATGATTTGTATGGTTTATCCAATAACCTAAAACCCTTGGCCTTTATTTCAAAACTTTTGTGCTCCAAATTTCTAAATCACTAGTGACCTATTCTACTTCTTGAAATTCATTTAAGATGTTACCTTGATGTCTTTAATCTCATGATCTTATGAACCCCTTGTTTGGATTACCCATTAAGTGTTGGTATGTGGTGACTGATCATGCAAATATTGTACACTCTTTACGTATCCTCCTATACACCCCCAAATTTTTTTTTCTTGTTAATATGTCAAGGTGTTCCCATTAACATGTCAAGGGTTTGGTATTTAATTTTTTAACTAAAAATTGAAAAGTGACTTTGTAAAACCCTAATTCTAGAAGCTTCCAAAAAAAGCTTGTTATAAGCAGTTGGGATGTATGTTGTGATATGGCATTCGCGAGATTGTAATCTATTTTGCACTGGATATTAAGGAGTTTCTTTGGATGTAGCCCATATTGGGTGATCTGCATTAAAATTTTGTGTTGATCTCTTTTGTGTTATTCTTCATTGTTATTTCTGGGTTATTTAATTTGCATATAATTGTTAATGTTTATTGCTCCAATATGCCTCAATCCTAACATTAAGTCCCTTGCCTAAATAACTGATTTATGTACCTTAAATTTTATGCACTTAAAGGATGTGGTGGCCCTCCTTGCTATCCATGTGGCAAGTTTTAATAGTAGCACATTTGTGCTTGTATAGCACTATATAATGGTAGATATATTTTATTAAGGTTTCCCTCTTGTATTGTGGTGACAAGTGTCCTTAATGGTTGTTTTAACCATGAGCAGACCCCACAAGTGCATATACCTAGTATATTGTTGGTTCCTTTTCGTTGGTTTGGAATATTATTTACTATTTGTTATGCAAGAAAGAGTGGGCCAAGTTTTATTAAATCATGACAAGTGGAAAATTTCCATTATAGTGTGATACTTCTTCACAATGCAACTTAATGATTGGTCCCTCCTTCCACTTCTATGTTGCGCCCAATGGGAATAATTTGTTTTATTTTTTATGATGACAAGGATGGTCCACGCAAATTTTCCTTATTGCATGTGCTAGTCATTGATTCAACCCTTCTGAAAAATCAATGGTTTGTATTCAAAGATATAAACAACTCATGGTGTGTCATGCATTTTTCACTCATATGAGCATTCAATGCTAAGGGTGAAAAATGAATTATTTATTTGAAGCTTGTATTTGGTGCTTAGGGTATTATTTATAATTCATGAAGGAGATTAAGCAATAATTCTACAATGTGTGACTTCTTGTGATAGTTTTCTATTGTGGTTTCTAACTTAAAGATAATTAAGTTGTTGGTAAAGAGGGTGCATTTAATTTTTCATTTTTGTGCTTGCAAGTTTTCTTAGTTGGGCATTGGGTATTTCCAATGGTTATAAATTATGTCTCCATAATTGAAGAAAATCTCATTGTAAGTAAGAACACTATTTCACAAATATGATTCAAAGTATATCTTGAGTGTTAGGGTCAAGTGTAGCTTAGAATAGGACCTTATAAGCCAACATCCTTGTTCTACCAAAAATCAAAACATGCACAAGGCACAAGAATTCTCTCTAAGAGAATTTATGACTGAGTTGATTCAACTAGAGATATAAATATCCTAGTTCAGGGGTGGGATTTGTTTAAATTTTGTTATAATCACAACATGATGGATCATCTTGATACAAACATTTAGAGATATGATGTAGTTTAATTAGTGGTACCCAATGTATTTGTGAATGTTGAGTGGATTCATATTATCTATAGAAAATACAACTCCAATACCATAACACTATATAATTATGAGGGTGTACCATTGTAGACTATGAATAAGGAATTGATAAAGGGGGCTTTTAACCTCAACACCTAGGAAAACATTAAGATCATTTTTGGTAAACTACATAAAGAATGCAAGAGGGAAAGGTCTAGCTATAGCGTTAGATGGTTGCCACACTACATGAAGAGAAGAGAAGCTTGACTAACACCATTTGTAGAGAATGAGTTGAAGCCTTTTAATGAAGGTATATTTGAGGAATAAATCAAGATGACATACTATGCTTTGTTTCAAGTATTGGGAGTTTATTTAAGGCTTCATATACATATTCATTTGGCGTGTTGGTAGTTGGCATTCAACATTAAGACTTAAATAGGGATTTTGACTATGCATCCTTTATTGCTAAAAGAATTCATAAGGAATCGATATCCTTTAAGATAGATAGCAGGATTCCCTATTTCAAATGGCATTCAATGTTGTGCCATATTTTTCTATACAATGGAAGATATATCTGGGATGAATCTTTGCAACTAAGGTTCCAAAATATCAAGAGAAATTCAATGCATATTCAAGGATGGACTCACATATGGGAATCACACTACAAGAAATCATACTATGTCCTACTTGAGAGACATTTTATTCATTAAATATTTAGATTATTGGGGCATCAAAGATTGAGATTACCAAATATTGTCACAAAATTCTTGAACCTAAAGAGAAGTAGCCTAAGGAAGGATGATCTTAATTGGGGTGATTGTTTTTTCCATTCAAATACGAATATTATTAGAGTTAATGGTGCAAATGTTGAGCCACATTATGTTCTACCTAAGTGGATTCCAAATAGGGTTTCTTTCATAGAGATAATGTGCTAATTTAATGAATTTGATAAGATTAATCTAAGGTAGCACAAGAAGGGTTCTTTCTTCCCACCTACATTGGTGTTCTCATATTTCACAATCTCATGAAAAGGGGGATTAGAGCTCTTAGAATCTAAGTTATAGATATATAGGATGAGGGTAAAGAGAAAAAGGAATTTTGACCTAGAGAATTTTATTGATAAAGTTAGAAAAAAAGTATGAAATATGTTTATGATCATGAATTTGATGAGTTTGAAGACTTGATCTAGAATTGCATAATTGATGATAAAGTTGAAAACAAAAGGAATAAGTAGATTAGAGTTCTTGAGGGATAAAGAAATAGAAAATACAATGAAGAAGATTACAATGGACATTTTGTAGAGATTAAAGATCCAATTCTTAGAATGTAAAAAATATTGGATCATTTTGATAATCTTGGATTTTTATCTCCTAGATTGAATGCAAGGCCTTATATCTAAAACCCCAATAGAGAGGAGAAACAACAACTAGAGAAATAAGTGGAACAATCATTTTTTCAACCACCAATGATGGGAGTCAAAAGGGAAAAAAGGTAAAACTCTTCAAATAGGATCATTGTAGGAAGAGGTATTGCAACCTTTGGTTGACTACCCAATTATTGAGGAAGTTGGAGGGAACCAACTCAATATTGAGGAAGTCCAAAATTCATTGTTCCTCCTTAAAGGATGAAATATCCCCCAACATTTTTTTTCAATTTTTCACATCAACAACTTCACCCCTCAACGTTAGCAAAACCAAAACCAGCTGAGAAAGTAACCCTGCGCCAAGAATGTTCACCAAGATCCCAATGACAATCGAGGTGATAGCATATGACACCGGGGATTGTTAGCAAATAAACTAAAATGTTGGAAATACAAAGCTTATGCAACTCAACCACTTATTCATCGGGAGTAGTTTGACGACTCAACCGATCAGCATGATGAGTAATGCAAGTACAAAAAGTAAAGAGTTGGGCAGCTTGCCTACCCCTTCCACTTGTTCAGTGGGTAGTACAGAAATGAAAAGCTGAAAGTAAATGGGCGGTGAGGCCTGTCCCTTCCACTAATAGTGGGAATTACAATATAAAGTGTATAAATATTAAATGAATGAATCAATACTACTGATTTCAGCCTTGTAATGAAAGTAATCTACAAATTACAAGTGAGCAAGCTACCCAATCCTCTGCAAATGATATTATATGTTTCTCCAAACTTCACAAGCCTCCCAAATATGAAAAACCATAAAAAAATTAGAACTTCTACAATTTGATATAGAAAACTAGCACTCAGAAAATGCAAACTATAGTGCCCCTCAGTTTGATTTTTGTTTTTGTTAGTGACTTGGTTGTATTTGGACATTATGATACTGTTTGATGATACTTAGATATTATGATACATTGATGCATAATTATGATGTTACTTGATGACACATTTATCACTGATGTTTATGCTTATACCATGCTTAATATATTAGTTTAATTGATTATGTGGGTTATTATTGATATGAGAATTATGTGATTATTAGATGTTTGTTCTTATCATGATTTGATATCTAATTATTGTGTGTTGGTGTATTGGTGAAGGGGAATAGGGTTGCATCACTCACTTGTGAGTGCCCTGCGATGCTGCAATTTTCCCTTCGTGGTGTGATTGCTTGTTCAAATGTCTATGTACATGCTCGACTGTGTGGTTTGCTGCAGGTTGCAGGTACCAAGCATTGAATCCACCTAAATTTTCAAGTTTGAGCATGCCTTAATCCCAATGGAGGTTGTTGATTTGGAGATAGCATTGGGTCCCCACGTTGAGCCATCATCCTTGACGAGGATGAGTATCTATTTGTCACACCCTGTCTGTAAGGTCAATTCGTGTTGGTCCGTCAATGTAACTGTTGTCGTGTTGCCTTTCATTTCGCTTTGCAGTCTAGTATTGCTTGACAATATGTTCATTTGAGTAATGTACATGATTGGTGCTTTTGTTTGATTATTACGTTAAATTAAAGATTATCGAAATTAAAAGGCTTGGAATAATTAAAATAAAATATTTTATATTATTGAAGTATAGATTAAATAGAATATTATTAAAGTATTTATTTGATTTTAATAAATTAAAATTTATGGTTTAAAAAGAAATATTTAAATGAATATATTAAATTGATGTGATTGTGCAAACAAACTATATTATTAAAGATTAAATTAATAAACTAAATATTTTAATTGTTTGTTCTATTGCACGTGCAAATATTAAAGTATGGCAAATTATAAAAGATAAAGATAATTAGTGGCAATTGTGAGTAGTGGGGAAAAATAAAATAAAATAGTTAATTTTTAAGAAGTGGATGTTGTTACGGATGCGGGAAAGTAATAAATAAATTGGTTATTTTGCAAAAGAAAAGGGGCTTTTTGTTAATTGTTGGAAAACTAATCTTGCATTCTACTTTCAAGAGTTTTCTTGTTCTTGGAGTTGTTTCTCTGGTTCTTAAAATTTTTTCTAGGGGGTTCTTGAATTGGATTACTGGAGAGGTTGTTGGGGATTTTGGAGAATTGAAAAAATACAACTTGGAACTTAGAATCGACATCAACTCTTTGCCCAATCAATCAAGTTATTCCAGGTTCTTTGCTTGTGTAATCTTCTTCTCTGTTTTAGAATAAATGATTGATCTTGAATGTTGTTTGAGACAAAACATGTATGCAATTATTGAGTTTGAATGGAAACAATGAATATATGCATTATCTAGAGTCGATTCAACTCTCCCTATAATAGCTTCATACTTAACCTATAATCTTTGTATTCCACATATTATCTTAGTTGGTCTTTGTTTTGTAAATTCTTCCCTATGGCAGCAGATAAATGCTCCTAATCTCTTATCTCGTATTATTGGGAAAATTCTTGAATCTAGAAATACCATGTTGCTTTCATTCGCCAACCACTTATCTTTCCTTGATTTGTTCATTGGCGTCATTAATTCAATGGATTTTATTAAATCTAGGTCGAACCATACTTTATCAAGGCATCTATCTTTAATAACCATTCAAGTCAATTCTCAAACATTATTCCTTTATTTAGCTAAAATTTTGTAGAAGTTTCTAAGTGTATTGCGCATGAAATAGGCATATGTTTTTTCCCAAGTTTGTTGGACTTTATTACACAATAAAATTAATATCAAATTTCATAGGAATCGGTTGTAGGCTGGATAAGTAGTATTAATGTTGTTCATTGAAGAGAATAGTGTACCCTCCCCTGCGTCTCCCTCTCTAGGTGTTGATCCCTTCTTAAACAATGGATTTTATTGCATATTGTAATTTCCTATTTGTTGTTGGCATATTGTGTGGTCATTAGTCCGTGTGTTGTAGCATGTAGCCATACAAGCTTCTTTCATTCGAACTCATTCCTTTAAATTGCATACCATATCTTTGGCAATAGTAATCGGCGCGAACTGGGAGTTCATCTATCAATAAACCTTTCTCTATTTAAAATTTGATTTAATCTCCAAGTCATGAATTTGAAGTGAGAATTGGTATTCGATATGCACTATGAGTTTGAGTCTTAACAGTCGCCATGCATTTCCAGTTCGAAACTTTGTAATCTTATTCTCTATTTGAAATTTGACTTATGTTACCACGCCTCATGCGCATGTAAGAATTAGAATTGAGATTATATATATATATATATATATATATATATATATATATATATATATATTGGGTCTTTGTATTCATTGGGGTCGCTACCATAATCTGTGGCTGGTATATTGTGTGTGTACAAAAATATTGAAATAACAATTAATAAAGAAATTTGAATGTGGTAAAATGTATGTGTGTATGTATATATATATATACATTTATATATAAGTATATTTTTCAATGTTTGTATATTTAGTTTCTATATTCTGTATTTTAAAACAAGTCTTATTTAATAAAATACCAATATATATATATATAGAGTATATGCATGTATATGTGAATCTTTAAAGAGAGAATTGTTGTCCCTATTAGTATTTGATCAGGGCTGTTATATATTTGAAAGAGAAAATAATTGATTTTGAAAGATTGATATAGTTATAATTAAATAAATGAAAGATAGTGTTTGTAGAAAGAGATTTTTTTGGATTTAGATGACTAATTGGTAAACATGAAATGTGTATCTTGAAAACCCATTTTAGACTCCATGTGCTATTATGGCTTAGAATTGTTAGTATGAAGCAAGTGAATGATTACTAATTTAGTAATGATTATGGGTTTTCTTCAAATGTTTAAGTCATCTTGTGAAGTGAATATTAGGGGTCTTCTAGAGGCTAGAAGGGATTTGTCTTCTTGATGGAATCCTTTGATAATCCTTTGAGATGATTATTTTGTATTAAATGAGTATATGATGGTCATTAGCCGTGCATGGTATATTCACCTATGTGGTTGGAACTTGTATGCGAGAAGGGTTATGCTTCGCCTTGTTGTATATGTTAATGAGATTTTGTAATTATGCAAGTTAGTTTTGCTCTTTTAATTTTGTTGGGTCTCCTAGTTGCTAGTAGGGGAGTGGCTCTCAATGGGGGTCGGCGCACAAAGTGGCGTCAGGGTAACCCATGTGGGAATTTTGTAATTAAGTGATAACCTAAAATGAATTAGGGGGTTGGGTAGTAATCACACTAATCAAGATAATTGAATTCCTCACTCATGGCTCAAGTGATCGTTTAGGCTTGAGATGAGTTGAGAAGGCCTGGAATGGAAAGATCAACTGCCTCATCCCAATGAGAGGTATGTTGATTTTGCATAGGTTTGTATGGGGGTCGAAGATTGATAAAGGCTACCAAGGTAACCTAGGATGGGGGTCGAGGCCTAGGAAAATTTTCCTAGGTAATCCATAGTACTATTTGATGACACTCCTCCTATGGAAACCTAGTATTCCCTTGTCTCTTGTCTCCCTTGGATGTTTTTGTGCCTCTGGAAGTGGTGTTACTATCGTTTGATGTTGTATTGTACTTTTTCATTGATGTCATGTTAACCTTTGTGTTGTCTATTGTCTCTTGATTGATTGTGGTGGGACCTTAATACTATCTCCTAGCACGGGGGTGGACCTTAGGGTTCCACATGGTCAGGTGGAATGTTCCTTGTACTCCATTGGGTTCCCTCACTTGGTTCATGTTCGCGGTGATTACTCTTGGATTAGAAGATTTCAACACTTGTTCCAATTCATGTACTTGTATTGTTCCACAAATCTATTGTATCTTGTATATACTTTTGATGTACTCTCCTCCCTCATTTAAGGAGACAATGATGTAATGATGTTTTGTTGTAATTAATTGTAATCTCTATATTGTAATGGACAATGTAAAAGATGTTTTTATATATGTTAGTTAATTAGATTAATTATAAATGATATCTATTGATCATGTAATGGTTATCTCATATTAGTTGATCTTGTAAATGTGATGGTTAAATGTATTTTCATATGGTAGATGGAATTTAATTAATGTAATGACTATCAGTTCTTGCTAATTAGTTAATGGGAAATCTAGTAGCGTAGTCATGGAACTTAGAGGGCTTAGGTTAGAATTTAAGTTAACGTTTCATTTGCAATCATGTGAATATTGCACTTTCAAAAAAAAAATTGTCCATTTTTAGGTGTTTAGTGTGTTGTCCTCTAGGGTTTCGTGGTAGGGTGTTACACAAACTAGCAAGATTGAAACACACCTAAATGCCCCTAAATCCCCAATACTCCTCTAACTGACATGAAATAAGATGCAAATTAAACCTAAGGAGAAGGCATCCAAACCAAGATAAAGAAACAATTGCAAATATCAACTATTATTTAGTGCACGCTTCCCAAGATGCCTACAGATATGGTACAACCTCCTAAGAAGGGCGAACCATAAGATAAAATCATAGACTCCTCTAAAAATTTTGAAAACTTGCACAATGAGGCATTTAGGATAGAAAAATGCAATGGAACAACACCTAGAACCCCCAAAAATTCACCTAGAGAGCCACAACCAAAAATGTGCTTTTTGCAAGCACCAAACTAGCAAACTATAAACTGTAAATATACACCAAACATCAGAAAACATCAATAATAAACTTCTCCATAATGCTCAATATGTTCTTTAGTGTAAAGATCAGTCTCTATCTTAGCTCTAAGTTGTTATCTTTCAAGCAAGAAACTAAGCTTTGCTAGGAGGTATGCATTCCTTGAAGTGAGTGAGTAACCATTATGGCAGCACTTCGTTATATTTTCTTCATGGATGATGAGAATGAAGCCCAACACTCTTAGTTACAACCTTTTCTCTCCAAATTCAAATTCAACTCCCTCCAAAATGGGCACCCAACTCAAATTCACATTAGATCTGCAATTTGCATTTCATTTCACCTCTCTCCAAGTCGTCTATTTCAAGAAGGCAATATACTTTATCAAAAATACAAATAAAGTATAGTATGGGTGTCTAAAATAATAAAGTGAAATACTTTATGAAAATAACTTATTTCTCCATTAAGGTATCCACCAAGCCTTATCAATATTTCACTTTATTAAAATATTTTACCTCAACAAGAGAAGCGCCCAACACAAGCTCTGACCTGCCAAAAATAACTCCAAGAGTGTGGGAGACCAACTACTCAAACTAACCTACCTGAAATAGCCTCTGAACTGGCCTGCTAAAACCCTGCTAAAAATAACACTTACTAAAATTAGCATACTGCTAAAAATAGTAAGTGTGTCCAAATGCATTTTAACCACATTTTGAGCAGCCGTCACAACTTACTAAAAATAGTAAGTCTGGAAAAGTCCTTTGTTTCAGTTGCATGTCACACCACTGTGAAGCTCTCTACAAACCCAGAAGGAATCCAGAATCCAAATTGCAAAAATCCAACATGTAAGCCTCCAAAACTGCCAAAACATGCTCCTACAAAATAGGAAACCCTAATTACTACTCTTGAGTAGCCTACGAGCCTCCGAAATAGGTTAACGACCAACTTCACTAATTATTGCTAAGAAGGGGACATTACAGTCCGGCCTCCCCAAAATTGCTTGCCCTCAAGCAATTGCAAGTTTGGATGTTGCAAAATCTCTTCATTCTCCCAAGTAGCATCCTCAATAGGGAAATTCTTCCACTTTACCAAATACTCTTTGATTGTCTTCTCCTCAAAGAGATTTTGATGATCTCTTCTGGAAACAAAACCAAATGTCCTTCCTCATCCAATGGGGGCAAATCAGAAGAAGCAACAACATTGTATCCAAGCACCTTCTTGAGGCGAGACACGTGGAAGACATTGTGACCTTTTTTACTCGCTGGTAGCTCCAACTCATAAGCCACTATGCCAACCCTCTTGACGACTCTGAATGACCCATAGAAATGTGGCTTGAGTTTCTCTGCTCCACTCTTCTTGAGAGTAGACTGTATGTAAGGCTAGAGTCTAAGATAGACCATGTCACCAACCTCGAATGTGCGCTCAACAAGTTGCTTATTAGCGTACATCTTTTGTTGATTATGTGAAATATGGAGATTTTTCTACAAGGAATTCAAAATATCTTGGCTCCATTGCAACATATCCCTCACTTGAGGGGCTTTGCTATCACCAAACATCAAATCAACAAAGCTAGGGGCCTCATATCCATAGAGAGCCATGAATGGTTTGATAGACATGTAGAAGGATGAATTGTAGCAATACTCTCCTAAATGAAGCCATCTCACCCAAGTTTTTTGTTGCTCTGCAACATAGTTTCTGAGATAGCCCTCCAACCTCACAATCTCTATTTTCCCATCATTTTGTGGGTGATAACTAGTGCCTGGAGTGAGCACAATACCACTCAACTTGAAAACCTCTTGCCAAAAGGTGCTTAGGAACTTGTTTTCCCTATCACTCACAATGATTTTGCGACAATCCATGCAGTCTAAACACCTCATGAAAGAATAAATATGCAACTTGAGCTACTGAAAATGAGCAAACTTGGTTAATCTATCAACAACAGCATAGATAAAATCTTTTCTTTGAGCTTTTGGCAACCCAGTGATGAAGTCCATTGATATACTTTCCCATTTTTGGTTGGGGATTGGTAGAGGATGCAATGAACCAGTTGGAAAAGTATGTTCATTCTTGTTCATTTGGCAAGTGTGACACTCCTTAATGTAGCACAAGACATCATCTTTCAGCCCCCTCCATGAAAATATTTCATAGATCTGTCTATAGGTTTTGAAATAACCTTGATGACCAGCAAGCAAAATGTCATGAAATGTTTGCAAAATATTCTTTTTGAGCTTAGATTCGAGTACCAAGAAGATTCTCCCTTTGTAGTGTATCAAACCATCAACCACTTTGTACCTTGAATCATGAAAATTACCTTCAATAATGTTGGTTGCAAATTGATTTTTAGAATAATTATCAAGCAACAACTCCTTCCAATCAATAGTAAGCTCACATAATGAGTTCAAGTGAGGCCTTCTTGATAGAGCATCTGCCACTATGTCATTTTTTCCCTTGACATACTCAATGTCAAAATCGTAAGCTTGAAGCTTACTCACCCATTTTTGATGCCTTTTCATTCAAGTCCTTTTGGTGCATAAATTGTTTGAGACTATTGTGATTAGTTTTGACAACAAATTTTCTCCCCACCAAGTATTGTCTAAAGTTGGCCAATGCATGCATGATTGCAAGCATTTCCTTGTCATAGATGGAGTAAGTCCTCTCTACACCTCTTAGTTTTCTTCTCTCAAACACAATAGGATATTTTTCTTGCATCAAACAACACCAACTCCTTCTCTTGATGTGTCAAATTGCAACTCAAATGGCTTAGTAAAATCTGGTATAACCAAGACTAGACATGAACTCATAATCTGCTTGAACTTATCAAAAACACCTTGTGCCTTTTTTGACCATACAAAATCTCCCTTTTGGTGAGATTAGCAAAAGGAGAAGCCAACTGAGAGTATCCCTTCACAAATCTTTTGTAGAAGCCACAAAGACCCAAGAACCCCTTCAATTGTGTCAAATTCTTTGGAGGTGGCCAATCCAAGATTGCTTTGATCTTTTTTGGATCAACTTTCACTCCTTCAACACTAATTATGTGACCAAGGTAAAGCAGCTCCTTCATTCCAAATTCACATTTGGACTCTTTGGCAAACAAAATTTATGATTCAAGGATGCTAAGCACTTCCTCTGAGTGCTTAAGATGTTCTTCCCAAGACTTGTTGAAAATGAGAATGTCATCAAAGAAAATCAATACAAACTTCCTTAGTTGCTTTTGGAAGATTCGATTCATGTAAGATTGAAAAGTAGCAGGAGCATTAGTCAACCCAAAGGGCATGACTAAGAACTCAAAATACCCATAGTGGCACTAAAATGTCGTCTTCTCAACATCTTCTCCCCTCATCCAAATTTGATAGTAACCTGAGCTTAGATCAATCTTCAAAAAGAACTTGGCTCCATGTAGCTCATCAATGAGCTCATCTATCTTAGGAATGGGATATCGGTTCTTGATTGTTTTTTGATTCAACACATGGTAGTCCACACACATGTGAATGGTTCCATCTTTTCCTTCACAAGCACAACTGCTGAAGAAAAAGGGCTCTTACTTGGGTGAATGAAACCCATCTCCAAGAGTTCCCTAATGTTTTTTTCAATCTCATATTTTTGCTTCTTAGGATACCGGTATGGGATTGTGATAATTGGCTTGGCCCCTTCTTCAAGTTCTATGACATGCTCAATTCCCCTTTCAAGAGGTCTCCCAGGAGGTAGATCTACAAAGACCTTACTCTTCTTAGTGATCAATGACTGAATATCAAGTGGATATTGCCTCTTCGTTTCAACTAGATCAACTAGTAGAATCATACACTCCGCTACCCACTCAACTTGATCACAATGAATCAACCTTTCCATTCTTTTGAAATACGCAATTCATGGGCCTCTATTTGGCATTCCTCTTAGCACCATCCTCCTTCCATCTGATTGAAACTTTAACTCCATTCTTTGCAGATTTAGAGAAATCTCCCCAAGTGATCATAGCCATTGAATACCAAGTATGATATCTGTATCTCCAATACTAACCACATAGAAGTCATCTTTGACTTCATAGTTTCCCAATTTCAAAGACATGTTAGAAACCTTTCGATTGCAAGAGATATGAAACTTGTCAGCTACCATGACTTTAAAACCTTCAAATTCTTCAGTTTTGAGTCCTCTCTTTACAACTAGTCCTTCACCAATGAAATTGTGTTGCTCCAGTATCAATCAAAGCAGAAATTTGGTGCCCTCCAAGAACTCCACGAACCTTGAATGATTCATTCTTTTGGAAACTAGAGAGTTGGGAAATGGGTCCCCCAACTCCTTGCTCTTTATCAAACTCTTCTAGAGCTTTTTCTTCTTCCCTCTCCCCAAAATCAGACTATTGTTCTAAGTAATCAAATTCTAATCCAAAATTAGAATAGGCCCCCATGTGATTAGAATGACCTCTTCCATAACATCTATGGCCTTGAGTCTATGGTTCTCTACATGCATAACATTTTCCATCTTTTATAAGCTTCTCATGAAGCTCATAATCGAACTTAGAAGGAAACTTCTTATGAAGATTTGAAGAGTGATTCTTATCTCTCTTATGTGCAAGGGGCTTGGACTAAAATTTTGGCCTTAGGGCAGCCAATTCCATGCTTCTAGCCTTTTTGATAGCTTCATCAAGACTTGGTGGATCGAATGCTTTTACCCACCCCTTCAAGGGTTCCATTAAACCTTCTAAGAACAACACAACAAGTCTTCTTTCAGTGATGTTGGGAACCATCACGGAAAGCCTTTGAAAATATGTGATGCATGCATCCAATGAGCCATGTTGGTTCAGTTGTGTAAGCTCACGAAACTTCACTTCAGGATCCTTGGTATCAAACCTCTCAATCAGCTTGTTGGTGAACTCTTCATATGTTTGAATGAGGTTGTGGCCAAGAGTGACCAAACCATGATACCACCACTCATGGGAAACTCCTTCCAAGTGTAAGGTTGCAAAATTTATTGCATCTTCTCCAGGCATTGGTCGAAGTGAAAGGTATTTGTCTAGCTTCTGGACCCACGATCTTGCTGTACACTTATCAGTTCCATCAAAATGGGCCAAAGTTACCTTCCCAAGAGCTTGATGATAATATATTCTAGGACCCATAGGAGCATGGTATTTAGCTCTTCCACCACTCCTATTTCTTTGGTTCATGAACTGGTCAAAGGTCCATTGGTCTCTGAGATCAGGGGGTAAAGTGGCATACTCCATGTAAGCTTGCCTTGCATCATCCACCAAAGGTACTTCGGTCTCTGCTTGTGGTTCCTCCCTTTGAGTGAAGGTAGGGAAAAGGGGTCTAGGGGTTGATCCTCTAGAGATTGCCACATGTTGACCAATAGTTTTGTCTCTTCCATTGACCTCTGAACCATTCTTACCATTGGTACCACTTTTTTCTCCAACATTGTTTTGTTGAGGTTGGGATGGATTTTGAGTCATTTGTTGATCCATCCTTGCTAGGAAATGTGACATCTTATCTATCATATTATCAAATTTCCTTTCAGCTCTAGCTTCCCTTTCTTCCATTGAAATTTTAGGACCTTTTGACATGTTTTCAACTGTTTTACTAGTATCTCTCAAAGCCTCTAAAAGTGTTTCTACCTCTAGAACTGGTGGATTTTGATATTGAGTTCTTTCCTGACTTTTGATGTAGTATTTGGGTTCTCTGTCACAAATCTAACAACTGAACTCTGATGGTCACATGATGGTAGGAACTTGGCTCTGACACCACTGAAATATCCCCCAACAATTTTTTTTAATTTTTCACATTAACTTCACCCGTTAGCATTAGCAAAACCAAAACCAGCCGAGAAACTAACCCTACACCAAGAATGTTCACCAAGATCCCAATAACGAGCAAGGTGATAGCATATGGCACTGAGGATCATTAGCAAATAAACTAAAATGTTGGAAATACAAAGCTTATGCAACTCAACAACTTATTCAACAGGAGTAGTTTGACAGCTCAACCGATCAACATGATGAGTAATGCAAGTACAGAAAGTAAAGAGTTGGGTGGCTTGCCAGCCCCTTTCTCTTGTTCAGTGGGCAGTGCATAAATGAAAAGTTGAAAGTAAATGGACGGTGAGGCCTGTCCCCTCCACTAATAGTGGGAATTACAATATAAAGTGTAGAAATATTAAATGACTAAATCAATATTACTGATTTTAGCCTTAAAATGAAAGTAATCTACAAATTACAATTGAGCAAGTTTCCCAATCCTCTGCAGATGATATTATATGTTTCTCCAAACTTCACAATCCTCCCAAATATGAAAAACCATCCAAAAACTAGAACTTCTACAATTTGATATAGAAAACCAGCACACAAAAAATGCAAACCAGCAAGACTGAAACACATCTAAATGCTCCTAACTTCTCCAATACTCCTTTGATTGGCATGAAATAAGCTGCAAATGAAACCTAAGGAGAAGGTGTCCAAACCAAGACAAAGAAACAGTTGTAAATATCAACTATTATTTAGTTCACACTTCCCAAGATTCCTACAGACATGGTATGGCCTCCCAAGAGGGGCGACCCATAAGATAAAATCATAGACTCCTATAAAAAATTTGAAAACTTGCACAATGAGTCACCTAGGATAGACAAATGCAATGGAACAACACCTAGAACCCCCAAAAAATCAGCTAGAGAGCCACAACCAAAAATGTGCTTTCTGCAAGCACCAAACCAACAAACTGTAAACTATAAAAACACACCAAACATCAGAAAACATCAATAATAAACTTTTCCATAATGCTCAATATGTTCTTCAATGTAAAGAATAGTCTCTATCTTAGCTAGTTGCCATCTTTCAAGCAATAAACTAAGCTTTGCTAGGAGGTATGCATTCCTTGAAGCAAGTAACCATTCTAGTAGCACTTTGTTATATTTTCTTCATGGATAATGAGAATGAAGCCTGACACTCTTATTTATAACCTTTTCTCTCCAAATTCAAATTCAACTCCCTCCAAAATGGGCACCCAACTCAAATTCACATTAGTCTGCAATTTGCATTTCATTTCACCTCTCTCCAAGTCATCCATTTCAAGAAGGCAATATACTTTATCAAAAATACAAATAAAGTATAATATGGGCATCTAAAATAATAAAGTGAAATACTTTATGAAAATAACTTATTTCTCCATTAAGATGTCCACCAAACCTTATCAATATTTCACTTTATTAAAATATTTTACCTCAACAAGAGAAGCACGCAACACAAGCTCTGACCTGCCAAAAATAACTCCAAGAGTGTGGGAGACCAATTGCTTAAACTGACCTACCTGAAATAGCCTTTGAACTGGCCTACTAAAACCCTGCTAAAAATAGCACTTACTAAAAATAGCATACTGCTAAAAATAGTAAGTGTGTCCAAATGTATTTTAACCACATTTTGAGCAACCGTCGCAACTTACTAAAAATAGTAAGTTTGAAAAAGTCCTTTGTTTTAGTTGCACACCACTGCGAAGCTCTCTGAAAACCCAGAAAGAATCCAGAATTCAAACTGAAAAACTCCAACATGCAAGCCTCCAAAACATCCTCTTATAAAATAGGAAATCCCGACTAGCCTATAGGACTCCGGAATAGGCTAATGGCCAACTACACTAATTACTGCTGAGAAGGGGACATTACAAAGACTTGAGTTAATTGGTGCCCCTCTAGAAAGGACATTACTAGATATGAAAGAAAGAGGTAAGGTTGTGCATGATGTAATATCCTTAGCATGTAAAGAGTTTTTGTTTGATGGTGCATTAATCAAATCTCATGAATTTAAGGTTCTCTTGGTAAAGAAAAAAATAAAGGTCTTTGTATATAAAATGAATAAGGAGAAAGGGGAAATTGAAGAAGATAATATGGAGATAATTCAAAAGTTCCTAAAGGAAATTGACTTTGATGTCAATAAGATTACCCTAGAGGAGGGAGGAGATTAGTTAAGGAAATTGGATGTATATTCCTACCATAGTGGGACATAGCATACTATATCTTTGGATAATAAGAAGATAGGATAATGATGAGGATGTTTTATCCCTGAAGACCAAGCTAAATAATTATATTTTGGATCAAGCTACAATACCAAATTTGAACCCTTGTTTATATGGGTAATAGCTCCTAAAATTAACAAGCCCCAAATAGCTAGGGACATAAATGAGCTTAAAGGAAATCCAATTGTCAGAGGGCTGAGTGATACCTCTGCTCCTCAGGAAACATATTTAATAGTGAGTACAACATTGTTTAGTGAGGCAACCAAAAAAAAGCTACATGTTGATTTTAATAAATTACAAAATGACCATATTAAACCGCTGCAAAAATATAACACGGTGAAATAATTGATCCCTCCTCAAAGCGTCACATTATAACTTGTAACTCCTCAAGCTAGTTTAGGATCTATATCTCAATAAGACAAGGAAACATTCAAGTTGAGAATAATGGATTTGAAAGATAAGCTCAAATAAAGCCAAAATGCAGAGACTAAAACAAGAAAAGAAAGGAAGAAAAACCTTATTGATTTTTTCAGTAATATTTTTAATCATCATTTTCATGCATCTTGCATAAAGTTAATGATGCATGGGCTTGCTTCAGTAATTTGAGAAAGGATTATATTAGTCATTTTAGAAATGAAGAATTTTTAAGGGATACCTTAAGCACATAGATTTCATGTATGCATGTTATGGTTTACATGTTTAGTCATGCAAGGTTTGACACTAATGCTCTAGTTGATATTTCAAGTATGCATGAAGTGGCATGGCTCTTAAATGAATATTTGCAAGGTTCTTGAGGAGCATATGTTACCTAAAATACTTGATGACAATGGTGAGATTAAATCAATAGCTGATTGGAGAACAAAGTTTCATAGTATTGTACCAACTTTAGTAGCTTCCATCATTTCAGGTGATAAAGTAGATCCAATTTTGTTGGGATATGGTGTTGTACACTATTGCATAATTTGATTTATTATAATGGTGTAATTAAATAATTTTTTAGTTGTGACACACCTAGGAGATGTGGTTAATCAAGGTAATTATTTGGGGACCACTTTATGTTGTATTGTAATATTGTAATATTATTTAATGTGTGAGAGACATGTGATAATAAGTTGATGTTGGGAAAATATTTAATAAAGTGAAAACTTAGTACCCAATATTAAATAAGGGGTTAGTGGTTTTGTGGTACATGGTTTTATCTTACCACTTGGTTGTATTTGTATGAGCTTGAGTCTATAAAAGAAAGCACATGTTTAGTGGTTAATGTTAGTTGGGTGAGTGGGTTGTCATTATTGAGTCTTTCTGAGGAGTGCATATGTGAAGCATGACATGGGATGTGTGGATTCATGCTTGGACACATGGAGGATGCATTAGAGAGGCTTGATGTTTCAAAGGTATTCATTGTAACTCTTCATCTTGTAATGTTTTACTTTCTGAATAATAGACAGAGTATAAATGCTTTTGGAGGTTGGGTTTTTCCCTCTTGAGGGTTTTCCCAAGGTATATTTTGTGTTATCTTGTGGCTTGTCTATTTGATCTATGCATTATGGTTACTTGCATGCATGTTTTCTCTCATGGGGTTATGTAGGAAATGGATTAAGAATGTGGGTATAGTGCTTTATTTCCTAACAAGTGGTATTAGAGTTTTCATAGTTGATGGGAGGTGTGAGCTCTCAGGTTTTGTTATAACCCTTGTTTGAGTAGATTTGGTGCAAAGTTGAATCCCTGTCAATGCAGGTTAGATTTAAAGCATTACAAGATATGGAACACATGTTGCGGGTGTTATTTTACAAATTTGGGCTTTTGGGTTGTAAAGATTTGTTGAATTTAGTGCAGATCTGAGGCTTGAGAAATTTGGGTGAAAAGGGTTTCTTGGATTGTACTTTCATATAAGGGTTTTGTAGAGAAAATTTCATGGATGACCTCTTGAGATAAAACTGACCTCACCATTGGATCTAGGATGGTTGAGAAATAGAGATTCATATAAAATCACCAATATGCTTTCTATTTCCTAGCTAGATATATTATATTGATCCCCTATCCATATATGACTTGACTATAGGGAGAAGCGATGTCATCTAGCCCATACCGTATACATATAGGGTGGAAGGGACCTGCAAGCACCTACTATATACAAAAGAGTGGGAGATTTCACTTATGAATAAGACAACAATATTCTACAACTAATATTTGGAAAATTAAATTAGACTAGTGCTATTACATTAATAAAGTTATGAAATACAAAGATGAGTACATTTATAAGAAATAAAAGAGAAAAGTAGGTGGAACACTCAACCAATAGGAAGTATAATTCATAAATCTATAAAAGAAGAAAGAATAACTCCCATGGAAGAATGAAACACCTCTCATCCTATGACTCGTACATTTACTAGCCTAAACAAGCTAAACTAGGTGTAAGAAAATGCATAATAAACTAACAATATGAATAGAACCTACAAAACAGATAACCTTGTCACACTTGCAACAACAAAATAAACTCTTATAAGATCTAAATTGCACCCCCACCAACAATATCCATACTATATGTAGAATACTAGAATTCTACCTAGCTACAAAGCATCATTCTAAGTGACCACTAAAACTATTTATTCTTATGTTTTTGGTTTGGGAGGTCAATAGTTGTTCAAGGGACCTCAACAAAAGAAAAATATTTTTGACTCAATGAGAGAGGCAAGGTGAGCCATTTATGACTAAGGAATCTTGGGCAAGGTGCACCTTAAGATAGCTTTCCTAAAGAATTCCACTCTTTTGACCAAAAAATTAGTCCAAGGGGGTACCCTAATCTACAACCTTCTCAATAAATTTTCTTGATCACTAGAAATTTGAAGAATTTTTAATTTAATTAGAAAAGTATTCAAAAATGTAAAATTTTGAAAAGACACTTCAACCCAAAAGATCTTTATTCACTTTTTTTTGGAAAGATTATGATGTTGGGAGAAAAAATAAATTGAAGTGAGATGTGTGCAAGTAGAGGTGATGATATTGACAATTTATTCATTAACCAATGGGTGGAAATGAAAAATGAAAGGTTTGAGATACTTTCTATTGTAAAACTTTAAAATATTTGAAACAAATGATCAAAGATCATGAAAAAAAATTCACACAAGGACAACTAAAATCTCATTACAATAAAAAATATAAGTAAGCATAGACTATAGAATTAAAACCAAATCAACCTTTTAATTCAAGACAATGTATCATCAAATCTTGGTATGAATTAGAAATCAAATTTATACATTCCCTAATAAAATAGTGAGCATGAGCTAACAAGTAATCTTCTTTTAATAGTTTTATTTGGGCTAGGCAATCAACGAGTCACTTTGTTCTCTAAAGTCCCAATTTATTGAAGTTATCAAAACAAAGTTTCAACTAACCCTTTGAAATGTTTGAAGGAATGAACTTTCATTCAAACGGTCATATAAAAATTAAGAGATCAGCTAAATTATATCAAATGTATCAAGAATTGAAATTTTGTTGTTTAACTTATAAAAAAAAATCTTGAGATATTATATATTACATAAAATTTGTTGTGAGATCTTAATTCATAATTTCTCACACATAAATAACTAGAGAAGGCAATGCATCTCAAGTTCTATTTGATATGCTCTTGGTATACAATTACATAGTTGAGCTTGGATTATTTTGCATTTATTGCAAAGAGATTATGTACTTTCTTTGAATGAGTAAATTTCATTATGATATGGTAAAATGTTAGAACTAGAACTCATTAAATTCTCAAATTTTAAATTATGACCTAAACTATCCAAATGGCATTATTTTTCATCTATTCACTCCACCCTTAAGCATGGTGAAGGTGACAACCCCATTCTTCCCTTGTAAATATAACTTATAAGATGTTTAATGTGTTAGTGTTTGGTAGCTTCAGGAGATATTTTCTCCTTAATTAAAGGCACGTCGGCCTACATATTGCAATTATGATTTTATATTCTTATTTCTTAAAAGGAGGTTGACCTAAGTGAAGAGTCACCTTGTTTTGTATATATACAAGGTGGAGTCCATTCAATGAAGTCATTCTCATATTCAATTGGTATTCTTTCAAGGAGGAGTTTACACCTAGTAGCAGATTAGTTTCACTTGTATCTTTGCATCGAGGAGTGATGCTATTATTCATTGTAATTATTCAGCCTTGTGTAAGGCCAGACTCTGTATGCAACATTCTGCACTTCTATCTGATATATATATATATATATATATATATGAGATATATTTTTTGTTGGGTTTTTCTCCCTCAAGTAGGAGGGTTTTCCCAGGGCATTTATTGTGTTCATTGTTCACTGTGTTGCATTTTGATTGCTTACATTTATTATCCTAAAACGAACATGGTATCAAAGCGGGTTAATGAAAATCCGATCGGATTTGTCTGAGCATCATTGCAAGTTGACCAGGCGAAGGATTTATTGATATTTTTCAGTTTGTAGTTGAATATTATGAAGGAGATCATAGTACTTTTGTATCAAGAAATTACAATAAGCAAGCTTCACGGGACCGGGGCAGGAGTCGCATCTAAGGAGGGAAATATTTATGTTTCCTGAGTCATTTCAATTCAGTGAAGGCATTCGGATTAAGGAGCTCCGGCATAGAGAAGTTTGGGAAATCAACACATTTATGATTAAGGGAATTTATCCCAAACCGTTGTTGATTGCAAGAGCTTGGGCTTATGTTAGAAAACTTAATAGCATTTGTGTTACATCTTGACCCTATAGTAATAGGTTTCTTTTTGAAGTGGCTAATTTATAGTCAAGACTTATGCAAACAGAGACTCGTCAAGACATTGGTAACTGTCATCAAGATTCTCATCAGGTTGTGGTTGAAGAAACAAACACATATATTCAAGTAGCTGATGAAATAGAAGAAATGTATTAGAAGACAATGGTATTTAGGAAACAAAACCATCTGTCAGTTTGTGGTGACCACGAATGAGTATTGGCAAGGAACGACATTAGTATATTTGTCTAATACCATTCTTAATCATTCTTTACTTGTGGTTACTCTTGGTGGGTGTCTATATCAAAGAACCTCTAGCATGTCGAATATGTGTTATGGAGAGTTTCGGGAATTATAGAAAAGTCAAGAAATAAGCCGGAAATAAGCCATAGACACCAAGCAAATAATATCATATTTTCTCCAATGCAAGAAATTCAATGATATGCCCTCTCATTCAGAAAGAAATCTAGAAATATTAATTTAGCCACTGTTTGTCGTGTCTTACTAAAGAATCTGTCCTATTATATAATCAACATTTAAACATAGAAAGAATCGAGAGTCGTGTTCATGCCACCAGCTGGAGGATATAGTGGCATTCCTTCAAGGAATAGACTGAAGCCGTCTTAAATAATAAAGTGGAGTCGATATGAGGGAGTGCCACAACTGGTCAAATGAATCGACACCGGTCTACTTAGAGGTATAATACCACTGCAACCATCTATGAGTCGATGAATGAAAATATTATTTGTAGTCAGCAAAGAAGATTGAGAAAGTTGAAGAACAAATTTGGGTGTATCTGGAGGTCTTGTGTCCACATATCTACTGCATGAAGACATTTTTCTAAAGTTGCATACAGTTCTGAATCATTTTGTAGATGCAATCATTCCATTGTAGCAGATCTGAATCTTTAAGTTCAAATATCAAGAAAGAACAATTGGTGGATTGTGAAGAAGATTAATCAATAAAGAGATAAGTATTTCATACCCTTGAATAATGTTCATGAATTTTTTATGTAGTTATTAATTCATGCTATAACATTGGGATAATGAATCATGTATGCTTCTAGCATTGGTATTTCTCTTCGGGATAGTTTAGTTCTATGAACTATTATTAAACTCTCTAAAATGCTTTCAGGACGGACCAAGAAGCATAAGAGATTGCATTCAAGGGAGGAAGAGCTTGATGCATCCTGTGAGGAAGTCACGCAGGCTGAAGAATGGAGACATAGTTTGTAGCCATGGGACTGAGTTGGTGGTTGGAGACATCTCTCCAAGAGGAAGAACCCATACAGATTGTCATTGCGATCAATTTCTTCGAAAATGAGGAAATAACATTCAGAGGGAGTCTGACAAACCAACAGAGGCAACCTTGGACGAGGAGGTCAAGAGGTTGATGCAAGTACTTGGAGCTTCAGAGGGAGTCACGTCATCATGAAGATTTGTTGTAGTGTATATTTCTTTGTGACAGAGAAGTATGAGGTGAAAGCCCTTGTAGTGTATATTTCTCCATGACGAAGAAATATGAGGTGAAAGCCCTTGTAGTGTATATTTCTCTGAGGCGGAGAAATATGAGGTGAAAGCCCTTGTAGTGTATATTTCTTTAAGACGAAAAAATATGAGGTGCGAGCCCTTGTTCATTTTTGAGATTAGACGTCATGTTGAGGGACTCCATGATGACATCACATTGAGAGACTTCAAGATGAACCCTTTGTACTTGTGTTTTTCCACACATGGGAGTAGCCATGGTGGATGTCATGTTGAGAGACTCCATGACGACATCACGTTGAGAGACTCAATGATGGGCACTTGTACGTGTGTTTCTTTCCACACATGGGAGTAGCCATGGTGGACATCATGTTGAGAGACTCCATGATGAACCTATATGCTTTCCACAAATGGGTGTAGCCATTGTGGGCATCATGTTGAGAGACTCCATGATGTAGATATCTAGAAAATATCTCCCTAGCTAAGAGGGAGTGTTAGTTTTTGGTAGCTTCAGGAGATATTTTCTCCTTAATTAAAGGCAGGTCAACCTACATATTGCAATTATTATTTTATATTCTTATTTCTTAAAAGGAGGCCGACCTAAGCGAAGAGTCACCTTGTTTTGTATATATACAAGGTGGAGTCCATCCAATGAAGCCATTCTCATATTCAATTGGTATTCTTTCAAGGAGTTCACACTTAACAGCAGATCAGTTTCACTTGTATCTTTGCATCAAGGAGTGATGCTATTATTCATTGTAATTATTCAGCCTTGTGTAAGGCCAGACTCTGTATGCCGCATTCTGCACTTCTATATATATATATATATGAGATATATTTTTTGTTGGGTTCTTCTCCCTTGAGTAGGAGGGCTTTCCCAAGGTATCTATTGTGTTCATTGTTCACTATGTTGCATTTTGATTGATTACATTTTTGATCCTAAAAATAACATAATGGAAAATCATTTTATTTTCATTTCTTTCCAAGAAAACTAAAATCTCCGTAAACAAGAAAATAATAAATACAATGTTTCTTTTCATATTGTCTTTCTTTTGTTAGAAGTTGTCAATAATCCTATAAGCTGATTTTCATTCTACAGATACATAATATTCCCAAAGATTTATAATTAGTACCATGTCCATATCCCCTATAATCCCTTATCATACCCCACCATCTAATGACGGTCTACCATGGTTGCAAGTTTTGTATAAACTATTAAAAAATATCACTTACAATCTAGTTTTAATAATCCATGATGTAATTGCTCATACAAAACCTTAATATTTTACAAATGTATAATGATTTGTATGAACATTTTCCCATTCATATGGAATGTTTAATAACATTCTACCATAATTAATTTACTTTAGACACACAAGTACAAATAGAGAACACAAATTTTAGGTAGCTAACTCAAATAAGTCTCTCCCAAATAGAATTTTTTTTCACATAAATAATTTAAAATAATGTTTTTCAAGCATTTTAAAAAATAACATCAATTTGTAATATAATGTAGCTAATTAAAAATATGTTCAATACATATTGCTTCTCTAATAATTCCAACTCATTTTTCATGGTTTATCAAAAAATTGCATGAGAACATTACCCTATATAATCTCACTTAATAATTCTTGTACTTTTTATATATTTGATGACATAGTGCAATTATATTACAAATCAATGTCTATAATTCATATGATATTCGATTTCTAAAACACAAGATTGCAATGATGGAGGCAATACTTAAGACTACCTTCATAATGCCATATATCACAATTTCTCCAAAACTCGCAAAGTGAGATTGTGGATATATCTAGAAGACTCGAAAAGGTGTCTAAACAATGGCACTTGATATATCAAGGTTAAACCAACTTCCTAGAATGTCAATACACAATTTAATAAAATATAAAATTCTTAGATAATTGTGTCAAAAAAGGGAAAGGGAATATCAATGAGAACTTTTTGATACTTTCAACAAAGTTTATAAATATATAAAGGACTTTCCACAAGGTTATAGTTAGAATGCACTTAAACCTATCATCAACAAATATTGTAATTCTCTCCATCCTCCAACTACAAATTCACATTCTCATTTATCATCCTTCTTAAAAAACCTTCAAGCTCTTAGTGTCGTAATTAACTTATATGCTTAAGCCTAACATCAATGGAAGCTCTTAGTGTTGTAATTAACTTATATGCTTAAGCCTAACATCAATGAATGATGTGATTCTATTGGTTCACTTTTTTATTTACCATCCATCTTAAAAAAAGCCTCATAATTAATTTATAAATGTACATCTTTATTCACACTCCAAACACCTTTAGTGCCAAAAGAGAGATTGTATTTGGGTGCTTTGTATTTGGGTGCTTAGAAATTTTGTGAGTTTGTTTCACATTTTTAACGGATAGTGGTTCCATGGATCTTTTAGTTGTTTTATTTCAAGTAATTATCAAATTATGATCTTTTGTATTTATTAAATTTTAGATGTGTTTTTCTTTTTTAAGAGAGAAAGCATCTATGTGACAAATTTATGGTCAAGAAGCTACATAATTTTAGTCCCCAACCACCCTACTCTTTTCATCTACAACTAAACTTTCATATCCTAAATTAGCATTGTTTTAGTATTTTAAAGAAGATTCCAAATTATTAATTGTGCATATTGAAAAGTTAAATGGAACCACCCATGCCTAAAAGTAAACAACTGAATAGGAGGACCCTTAAAGTTTAAAACTTCACAATTGCAATAAACAATGACAATCCAAGGGCCATAGTGAGGTAAACGAGTATAGAATATTCCTTAAAACATGTTTCCCTGTTAAAATTAACACTAATATACCTGTCACCAGCCACTGAAGGTGAAGATGAAGACTAAAGAAAAGATGAGAGATTGTGCCCTTGTGGAGATCGAGTAAACCAGAAATCATTAAGCACGTCTTATTTCAAACTCACACATGAATTTATAAGTCTTGAATAGTTCTTTGATAATGGCCACAAGCATCTGAAACCAAGTGAATGCATAGCAGAATACCAAGAAAGGCGATTATGCACAGGAGCCTTCCTTTGTGTCAGTGATGCTCCCTACAAAATAGGGCAAAAAATACAAAGGGAAAGCAAAATACCCGCCCATAGGCAGGAACAATAACTAAATCAATTCCAATCACAATATCAAATTTTTAAAAATAAAATCACATCATTGCTACTACACCCATTCTTTAGGAGAAAGGATTCGGTAAAGCCGAGTATCCTACAAGCAAAAACCTAAATAAACTCTGCAAAGACTCAAACCTAGACATAAGAGTCAATTATTCAATAAAATTTCACATTACATCTATTTCAAGAGGAATAATCATAGTTACCAGGAGACGCATCTCCTGCCCCCTGAGATGCGTCTCGGAGGCTGGGACGCGTCTCCAGTAGCGGAGACGTCCCCGGAGATGCCTCCAATCAGATGGTATGCTGGCAGAAGTTTCCCGGAGTCTCCTGCAGTCTCCCGAGCAAAGAAAAGGCGTCTCCCAACACAATTTTTAGAAAAAAACATTAAAAAATTATAAATGAAGATTCTGTTCTTCATAGCCTTCAAGGCAAAATCACTGTTTTTGGCATTCATTCAGATTTCTGGACAAAGAGACAAACTGGTCACTTATTGTGTCTGTTACATCTGCAGCAAGGATTGTGTATCCATTTTTAATAGAGTACATTGCTAAGTCTTATCATTCCTAAATCAGTGAGTAATTGCCAACATTTGATGGTATATGGATTATGGACTTTATCAAGGATCCTCCAGACTCAGAGTCAATTGCTTTTGAGATAATAATCTGAGCAGCTTATACTCTGAAGCCCATCTGGATTGGTCTCTTGTCAATAATCCTTACCATGGGAACTACATTTGGACCTTGTAGTATTTGAGCCTTCTTAATATCATGACGTAATATAACTACTTAATATCATGGTAACATGCAGCAAAGGGCATGCTCTTGTTTTGAAAGTTGAATGTCATGATACTTTCTATAAATTATTAATTTATTAATTTTTATTTATATTAAAAAAAAAAAAGATGGCATCTCCAAGTACCCCCTATCTCCTATTTTCAAAAAAAGGCCGTACCCGTACCAGTACCAGTCTACCAGTCTACCAGCAACCTTGGAAATAATAGAACACTGAGACTCAAAATTGCACAATAAACTCTTTATTCTCAGGTGTATCTTCTACATAAATTTGCATTACCAATTGTAAGAGGCAAAAAGAATCACCTCTTGTGAATTGACAATTCTCATTTTCTAGAGCTGTACTATTGTGAATGGACTTGTTTGTGTACATTACTTACAAGGGTTCGTAACAAAATTTTGAGTGCAAAAACCACTTGTTCCTTTACACAGGTCAATATTAACTAAATAATAAATACAAATATGCCGCATTTATCGATAAAGAATAATAAATGAATGTAGTTTATTATTTTCCTAAAAAGAAATTCAGTTTCAAATTTTGGCACTTGAACACTCGCATAAATGTTTCTATATACTTCTGTAACAAAAATAAGTATGAACCTCCTGATGTTTCAAAGTTTCGGCTTTTCCCCCAAATTAGTTGGTCCCTGAGCAACCATCTTCCTGTGTACAAGCAGCCACAAAAAATAGTTTATATGGTCGTCAACTAGAGTTTTGAAACTTAGATTACCATACATACCCTAGATCTTAACTGTCCTAATATGATTTTGAAATTTTCATTACCATGGGGTTTTTTGCTTCAATTCTCTTAAAGCAAAACATGTCTAATGACATTTTCAAAATGCAACAGAATTTACATAAAAACATACCTCAAGCTTACTCTTGGCTTCATAGGCAAAAGTCTTGCAAAGGATTTCATAACTCTTCTCTGCTCCAATCTATGTCCAAAATATCAAAAATTGAAAAGAGAATTCTGGGTTTAGGGATCTCGTATCTTTACAGTAAACTCCAAGATTTGTGCACAAAGGCATTAAAATTTGTGAAATGAATAACTATGTTAATCCACCGAAATAAACATTTCACTCCAAGTTTGCCCATGATCAACCTAATGAATGTTGCAGAGCTGAAACTTTTTAGTTTACGGTGAATGCCAAGGCTTGTCTAAAAAAGGGGTTGAAATTTGAGAAATGAATGTTATGGTAATTCCCCACAAACAAATACTTCATTACAATGTTTTCCCATGATCGTCCTAATGCTAACCTCCGAAACAAATAACTACTCATTCAATCTAACTAAACATGATCTGAGAGATCCAACAACAACAGGCAGCTTTAAAGATGACCCCAAGAACAGCTATATTATCAAGAGAAGTTAAATTGTGACAAACCTCACCCGACACCAAGAACAGCTATATGTCAAGAAGGCAGTGAAGAGCCAGTTCAAACTTCTGTATATACAAGAGATGGTGATGTATGCAAAATGCAATGATCTCAGTAAAATAACAGTCATTAGGAATCCTCACCAGTGGATCTACACGTGATGGTGAGATGTTTGAAACAGTGTATCTGCAGAGCATAAGAAGCCGAGAATCATTAATATTGGTATAACCGAATCTATCAAAATCTAAAAACCACAGCCTCACAAACTTGTAAAAAGTAAATGTGGAACGAGTAAAGAATATGACTTTATCATTTTAGCAGTTAAGAAAAAAAGTAAAAACATAGACTCTGAATCACTCCAAAATTAGCGACTTATTTTCAGTATGAAACTACTCAAGAATGTGGTTTTATCATTTCAGCAGAGTTAGAAAAAGGGCAGGCACATCATTTCCGAATCACTCCAAAGTTAGCAACTTGTGTTTCAGTACAAAACTATTTTTAATAATAGAATTTGCAAATTTTACATCCTGGACCTTACCTCAATTTACTAGTATAGAAATTCATTGCAGATGTATTCCTTTTCTGCACAGTAAGCATTACTGCCCTCATATTGTTCTGTTTAGAAAAGAAAAAGTCAAGCCCAGCCATAGAACATATACGGAGGTTACAATATTTACAATGGATACGAAGCTAAAATATTGTGTAGATGTGCAAATGTGACCGCATAACTTAAGCCCAGTGCTCAGTCAACTTGCTTTACTATAGGTGAACCATGTGAGACTGCTAACTTTTAGCTACATGGAAAAGATCAAACTTTACAGAAAGAACTACCTTGCGTGCAATAAGCTCAATTAATTGCATCAGAAATTTTCCAAGACCTCTTCCTTGTACGCACTGCTCTAACTGAAGTTCATAAACATAGACCACAGGTATTTCTTCCTCGACAATAAATCGATAATGCACAAATGCAACCACAGGGTTCCCATCACCTGTCCAGTGGCACTTGTGCATACTGTCAAGATGTGCACTTTGCAAGCTTTGGACAAAAATATAAAGAGCTTCCTGAGAAACCATTTCTCTCCGCTTAATTTTCTCTTCTGCAGCCCATTGTGGTCCATACACACTCTCCATATTAACCTAGAGCAAGCAAAAAAATGCATTTATACTTGACTTTGTAAAGTTTAACTCCTAAATGAATGCAAAAATGGTTACCACTACTCTGAATCAGATTCGCGTAGAGAAGCTGTCATGCAATCGATTTCAAGACAGTCATTATTTATGCTTAAAATGTATGATCTAACCTTCAGAAGCTCTTGGATATATCGCTTCATGGGGAAAGACAAATGTTCTCCTGATCCTGATTTCAGGTGAACCAACAATCCTGCATTGGCAAATATTTAACAAATTAATGTAGAAAGATGATCCCATGTACCATATGATAAGTGAAATGCACTTTTGTGCTAGATAACCAGCAACAGAAAATGGCCTAGTGGGAGTGAAGAGACTGATCAGATAATAAAAACAATGTGTACATTCCACCTCTCTAGACAAGCAGAATGTTGGTTTCTTACCATTTCGATCATACGTATGAAAAGCAGGGAAGTCAGCTAGATGGTCATCTTTCAAGTAGGCAGCTTTAATAGCTTCATCAACAGCTTTCTTTTTCGCTAATTCCTGATTATCAGACCAAGTATTAGTTTATTATTGTTGTTTTCTCTGCCCATCTCCAAATAATTGTTTTTCTGTTTCCACAAAAAATAGTTGCAAAAATCACTGTTTTAGTACATGGCATTTTACTCATATATTACAGAATGCAACAGTGACAAAGTGACACAATTGGATCTGAAAAAGGAAGATCAAAGGATGACATACAAATTCTAAAATCCAGAAAGGGGACGACAATGCAAGCTGAGTTGCTTGAGGCAACCACCCATTATCATGTGCCAGTTCCCCACCAATAAATCTTGCTAACAAGTGTCTAAGGATCATAGTTAGGCTAACAGGTTGGCAGAAGTTACTTAAAGTAGTGAACAATAAGATATAGACTTAATGGAAGGTAAGTAATTCATGAGAAGCTATAAACTTAAAGTTAAGAATCTTCTATGCATGTTTGACTCGCTACCATCTAGGCATTTAACATGTGTTATAATCTTTTGTCTTCCTCTTCCTGACCTCTGTTCTGATCATTTGCAATTTTCAGCTATGCACTATGAACTCTCCTAGAAATGCATTTATTATTTATTATTGTATTTCACTGCACCTGCAATGGATTCATTTGCAATCTCAAGCAAAGTCACATGACTCAGACTTGGGAATGACTCGGTAAGATGAAAATATGAGGACTAATCATACTCAACATAAACTCAGGGAAGACACAATAATGTCAATAAACGAAAAGATCAATACTACTCAAATTTTATAGAAAATGATGTATCTCTTTTCACAAAAAATTCACAACATCAAAGATTCAAAAGTGAACAAAAAAAACATGTATTCAATAGGCAACCATCATTTACAGGGGTTACATCTAACACAAAAAAACTTCTCTTTCATCGTGGATTCTTTTTGTATGATACATGACAATATAATATGGTTTTAGGATATTCTTGCTATCATTATTTGATACAATAAACTAGAACTACTCAAATCTACATTATTCTGTTGTTGACACTGGCTGGTTTTCGTTTGAGGATCGTCTTTCTGTTTTTTGCAATTGAGGGTACTCGTTTATCTTTTTTGATTTTTTTTCCTCCTAACCTAGTCAGTGCTAATTCATGACTTATTAATCTAATTATAAGGCTATCATGCAAATGCAACAAACTTGCCACAAGGGCAGATATGTTGTCTGTCACTAAATATTGTGATATTAATGACCTAACCTGGTTAGGTTAATGTTGCCAAAACACATTCTCTTTAATCATTGCCAAATTGAATAAATACGAAGTCAGATTTATTTCCCTCATATCTCTGCAACAGTGTGTCATACACTTATTTAAATGTCTTAGAGTTTTGGGTCAATCAACTTTAACAAATAACCATCTTTATAACTTTGATAAATAGTAGGTAATGCATTGAAATTACTTTGTTCCCACCTCATTGTTGTGTGTAATCATTTGTTTTGGGATGTGTTTGACCTCCATGCCTCCATAAGTCCTTCTAAAGGACCAATCTTCACCTTGTGTGATCAAATAATGAGCCTTTCATTGTATCCCCAAGTCAATCTTAACATTTAGGGGGCATGTAAGTACTACAATCTTGACTTGTTGACAGCAGGACACCATTAGTGACTGACATGAGGTCTCAAAGGATCTCATATTGTGGTTTCTATTTTGTGGGACAAACACTAAGTCTCTTAACCAATTAGGGTTCCTGTTGGTTTTGTATATACAGGCAGTTATAAGTTTCTGATCATACTTATTATCAGGTATCATTGTCATTGTTATTACTATCAAGCATATTGATTTACGTACCAAGTAACCTTTGAACAATTGTATGTATTTTCTTTCCTGTGCATTGATATTGATTCTAAAATGGTATCACTGAATTGTCAAACAGTATCAAAGCTAAGAAACTCCAGCCCCACCCATAACTTGCTCGTGGATGTGCATAGTCATGCACTAAACCTTCTCCTTCCCCATCTGAAGACGTGGAGTGAAGAAAAATCTCATTTTTGTGCAAACTTTGGTCAAAGAGAACTCTCTCCATTGAAATTTGGAAATCCATTCCCCTCACCTCAAGAACATATTCATGGCTTTGTGATCATGATTTTTAGTTACTTTTTGCAATTTCACACCCTCCATGCAGAGACCTGTAGCCATCGCGATGAGGTCTTCTATAACCCTGAAGGATATCCCTCTCAACTACACAATGCCACTTTTCTATGAAGTACCGAATTCCCTCAACAACACCAGGTTGTCACCATTAAGAGTTTCTAGGTAAGGATTTGGGTTCCCTCTGCTTACGATATTCCAAACTTCAGCATCGTTACGAACCTTCTCATCGCTAGACAATTTCACCCTATTAAGATTCGCCCCCATATCAAAGCTCCAATTCTCAGGCCTAAAAGTGCCCACAGAACAGAATTCGGTTCCTATTTCCGAACACTTAAGTCTTTGTGCGATCCAAAACCTCCATACTTCTGGCAGGTTCTTTCTTGATATCCTTCGTGTTCGACTTTCTATTGCAACAAGACTCCTAATCATCATTACATCTGTTCTTTCTCCTGTCCTTACTCATGTCAGCACCATTCCTAATTAGTAGTGGCGGCAGAGGTTTAACTTTTCATCCTTGCTTCTTCATTATTATTGTTCTTGATATTTTGAGGGAGAGATTCCTCCATTTCCCAATGTTTAAAGCCCATGATGTTGCCACCTAGGTTGACAAGAAGATTCGCAGAAGTATTTCCCCCCCTATATATATGATTTGTTTTTGAATTTTCAAAAGACTTAAGGGTTTCCTCAAACTCCTCAATGATGGTCTTATAGGACCAATGAGGAATAGCCTTGGGGTGTAGCATTTCAATAATATTTTTGGAGTCACCTTCAATTATCAGATTGAGTATACCATAGTCACTGGCCAATATTATATTATGTAGAGTACCTATGGCTTCAGCATAGTTATTAGTTTGGAACAATGTTCTCAACAAAAGCACCAATTAGCTTACCTTTGTTGTCCCTAATTAGGCCACCCCCACCCACCTGACCCGGGTTACCCTTGGACCAACCATCAAAATTTAGTTTGCACCAAGTTTAGGGTGGAGCATTTCATACTTCTTATTTTTAGGATCTTAGAGATATCCACATTTTCCAATTTGTCCTGCATATTCCAATTGATAGCTAATTGCTTTTCTCTCTGTGGGAGGACTTTTAGGTTTTATTATTCAATTTACTCCAACATTTCCTAAATATTGTATATGATCTTGTCAAGTTGGACATTCCAGGGTTTGTTTATGCTTCTAAAGATCTGATTATTTCTTTCCTTCCATATATTCCAATTGTCAAGTAGGACATTCCAAGGCTTGTTTATGCTTCAAATGGTTGATGATACAACTCTATTATCAATATTGGGTGAAAAGAATTTTGAGCATATGATGAAAAATCTAGTAAAATTAATATTTACTATATTGCTCTAGGTGCAAAAACTTACAAGTTATGACAACAAATCTATTGTTTTAAGTTGGAAGGAGTCTACTCTTAAGTGATTTGATAAGTGGAAGTGGCAATGAGGTGGGCCCAATAACATTGTCAAATATTTAAGAATACTGTCATTTACCCTTCCCTAAAGGCCATGTGTGAATGGATGTTCAAGAAAATTGAAAACAAAAATGTTAAATGGTTGTCAATATTTGCCCATGCCTAATAGAGTGCAGATTTATTAGAAAATTCCCTCCTCTTATAGTATCTATTATGCTTCCTCATGGATGTTTAGAAGTTAACAAGTTGAGAAAATCCAAACAATCTTAAGGATCTTTTACGGTCAAACAGCAAAGGCAATAGAAAAATGCATGCTATGAACTGGAATTGTTGTTATGATAACAATCTGTTGTCCAAGTTTAAAGTCTGGAAAATTTAAAACTTTTCCCTTGTTATGCAGTGTTACTCAGGCCTTCACTGAATGAGTACAGTGGAAGATTTATTAGATATTTCATGGATCTCAGTTTTGTTGGCATATGTTGGTTTTGAACAACAACCAAAGAGATTTCTGCATATTAAACTCCTTCTATTGAATGTTGAGTTGGAGCTTAAATCAAAAAAAAAGAAAGAAGAAGAAAACGCAGAAGTTTGGTTGTCTACTATGTTTTATCAGGTTAAGACAAGCAAGGAATAAAGTAGGTTACTTCACAGTATCAGAACAGAGACAAAATATCCCATATAGATTACAAAGATCAGATACCCCTCCAGTTTGACAAGACACGCGAGCACACTAAAGTTGTTGTGATGATAAATATTTCCAAGAAGACCTGTCCGGGAGGGAGCACCCTTGTCATGGAGGCTCTATATGAAAAGATTAAATAAATATGATATGTTGGCAATGCAATCACAAAGTCTGGTAAAACAGTTGCACTCGGTTTACCAGTGTTAGAGATATTACTTTTCAGTGTATTCCAGTCTTAAGCTGTTCTGTTTCTTAATATGCTGAGAAAGCTTGCTGTTTGGGTTGATAGTATGCTTGAAAAGCTTGCCAGTTTATTGGCATCCAATGTCACCTATAATGTTGGGGGTCTCTCAACTAATGTGCAAAGAGCAGATAGAAATTTATAGAGAAAGAAAATGGAATAGTAGTTTCGGTCAGTATGTGATTGAATTCAATACAAGGCTTGACAATATGTAAATCCTTTGATAATGAGCTTGCGAACACAAGTATCGGCTCATTTTGTCTTTACTACAGATTGGCGATTTAGTTTATGACAACAGTTTTTTCCATTAAGAAAACAACAGGATTCAATGCTCTAGTATGCATTAAAGCGGTCTGGCTTCGAGATCTTAGAGCTAAGAAGAGTTCGAATGATGTTGGATCATTGCTCACTATTCTTTGTTGATGCATTGGTGAAGAAGAGAAGTAAAAGGGAAATGGTAAATCTAATCGGCATTTTATTCAAACTTGTATGAGTAAAAGAGCTTTGGCATGAATAATGGTTTCGAAGTCAGTGGCAGCATCTGAAGTGGTTTCGATAACCACATAAATGCCCAACATCACTTTTGAAAGTAAAATAAAGCGAATATCTCTCTCATCGGCATTAGTTGTGGTTATGCCTCTTCTTTAAAAAGCCGGTACATTACAAAAGAACACAAAGGTGAAACTTTTTTGGCACTTTTGAATGGTTTCCAAACTAGTTTCAGGGCCACGTGGGGTTTCTGAACCTCCTTATTTGCCGATAACTGACAGTAAACCAATCTATGCACAAAAGGGATGCCAAAGTCAGCATGTTTGAAGAATATGATGCTACCTTTCTTCCCAAAATGACATGGAAAATCATTTATCCTTTGTGTTATGAATATTATTATCAGCATAACGACTAGTTTTGGATTCAAGCCAAGAGAGAATTGATAAGCAAAGACTGAAGCCCTTCAAAACATGGACAACTATTGAGTGGTTCAGATGATGAGAAAATATGTTTATAAGTACTTGAGACACAGAAAATAATGGAGATATTTTGGATACATCAAACTTGCGGAGATATTTGTGGTTGTTCTTATGATATGAACAAGTTTCAAATCACAGGAGAGGTCAAAGTGAAGCTATGGTCGAAGAAGTATGTGGAGGCATATAAACAAAGTTGGATTTTACAGAGAAACATATTATTGTAAATTTTAGTGCAGATTAAATGCACAGAAAATAATTCAAAATCAGACAAAATAACACAGCAGATACCCTGGGAAAACCCTCCTCTTGAGGGAGAAAAACCCAGCAACAAAGATCTCTCTTATATTTAAAACAGTGGCAACAAATCTCGTTACAATTAGGTCTAACACAAGACCAATATTCAGCACCTGGTAATATGCAATAACAGATAACAAGCTGACACTTCAAATTCTGTTCTAGAATAGTTCACAACCTGCCCTGAGATCAATTCGCAATCTGATCTTGAAGAACTGGAAAGACTTCACACTTGACAGAGAATGAACCTACAGAAATTCGCACCTGGCAATATTCGAAATTGACTGAATGGAGACCTACAGAATTCGCACCTGGAAAATACTACGCACTGTATGATCTTCGCACTGTATAATATTCACACTGTATGAGGTTCGCACTTGTATGATGTTCGCACTATATGATGTATCGCCCTTGTATATTGATCGCACTGTATGATGAATGAACCTTGTATATATACAACTTAGAGAGGTCGCACCTCTTCATATCATAAGGTCGGCCAAGATAAATGTTAATTACAAGTCATAAAGGATGTCGGCCAGAATACAATCATAAAGAATGTCGGCCTCAATACAATCATAAAGAATATCGGCCTCAATACAATCATAAAGAATATAAGAGAGGTCGGCCTCAAGACATTCGAGCCTCCACATAAATATAAGACAACAAATTAAATAGCCGGCAGGCTATCATTTAATTTATGCTTCCTTCAATAGGACAGAGCTGGAAGGATCGCCTGTAGCTGTACTTATCATTAACACTCCCTCTCAGCTAGGGAGAGAACTTCCAGCTGCATAAAACAAATCATCTCAAATCAGATATGAAGAGAAGAATATCACCTCACCGTGATATTAGATATCGTCTCGATATCAACCATAGAATGGTAAGTACAAGTGTTCATCACTTGCGTGATGTTGTCACCTCAATGTGACATTCACCATGACTCTCTCAGAGGGTGAAACACAAGTACAACACATGTCATGGAGTCTCACACATGACACCCACCATGACTCAGCTCAGAGGGTGGAAACAAGGGCTTTCACCTCAAATTCTTCCGTCTCAGAAGAAAATGCATTAACAAGGGCTTGCACCTCAAATTCTTCGTCTCAAGAAAATGCTTTAACAAGGGCTTACACCCTCAAAAAAGAAAATGCATTAACAAGTGGCTTACACCCCAAATTCTTCCGCCTCGTAAGAAAAATTAACAAGGCGATGTCGGTGATTCATGCTCAAGGATTCTCCACCATACCAAGCTTATCTCTAAGTACACAAACTTTATCTTGGCGTAGAGGCTTGGTGGAGAATATTCCGCTGCCCTCAGCTTCATCAAGGCCGATGTAATTTCGCTAATCAGAGCTGTACCTTCCAGCGATTATTATCTCTAATATAGTGGTACTTGATCTCAACATGCTTGGATTCTGGCTATGAAACACGCTGCGGATTGACAGAAAGCTTCACACAACTCGATTATCACAATGAATGATAGTAGGCTCCATTGATTGTCCAAACAATCTTGTAAGGAGCTGGCATTTGGCCACATCATTTCTCGAAGCTGCTACAAGCTGCTATGTACTCAACCTCATTGCATCAATGCTACAGATGATCGCTTCCTACCGCATAGGAAATCATAGTGCATCCTAAATCAAACAACAACCGTGAGGTGCTTCTCCGACCGCGACACAACCGCTTCCAATCTAATCAATGGAAACCATGTAACTCCAAGTCTCCAGATTCAAGTATACCTCAACCCATATCCAACTATGCCACGCAAGTATCTCAGGATATGTTTAGCTGCAACAAGATGTACCTGTCTCGGATCACACATAAACTAGCTAAGTGCACTCACTGCATAGCAAATATCAGGTCTAGTGTTAACTAGATACATCAAGGATCCAATCAGTTGTCTGTACAATGTAGGATCCACCAAATCTGAACTAGCTACAGCCTCCTTCAATTTATGTAGATTGGTCTTCATAGGTGTAGACATGGATTTGCAATCCATCATGCCAAATCTCTTAAGTATATCAATGGTGTACTTCCCTTGAATTAGAATCATTCCATTTGGTTTATGCATCTGAAGTAGAGATTTGAATCAAAGATCATTCTTTAAGAAAACCCAAACTTGACAGTAATCATCAACTTTCGCATTCATGCACGGTGAGCCCTCCCGGGCGGCGACCATACAAGGCCCTTCTTCAGCTTGTAGACATGAGACTCCTTCCCATGAATCTCAAATCCATCAGGTTGCTCTATGTAAACCTCTTCCTCAATCACTCCATTGAGAAAGGCTGTCTTCACATCCATCTGGTGAATCTTCCATCCTCTAGATGCAGCAATAGCAATGATGGTTCTGACAGAAGTGTAGTGAGCAACATGAGCAAAAGTCTCATCATAATCAACTCCCTCTTTCTGAGAAAACCCACGAGCCACAAATCTTGCCTTGTACTTCTCAATGCTTCCATCTGCAGCATGCTTAATCTTGAATAGCCATTTAGAAGATACCACAAACTTGCCCTCGGGTCTAGGAACAATATCCCAAACATCATTTTTAAGAATTGACTGATACTCCTTTGTCATAGCATCTCTCCAAACTTGAAGACTAAATGCATCCTCAACACACGTAGGCTCAGATTCTATAATCTGACTCATCAAGGCAACATAACTGGAGAACTTATGTGGCCTCTTGCTTTCTCTGAATGTGCCTCTAGGAGCTGCAGCTTACCTCTTGCATAGTGCATCTGTGGCCCATAGGAGGCCCTTCTCCCAATAACAATGCTCTAGGCCCATCAAGAGGGTTCCAAGGGTTCAACCGATCAATATCTTCCTTTGGTTCCATAGTCTCCTCCTCAATTTGTAAGCATGGTCAACTTCCCATATCCCCGAGGAGACTTTCTATCAATCTCCCATATGAATCCCTCGATCTTCCAATGCAATTATCTTCCTCGAATGTGACATCCCTACTGACTTCTATCACCTTCCGGACCTCGAATGTAGATTCCCGATGCTTTTGAGTTTTCATCAGATCCCACAAATATTCCCTTTTGCTGTGGCTCCATTGCCTTTCTTTGGGAACATGAACATAGATAGACAAACTAAAGATCCTCATGACTGGACTTCGTGCTTCTTTTCCCCTCAGAAGGCTTTTCCTCGAGTCATATATTCTCTAAGATCTTATGAGGACTTATGTTCTGAACATATACAGCTGTCCTAGAAGCTTCTGCCCATAAGAAAGTTTGCAAATCTTGATCATGGATCATGGCCTTTGCTGCTTCCACAATCGCTCGTTTCTTTCTTTCTGCAACACCGCTTTGTTGAGGATTATAGGAACACGTAACTCCCCTCTTAATCCCCGGTGATCAATACAAAAATTCAAACTACCGTGAGGTGTATTCTCCACCATTGTCAGATCTAAGGACTTTTTAATTTTACCAGAAAGATTTTCTACCAAGGCTTTAAACTCTTTAAACCTATCCAATACTTCCTCAGATTCTTTAGATTTCAAAAAATAAATCCAAGTCTTCCTAGAGTGATCATCAATGAAAAGAACATAATACAAAAAACCACTCGAAGAAGGAACAGACATAGGACCACATAAATCAGAATGAATTAGATCTAAAATACACTTAGATCTATTTTCTCTACTATGAAAAGGGGCTTTTATATTCTTACCTAATGCGCAGCCCTTGCATGTGCCTTCGTGCTCCTGGTTGAACTTAGGAAGACCCGTCACCATCTTCTCCATAATAGGTAGGGCTCGGAAGTGTAAGTGAGCCAATCTCCGATGCCAAAGATCACAAAGACTTGAAGAGTCATGAACCAAAGCTTGAAGAGAATGTGAGCAAACCTTGTAGAGGTTATCATGTCTAACTCCAATTACTCGAGCATCCTTGAAGCTAGAGTTCTGCATCCACACTAGAACTTTGCCTTTGGAAAAGGCAACTTGATATCCTTTATCTTCCAATGCTGATATAGAAATAAGATTGCGCTTGATTCCAGGAACATAAAGTACATTACCCAAATGAAGTGATATGCCGAAATCCAAGTGAAGTGTAGAGGTCCCAATTCCTTTCACGGAATAGCTAGCATCATCTCCAATGATGACTTGTTCAGAAGACTCCTTCTCCACCAAACTTGATAAATGCTCCTTGAAACCGGTGATGTGTCGTGAAGCACCACTATCGATTATCCAAGTGTTGGTGTCGGAAGGTACACTACTTGATAATGCTGAATAGAACAAATATTCACTTGAATCCTTTTGAGGAGAGGCATCATCAACATCCGCAACTGTGGCCTGCTGCTTAGGTCTAGTTGGGCAATACTTGGCGAAATGCCCAAACTTATCACACCTAAAACATTGAATCTTGGACATATCCCTCTTCTTCTTGGATGGAGGTGCATCATCATTTCCCTTGTCCCTATTCCTTTTGAAGAATCCTTTCCTTCCCTCTTTTCCTTTCTTCTTTGAAGTATGGGAGGCGAGAACATGAATATCTTCATTCCTTGAACTTTGACCAATGCCTCTTGCCATCAACCTAGATTCCTCTTGAATGCAATCAGATCTTAGGCGATCAAACTTAGGCAATTTTGACCTTGCACTGATTCCCTGAATGTATGATTCCCAAGACAAAGGCAGCCCATTGAGAGCAAGCATAGTCAGATCCTTGTCTTCAACCATATGCCCAATCGTTGAGAGCTGATCTCTCAAATTTGAAATCCTCATGAAGTATGCAGTAACAGATTCTCCCTTTGACATCTTCACGTGATGCAATTGATGCTTTAGTGCAAGGGCTCGGCTGGTATTGTTAACTTCGTACATCTCTTCCAAGGTCTTGAGCATATCTCTTGCTGTCTTCAGCTTAGAGATGATAGGAACAATATGATCCTTGACAGAGTCAACCAGAATCTTCATTGCTTTGATGTCTTTCTTCAGCCACTCCTTTTCTTCTTCCTCCTCAGGTTCAGAAATGCTAGACTCCACGAACTCACCCAAATCATTTTCACGCAAGGTGAGCATGATCCTAAATCTCCATGAAGTGAAATTAGATGCACCTTCAAGTCTATCTTCAACCTTCAAACCATTCACCATCTTGACTGAAGTGAATAAGTGAGCAACAAAAGGTATGCTGATTAGCAATAATCTGATCACGATCCTCAAACCCGCTCTGATACCATGTAAATTTTAAGTGAACAGATTAAATGCACAGAAAATAATTCAAAAATCAGACAAAATAACACAGCAGATACCCTGGGAAAACCCTCCTCTTGAGGGAGAAAAACCCAGCAACAAAGATCTCTCTTATATTTAAAACAGTGGCAACAAATCTCGTTACAATTAGGTCTAACACAAGACCAATATTCAGCACCTGGTAATATGCAATAACAGATAACAAGCTGACACTTCAAATTCTGTTCTAGAATAGTTCACAACCTGCCCTGAGATCAATTCGCAATCTGATCTTGAAGAACTGGAAAGACTTCACACTTGACAGAGAATGAACCTACACGCACCGCAAATATTCGAAATTGACTGAATGGAGACCTACAGAATTCGCACCTGGAAAATACTACACACTGTATGATCTTCGCACTGTATAATATTCACACTGTATGAGGTTCGCACTTGTATGATGTTCGCACTGTATGTTGTTGCACTTGTGATATCGCACTGATATGATGAATGAACCTTGTATATATACAACTTAGAGAGGTCGCACCTCTTCATATCATAAGGTCGGCCAAGATAAATGTTAATTACAAGTCATAAAGGATGTCGGCCAGAATACAATCATAAAGAATGTCGGCCTCAATACAATCATAAAGAATATAAGAGAGGTCGGCCTCAAGACATTCGAGCCTCCACATAAATATAAGACAACAAATTAAATAGCCGACAGGCTATCATTTAATTTATGCTTCCTTCAATAGGACAGAGCTGGAAGGATCGACTGTAGCTGTACTTATCATTAACATATTATGACTACTATTACTGCTCTTCATTGCTTTGGAAACCCACTGTTGAACAATGGCAACCAAGCATTAATATAAAGGGGCTGCTGGATAAGCTTGAGGCAGTAAATCAACTGTGTTGCCGTTTTGAAACCTAGAGGGCGCATGAATGGTTAGGCCAAATGCCTCAAGAAATGCTATTGCATGAAATAAATTATGCACAACATGGACATGTTAAAAAGACTTTAGCTTCATTCCTGTTTTCATCAAAATAAAGGTTATAGAACAAAGTATGAACAGCCATTGAAGCATAGAGGATAGAGGAAAGGTCGCAGAACTTGTATAATTGATGAGTAAAGGAGATATCAATATGTACTCAGAGCTTGACACTTTGATGATGAGACCTTTAAAATCTGGAATTTGTCTTGAACATGGGCATTGATTATCAGCTGTTAAATCTTATGAACTTGGATCTACCTCACCAATGGACCAAAAGTCTTATCAACTTAGTGGAAATCGGAAATGGAGCCCACATTAGAGCAATATTATGGATTAACATATTAAAATCCACGTAGACTAGAAGAAATTCAAAAGAAAGCCACGAAGATTCCACAAATCAGTTACAAATAAAAATAAGGGGATAAATTTCTTTTGTAACTGAAATGTAGGAAACAGTTACACAAAAGGAGCAGTTACGACTTACGGAAAGTAAAGCGAATGAAGATTCTTTCAATTCACCACCTTAGCGAGAATCATGCAGCTCCTTAAACATTTAATTTCAGATATTTTAAATTACATTTCATTTTTATCTTTAATGATTCTTTAAAGAATCAATTATGTAACTAATCGACGGTTAAAACTTTCAAGGGGGGAATCTTTAAATATGTAATCTGTAGGCGTTTGAAAGGATCTTTTTGCTGTTCAACCGAGAGCTCCTGTGAGAGCTGTGGGGGGTATAGTGATTAGATGTTTGGTCTGATTTTTAGTCTGTCTGGGAGATTAAGAAGAGGAACAATAAAGTTTGCATTTATGATTATTTGCTGTAGATGCTCATTGTCTGTGTGCAGTGATTTGTGAATGAAATATTAATGTTTATGGATGAGTCTGTGAGCTTTGATAAGCATTTGAATGTTCCTTCCCTGTGAGGATGTGTTATTCTTTGGTATTTTGTTTATTTATCTGCAGTAAGTGTTGGAATTGCAATGAGTCAAGTCAGCACACTATTGATAGTCTGATTTGTGAGTCATGATGTTGATAGTTGCCATTTTAATTTTCAGCTCGGTTAGTTGTTTAAAAGCATTTCTTATTGCATCTATTTTCATGGTTATGGACAGATGTTAGTTTGCCTTTCCTGCTTTCTAGTTAAAAGCATAACCCATTTTCTTATATTTCAAAAAATCAAACTTGTATCAGAAGAGGGAGTTGTACCTCAATTAAAATTCAAAGGAAGATCACCAATGCAATGGTGATCTCTCCAACTGTTGTTGATAGATTTTGTTCTCTTCTTGGGCGAAATAGAGTCAATTTGTGCTAATTATTAAAGGACAAATCCGTCAACCATAGTTGCTGCAAGACTGGTACTAGTACTGGTATGGGAGACTGGTACTGGTACCGATACGGCTTTTTTTTTTAAAATAGGAGACGGGGGTACTTGGAGACGCAATTTTTTTTAATATAAATAAATTAAAAAATTAATAATTTATAGAAAATCTGAAAATAAAATTAGTTATTTATAGAAAATCTGCAAATATGATGACATTGAACTTTCAAAACAATAATTTAATCACTCTTAGACACATCAAATACATTATGCTTTAATTTTTAAAGTTTCAAATGCTTAAACTTTAAAGTTTTTTAGGTATTTTAGCGGGAGACGTCGTTTTCTGCAGCAGGAGATAGCAGGGTACTCGAGAAGTTTCAACGGAAGTCTCCAGTCTCCTGGAGACGTCTCCGGAGACGGTACCGGTCTCCAAGACGCGTCTTTGAGGAGGGGAGACGCATCTCCCGGCAACTATGCCGTCAACCAACACAATCTAAAAAGAGAGGGTGGCTAGGGCTTAAAGACCTTAAAGTACAAGGTATTGCTCTTGTTGTAAAAGAAATAATAAAGAGAATTGGATGGTTATAAACATTGAAGGCGTTAATCAAAAAACAATATTTTTTGGCTATGTCCAAAAATGGTAAGAGTTGGAAAAGATTACATCCTCATGATTTATTGTTTGGTAAAATTTGTGTGAAACCTATTAATCTAATGCATTTTGTAGTATATGGAGAGTTCAAGAGATTGTAAATCCATTAGTCATTAGACATGAAACATTTTCAAGATTGTAAGGCAATTTCAATAGACACAGGTATATATGATGGCACTTAGAGTGGAAAAACAAACTACTATCTCTTCTTTAGAGGTGTTCTGGCAAGCTTTGGGCCTTCAAAGGGAATAAATTTTTAGTGGCATTTTTTTATAATGGACAACTTATCAAGTGGGTACAAATGCTAAGCAAGTACTCTATCTCTATCTCACAAAAAAGAACCTTCTCTATGATTCAATAAGCTCTATATAGTGTTAAGTTTCCTATCAATTTAAGATACATAGTTGAGATATTGGATAACTTAGAATGAGCTAATGGTTCCACATTCAATAAGATTTCCTCAAAAAGGCTCTACTTGTTGTCGGTTGACACCCTAGATGTGTTTATTACTCTTACTACCCAATGAAAAATGGATCTCTGTTTTAACCAAATTTGATCTAGTAGTTAGGAGCCAAAAAATGCATGCTTCAAGTGGCTTCTTATTTTGAAAAGACTGGATATCAATTATGTATTGTCTGATTTTGGATAGGCCACTACATGTGTCACTTTTGCAATATTATTGAATCTTTTAAGCATTTGTTTTTTTATTGTAAATATACTAAAACCTCTTAATGCTTTTTTTGTTATCAATCCTACGTGGAACAATAAAAGTGAAAGTACTTGGCAATCACTTTTATTGGGTAATGTTAAATGTTTTGATAAGGATCGTAATAAGTTTTGGTTAGTATTATCCACAGAAATCCTATCACACATTTGGAAAAAATAAGATAAAAAATGAGGTATTCCAAGGCAAGAGAAGATGCCTTATGGAATCTTTCAATGATTTCATGCTTCTCCACTTTTTGTACAGGTTACAATGGTTATGAAAATCTCAAAAGGCAGGCTTTTTAGACTAATGAATAATAAACTGACTATTGTATACAAAAAAGAGATTAAGAGAGTACTGCATATAAACAATTTAATAAAGAGTATAAAGAAAACAAAAATGAATATATGAAAATTCAGGGTTATAATATTCCAAATTTTGTCCTGATAAAGAATGTAATGTATACAAGAAAGCAGAGGACCCAGTGAATTCTGAAGTTAAACTTTGATGCAAGAAAAAATAGCAAGCAAATCTGAATTCAGATTAGGAAACACAATGTTAGCACTGGCAATGATGACAGTGCTCCTATTGGAACTTTTGACATTGACTTTTATGAAAGTAATAACAATATCAAATGCTGTTGAGGGTAAAATTCTCATAGTTGTAGTTATGTTATTTTGACGATTTTTTTGTTATTGTAATCCCATAAAAGCTTAACTATTATATATCCCAGACCTGTTTATATACTAGCCTACGGATGGGTAGATAGTGAGTCCTTATTTTCATGATATAATAGTCCTTGCAACATTTGTTGGCCATAAGGGCCAACATATATTATAATTTGTATTTAATTTTTTGGTAAACTATGTTCAATATATTACCAAAATAAAAAATAAAAGCCCATAGAAATTATTTACCCCATACACAAATGGTTTTCTTAGCCCATTCCATGGCCTCACAATTAAAACACGTAATATAGACTATTCTTGTCTACCACATGACGAGCAAATCTCGTTTAACAATTCACATTTGCTTTCCATGGCCTGAAAACTCAAATATAATGAATTTGTAAAAACTTCATATCCATCCCACAAGGATTTTGAGGTAGATCATAACTCTAAAATGTTGTTATGCAGGTCAATTTTGTTGTTGTGAGGTAGAAGACATCTTCCAGGGAAAAACTAGGCTCCCAAAATGATAAGAATAAATGCTCTTTAGTGTGTTTTTTATAGCTAACATGTGTTGTTTATATCTAACATCCCATTGACTCTCAAGTTCGGAATCCTTAGGTATCAGAATGACTTACTATACATTATGCCTTGGTGACTTTGGGGCAAGTTTTGAGGACCAAGCAAACTCAACTTGTGTCAAGGCTGAACCAAGCCAAACCTGCAAGTCTGAGAAACTTCAGGTTGATTTCAGCAACTATGATTTAATCATAACATCCAAAACTTGTCTTTGCCTTCTATGTCACCACTTCAAGGACCCATTTTTCTGCATTGATACCACGTTGGAAGATGGAGTCGCTGTACTTTCAGAAAAGGAAAAAAACTAACAGAGACTTTGCAAAAATGGAGTGAAAGTCAAAACTACCCAATTTCAGAAGCTCTTAAACCTTTATTTTCCCCTTTTGGAAGTTATAAATAATTCTCAAAAATTGATATCTTGGATATATACCTATTTGAACAATTGCATGCCTGCACTGACAACTACTGGAGCTTTGACACCTAAGCGGATGCAGCCTATTCTGCAAATCAACTAAAAGTTCACAATTATTTCTTTTAAAATGAGTCAGAACACTAAAAATGTTTCATCTTTAGATGTTCCCCACAAAAATATAGACGCCTCTGGTAAATACTACAAAACTATTAGAAATCACATAATCACTATATTAAGGTTCCAAGAACCAGAGTAAAGCATGAACTAATTAATAGTTACTGTCTGGAGTTATTAGTACCCAATTATGACTGAAGATTGTTCTCTCAAAACTCCAAATATTTATTCTGCTTTTCAGTCCAAAATATCTACAATACGTTTTGAGTTGTTTGTCACATGCTTCTAAAAGGAGTAAAGCACAGAAATCTCTGATCAATCAAATTTCGGGAAGGAAATTTCACTTGTGATCATTTCAGTTGTTTCTACTCTGCATGGAGCAATAAAAAGCAGGTGGAGCTTAAGCTAACATGTGCTAAAAAATTAGCAGAATCAAAAATAAATATGTAAGGTTTATAATTACCATAGAATAAGACCTAAGATGTCTTTGCAATCAAGTTAATTTATGTATAGACACAGGAAAGGGAAAATTGTCTTCTTTAATATGCTCTCTTCCACAACCCCATAGCGAAACTTTCCTTCTTTCATGTACTCCTCTCTATGGTCCAGAAAAAGCGTAGAGAAAATTTATTTCTTTTATACACTCTCTTATCTGCAGTCCAGAAAAACCATGTCCATTGAATTCCATGGGAACTATACCATCCGAACAGTTCCACCCAAAAATAGAATAGCTGACAGAAAGCTCATACAATAGAAAACAAGATGAGAGGATAAGTTGTCTACAAAATAAAGTGCACCAAAACAAAACTTGTATGTACTCTTTTTGCTAAAAATCCGTGCAATAAGCTCACCGGGGGTGGACAGCGAGAAATTTTTCTGTTCAACTAATTTTTAAAGTAACCACTAAGAATCCATAACTTATTCTACAGAGAACATCCTACTACATGTATGAGTACACAAGGCAGTCCAGTACCATTAGATTCCTAACAAATAAACCAGAATATACAAATACAGAGATTAAAGCTTTGAATAGGAGATGGGTGTGTACAAACACAATACCTCCCTGCGTTTTAACTTCTTCTCCTTGCTGCTCAGCTTCTTGGAGTCAGCAGACGAATGATCAGCATTATGAAGGTCCATCGGTGTTAGCTGAAGCTCACAAATCTGTGACTCATCCAATGTCTTCCATGAAGACCCTCCCTATCTACCACTTAATACCGAATGCCATAGCAAGCATTCCAAGGTCAATTTCATTAAAGCTTGCCGCCTCAAAGGAGAAAACGAAATAATCACGAGAATAAAGCAGAAACAGGGCCTCTGAATAGCATCTATTGCTAAGATAGCTCAGTTAGCCCACGCCTGCAGAAAGGAACAATGGAGCTATCCCACCCACATAGGAATCACAGCCCAGTCTCAAAAATAAAAAAAATAGAATTACGAATATACGTATGTACAGAATAAATATATATAAACAAATTCATGTGACCGCAGAGCAGAAAGGACAAGACGAAGACCCTGAGTGCGCAGGGAAATTGTACCAAATAGCCCTACAAATGCTACTACACTGCCTACCCATTTCATAATAACTACCAAAAAGAGACCCCATCTCCTCAGTTCTTTCTGTCCTGCTGCTCGCTGCCCGCTGTCCATCTCAGCTTCCAACACAACCGGAGGCAATTGTATTTACGCATTGATTCGCGGGTCGTTTCTTGTGAATGTGTGAATCGTTGGAAACATTTTGTGGGAAAGAGAAAGTATGTCTATTACATGTTAGATTTTAAATTTCTAGCAATAATTACAAGCATCAAGTTTTATAGTCCATTAGTAATAACAATTATTATTAGTCATAGTAATGGTTCTACTCATTTTGTCATGGGAGGAATCATGGTGGTGTGTGTAAGAAATAAGCTTTTCCTAATAAGCAATTAAAATAATAATTAGTTAGAAATGAATAATTAAATAAATAATATTATTTTTGAAATCTTTCGTAGTTTTAAGAATGATGATGAAAAATTTATGATGTCACAATAAAATATGTTTATTTTTGGATTAGAAACAAATCTTTACTCTCTCAAAAATGTCTTGGAATTGTCACAAGCTTTGACTCTTATGTTGCAAGTCGATCTTGCAACTCTAGGTCAATTTTGCATAGTGTGTACATTTCATATGACTTGTGCATCTAATATGATGAAATGCACACTTTTGATTCTCAATTTGATGTGATCTCTACCTTTCTCTATATGTTAAGGGCTAGTGATATTTTATTATATTGGGAGATTGTTAGATCACAAGGGTTGTGTTCTCCTACCTATCAACCCCCTTGATCAAACTAACTTTATGGTCTTGAAAGCTATTGAAGAAAACAATTTCAGACAATTTAGCTGATTTAGATTACTTTGATGTGGATTAGGTTCCTTTTAGTGCTCCAAGGCAAAAGATTCCTATAATGATTCTTCTTTATAATGCACAAGATTTTTCCCTGATATTTGATGATATATGAATGCACATTAAATCTCTTTAAATAGAAGTATTATACAATGAATCATGCAAAACATGTACCAAGTTGACTCATGGAAAGAATGAAATGGGTGCGAGTCGACAAAATTTTAATTTTTAATTTTGAAATTCAAGGATCAATTATGTGGGGTGCAAGATCAATCTTGTGTTATGAGATTAACCTAGGAGAAGGAAACAACAATAATTGTAATGTGAAGAATGAATGTTTGGACATGGGAGTGCAATAAATGTCAATTGTATGGGAATGTATGTTGATATGGATAATGGTCAAATGGATAGGGATAATGGATAAGGGGAATGAGTCTAACTTCGCAATAGATTGAGTTATTTATCAATTCATTCTCTCAAAATGGACCCATACATAAATGGGAATTGGCATGGTATACAAATTTTACTATTATAAATGGCGTAGAGCACAAACATGCATAATTTATATTTTTCACTTTAGTGTTTTTTTGTATTAAACAAAGTAAAATTATAGTAGAGAAGGTAGTTGCAAAGGCTATAAAGAACCAAAGTCTAGAAAAGAATTTCCAAAGACTAAATAATAAATACTTTACAAAATAACAATATAAGGGAATATAAAATCCACAAGAACAACACATTTATTATAAATATTGTACAATAAATTGATTACAAAAAAAATAGAAACACATTGGAGAACATAAATTATTATGTACAAAGAACTAGTTGATTTGGAAATGGTTTATTAGTAAAATAATCTTCTCTAATTGGAAGGTATGCACCTCATTAAGCTTGAGCATTGCCAACAATAATGATAGCTACAGCAAAAATAGAAAACAACATCAATAGCTTGGACATCATCAACAATAAATTTGATTGTGTTAGAGTATATGCAATATAAATTTTCTACTAAAATTATTTGTAGGTTGAATTGGAGGTGATTGATTTGACAATTGATTTGTTACAATTGGTAGGTAGTCCCCTATCTATTCTTTGATATTACCTTTAATTTAGAAGATAATGAAGCAATATAGAAGAAAATGTCAAAGTAAAGCCATGAAATTACAACTTATGGATGAATAGAAGAATTAGAAAGCATTTTTGAACATATAATTCTCCATAAATGTAAAATGATAGCATGTGTAACTAAATTAGCAACCAAATTGTTCTTCAAACATTTTCCAACTAAAGCTTATTTCTAACCTATATTATAGTCAAATAAAATAGGCAAGTTTTTTAAAAAATAGCCAACTATTGTTTTTAGCAAACACGTAGCCCTTAAATAAGTGTTTATAGTTTCATTAGCATGACAAAAAATATATTTATTTGGTTAGACAAGTAGGCATCTTAATAGATCTCACCAATAAGCAATTTGCAATACAATATTTCCAAAGAAGCATTTGAGCATATGAATTAGCCTTGGACTTCTAAATTTGTGCCCTCAAGTTGGCATGTATATTTCTACTTAATATTAAGATGGGGAATTAGGAAAATTTTGGGAAGAAGGTGACAATATATTTGTTTTAAGGGGAAAAATGAGAAGTTTTTGGAAGATAGCCAATGCTAATTCTTAAAGAAATTACAAGGAATTAAGGTGTATAATTTAATAGTTAAATTAGATTAGACCAAAGAATGCACAAAATGGATAAATTATTTGGAATTAGTCTTAACATCAAAAGAATTGTTGATAAACAACCAAGAAGACAATGCAAGGAAGAGAAGTTGCATATATCATTGAAATTTCTAACACCTTTCTTAAACAAATGATAGGCTCACCTTGGACACATTATGGTTAATGGTTTTTCTTGAACCTATATATGTTTATTCCACCATATGAAGAAGAGCCTAAGGTAACCCCATGTTGTAATGATGAATCCTTCCAATTTAAAAGTTAGCATACATGTTACCATGCTTTCCAAATGGATTAGGTACTAAATGAGTCTCTAATATAGAAATATGGTGGAAGGAGAATCTTTTCCTAGTAACCTATTGCCATTTTCATTTATATCAATTTTAACAAGTCTATGTCTCTATAAAATATTATGTTTTTTGTCACCATTAATATTGTTAGTGATCTATTTAGCAACTAAACATATTCCTTGAGTTTTTGGATAAATAATTTGTTGAATGCACAAGACAACTGAGAAGGGGGTGAATCAATTGTACCTTAAAACTTCAAAACCCTCATACACATTCAGATCCACATTAACTTAATTAACCCTTAATCTAAACTATGACGATTTAGCATGACAGGAAAATAACAAAAACTAAAATAAATCAACACCATGCACAAGAGAACACTAGATTTACGTGGAAAATCCAAGATGGGAAAAACCACAGTGAGGATTAGCTCACAATATAAATTAATATCAACACTAAATACAATAGGGCTCATTGCTAGAGGGCTCACTACCCAAAGAAGAAAGGCTCACTACCAAAAGGCTCATTGCCAGAATAGAAAGAAGATAGCAAAGATGTTACATAGAGAAATCCATCTCAATGCAATAGATAAATCCACCACAATATCACCAACACCTTCGCAACATTACTGAAGAATTGTAGCTACGTTTTGCTCACTACATCCAACAATCTAACAAATGAAAGCTCACACTGCACTTCTCAGATTTGCACTCTAGCACTTTGCAATTCACATCATTTACATCATACTCGTCTATCTTCGCATCCCTCAATAACTCAACTCATATTTATATCATCCTCTGAAACCTTGAAAACATTCTCCAAGGTCGGCTATGCACATCAATCATGCAAATTCAAATTAGGTCGACACCAAAACACTTTCGTGGTGGATAGAAGTGAAGGCAGACCACACCGATCCTTATCTAGGACCAAAAACTATAACACCATGCTATAACACGCTTCTAAAAACAATAAACATCCACTGCCATTAGTGTAAACACCAAGGTCAGTTGTTACCTATGCAAACAACATTAAACTTTTAAGTGCATGATTCTTTTAATCCAACAACAACTCACAGACAACAAATGTCACCTAAACATAATCTAGAATATTTGACAAATACCCTAGAAACCAACAAACTCCTTCACAACAACTTTCACCTAAAGAACGTACACACCTAGTACACTCAGACAATTCTTCTGTACACAACAACTTAGAAAACTGACTTCCAATGTACCAAACCTCAAACAACTTCGACTAAAGAAATATACCAACACTATCAACACAAATTAAAATATGCAAGACTTGAAACCAAATTGTGAAGAAACACAAAGCAAAAACATTTCTCCCATACATCTCTACAATACACTGTTCACACACTATTGAACACTTCTTTCGCACAACGATCCAACACACCAAAATTTGGATACAACACCTCTAAACAGCTCTGATCAACATATCCAAAATGCATAGGAAAATCTTCAACCTAGAAGAAATGTGGAACAACACCAGAACACTACTCTACAACCCAGAACAACACTACAACACACTTTCTTTTTTTATCAAATTTTCTAAAAAGCACTTGGAAACCAAGCACTAGGAACACATCCTCATCATATTCAACACTTCCTTAACCATAAAAAAAATCTTATCAAATCAACACTAGAGGTTGACACCAGTAGCTTACTAATAAGATAATGGAACTAATCTTGAAGCATCATCAATGCAACAACATATACTCCTACAACAATCTTCTTCTCATACAATTGACACAAATGACAACATAGGCTTGTTGACATCAACACCAACTGCTCATACTTGCAACAACCTCCCCCTTTATCATTGATGGCAACACATGATGTTAAAAAACATCAAAGCAACTCTATTCCATACCTATTTCCTTTTCTCTTTTCTCATTACTCGCTCTCCCTTATTCAGCTATACTATTCTCTCCCCCTTTCTCAACTGAGAACTAGACATTTTTCACTTGATTCTCTCTCCCCCTTCACTGTCTTCTTTTTCACATGACTCTTTTTCCCCCTTTGACATCAATGGAAAAGGACAAAATATTTGAATTACTTATGTTTATCCTTTGACATCAATCAACCTTTTAACAACTGCTTCTACAACTTTTATTTCTGTATTGCTCAATATACTCCACCTTAGGAGCACACACCATACTGCACCAATCAACAACTACTGCATAATGGCAACACATACTCCCCCTAACTACAGCAACCAACAATGTGACTGCCTACTTTCCCTAAGAGGTAGCCACCAACATCAGTCCATACTAAGGAATAAATCTTGAAATCCACTAGACTAATGCATCTCCTTATGCATCTAGTTCAAAGGAGGGGAAATAACCCCCAACTTCTCCTGGAGATACTCAAATGTATCCTTAGGAAGATCCTTAGTGAATATATCAACAACCTAATCCTTTGTAAGCACATATTCAAGCTTAACTTCATTCCCTACAACCTTCTCTCTCAAAAAGTGATACCAGATTGAGATATGTTTTGTCCTTGAATGCATTACCAGATCCTTTGAAATTTTAATAGCACTTGTATTATCATAGAAGATATAAATTGGTTCATCATATACCACCCTAACATCCTTCAATGTTTTTCTCATCCACAATACTTGTGTGCAACAAGATGTTGCTGCATTATATTATGCCGTTGTAATAGATAAAAAAATTGAATCTTGTTTCTTGTTTAGCCATGATACTAATCTACATCCAAGAAAGGATGCACCACCACTTTTACTTTTCTTGTCATCCACACAACGAACCCAATCTGCATCTATGTAAGCACTCAGAGTAAAATTAGTATCCTTTGGATACCACAAGCCATGATCTGGAGTGCCCTCCAAGTATCTAAATATCCTCTTCATTGTTGCAACATGTGACTCTCTAAGATCTTCTTGAAATCTAGCCACAAGACAAATTGAATTGCATGATATTCAGTCTAGTAGCAGTTAGATATAACAATCCACCAATCATTGATCTATACTTGCTCTAATCAACCTTAGGAGATTCATCATTCTTGCTTAGCTTGCAACAAGTAACTATAGGAGTACATACTAGTTTAGAATCTTCCATTCCAAACTTCTTCAACGTTTCTTTGAGATACTTTGATTGTGAAATGAAAATACCTTTGTTTGTCTGATTTATTTGTAATCCAAGGAAGAAATTCATTTTCCCAAACATGGACATTTCAAATTCTTTTTTCATTTCCTCTACAAATTTATTGTGCATAGCTTCATTGCCTCCAAATATTATGTCATCAACATATACAACCAAAATCGAGATTTGATCTTTTCAACTTTAAAGTAAAGGTTTTTATCTGTGATACCTTTGTTGAATCCTTGTTGTACAAATACATGTGCAACCTTGCATACCAAGCTCTAAGAGCTTGCTTCAACCCATATAATGCCTTCTTCAATTTGTAGACCATGTTTGGTTTGTCTGATAATTGAAATCCTTTTGGTTTTTCTATGTATATTTATTCTTCTAACTCTCCATACAAGAAATCATACTTCACATCTATTTGATAAACTTTGAAATCCTTGTGTGCTACAAAAGCCAAATACATCATGATAGCTTCCATTCTTGCAACTAGGGTAAATGTATTCTCAAAATATATTCCTTCAACTTGTGAGTAGCCTTTACACACAAGCCTTGCCTTGTTCATTACCACTTCTCCATTCTCATTTAGTTTGTTTCTAAATACCCACTTAGTTCCAATCACATTTTTTTTTTTGGGTCTTAGGAAAAGTTCTCAAGTTTGATTCTTCTCAATTTGTAATAATTATTCTTCCATAGCTTTGATCCAATATTCATCCTTGCATGCCTCAATCATTGTTTTAGGTTCAACTTCAGAAATTTAACATAGATTTACATGTTCTTCAGAAGCTTTCCTTCTTGTCAGTACGCCTTTGCTCTTATCTCCAATGATCTGATCTTTAAAATGATTCTCCTACACATACTTAGAGGTTTTAGGAGTCTTTTTCGGAGCTTCTTCCTCTTCAATCTACACTTCTATTTCTTTTTGGTCTTCTCTACAAGAAGACTCACCTAATTCATATCCATCTATCATTATTTAATTATTCTATAAATCTTCATCAACCTTGAAACATGCACTCTCAACAATCTTTCTCAATCTCTTGTTGTAGCATAGGTAGGCTTTGATTTTAGTAGAATATCCAAGGAAGATACCTTCATCAAACATTGCATCAAACTTTCCTAAGTTATCTTCATCTCTTCTAATATAACATTTGCTTCCAAACACTCTAAAGTATTTGATAGTAGGACTCCTTCCATACCATAGCTCATAGGGAGTCTTTGTGTTGTTTGCTCTTTCTTGAAATCTATTAAGTATATAAACAACAATATTAATTTCTTCTCTCCAATAGACTTTTGGTAAATTTCCCTCTTTCATCATTGTCCTTGTAGCTTCTTGAACAATCCTATTCTTTCTTTCAACTACTCCATTTTGTTGATGATTCCTAGGGGCAGACAAGTGCCTTCTTATGCCACGATTCTCACAAAATATGTTAAACTCATTGGAGTTGAACTCTCCACCTATGTCAGATCTCCAACATTTTATTTTCATATCCATTTCATTCTCAACTATAACTTTGAATGCTTTAAAATTGTCTAGAGCTTTTGATTTTTCTTTGAGAAAAGTAACCCATGTCATTCTAGAATAATCACCAATTAATAGCATGAAACACCTATCACCTTGAAGAATTATTACTCTTGTAGGACCACAAAGATCTATATGCACCAATTCCAATAGTTTGATAGTAGAATGTTCTTTGACTTTGAAGCTTCTTCTTGCTTGCTTTCCAATTTGACATTCTTTACAGACAACATTGATAGGCTTTGTAATCTTTGATAGATCTCTTACAACTTGGACTAAACTTATTCTCACTAGGCTATCAAAATTGATGTGACACATCCTCTTGTGCCATAACTAGCTTTCATTAATTTGAGTCATAAAACAATGACCATTAGCACCCTTAAGTTGATAAACATTTCCATCTCTCCTTTTTCCAACAACAACCATAGTTTCAGATCATTTTTTGATCTCACATCCATCATCTTGAAACACAAGATTGTATCCTTTGCTACACATTTGTCCAACACTCAAGAAGTTAGTCCTTAAACCCTTAACATAGTAAACATCATCAGTATTATGCTTTCCATCAAAACTGATAGAACCTTTTCCACATATCTTAGCAGATGTATCACCACCAAATCTAACACATCCTCCATCATATTTTTCAAGTTTAAAAAACTTAATCCTATCACTGGTCATATGATTAGAGCATACACTATCAATGATCCAGTAGTTCTTCTCTTGTCTAGCATGAAAAATAGATACCAAAGTACCTTCAGTCTTATCCTTTATCTTTGAAGGGCTTTCCTTCACATATCTCAAAGTTAGAAAATAGATTCATCTTTTAAAGCCATGAACAAGCATTCATCATCTTCATCTCCATAATCAAATTCATCATCAGAAATACTTGCATCTTCTCTAACATAATAGATTTTCTTAATCATCTTACCTATTTTCTCTTTATTTTTGTTATTCAAAGCTCTATTTGGACATCTTGAAGCATAATGACCTATCTTTCCACAACTAAAAAATTTCAAAGGAAACTTACCATTCTACTTACCATTACCCTTCTTCATTCTCCTTACAAAGTTAGCTTCTATATCATCAAGATCCTCTGGATTTGATTCCTTGATCTCCTTTGATTTCCCAACCTTAAAAGTAGTCTCAACTTTTGCTCCACTATTTGTTCCAAATTCCCTCATTTAAAAAGTAGTTAAAGAGCCATACAACTGATCTCTGGTATATTGATTTGAATTTGCAAATTCCTCAATATCAGATACTTTATGACTATAAGATTTAGGAAGAGTTTTGAGATTTTTCTTTACCACTTCTAGTTCTTTGAGTTCATCACCAAGACCTCTGATGGAGTTGGCCACTTCATCTACCCTCTACATATAGCTTGAGACATTTTCTTCTTCAGACATCCACAAGTTCTCAAACATGATCTTTAGATTTTGCATCTTAGTTTCTTTGACCTTATCATCTCCTTCATAAATGCTTTCTAACTTTTCCCAAATTTTTAACAATTTTTAGACTCTTAACTTTCACTAATTCCGAATTTGTAAGGCTACTTAAGAGAGCATGACTTGCTTTACCATTGATTTCATAGGCTTTGATCTCATCACTAGTACTTGGACCATTTATAGGTTCAATGTAACCAGTCTTAACAAACTTCCATACATTATATCCAAGATAAACCAGAAACCTTCCATCCTTATCTTCCAAAATGCATAATTTGTTCCATCAAATATGGGGATCTCTTTCTTGTGTTCCATCAAATATTGGGATCTCTTTCTTGTGTTCCATCCCAAATCTACCTCAAGTGGTTAAGTTTCCTTCTAGGGAACCTTTCTCTAATACTAATTGTTGAATGCACAAGACAACTGAGAGGGGGGCTGAATCAGTTGTAACTTAAACCTTCAAAATCCTCATACACATTTAGATCCACATTAACTTAACTAACCCTTAATCTATTATGATGATTTAGAATGATAGGAAAATAATAGAAATTGAAATAAATCAACACCATGCACAAGTGAACACCATATTTACATGGAAAATCCAAGATGGGAAAAACCATGGTGAAGATTAGCTCACAATATAAAGTAATATCAACACTGAATACAATAGGCTCACTGTTGGAGGGCTCACTACCCAAAGTAGAAAGGCTCACTACCAAAAGGCTCATTGCTAGAATAGAAAGAAGATAGAGAAGAATGTTACATAGATAAATCCATCTCAATGCAACAAAGAAATCCACCACAGTATCACCAACACCTTTTCAACATTACTGAAGAATTCTAGATACCTTATGCTCACTACATCCAACAATCTAACACATGAAAGCTTGCACTGCGCTTCTTAGATTCACACTCTAATACTCAACAATTTTCATCATTCACATGATACTCATCTATCTTTGCATCCCTCAACAACTCATCTCATATTTTTATCATCCTCAACCTTGAAAACATTTTCCAAGGTCGACTATGTATATCAACCATGCAAATTAAAATTAGGTCAACACCAAAACACTTTCATGATAGATAGAAGTGAAGGAAAACCACACCACTCCTTATTTGGGACCCAAAACTATAACACACTTCTACAAACAATAAACATGCATTGCCATTAGTGTAAACACCAAGATCGGTCGTTACCCGAGCGTAAACACCATTAAACTTTTAAGTACATAATTCCTTTGATCTAACAACACCTTGTGAACAATAAATGTCACCTAAAAACAATATAGAATATTCCACAAATACCATAGAAACCAACAAAATCCTTCACAATAGATTTCACTTGAAGAATGTACACACCCAGTACACTCAAAAAATTCTTCCATACACTGCAACTTAGAAAACTAACTTCCAAAGTACCAAACCTCAAACAACTTTGACTGAAGAAAGATACCAACACTATCAACACACCTTCAAATCTGCAAGACTTGAAACCAAATTTTGGAGAAACATTGAGCAAAAACATTTATCCCAGACATCTTTGCAATACACTATTCACACACTAGTGAACACAATTTATTTTGAACAATGATCCAACACACCAAATTTTGGATACAACACCTCTGATCACGTATGACCAACATATCCAAAATGCATAGGTAGATCTTCAACCTAGAAGAAATGTGGAGCAACACTAAAACACTACTTTGCAATCCAGAACAACACTATGACACACTATTTCCTCATTTTATCAAATTTTCTCAAAAGCACTTGGAAACCAAGCACTAGAAACACATCCTCATCATCTTCAACACTTCCTTAACCATAGATAGAAGCTTATCAAAGCAACACTAGATGTTGACACTAGTAGCTTACTAATGACAACATAATGTAACTAATCAAAGCATCATTAATGCAACAACATATACTCCTACAACAATCTTCTTCTCATACACTTGACACCAATGACAACACAGACTTGTTGACATCAATGCCAACACCAACAACTCATACTTGCAATATAATCCAAGTTTCCCTTTAGCTTTATGTTATATACATTGAGCACAAGAGATGAATCTACAACCAACAATACCATCACATTTAATTCATGTGAATTGTTAAATAAGTTTACACAAATATTTATACACTTTTTTCAATGACATCCAAAAAGAGAAGTATAACTTTGTGGCTAATATTTTATGTTTGAATTTTTTTTACAAATTAAATAGTTTTTTCTAAGTCTATTTAGATAACAATTCCAGATTTCAACAAAGACATAGCCCCATACCAAACACCATGCCAAGATATCATGTAATTTTACTGTGTTTTTTTTTGTTTCCAATCTTTGGAATCCACTAAGGGATGGGACGATCTTGAGACATTAAGAATTATGTTTTATGAAAAGTCAACTGAGATCCTAAAATATGGTAGTATAAATCTAAAATATTTAAAGTATTATTTAGTTGTTTTTAATTTTTTGTAGGAATAATAAACTATCATTAGAAAATATGAATTGATCACTACAATGTTCTAAGGGATCAAAATTATTGATGCAAGCTACAATAGTTTAGCTTTTTTCCAATAAATAACCTAGAGCATCAATAGTAAGCACACATAAAAATAGTGATATTGGGCATCCCTATTTAATGGAGCCTTGTAAAGGGAAATTATTAGATATAGATCTATTAACCACTATGTGAGAATTGGAGCCACTAAAGCTATTTGAACATGAGCATGTATTTGAGGATGAAAATCAAGCCATTGCATCATTTTGATGATAAGATTTTGACATATTCTATCATGGGCTTTGTCAAATATAATTTAACCAACATAGCATTTGGATTTGATTGTTGGGACCATTCATAATTTTTTCATATAAAAATTAAATTATTGAGAATGTATCTTACTCCAAAAAATATTATTTCTTCCAATCTCACAATATTATAAATCAATAGTTTTATCACACAACTAGCACCTTATAAGTAATTTTGTAAGAAGTATTTAATGAGGTTGAAAGGAAAGTCGAGTGTGGAAATGATTCCCTAATGAAAATCAATCAAGATAGGGTTGCAAAAATTTGTTTCAAATCCTTTTAACTTTTAGAGTTTACATTCAAGATTGCACATACATATAGTTACTTCAGATTTAAAACATTAAACCACAAGACACAAAATTTTATGTGAGAAAACCATTTCAAGAAAAAACCCACACACCAGATCAAAGATCAATTAGATATATAATAAATTGTAACAATACAAGTCTCAGAGTCTATGCTCTTGTAGGTGTTGATTCACCATGATACAAGTTCTAGAGTGAATCTAACAACATAACAGTATCTCAAATATTATAATCTCTCAACATACAACAAATGCACTAAGGAACCAATATATACTTCTCATACATGGGCATTAAACATTACCATGTATCAATCTCTCAGTCTCTACATGCATGCAAACTTAAACCAAAAACATGCATGAGTCCCAAGTGACTCAATTAGCAACTTGTCAAACATGCATGTATATGCACCAACATATAACAACATGCAAGCACATGCAAGGCTTGCAACTATGAAAACCTAGCAACCTCACATGCAACGTGTCCCATAGAGAAAATCAAGTCAAATACCAATTTAGAACTCACCCATAACTCCTAGTCACTCCTAGTGATAACTCAGTCTCTATTAAGCAACTTTCCCTTCAAAGCTTCAGTCAACAAGTCAAATTGATACCACACGACATCATGGCATACCTCCTAGAGGTTTTCACGATTCTCAATGCTCAAATGGGTGCCCAAGTGACAAGTGTCACCTTTCCTTGCTCCCACTTTTTTGAAGAGATAAATGCTCACACAAGTAGACCCCACCAATACTTTCTTCCAAAATAAACTACTACATGTCATCATGGTGCCCACTTTGGAGGTCTAAAAAATTTCCTTTTCCCAATGGAGTGCCCATGTGACATGTATCACAATTTTACCTTTTCACACCTTGCATGTAGGATTCCAACTCTCTGTTGGGTCCCACAAAGTGACTTAGCAATTTAGAAACAATTATTATTGCATTTAATAAATAAAATAAAAAACTTAAGGGAATAATTAAATAATTAATCAAGGGACTGAATAAGATAAAGATACCTTAATCCCAACATTCTCCCACTTGTCGAAGACCTTACAAGAGTCTTTGTATCACTGCTCAAGACACAAGGCCCATCAAATCGACACACCATCTAAACTTCTTTGTGCTCAATGGCTTCGTCAATGCATCTGTAACATTCACCAAAGTGTCCACCTTTTTGAAGTTCACCTTTCCATCTTCCACCATACCTTGTACAAAATGAAACTATACATCAATGTGCTTTTTTTAGAATGGAAAGTAGAATTTTTTGCTAAAAATATATAACACTTTGATTTTCACAATAGATAGTAATATGTACTACATCGAAAACAATATCCAAACACAATCTCTTAGTCCCAATGATTTTTTTTACAAACATGAGTAGCTGTCATGTACTATGCTTCAATAGTGGACAAAGTGACTACAAATTATCACTTGCTCATCCAACTAATGTTACCACCAAACATCATGAAAAAATATATAATGGTGGATCTCCTGATGTCAATTTCACCCACCCAATCTATATCCACATATCCATGAATGCTCACTGAATTTCAAGGTCCAATAGGATAACCATGAAAACATAAGACATACTCATAAGTACCTCACAAGTACCTAAACACTCTCTTTATCGCATCCTAGTGCACCCGTCTAGGATTAGCCATAAATCGGCTAAGGACTCCCATTTTTGGGCAATGTTTGGCCTGATACAAACCATAACATACATCAAGCTGCCAACAACACTCACATAAGGAACTCTGGTCATGTCCTCCATCTCAATAGGATATTTTGGACAATCCTCCATAGAAATATTCATCCCCTAAACAACTGGAACAACCATCTATCTACAAGTAGTCATGTTGAATCTCTCCATCACAAAGTTCACATACTTGCTTTGGCTAAGCTAAATATTTCTATTAGATCTATCTCTTCTAATCTCAATCCCCAGAATATACCTTGTTGCACCTAGATCTTTTATCTAAAACTTTGCTGACAAATAAGACTTCAAATCTAAAATAATGATTTTCCCATTCCTAATGAATAACATATCATCCATATATAGGACAATAATGAGAATGCAACCATTGTTAGCCTTGTAATAGACACAATGGTTAGATTTAGATCTCAAAAATCCTAGGGAAAACATATAGTTGTCAAAATTTTGGTACCACATCCTAGGAGATTGTTTTAGATCATACAAAGATTTTCTCAACTTGCATACTAGATTCTCTTTTCCTTTCACAAAAAAATGTTCTAGATATGACATATAAATTTCCTCCTCTAAGTCACCATGAAGGAAAGTTGTCTTCACATCCATCTGCTCGACTTCAAAGTCATAAGTTGTTGCAAGTGATTATAATCCAATCGAATAGATTTCAGGTTGGATATAGGAGAGGAAATATCCCCATAATCTATTCCCTCCACCTGGGAATATCCCTTCATGACCAACCTTGCCTTATGCTTCTCAACTCTGCCATTAAGATCCATTTTCTTCTTGAACACCCATTTACATCTAATGACTTTCATCCTTCTAGAAAGGGTACCAAATCCCATGTAGAATTATTTTTCAATGCAACCATCTCTTCATTCATGGCTTCCATCCAAGAATACACATCATGCATAACCATAGCCTCTCTAGTAGTCCTAGGCTCATTAGTATTAGCAATCAAAGACAAAATGCAATTGAGATCTAACATAGAATACCAAACCTTTTTGGTTGCCACCTTTCTCATGTGGACTTCCTCGATGACTGAGGTTGAGGTTCTTGCTCTTCTTCAAAGCCATCGAAGCTACTAGAGCTCTCCTCATCATCGGTTCCACCAAGAGTGTGTAGTTCATCTCTCTTAGGAGTAGGTGGAATTTTAACTACCTCCTTATTTTCTTCCTTCTCTAGCTGTATATCAACTATGGAAGGTTTCAACTCATGAAATATTACACTTCTATTGTAGAGAACCTTCCTTGTAACTAGATCCCAAAGCTTGTACCCTTTCACACTAACACTATAGCTAATGAAGATACAATTCACTGCCTTGTTATCCAACTTAGATCTCTTCACATCAGGTCCATGAGTGTATTTCCATTAAATCTCCGTCTAAGCCATAACTCTTAGCTTAGTTTTTGGAGGAAACATCTGCACTAAAGGATGGTACAAGTTCTTCCTTATCTTTTGTCTTCCTTCTTTCTCCAAATATTTTCCATTTACTTCTTTGTTTCTGTAGGATCAACCTTTTTAACTGGTTCATTCCTTTTTACTGGATTATCCTTCCTTGTATTTATACTTTTGTAAAACTTGGCAATATGTCCAAGTCTATTGCAATTGTGACATGTGATATTCTTCTGAACAATATTCCTTCCATTCATTCTAGATCTACATTGATTAGCTTTGTGTCCAAATCCATAGCCTGTATAATAGTAGCCATTGAAAGATTGAATCATTCTACCATTGTTTTATGCATTCATCATTTGACTTTTGCATTCACTTGATCTATGACCAAATCTTTTGCATGTAAAACATTGACCAGAAAAAGATGGAGCATTTTGATTCATTGTGCTTCGACATTCCATTGCTTTATGTCCAAATTTATTGCAAGAATAACAAAAACCATTGAAGGATGGGTACCTTTGTTCATTTGGTTGTCTTACTAGTGGTCTTTTGGCTTCATCTCTTTGATTCCAAATCTACTTTCCATAACTCTTCTTGTCTTCAGTCTTCTTTTCAGTATTTGATGTTTGATTTGACTTTGAACTTTCTCCTACCACAAATCCCAAACCTTCTTTGTATTTAGAGCCTTTCTGATTTGCAATCATTTCATCAAGCTTTGTAGCACTCATTTTGAATTTATCTTCATGACTTCTTGCTTTCTCCAAATTTGATCTCAGATTTACCACTTCTTGTTCAAGCCTTGTACATTCCTCTAATTTTCTTTTCACCATTGCATTCAAGCATTCTTCAATTCTTTTCTTTTCTTCAACTTGCACTTTTAGACTAGTGATGAATTCATTTTCTTGCTTCATTGCTCATTGACTTCCTTATGCCTTTATTTGAACTTCTTGATTTGCTATCCCAATTTTCTGATGCATTCATTTGCTTCTTTGATGTTTTCTTTCAGATCTCTATTTTCATCTTTAGTCTTTTTAAGATCTTCAAGGGAAACTTTGAGTTCTCCAACTTTTTCAAGAATACAATCTCCTTCTATCAATCCAACTGTTGGAATCACTTCCATGGGAATAGGAAATTCCCTATCAACCATGTGTTCAACCTCCAAGACCTTCTCAAAGTGGTTAAGCTCCTTCCAAAGAGCCAAGCTCTAATACCAATTGTTGAACACCTGAAATACTGAGACGGGGGTGAATTAGTATTCCCTTAAACTATTCAAATATTAAGCATCCAATTACCAAAGCATATTCAACTGTAATTAAGAAAGAAATCATGAAACATTCACAACATATCATAACACATGAACATCGAGATTTTTATGTGGAAAACCCAAAATGGGAAAAACCATAGTGAGGATTAGCTCACAATATATTATAACTAGTTATAGTATATATTTATAGAAGTGCTCGTTGCAGGTGGACTTATTGTCCATAGAGAAAAATATAGAAGAGAGATGGTCGCTCATAGACAATATTGAACTATTACTATTGCATTTGACATATGCATGAATACAGTCCTATTGGAGCACAACAAACAAAATCTATTTGATTCTGATTCAACACTTTGCTTCGATCTTCATTCACATTATTTTGATCTTCAACTTAACATTTACAACTTAACTCTGTACTACTCTGATCAAATTCACATACATACATCCTCTATCACCCAAAATAATAAAAACAATCCAACTTATATAACATAACATTAATTAGGTCGACCTTATTAGATGTAACAATCAAAATATAACTTGTTAGCACTAAAACATTCATAGATACAACACACAAAACAACTTGCAATAGGTCAGAATGGACATATAATTGATCCCACATAAGACCACAATACATACTTAACCTTCACATACCTTCAAACATATTAGGCCGACTCGGCATAAGACCTAATAGTAAAAATATTTATTTGTGTATCCACATCTTGACACGTGAACTTGAAAACTCAATGCCAATAGGAATCCATACTTTCCTATCATCTAGAAACTTATCTTCAAGAGCGCAAAGCCAACAACTCATCTACAAAGAGGTGCATAATCTCCCACACAACTGCACTGTACAAAAAACAACTGTAATTTTCCATACCAAACTTTGTTACTCATAAATTTCAAACCACTTGTCAAAACATGATGAAATCTTGGAATCAAATGTTGGAAGTTGGAAGCTTGTCATTGATGATACATTTTGGAAACATGAGCACGAAGTGTATATACATTGTCTAGTGTTTTCATTGATGTCAACATTGTTATGATCATCCTAGCATAGTGTGGAAGTAAATTTGGTGACTTATGTACAGTGCAAGCTGATCCAAGAATCATGGTTATCAGGAATTTGGCTAAGTATTTCCTCTGATAGTTTTGTTGTTCAATATGTTAGTTTTTGGGTCTACACTTCATTGCATGATGGTATAATCTTATACAATCATAACTAAAGTTTTGAGTTTATCATATACAACAACATTCAAGTTTTTGTGACATTTTGTAAAGTTTCCTAGAAGATATGAATGATAGTGTGTAGCATTGTATATCATAGTTATCTTTTGTACAATGTATTAGTGTGGGAGATTCTGCACTTCTTCATGAATAATTATTTTGTTTTATGATGATGAAGATAAGCTAATAAATTTAAATTGAATGGGAATTCAATGGGAGATTGAGCTTTAAGGTTGCACGGTTCATGAATTGCATTTACAATTGAATACTTTGTTTTTAGGTCTATTTTTGGGCCAAACTAACATGTTTGATGTTTTGTGGAGGATATGTGCAAGTAACTCTATCTTACGTGGGATTTATATTAGGTCCATGCTAACCTATCTTGATGTAAATTGAATTTTGAATCTAGGTGCTAAGTATGGATAAAATACTTTGAGGATGACATGTTTAATTTTGTGCGCTACTTCTAATTAGGCTGACCTAATTGAAGTTACACTAGATGTGGGTATATATATATTATCATCACCAAATTTTTGAGAGTGATAGAGTGATCAAAAAGTGGTAGAGAGTGAGAATATGAAAGTAATATATGATATATGTGAATGTGGTGAAGTAGAGTGGATTGTATTCAATTTATAATATTTATGGTGATTCACCTACATGTGTGTGATGCAGTAATGATTAGATTATGAATAGAACAAAGTATTAATTTAGACAAGTGTGAAAATCTTTTGTACTTTAATGGAATTGTGATATGGCATATGATAGATGCTATTGTTTCAGTTCAAATAGGCAATGTTGCCAACCCTTCTTTGTTCTTTCTCAGTGAGTTGTGAGCTCTTTTTTGGACAGTGTGTCTTGGTAATGAGCTTTCTTGTAATATCTTATATCCGGATATAATATATTGTGAGCTAACCCTCACTGTGGTTTTTCCCTTTTTAGTTTTCCATGTAAAAATACTGGTGTTCATGTGTCATGTGATTCTATGGTTGTATTCATGCTTTCGTTCTTCATTGCAGTTATTTCTATTCAGTTAATTAGATGGGTTATGTTTAATTGGTTTAGAGGAATACTGATTCACCCCCCTCTCAGTATTATGGGTGTTCAACATCAAATATATCTAACATCCACCAAAATTATGTTAGAAGAACAAAGTGAAATATTTATTTGTGGAGTGGTGTAGACCCAAAAAGTGGCACACTGTAACACTATATACACAGAATTGACACTTAGTCAATTTTCCATTACAACTATCTTTACTAGATCAAACCAACTGGTAAAAATATGTTCCTCAACACCTCAAAAGCATGTCAGAACTGATCAAAATGGTTTGCAACAAAAATCTTCATATTAGTTACAATATTGACATCAATGACAACACTGCACCACATCGTTATGTACCTTCCATGCTCATGTTGTCAAATAGCATCATCAATGAAATTTTTCAAACACAAAGAATCACATTGTAACACTATATACATAAAATTGATACTTAGTCAATTTTCCATTACAACTATCTTTACCAGATCAAACCAACTGGTAAAAATATCTTCCTTAACACCTCAAAAGCATGTTAGAACTGGTGAAGATGGTCTGTAATTTTTTTTTTCATATTAGTTACAATATTGACATCAATGACAACACTGCACCACATCGTTATGTACCTTCCATGCTCATGTTGTCAAATAGCATCATCAATGAATTTTTTCTAACATAAAGAATCACACTGTAACACTATATACACAGAATTGACACTTAGTCAAATTTCCATTACAACTATCTTTACCAGATCAAACCAACTGGTAAAAATATCTTCCTCAACACCTCAAAAGCATGTTAGAACTGATCAAAATGGTTTGCAACAAAAATCTTCATATTAGTTACAATATTGACATCAATGAAAAAACTGCACCTCATCGTTATGTACTTCCATGCTTATGTTGTCAAATAGCATCATCAATGAAATTTTTCTAACACAAAGAATCACACTGTAACACTATATAAACAAAATTGACACTTAGTCAATTTTCCATTACAACTATCTTTACCAGACCAAACCAACTGGTAAAAATATCTTCCTCAACACCTCAAAAGCATGTTAGAATTGATCAAAATGGTTTGCAACAAAAATCTTCATATTAGTTACAATATTGACATCAATGACAACACTACACCACATCGTTATGTACCTTCCATGCTCATGTTGTCAAATAGCATCATCAATGAAATTTTTCTAACACAAAGAATGGACATTCCATACCTTTTTTAGTAGTGATTTGTGATAGTAGAGAAAATAATAATTCAAAATTGGATCATGCTTTACAAGAATCCAAAATGGCATTCAATAGAGGAAAGTAAATCGATATTCATAATGGGAATGGGAAAGGAAAATCATCATAGGGAAATAATGTGGAGTTATTGATGAAATACAATTCATTTCTAAATGAAATAGATGCTTTGTTGCTAGTGGGATTATAAATGATGTATGGATGGTAGAAATAAACTTTGTGGAAAGTGACGATGTTACTTAGGCCAATAGTTTTATAAAAGATGGGGTTGGTCTATTGAGTGAACATATTCTCATTTTTTTAATCTTATTACAACTTGATAACCTTGATAATTTAAGAAGTGGACATTGTTTTATCATGTTGAATCATTAATATCATCAAGTTGGATAATATTATAAAATTGAGAATATGTGCACTCAAATTTAATAATAATTTATAAAAAAACACATTGGAAATCAAAAGATGTTAATTTTTTCATGTCTTAAGTATGTAGAAGACATTTAATACAAGTAAATTCAAACACAAGTCACTCTGATCCTCATGTATTTTTTATGCTTCTCTCCCTATCCACTTCATGCTAGTTTAACTTTAATTTCTACTATCACCATCCATAGTCCATTGAGACTATAATTATAGATAATGTTGCTGGATTGTTTCCCTCTCTTCTCATGCACTTACTTCATATCACTTAAACTTTGAAACTTATTTCTCACCCACTTCCAATCTTGCTTCATAGGATTATATTGCCTTATTACTTCAATTTTTGAATGTTCAAATAACAGAAGATTCATTAACATGACTCATTTCACATTGCTTACTCCTGCAATAATTAAGAAAAAATAGATGTGTTGGGATGTATAATATTGCAAATAATGAGTATAATATTGAATACTTGACAATACTGTGGTAAAAAAATACATAAAAGTAAACTAACCTAATCTTAAGGTGTTTAGGGCACTAGGGATCCATAATTTGAATGCTACACTAGCTGTAGACAAGCCACTTATTCAACACATCTAACTTTAGGGTTAAAGACTCACACGTAAAGTGACTCTATAAAAGAAAAAACGAGGTTGCACCAAAGTTAGTAACTTAATCATATAAGAATCTCAAATATCTCCTCACTTAGCACAACATCTTCAAGATCTAATAAGCTACAAGTTGAGAGAAACTATGAAAACAAGTAGACAACTTTGTAATCTTAAATTTATTCAAAGACAAAGAACACCTTTTGCACATTTGTCTTGTTAGAATATGAGAACACAATTTAGGCTAGAGGGATATCCATGAAAGGATGTATTTTTCCTATATTTTATTCAACCTTGAATTTGCACCAGCTAGCTTAGATTGAAGCCCTATATTAAAGGGGCTTGTATTGAATTATTAATGTTTTTAATTAAGAATCATGGATTAGATTATAATTTTACACCAATTGGCCAGTGGTTGTGCCAAATAATTAGTGTAAAATACTTAATCCAATCAACTTTTTCCTTCAACTACATGGTTCTTACTAATTATTACACATAACAAGGAGATCTATGATTTGGATTTTAGGTAGAGGTGTCAAAAAAATTGATTGCCTCACATTTTAGAGGAAAACCTAAAATGGATTTGATTGAAATAATTTAATCAAGTATATTTGATCAAACCCTATCCCACTAATAAGTGTCATGAAGTGCCATGGGTGTGTTGACTAGGTTTGATAAAATATGGTTTGATCAAACCTATCTTCAATAGAACCTATGCAAATTTGGACATGATTTATTTTGGTATTTTATTTTGGCCAAAAAGTGGGACACACATATGTTCTTTAACCCCATCCTAACCCTTTTGACCTGTATAAGTGAGGAAAAAATGTATAGAAGTACACTTTGAAGTGTTAAAAACCATAACTTTTATTTCTTAAGATTTACTTGAAGACATGTATCATAAAATGATGCTATGATAGGAAATTATTTCTATAGAAATTTCTTTGATTTGGAAATAAAAATAATCTTATCTACAAATATAATAACAAAAACAAAAACTTTATACAAGCAACAACCATTTGTGTTAAAGAAAATTGAAATGATTTCCTCAAGTTCATCTATATATAGACCAAAAAGAGTAGGGGATAGTGGATAACTTTTCTCAACCCTAATGGTGAAACCACCTTTTTCTCACAACACATATGTAATTCACCAATAATGAATTTGTGGAGGGACACAACAAGTGATATTGACACTTTAAGAAAGCCTAAATCCCTAATCACATTAGTGAGTACATATGAAGTGACAATGTGAAAGGATATGCAAAGGTCTACAAAGAAAAAATACACTTTTCACCTTAGCCTCCTTAATTATATAATTGGTTAATATACAAACATAATCACTAGACTAATGGTTCTTCCTTAGGCATACTTGACCCTTAGCTCTCAAATTTTTAGTTTTGAAATATTTGGAGATATGGATGTTTAAAGTAACTTATCAAAGGTTTAGGCAAAGTAACTTATCATGATAGTGTAATAATTGCTAGGATCATTTGGGTGATGTTTATCCAAGATAGATGAAAGTCATATGATACAATATAGTTAAAAGTTTCAACTAAGTAAATAACCAAAAATTTTGTACAATAGTTGAAGAATTCAAATTTTAGATTATCTACATCTTGAGCTCTACTAAATAAATTTAAGGATGATATAGAAGACAGGGAAATGTGTAATAAAGTGGTAATAAATAGGTTTGGAATTAATAATTATGTGAAGTTGAGATTGAAATTTAACACAAATTGATTTCTTGGAAAGAAAGATACTCCAAAAAAGTCTAGGGGTGAATTTAAGTTGATGGAGAATGGATTTGTACACTTATTTTCTAAATAGGTTCTTTAGTCCTTCTAATTATGCTCCTTTAACTTTTTTTCCATCCATTTAGATTTGTGTCACAATAGGCTTGGTTAACTTAAATATATTCGTACAATTAAAGTCAAACCAAACATTATAACTTTGAATTAATGAAAGATTATCCCATCTTCACAATAAAATTCCATTAATCTACTCATAATTATTTGGCTCTAAATGAATTCACAATTTTAATGACCTCACACCATAAAAAGAAAAGAAAGACATAATTCAAGCACCAAATAAATTTGACATTTATATACTAGTACCAATAATATATTTACTATTAGTAAGAAAAATATAAATTTGAACTACATAAATTATAGTTTAAATAAACTCTTAATTACTCACATCTCTACCATGTTGAATGCACTTTTAATAAAATTAATTATTAATTTGTTAATTCCAATACAAGTTTTAAAACTCTAATTAACAACTATTTTGATCAAAAGTGCATTTGATGGAAACATGTCTCTTAATCCCTATCTAAATGTGTTTATCTATCTCTTGTTATAAAAAGGAAAAAATAGTGAATTAATAAAAAAGCTACATTACTTTATGGCTAGTGTCGAAATCAGTTAGAGTGAATATATTGTTACAAAAGAGAGTTGACTAGACATCTAAGTGTATGTCTCATGCATACAACACAAAGAGGCTATTATCAGACATCAAATGATTCAACAATCAATGGTAAATTTTTGGTAATAAAAATACAACTACTTACCACTTTTGTATTTAGATGTGTAAGATTTTCATTGATTGTTTGGCTCTTAAAATTATTTAAAATTTAAGTGGAGCATGTGAAATGACCTTCGCCCATGACTAAGTTTTTGTTTTACTCAATTTTTCAATCAACTTTCTTTAAATATATGTACATATAATTAATGAATAGACCTTTTCCTATAGAATTTCAAACCAAGAAAGTATTACAAAATCTATCACAGCTAAAAGTATAGTCATACTAGAATTAACCACTTTATTTTAGAAAAAGAACTATTCTTTCCAACACATCAAAACACTTTATTTGCTATGGACTTATCCATTTTATATAAAAAAAATCTTTCCACCATATAAAAACACTTTATTTGCTATGAACGAACCCACCCCACCTAAAAATTAATGAATATAGGTAATATACCTAAGGAAGTATTGACATTGCTAGTAGGCTAAATGGTTGTAGTGACATGAGTACTAGTGTATGTGGGAATATAGATGAGTATTGTAGAAGGAGGAATTGAATTTCCACCTTGGCTTTGAGTATACCCCAAAGCTTGAGTACAACTAGTCATGGTAGGGATGGTATTGTTAACATCATGCACATTGGTTGTAGGTAAGGAAGTCATGGGAAATGAGGTATGCATGTTATGATCTATAGGGGTTTGATTATCAACACTATTAGAAAGAGAGTTAGAAAACCCAAGATCCATAACCAATGGTGCATCGCGAGATGACATGAGTCTTGAACTATGACTCACAATAGTATTGCTAATAGGACACCAGGTTGTAAAGCTCATACAAGTTTTACAAACTCAATGTAAACCCAAAATAGAAAAAGGGTAAAGTGTAATGCAATGACCTAGAATGCAATGTGCAAATGCAATTTTTAGATTCTAAACAAGGTAATTTTCTAATTACACTATGCAAAAACCTAAAAATGAAGTCTTGTAAATGCAATTTTGAAATCACACAATGCACTAACTTTATCAAATTAAGCTAGATGTGATGAAATTGATGAAACCAGAATTCTATAAATAGTAACAAAAATCTGAAAGCAACAAACAAAAATGCAGAAATGAATATTTTAATGCCCAAAAAATTAGAATGTGACCTGATCAAGGACTCATTTTCCCTAGGGCGAATGGGTGCTAGATGAGGGTTTTGAAACAAATTTTTATAAAAATTTTAGTGATTTTCAGTAGTTTCCAGATTCTGGTTTGTTATAGCAAGTTTCAAATTGATTTTTCTATGAAATTCAATGTGAAATGCAAGTGCAAAATGTAACAAAATGATAGCCTAGAACACCTAATTTGATATATGCAATTTTGTTTCAATTTTTAAATGCAAATTGATATGATGTAATGATATGCAAGGTGATCAATTTTTTTGTATTTTTCAAATTTAAAGAATGCAAATTATGCAATCCTAAAATCCTTAAATGAAATGAAAATTTGAATGCAAACTAGACACCCTAAATGAGACCTAATTCAATGCAAAGAGATGCAAATGAATGTAAGATCTAAATCTAGGATGAAAAGGGCACTCCAAAATCAGAAAATGCAATGATCAAACTTGGGTTCACCAAAATGAAACGTAGAAAAATAGGGTATAGGGGGTGTTTGTTGCAATGGAGTGATGAACAATGGACCTATTTATCACTAGTTTCATTCAAAATACAAGCTATAGAGAAAATATTTGAAAACTAATAGAAATAACTATCAAAATGTATATATGGAAAGGTGAGAATGATGTGTACTTGTCACCAAAGATGCTTTTTCATATCTTATTGAGGACTCATTCACCCTATGGTGAATGGGTCTTGGCTAGGTCTCCTGGAAAATGCTTTCTAGGTTCTCTTCTTCCAGGTCTACACTCCTAGATTCCAAGTGTTCACTATCAGAAAGCCAAAAATAAAATTTGTAGATCAATTTCTATGATTTCACAAGTTTTCTTGCAACTTTGAAAACTTTGCAACTTTCTTCAATTTTTCTCTTCAAATGATCTTCAACCTAAAATTTGCAATCACACATCAAAGAGAGAAAAATGTTGTTTGTTAGGGAATGGGGGTTTGTCTTGGTCAAACCCTGTTTTGGTAATTAAACCTTATAATGAAACAATGAAACATGAATGGATTAAATAATGAAATATGAAACAATGAAACCTTTTTTGAAACCTTGGATAATAAATCTACAAACTAGCATGAAGTGGCCTCAATGAATGTAGATCTTGATCATGAAACTTGATGTGAAATAATGCCTTTGATATGCTTGAATTGATCTTGAACACTACATCACCACATTAGCTCAAACAACATGCATGATGCAATACATCTTTGACATGACAATGGAATCTTGATTGTTGCAATAATCTTCAATAAATCTACCCTTGAATACAAATGCTCTTGAATGCTCTCAATGATGCTCTCTTGAATTTCCTTAGCTTGCATGAAAAATTCTAGGTGAAACTAAATGAAATAACCTTGTAAACTTATACATATCTTTCCATTAATTCCCAAAATTTAAATATCACAAGCTGACATTGAATTATGGATTTGAAATCATTAAAATACCACCAAAAATATATTTCAAAGAGGGGTCCTAGGTCTAAGTGGACCCATTCGCCATAGGGTAAATGGGTTCTAGGCCACTTACTTAGGACACACATTAGACAATGTTAAACATTATGTAAAAATAGGGTCCTAGGCCTAAGTGAGGACCCATTCACCCTGTGGCGAATGGGTCCTTGGTCACTTACCTAGGACACACATCTTCCAAAGTTAAGTGTTGTATAATGGAATTTATGAATGTTGGGTTTTATTGGGCTCAAAATTTACATTTAATTAGGCTTGTATTTGAATTAAAGGGGCCAATTAAGGAAAATTATCCTCTATTATTTAATAAAGCCCTAGATTAGTGTGAAAGTGTGAAGGTACACCTTACAACACCCTAAATAAGGCACAATTAAGTCCATTTAATTAAAAAGGGCCCTAAACTTAATGCGAATATGAAAAAAATATTACAACACTAAATTCAGGAAACATTAAGCTCATTTTATTATTAATTATTCTTGAATTAAGTGTGAAAAAGGGATACTTTTTCCTACACTACAGTTCCTACTAATTATTACACATAACAAGGAGGTCTATGATTTGGTTTGTAGGTAGAGGTGTCAAAACAATTGGATTGCCTCATATTTTAAAGGAAAACCTCAAAATAGATTTGATTGAAATGATTTAATCAAAGATATTTGATCAAACCCTATTCCACTACTAGTTGTCATGAAGTGCCATGGGTGTGTTGACCAGGTTCAATAAAATATGGTTTGATCAAACCTATCTTTAATAGAACCTATGCAAATTTGGACATGATTTATTTTGGCCAAAAAGTAGGGCACACATATGTTCTTCAACCCCATCCTAACCCTTTTGACCTATATATGTGAGGAAAAAATGTATGGAAGTGCACTTTGAAGTGTTAAAAACCATGACTTTTATTTTCTTAAGATTTACTTGAAGACCACATGTATCATAAAATGATGCTATGATAGGAAATTATTTCTATAGACCTTTCTTTGATTTGGACATCAAAATAATATAATCTACAAATATAATAACAAAAAAAAAACTTTATACAACAAGCAACCATTTGTGTTAAAGAAAATTGAAATGATTTCCTCAAGTTCATCTATATATAGACCAAAAAGAGTGGGGGATAGTGGATAACTTTTTTCAACCCTAATGGTGAAACCACCTTTGCCTCACAACACATGTATAATCCACCAACAATGATTTTGTGGAGGGACACAACAAGTGATATCAAAACTTTAAGAAACTCTAAATCCCTAATCACATTAGTGAGTAAATATGAAGGAATAATGTGAAGGATGTGCAAAGGTCTACAAAGCAACAATATACTTTTCACCTTAGCCTCCTTAATTATGATCAAGGTTAATATAAAAACATAATCACTAGACTAATGATTCTTCCTTAGGCATGCTTGATCCTTAGCTCTCAATTTTTTAGTTTCAAAATATTTGGAGATATGGATGTTCAAAGTAACTTATCAAAGGTTTAGGCACATGTATGACCAATCATGATAGTGCAACAATTACCAGGTTCATTTGGGTGATGTTGTTTATCCAAGATAGATGAAATTCATATGATACAATATAGTTAAAAGTGTCAACTACGTAAACAACCAAAAATGTTGTACAATAGTTGAAGAATTCAAATTTTAGATTATCTACATATTGAGCTCTACTAAATGAATTTAAGGATGATATAGAAGACAAGGAAATCTATAAGAAAGTGGCAATCAATAGGTTTGGAATTAATAATTATACGAATTTGAGATTGAAATTTAACACAAATTGATTTATTGGGAAGAAAGATACTCCAAAAAAGTCTAGGGGTGAATTTAAGTTGATGGAGAATAGATTTGTACTCTTATTTTCCAAATAGGTTCTTTAGTCCTAATTATGCTTTAACTTTTTTCCATCTATTTAGATTTGTGTCACAATAGGCTCGGTTAACTTAAGGATATTCATATAATAAAAGTCAAACCAAACATTATAACTTTGAATTAATGAAAGATGATTCCATCTTCAAAATAAAATTTCATTAATATACTCTTTAATTATTTGACTCTAAATGAACCCACAATTTTAATGACCTCACACCATAAAAAGAAAAAGAAGACGTAATTCGAGCACCAAATAAATTTGGCATTTATATACTAGTACCAATAATGTATTTCCTATCAGTAAGAAGAATATAAATTTGAACTACATAAATTATAGTTTAAGTAAACTCTTAATTACTCACATCTCTTAACCATGTTGAATGTACACTTTTCATAGAAATAATTATTAATTTGTTAATTCCAATACAAGTTTTAAAATTCTAATTAACAACTATTTTGATCAAAAGTGCATTTGATGGACACAAGTCTCTTAATCCCTATCTAAATGTGTTTACCTATCTCTTGTTATAAAAAGAAAAAGTAGTACATTAATAAAAAAATGCTACATTCACTTAATGGCCAATGTCGAAATTAGCTAGAGTGGATATATTGTTAGAGAAGAGAGTTGACTAGGCATCTAAGCATATGTCTCATGCATACAACACAAAGGGCTATTATCAAACGTCAAATGATTCAACAATCAATGGTAAATTTTTGTTAATAAAAGTGCGACAACTATTCACCACTTTTTTATTTAGATGTGTAAGATTTTCATTGATTGTTTGACTCTTAAAATTATTTAATGCTTAAATCGAGCACATGAATGACTTTCACCCATGAAATGACCTCTGCCCGTTAAGTTTTTGTTTTGCTCATTTTTTCAATCAACTTTCTATTAAGGATAAGTATATTATAATGAATGAATAGACTTTCAAACAAAAAAATATAAAAAAACCTCTCATAGCTAAAAATAGAGTCATACTAGAATTATCCACTTTATTTAAAAAAAAAAAAAAAAAACTATTCTTCCCAACATATCAAAACACTTTATTTGCTATGGACTTATCCACTTTATTAAATAATTATTCTTTCCACCGTACCAAAGCACTTTATTTGCTATGGACGAACCCACTCCACCTAAAAATCAATGAATATAGTTAATATATAATATGTAAAGTAATGAGAAGACTTTTGAGGACATTTTCCATATTACATGAACATGCAAGGGATTTACCTCGTACATTTCAAAAGACAAGACCATTGTCTTGTGTCATTGGTACATTCACCACTATATCATTTCTTTTATTTTGGGGCACTGTAAAAGTGGAGTTTTGTGCTTGAAAACTTGGAATTCTTAAATATAAGATTAATTTGTTGAGTTGTGGGCCATAAAAAGGGGAATAAATTGCAATTGACTTTGTCCTTCCAAGAAGGTTTTGAAAGCTACCCAAAAGTTCAAGATATGGAAGAGAAATGACAAAAAGATTGATAATATGGACACTAAAAACTAGGAGTGTTATGGACACTAAATTTGCCATAATTAAGAACATTCATCATCATTTACTTTTCTCTTGTGAGTAGCTAGAGAGAGCAAACACCCTATTTTGTTCATTATTACTCCTTTTATGGGGAGAAGTTATAGAGAGGAAATGTACTAGGATTCTTCATTAGTGGATCATCTTGCTCTTAATCAAGTTAATGATACATGTAGGTATGATAATATATTTGATTGAAGAGAAATAACATCAATAAATTTATGGAAGAGTTTTTTTATGGATTAATTAGGGTTTACATTTTTTTATTGTGTATATTAGGATATTTTATCATTGAGTTAATCTTTTTTATGATTATTTTTTTGTTAGGTTTCTTGTTATAGTTTGGGTGTGGTTCATTTTATCAATAGACTTTTCAAGTGGTATTTTGGGATTTATGACTCTTATATGAACTAAGTAGGAATCAAACTTAGGATCTCTCATGTGCTTGTTGGGGTCCTCTACCATTTAACTACCGACTATCTTTATGACCCAAGGTTTTTGGTCATTTTTAATGTCACTTATTATGATTTGGGTATGGTTCATTTCTCCAACAAAGAGAAGTAATGGTAACAAAATCTTAAATTTAGTACAAATGAAATAATAGCTCTCACAATTTAATATGATTATTTACCTTGTAAAGCCCTCTTGGAAAAAACTTGAAAGATAACACTTGTTTACTATATTTACTTAGTTGTTCATAGTAAATTAGAATATTTTGCAATTGTGTATAATTCTAATACAAGGACGATTATTTATATGCACATTCATATAATAAATCAATAAGCATATATGAATACAATGGGTATAAAACTATGGGTTATAAAAACCACTTTTGAGGGCCCAAAAGTAAATTTCAAGTGCTTCCACCCCTAAAACCCACAAAGGGGCCCCATACCTCAATCAAGATGATGCTCATGATCCCACTAATTGTGGTGAGGTGTACAATCTATAATAGGCATGCAACATGCAAAGTAAATAACACATATCCAACAAATCTCCCACTTGTTGATTCCATGCACAAAGACGACTTATCATACTAGTTGAACATGTCAATGACTCAACAACGTTCTCCAAGGTATCAAGCTTTTTCAAAAATATATTTTTTAATCTTTAACCATGTCTCTAATAAAATAGTATTGCACATTAATATACTTAGTTTGGGAATGACAAGTATGATACTTTGGTAAATAGATAGTAGTTTAATTATTGCAATACATCCATTAATCTTTTTATGAGATTTTTTAATACAAACTTTATAGTTCGATACAAAATTTCTTGAATGCATGAGTGGCTATCATGTATTGTAGTACCTCAAAGCATTACTTAATAATTAACATTAATAATGATTTTTTTTTTGTGATTGGGAACATTTAAGGAATTCTGGACTTTATGTACCAATTATTGCGATAATTATATGTAGAAAAGATGAATATTGGTTATGGTTAATTTCTTTGATTCAAATTTTGAATAATATGCTTTGTGTTGCATTATGTCTAGTTTTAAGTTATTTAATTGATGAATATGTGATAAATATTTTTCATTAAGATTAAGTTACAAATAATTTAAGGATTTATCATGATATACTAAATTTATCTCTTGATTGAACTATAATGTGAGGTGCCACATCCCTAATTAGGGGGAGAATATCATGGAGGAGGATTTGAAATCATGCTTGAGTGGGACACAAAGTATAAAATGAGTCAAGCAATGTAGCATACTCATCTTGGTAGATGTCACCTCCTTTTAATCATTAGTTGAGAAGTCATTTACACCCTATTTATGATTCAAGGCTCATGTTATTACTCCAAATTGTATTCTATAATTCTAGAGAATACTCCTCAAAATATAAACTTGGAGAATTAAAGTTAGTTAAAATTGAGAATACAAGACTTGTGATGAAACTATAGGTAATTGTGGGCCAACTAAAAGAGAAAAAAATCTACACTTTTGACTTTGTAAAGCCAAGGAGGGTATTTCTAGAGATCTTGTTAGGAAAATTAAAAAGATTTTAAAAAATAGGCTATATATTTTATCTACACCCTTTGTATTTAAGTATATCCCAAATATTTGTCTCTAGATACCCTTTACATTAGCATACTAGTCTTGTTGACCTTAATATCTCTTTACAAGAGATTAATTAGGTTACATACACAACTAAAGATGTACAAATGTTTTTTTTTTTTTTTTTTTTTATCTCACATGTATATTCATTTGTGATTTCTTACTTCACATTTAACTAAGTGTAAGTCCAAAATATGCATAACTATCTAAAGATGGATAAGGGTTACAATCTCCCAAAGATATGGAAAAGGAATATGTTATCGTGTTACATAGGTTAGTATAACATTAACTATACTAACCTATATGAAACAAGAGGATGATATTAAACATAGAGAATTATTATTTTAGTAAATATAGGATTGATGCCTTATTATGTTGGGTGCTAGAGTCAATATCTAAAGAAACATGTTAAAACTCTTGTACATATAGAACAAGTAACTAGAACAACATCTAATAGATCCATAAATATAGCTATAATTTCATTTAGATGCAATAAAAAGAATTGAGAAGCTTCACACAAATAAACATATTTTAACATCCATGTCTGATCAAAGAAACCCCATATGTTATTCTAAAAGAACTTCTCAATGGGCTTGAAAAAAATCTACAACTACTGTGATAATTAACTAATAAAAATACAATAGATTAACAAATGTAACCCTAAAAAATATATCTCATATTACCTAAAAATATTAGGAAGTTATTAATACATCCAGATCATGGAGATGATTTTTTCTAGATAGTACCCCTTACAAATTTTATAAGAATGAAGGACATAGAGACTTTAGACTTAACATACAATATTTAACACCAAAGGTTACACTAACTAGAGGAAACCTATATATAATTTTCCTAAGGCCTAGAAATATTACAAATAATCTAGAATTTGACAAAAAATATTTTCTCCTTAGAGAAGAAATGTATATATATATATAACCAACCATTCTACTCTAGATCCACTATGTAGTTGACACTTGTTCCAATCAACATCATTGCATACTCACCATAATAGAGAGTAAAAAAAGTATGTTATGAGCATGCAATTTATATTCAACCATAATGATGACAATATATTTAAACTTACATTTGAGTATTAAAAATATGATTCAATCTTCTTGTGTAGGACTTCCCATTTACTTATCAAACCAGTAGCAACTACTTCTCTATCGAAGTAGTCAATAATGTGCATCACACTACATACAAAATAATATTAGATTTAATTTCAATAAAATGGAAATATTTGTTAAATTTGCACTCATATCATTTGTAGCCACCTACTTTCATTGATTTATAATATTCATTCATAGTTGGAAGGTAGCCTAGACACTTTAAGGAATTCATTCATGGTATTTCATAACCAATCCAACCACCTCCTTCTTGAGAAATAACATAATCCTTAAAATCATATTTACCTCTAAAAATATCTATATCACCATAATTCCCTCGACCTCCATTGTAGAGATATTTACCAACCAAGCATTCAAAAATTTCCTGTTCCAAATCAAATCCTATAGGCATCGTTAAGAATTTAATCTACTCACGTAATACACATAAGCTAAAATTTAAAAATACTAAAGATTAATGATGCAGGTCAATTGCTTCTTAAATCAACAGTTGTAAGCATTTAGATGCTCAAAAATTTCCTTCTACTCTACAAATCATTTAGCCAATTGGAGAATGCAATGCAACTACTCCATGCTCCTTTGAGCTTCTTTTCTCGATAGCCTATCATAATATAGTGAGATCAATTCGTGTGGCACAATTAACGGTTCATATACCACCCCCACACTTTGTTTGTTTTACTAGTATTATTTATGGTTGACTATGGAGATTCATCAAGCTTCAAGACCCAGATATTACAAAATTTTAAGGGAAATTACCATCTTGTAGAGACAAGATATCCTACACCCCTAGGTGAAGTAATCAATATCCATTGAGCCTCCTCATCACCTAAGTAAATCCTTCTTAGAAACCATACTGGATATACTCTAAGCCCAACACTACTTCACATTGACCAATTGTGAAATGCTTGATTGACATATTCATGTTAGACTTCATGGAAAGTAAGAGCCACTAATCTAAGATATGCAATTAATGTGGACCAAATCATGATGGCCTCACTAGACATAACTAACCAATCCCATGGATCCTACCTAACAACATCTTGTGAACCTCTTGAAAATCCTCACAAGACATCCAATCAAGCCAACTTGCCACATCTAATAGTTGAGGTCATGCATTGATTTTATTTACAAAAGGAGATGTCACCTTTCCACTTTAGAAAATGTGCATTATTCATAAAAAATGATCAACAATTATTTTTAATCATATGGGTTGTCAAAAACTCCATGTTATTAGGAGAGTGTGAGCCCTTATATCTTACAAAATTGATGATTATTACTCACCAATAATGACACAATATCAACCCCCTACCCTACACCAAATATATTCAACACTCAAACAAAACAAAAGGTAAAGATGAACATTTTGAATTATACTTCCATAGATACAAAACAATTACGTGATAGTGAAACCAAAGAGAGAAAATCAAACATAGAGGAAATAAGATTGATAATTTTTAGAATCATGCTTGGAAAAATAACATGACCAAGGAAAAAATTAGAGACTAAGAACACATAACAAGGGGTAAAAATAGCATAGAAACATGGATAGAGGGTGAGCATAGCAAATTATGGAACCAAATTAAGTTTTCTTAGAATAGATGTCAACAATGGCTCTAGTTGGGAAGGCATGTCATTTACAAGTGAAATAAGAACCCATAAATGTCTCTAGGAGAGAAGACCAAAAAAGAAAATAAGGGGGAAAAGGGAAAAAAGTAAGAACACACAAGATACGAGAAAAACAAAAAACCTATGCAAAGCCAAAAAGAGGACCACCAAAATGAATAAGCTGCAAAACAATCTTTGTAGAAATATCCTGTGACCCAAATGTATAGGAAAAAATAATACCAATGCTTTATTTTATCAAATATTATATTATTTTATGATCTTTTCCATTTTATTATTATAATGTAATGACAAACCAGCCAAAAAATGAAATAGAACTCCTAAACATGTATATGAGCTTACTACCACTGAAGGAATAAGAATGTACAACTATTTTTTTTCTTCTTCTTTTTAACTAAATAAATTAATGATAAAACAAGTATAAACTATTAATGTCCATACAATCATGCTTCTATTTACCATTCAAGCCCATATCACATGGTTTATAGTAACATTGGCTATTAGAATTATCCTAATAAATAGGAAAATGAAAGACCCCATAACTGCTAAGACCAATAATGAAGCTGAAGTCACTGCTATTCTTTGAGGAGTTAAATTATTTTATGCTTTGAGACTCCAAAATATCTTAGTTGAGGGAGAGTCCAAACTTATCATTGAAGCCATCAATGATTGTATTGACCATTTTTAGAATATTGGGGACTTCATTTGTGATATACATAGGTTTGTGATGATTTTTCCTAGTTTAAAGTTGTTCATATTTACCACAAAGGGAAAAAAATTTATAGATGCTATGACCAATGTAGGAATCACTCTTAAATATTGTCAATGTTATTAAAGTGAATCAAACTTCTATAATGCTATATCCCTTGTTTTAGAGTATGATTTGAAAAAAATCGTCCAAGCTCCAAAATCCTAGTTAAGGTCTTCATTGCCATGAGCATTGGTGAAAGGTTTTATATTTAGTTTACCATATTCCTTATAATAATATAAAATTCAAGAATCCATATGATTTAATAAATTTCTATCATAATTTTAAGGAATGGTGTTACACTTAATCCAATGATGGGAAGATGACCTTCATGTGTATAGTACCCAAAGTTATTATTAATATTATGTTATCAACCCTTCCCATTTATTATCTAAACATCTTAGGGAAATTTATTAGAAACTATAGATATCACATGCCTAATTTGGATTGTAAAGTAATGATGAGAGTACATGGAAGAGGATAGATCACATGGTTAAAATTAGAAAAAATGATGTTCTTTCAAGTTGGGATGTGCCCATTTTATTATACCATTTAAATATATATTGAACCACTATGGGACGATTGGTGTTGGATTTAATTTTTGTTAAGAAGAAGGCTATTGACATGTATTGGCATAAAATAGGCGGTGACAAGTGTAGAATACAAAATAATTCCTATAAAGATGTTGCAAAATACAACATGCTATGGGACATTTAAAAAGAGGCAGGCATAATGCCTTAACTTAAAATATTAAGTGGATTTAATAAGAATCTCTCCAAATAGTTTACATATTCTTGGAACAAAAAACGGTATAGGTTGGGGGTATAAGTTTTGAAGTCTCTAAGGAAAGTATTAGAGTAGCCATGAAATTAAAGTGTGATGGAAGAAAGGTTATAAATTAGGGGAGGTATAGGGACATTGAAAGAATCAAAAACTTTTCCAAATATGGAGAGGATGTCATCACAGATTAGAATGAATATAAACAAGAAGGTTTTCTATAACCTTAGGATGTGGTAAGTTGGCTTCTAATTAAATACTTTACTCTTGAGGGTCATTTCAAGTGTATTTTTACTACAATTTTCTTCTTTTTAATCATTTGTACCTTAATATAACTATTAATTTCTCATTATTTCTCCTAATCTCTTTGGAAAATTTAGTTTCAAAAGTGCAATCAATCTAGACTCTCATGCCTTTACAAAATGTATTAATTTTTTATTATTTACAAATTTTATCTTTTCCTATGTTCTAGTGAGCCCATTAAATCTTGTATTCTTGACTCTGAGACCATACCATCCCCCTCCACCAACCTTCAATCATAGGGAAAATGATTTTTTTTTAAGAAGAGTCCTATTGTGAAGTCTAGGTTTGAGCTTGTTTAGGAAGACCTTGAAAAGGAAGGGTTAGGTACACCCTTGAATGTTATCTGTAATCTCCTTATTAACCTTCTCTCCTAAAAAAGAAATACCTATTGCTAGTGGTAATACAATGAATGAAAGGAACAATGAGAAGAAGAGGGATATATTCCTATCTATAAAATGTCTCCTATGAAAATCCCTAAGGTTACTGTGCTCCCACAACCATCCAAGGTTAGGACAAGGGTTTGTATACCTCTACACCCATAGAGGTGGGTGCAACTACTAGTTTTTTCTCTCTAAAAAAAGACTCCCCTCTCTTGACCAAGAAAAAGAATAAAGCCTCCTTTGATGTTGCCCTACTAAGAATACGGTTGATAATAAAGTAGAGAATGGTAAAGTTATGGTGTTTATTGATGACAAGCTTTTGAGTAAAGCTATCAAAAATTCCAAGCAGGAAAAGGGAAAAGTAGTAGTTTTTGAAGAGGACAACACAAAAGTTATTAAAATAGGTTTGTGGTACTTAAAAGTCTCAGCTCTCCTACTAGTATCAAATTGGAAAAAATATGTGTGTCTAGTGATAATATTTTGACCCTTGAAGGTGAGGAGGATTTGGATAATAATTTTTATTGTAGTATTGCTACTAGTGGGAGTGAGAACTTGGATGAAATCAATTTTGAGCATACCACTTTAGGGTATTGATGATAGTATTTATATTGGTGGGAGTGGGAATTCAAATAAAGTTAGTTTCGAGCATGCCACTTTAGGAAAGACAACCGAGAAGGAGATTGGCATAATTTTTTTGAGGAAGTGAATAAACCATACATTGATGTAGAGTCCATTAAAAAATTAATGGAGTCTTCAAAGGATGATAAGTCTATCAATAAGGAGATTCCTTGTTCTCTTTATGAATCTAACACCAAAATATTGATGTCCCTACAAGATAGAATAGTTACTCTAGAAGGAAAGATGAATTAGGTTTTCAATTTAAGTTCAAAGGTCATGCACAAGTTTTATACCACACTTTTGTTTCTTTAGTCTAATAAGAGATAGAATAGGAAAAGGATTGGTGACAACTTTGATTAAAGTCCCAACTAGGAGAGGAAAAAGAAGAATAAAACCACTAGAGATGAGTTGTTTAATTTTTTGAATATTGGGGGAATGTTTCCATCTCCTAGAGTAAGCCTTATTTTTTATGTTGGTTGTTTTGGTACTATTTTGGGTATTGTTAGCTTTTTCTCAATCTTTATCTTTTGTCAATACCTTAAAAGTGGGGTTTTTTTAGCCTCTAGGATCAATATGTAATAGGTTTGTGACCCTTTCCCCCTATTTTATCTAATAAAAAATATATGCACAACCTTTTAAGGTTCATTTATTCATTGTCCTACACTTTGGTAGACTTCAACACATTGATGTTCATTTTTATAATTTCTAAGGCTTACCCCTTATTGAATTACCATTGTTTTAGCCTTATATAAACATATATTGTGCTACCATACACTATTTTAGTGGATAAAACACTAGGATATCCCATTATATAAACATAGTGTATACACTTCCAAACATTTGATCTAAATAAGTCTAAATGTGCAACAAATATGCAACATTGCGACATCATTGAAAAAAAATTAAAGCAACAATAATAATATCGGAAACCTTTGAAGACAACAAAAAAAACCATCCAAATGATGTCCCAAATATGTTAAGTTAAATAGCTTTCCAAGTGAACTTTCTTGGCCAATATAGGGTCCTACTAAGAGTTCTCATTTCTTGATATTTGTTTGTTGTACACTTTAGTGATTGATATTGGGTATCTTTCTCAACAAATAAAGTGGACCTTAGTGGATTTTTCTAGCACAATTCTAAAAAAATGTGTATTCTCTCTTTGGTGTATAATGTGTCTATTTGGATGTATTCTTAGCCTTGTATCATTTATTTTGCTACATAATATAGTCTATACACACACAAATAATAGAGTTACATAGAAAATATGAACTTATATTGATCATATATCTCCACATACATGTTCTCTACATCTATCCCAACATATCTCTATTCAAGAATATTCTCACATTCACACACACACACATACTTGTTATACAATTGCATGGTTATATATAGGCTCATATCCCCAACACTGCCTTAATTATGTATAGAGTCATGAATCTATTAAAATAAAATAAATCTTCTTTAAATATAGCTACAAGTTATATACATTATATCCTAAATACATAGCATACAATCAAAATTTAAAATTTATTTTCCTAGAGTTGATTCCCTCTCTTGCACTTGACTAGCTTTATGTGCAATTTTAGGCATGTCTTCATTTAAAATAATGTAGAAAATCTTTATTTCAATGTACACAGCTGAATACCTTACTCTCATTTGTTGATAAGTCCATATAATTACTCCATAAATATCAAAATTATCAAATAATACTATTTTTTACAAGGAATTCCTTCAATTGTTTTAGTGTGTCTTTATGCATTCTAGAAGCTTTGATCATTAAAGGAGGTTGGGTGTGTAATTTTTAATTAACCTAAGTGAGGAGGTAACTATATTTCACTCATGGTGTTGCCATGTATTATAATAATGCATAATTTAATAATTAAGGATATCAAGGTGGTCATTTGACATATCTTTGTGTAGTGTCGAAAAATGTTGTCCATTACATTTTCACACTTGTTTGGGCCCTTGTGAACTAAATGAACCTAATTGTAAAGTGTTTTCTAACACTTTCACACTAATCTAGGGTTTTCATTAATTAATTGGGCTTCTATATGCCTTATTTGGCCTTATTTTGCATCCACAAGCCTTAATTAATGCATCTTTTTGAGGATAATCCTGACACATATGTAATGACCAATCAAAAATTAATGTTTTTGTATTGTATGGTCCAAATTTAATGATTTGGGACTCATACACCACCTTGGGCGTATGAGTCCCATCTAAGTTTCAGGGCCCCGATCTTGATTTCACATTAAGCTTTTCTTGGAAAATGTGTCCCAAAGCCTAGCCTAATGAGATTCATATGCCACTTCTGGTGTATGAGTCCTATGTGGCTTAAACCTAAATTAAATTCAAATTATTGGTAGGATTTTATTCTCCTAGATTTGATGTCGGCTTGTAGTGTTGTAATTTTGAGAAATTTGGCATAAACAAGTATAAATACAAGGTTATTTCACTCATTTTTCTCCTAACAAGCAATCAAGTGACCTAGTAACTTGAGTATTCATGCATTATAGAAAATTAGAGTTCACAAGAGCATTCAAGATCCTTCAAGAGCTGATTATCAAGCATTTGAAGCATTATTCAAGTATCAAGCATCATGTCAAAGTCATCATGCATCATGTTTGTTTTTGAGATAACATTTGTGATGTAGGGTTTCATGATTTAAGCAAGCATTCAAGTCAAGATCTACATCATTCAAGAAAGATTCAAGATCCACATCCATTGGAGCCATCTCATACATGTTTGCAACATTTTATTTCTAGGGTTTGGTGAGTTACAACATATCATTTTGTTCATTCATCATTCCTCCTTTCCATTTGTTTTCATTACAAGGTTTGATTACCAAAATGGGGTTTGACTAAGGCAAACCCCTTTCCACTAACAAAACAACATTTTTCCCTCTCTTTAGTGTGTGATTTGTAGATCTAGGTTGAAGACATATTGAAGAGCAAGATTGGAAAGAAGTTGTCAAATTTGCAAAGTTGTCCAAGTTGTCACCTTGTTTAGAAGATCATTTAAAGACATCTACAACTCGTAGAATTCAACAATTCAGATCCGAAAATTAGATTGAGAAGACAGAGTAGAGGTTGAAGAGTAGATTCAAAATTTGACTTTCCAAAAAGGAAAAGTAAGATTGATATGCCACTTCTAGCATATGAGTCCCAATATAGTGGATTTTCTAGTTTTCAGTTGTTCCAAACTTGTCTTTGCTAGATTTTTGTTCTTGCCCAGAAACCCTAATCTAGGACTGAATCGCCCAACCTAGCATATGAGTCCCAGTGTGCATTAAATTCAACATTTTTAGTATTTTAGGTCTTCAATCAAGCTGCTACAGGTTTCCAAGTGCCCCTCTATACTTTTCCAGTTTAGTGTTCTGATTTGTATTCATTTGTAGGTCATTTAGTGAAGTTTTGCATATCATTAGGTTTTGACATTAGGTCTTGCATGTTTCTTGTATTTCCAAGCCCTAACTTGGTGGTGAACCCCCTTTTAGTCATTAATCATACCCTAGGATACCCCTATTGCAGACCTCTTTCCCTTATTCCATCCTTGGATTGGGATCTCTAGGGTTTCCTTGAATGAAAAGTGAAGAAAACTTGTTCTATGTCCTAAAATATAGAGTGATAATTTTCCATCTTTCATTTTGGTGAACTTGCATTTAGAACATCTTATTTATGATTTGGAGTGCATCATAATCCTAGATTAGCTTGCATTAACTTTGTGTTAAGGTTTGCATTAGTTAATTGGCATTCTATGGTTTCTAAGTATTGCATTAGTGAAAGTGCATATAGGTTGCATTTTTGCCTCTTGCATCATTGAATTTCATATGAAAACTGTAATTGCACTTAGCCTCTAGACATCATACAAATCGAAAAGCATAACTTTCACTAAGAATTTTTTGAAATCTTTGCAAAAACCCTAAATTGGGACTCATACACCCCTCTGGGTGATTTAGTCCCAGTACTGGTGATTTTTCCTGATTTCTAGGTATTTTGTGGTGATTTTTATTGAACATTTAAATCCCTGAAAAAACCTTGATTGAGACTCATACACTCCTCTTAGCGATTTGGTCTCATTTCAAATTTTAAACTACATTTTCCAACATTTAAAACTCTATTTCTGCACTTCAATTTTTTGTTATTATATTTTTGTTTTAGTTTATAGAGTTTCCATTTTCTTCATTTCATTGCATCTAGCTTCATTTGATTCATTTTGTGCATTGCCTTATTTCCAACTTGCATCTACATATCTTAATCTAGGTTATTGCATTACATTTCATCATGGATATGTGCTTTGGTAAGCTTTGGATATCCCTAAAGTCCTTTGTGGATGTGTCAAGTTGTGCTTTTGGAAATAACCTTAATGAAATTGAACTTACTCATGCTCACTCGACTCCTAATGCATGTCCTCCTTGTGATGTTGACATCATTCTAGAGAAGATGATGATACCATGAACAACTTTCTAAACAATTTCCTTAACAACCTTGAGACTAATGCATCCTTTTATCCTTCTATGCAACAACCAACACCCCCTACCATCCCACCAATTGAGATGCTTGGCCTTTTACATCCTAAAACTAAGAAACAAGCTGAGCCTAAGTTCCCTACAATAGGTGAATCTAGTTCCTCTAATCAAGAAAACATTCAACCATTCTATGTTAATAAAGTGACAAACACTCCCATCAATCTAGAAGAGACATATGGAAAAGGATTCTAGATCTTAAGCAAACAAGGATGTGATACAACAAGTGAACATAAAATTCATCAACTCTTAGAACAAATACCAACTGAAGATACTAAAGGGTTAGGATATCAAGATCCCCCCCATATGAATTTCCTCCTTCCTAAAGAACGACTGATACCTTGTAATGATGATAAGGATGATAGGATTGTCTTAGGTCCTCCTCAAAATTCAACTCGAGAAATTGGTTAATCTAGCAAGTGACAAAGGCATTACAAACTAAAGAAACTAAAATTCCCTTGTCCACCAACTACCACTAAAAGAACTTTACAAATACTTTTAAACCAAGGACTGATTACACTACCACCCATAAGAGAAGATTGGTCTCCAAATCCTAAAAATACAAACACATCACATTGTCAATATCATAGAGTTCTTGGACATAGTACTGATGAGTGTCATACTTTAAAACAAATATTCAAAAAGTTTGATGTCATAGAAATAGTCCCTTAAAGTATGTCTCTCCGCTCCTTGCCATGTAATAGTTGTAGAATCATCACATTCTCACTATTACGTGCTTTACGTTTATTGCAAATCATTTCAAAATGCAAAGAGATCCTCCTCATCACCTACCTTGGCTCATTCTTGTCTTGCACTCAATGGGGGCAAGAATTAGATAGCCTTGTCCTAGTAGCGCATTTGTCATTGTTCCTTTGGCTAGTTGTTTGTCTTCTATATATGATGAACACAATTGAGATGCAAACGACCCGCTAATAGGTTGTGTAATGCCCCGCCACGAAACCCCAAAGGACAACACAACAAACTAACAATTTATGACAATTTTTTTAAAGGTAAATCAACATATAGATCATACTAACAATAACATAAAATGTAAACTACACATGCATATGCACTAACTATGTCCTTTAGGGTATCATGACTGCATTAAAAGAATTACATATATATACATATATCCATAAATACAACACCATTCAAGAACATAGAATATGAACCAATGAATACATATACAACTTCCCATACAATGGGTAGATCATTACACTATTTACAAGTTTACATCCAACTTCCCTTATAACAACGAGAAAGATACATCAAATACATGATACGATACTGTAGACGTCTAAATTTGGACACTTAATTTATCCAAATTCATCCTCTTTCGTCTTATTTTCATTAATTAAGTAATACTGCTATTATTTAATTAATATCTTTTATTCTGCCAAATCCCTAAGGTATTTAATCAATAATACCTTATATCTTTAATCCTCCTTCCATCAATTGAATTAAATAAATATGTTATTTATTTAATCCCCTTTATGTCACATCCTCCATCATTTTTATCTTATCCTAATAATTCTTCTAATTTCATCATTAGGATGTGCACATGCCTAATCCTTGATTAGGATGTGTCACATCCTCCAACTTTTGCAAGTTGGCCTCTAATCTCTCTTAGCCACCTAACCTTCCTCTAATCCTTCACTAACTAGCCTAATCAACCTCTCAAGGAATTTTTAATTCCTTTTATCTTTCCAAGGAATATTAAATTCCTTTTCTCTTCCCCATGTCCTTTATGACATGTGTCCTTAATCAACCATATTAAATGCTTTTCTTTTTTGACAAGGCATCTCCCTTCCCTATGTGAATTTTTAATTCACCTTTTAATCCCCCAATGCATTTAAGGAATTTTAAATTCCTTCCCTCTTCCCCATGAGAATATTTAAGGAATTTTTAATTCCCCACTTGTCCTCTCTCCCACATGGGGACAAGTACCTCCTTTATGAGGAGATCTTGTCCAATCCCAAGGTACTTTGTACCCCTCTCCGTGTCATGTCCTTCTTCCACCTCATGTCCACTTCACCTTTTAGGGCTATCTCACATGCCACATGTCAAGATGTGAGGGCTTGTGAGTTCTCAACTCACCTTAGCCCTACATCTTGATATTTGGTGGATCAATATCAACCTGTCCATTTCCCCTAGGATTTCCCAAAAATCCTATAAATACCCCCTCTTTTCTCTCATTTTGCGGAGATCATTTGTGCTAGCCAAACTCTTGCAGTTTTATTTCTCAACCAACACTTAGCTATTTTCATGTTTCCAAGCATCATTTGCATCTCACATCTCACATCTTGTGCCATCCAAGGAGCATACACGTCAAAGATCGAAGGACCAACCAAAGGATCGACTCAACGCAAGGTATAAAGTTCCATTTCATTGCTTTGTCTTGCATTGTTTCCAACTTAGGCTAATCTTGAGGTGTAGGTTGTTTTAGTTGTTTATTTGCACTCTTTCACTTGTTGCTTGCTTTCTAACACTCCATTTCGACCTATCACATTTCTGGCACGCCCGGTGGGACCCACAAACAGGTCTCTTTCTTTCACGTTTGCTATTTTTTGCACTTTTGCAGGTCCAGGTTACAAAGTGGCAGACTGGTCCTCCTACAGTGGCGGACTGGTCCTAGAGTGGCAGATTGGTCTTAGAGTGGCGGATTGGTCCTGACAGAGTGGCGAACCTGTCCTGTAGTGGCGGACCTATCCTAGTGCAATGGCGGACCTGTCCCAGTGCAGTGGCGGACTGGTCCTAATTCAGTGGCGGATTGGTCCTAATTCAGTGGTGGACTGGTCCTAATTCAGTGGCGGACCTATCCTGGAGTGGCGGACCTGTCCCAGTGCAGTGGCGGACTGGTCCTAATTCAGTGGCGGACCTGTCCTAATTCAGTGGTAGACTGGTCTTGGAGTGGCAGACCTGTCCTAACAGAGTGGCAGACCTGTCCTTGCAGAGTGGCGGATCTGTCCCTGTAGAGTGGCGGACCTGTCCTCTAGAAGGTAAAAATTTTAAGTTTTCCCGAATTGTCTTTTGGTAAAATAGGAACATAGTTTAATTAAAGGGGTGTCAATAAACCTTGCTTGGCGTGTTTGGGAAGGCTATTTGACGTATCCAATCCCCTTGTTCCATTTGGTGATCCTGTGTGACGAGAAATCATAGCTTTCCAAGTCCTTTTGAGTCACCCTTTTTCACTTTCTTAGTGGGACCTGCTTGGGGATTTCATCACCCCAAGGGATAATTCCAACCACGCGTACCGGCGGGGTATATAAAGGGGGGAGAGCGAAAGCTGTACCTCAATCCAACCACGTTGTAATTAGCGAAGCGTCGGGATGACATGAAGAGTTGGTCCGAGCCTCTAGTATCTTGCTAAGGTTCCCGACTCACGCTTGTAACGGGTTGGTGTTCACGGTTTTGGCCTCACGTACCGGGTGTATATCGAGGACTCCTTATAAACCATGTGCATCCTAGAGTATAAGACTTTGTTGACCATACCCGTTTCTACTAAATCTTAGGGTTGTGCTGTCTAAATTGTCGTTCTCGTGCAAAACCAGTCATTATTAGTGTTTGCTATATTTTGGGTCCTTTGCCTTATCCATCCATCAAAACATCAAGCCTAAACTTATCCTTTGGCGGACTTGTCCTTATCCTTTGGCAGATTTGTCCCAGTGCAGTGGCGGATCTGTCCCAGTGCAGTGGCGGATTTGTCCTACTGCAGTGGCGGATCTATCCTAGTGCAGTGGCGGACCTGTCCCAGTGCAGTGGCAGACCTGTCCTTGTGCAGTGGCGGACCTGTCCTCATGCAGTGGCGGACCTGTCCTTATGCAGTGGCGGATTTGACCTTCTGCTCCTTCCCGGGGTCACCATTTCCACATCATTTATCCGATTGACTCCGTTCAAAGGCAGTTCTTCTCATTTTTCCATGCTCTTTCTGATGATATATACCACTTCATACTTTTGAGAAGTTGGCCGGGGCACCTTTTTTCTTCACCATCTGCCTCCTCAAGGGGGGTATACCCTACTATTCTCATCCGTTTACTTGTTCTGAGTAAACGTTCATCCATTTAACACATCCTTTCATCATTTTGAACTCTCGTTCTGTCATTCCACCATCCGCTTACTTGTTCTAAGTAAATGTCATCCATTCGACATATCCCTTTATCATTCTCAACTCTCATTCTGGCATTCCGACCACCCGCTTACTTGTTCTAAGTAAATGTTCATCCATTTCACACATCCTTTCATCATTCCAAACTCTCGCTCTATCATTTCGATCATCTGTTTACTCGTTCGAGTAAATCATCATCCATCCTTTCATCATTCCGAACTCTCGCTCTATCATTTCGATCATCCGTTTACTCGTTCTGAGTAAACATTCATCTATTTCACATATCCTTTCATCATTCGAACCCTCGCTTTGTCATTTCGATCATTTGTTTGCTCGCTCCGAGCGACATTCATCCATTTCTATCATCCAGTTCTCCAATCAAATCATCATTTTCCATCCAAACCCCCTAACTTCGCCTCGAGTTATTATCCAAATCGACCAAGTGTCCGATTTGATTGTCATCATTAACATCCTCTTAGGATTGTCATCCATCCTAAGTTAATCATCATCATTGGCCCAACCAATCCATTTTCAATCTCAAAGTGGATTCGATGCCCCAATCATCCATTTATCCTTTAATCCGATCAATCAGTATCTTAAGTCATCTAAGATAATCTCTGAACGGGATTTGTAGTCTCTTTCGTCATCCATCAGTCGATCTTATCAATTAATCATCGATCAATCAATCAATCCAATCCAATCGCATCCCTATCCAATCACCTTCGACCCAATCAATCTACTTCCATCTCGAAGCAGATTCGGTGTCGTAATCATCCTTTGATAATCCAATCCGATCATCAAAATCAATCCCATTATCCTAATCTGAGCTTTAATCCAATCCCGATCTGAGCTTGCCCTAAATCCCGATTTGAGCTTTAATCCATTTCCATCCAAAATCTTTGTCCATCATCTTTATCCTTTAATTATCATGAATTCTTATCCTCCATCAATAGTGGTCAAGGGAAACCCTAATTACATCGACGATGATAACGAAAGTCTTGTTGATCAAGAGGTATACGACATAGATCCCCTTGACACTATCATTGCTAGTAAGCTTTCTCCACCCACATTCCAAAATCCAATAACCCATCGAGTTATCCCATCATGACTTCATCTATGCCTAATCACACTCCTTATGCTACCTTTAACAAGGGATGTCCATCATATCCATCATATCCTTCATCTACATCATCCCCTTATCCTAGTTTGTCGTCACAATACCCCTATCTTGATCCCCCATCCACATCCTCTTATCTCAATCCTTCATCCACACATACCCACTACCCTAATCTTCCATACCAATCTGCACACCCTAATCCAATATCTGCATCTCCCTATATTAATCTACCACCTCAATCTTCCCATCCTCATCCACCATCCCCATACCCTTACTACAATCCACCACCCACCTCCTTGTGTCCTAATTCACCATGCCAATACCCCTATCTTAACCCTTCACCTAATCCCCCATCTATTCCTAGTCCTGCATCCAATCCCATTCCCCTATCTAATCCCAGCCCACCAGTCCCTAGTCCTAATCCCCCACTAATCCATAAACCTTCATCCACTCCCACCTTGCCATCTCAGCCTAGCGTATCCAAGTTTCTCCATGGAATTATAACAAAGAATACATCTCCCACTCCACACATTGCAGTCGTGGAACCATGCCATCCCAACCCATCATCCATGGTCGCTACCATCACGTCCTCTGAATCCACTGAGTCCCCATCTCCTACCATCACACCTACCAAATCCGTTGAACATCCACCTCCTACTCCAAGATTCATCGAATCCATCGAAGACACCCAAATCCAATCCACTCCTCCCACTTCTAGTAGCACCAAAATCCATTCTGATGACTGCATCGAATCCTCTATCCTTCCATCTCCCCAACTTGAAGAGTCCCCCCATGACTCCATCATCATGCCTCCCGCACACAATGAAGAGCCTAATCCAAAGCATGCCAACATATCCCCTCTAGATCAAGATCCTACCATCCCATCTAGTCTACCGCAAGATCACAATCCCCCATCCATTCCATCCCATGATCCTCTTGACATTCAAGATTCTACCGCTCCATCTCCGTCTCCATTGCATGATCCTGCTACCACAAAATCAGATCCTATCATATCCCCTAATCCCTCTCCTGATACCACCCATCCAAATATTGCTATCCCATCATCTCCCTCTCATGATCCCCCATCATCACCTAAAAATGCTATCCCCACACCACTTGCATATCCCCTTGGTACTCTCACATTCTTCCATGGTGGCCTCCTTGCAGAAGAAAAACACAGTGTATATACCACCCATCATCCCCCACCTAATAATGGACTCGCATCATGTTTCAGAATAACAAAAATCCTATCATGGATCGAATGCTCAAGAACATGAACTACCAAGGAAAAGGTCTAGGCCTTCACAAGCAAGGTATTTTAGAGCCCATCCAAGTAAAGAACAAATCTGCATGCAAGGTCTTGGATCTATTCCCCAAGACTCACAATCTAAACACATTGGTACAACCTCTAGACGTCCTCAACGAGCCTTTCCAAAAGAAATGTCGGCTCTTACAATAACCCACAAATCATATGCAATCCCTCTCTCTATGCTCACCTCAAACAACCGTCCATATTCCTCCTTCATACACATCATTTGGGTCCTTACATCCCTCCATCCACAATCTCATCCTTCATCTCGCATCCATCTTGAGTTCATGGCCTCCACCCTCTATCCATCTTGAGTCGTATATCCCAAGATCTCCTCCATCTCATTAGCTCATCATCCAACACCTATACATGTCATCCATCATAAACATCCCTCTAGCATATCTCGTAATCAGGATCAACAAAGACACATACTAAACATCCCCATCTACACGTAATCCCCATACTCCTACCTCCATTGATCCACATCGTCCATCCCCTCACACCCATCCCATTGCTAATAAATGCACTTTGATGCTAACATAAAAATGCATAAATCAAACATCCACATGAATCTAAAGCTCCCCATGTCCCCTAAAGACATGGTAAAGAAACAAAAACAAATCCAATCAGTCAAAGCCGCCGATACACAAGGCCCACTAAAGCAAAAGATCAACCATGGATCCAAAAGAAAAAAAGATGCAATGCCTTCAAATGGAAAATATGTAACAACATCCAAAGTTGCTAATCCAAAAGCTAATCATAAACCCCTTCCATCTCCTAAATCTGTTTTGGGTCTTTATGTCCCAAAGTTCACTATTCCATCTCCTCTAAACATCATTCATCCATTGGTCCCCTTATCTTCCCATCCCATCACCATGCCAGTATTGATCTGAACTCATCTCCCCATCACGTATCTTATCTATTTCCTATCCTTTCATTTCAACATCACCCATTATCCATGTCTATTCCTCTAATTCATCCTCTTGCATAATCCATTTATCCTCATAGGTTGTACCAACATCCAACAGTCAGTTCGAACAAGGGCTATTAATGCCTCATATAGAACTTGAAGCTTAAGTCCTTCATCCATATCCTTATCGCATGTCTTTTAAATCCACTTATTTTCCTCCCTATCCTTATCCATCTCCTTTCGCATGCTATCCAAAAAGTCAAAAAAATCCAAAAAAATAAAAATCCAAAAAATAAAATAGTAAAGAGAAATAATCCATCCAGCGGTAGAAACTTGGAAAGCAGGCAGCAGATAAGTACCATGGTGACTTGGCAAGCAGGCGTCGTAAATACAAATCATATACTTAGGGGGCGAATTTCACGAAATTTGTTCCCTCGTCATACTTCCTTTCGCATTCGGCTATACCCATCTTGTTACTATACATCATTTTCGTCCATCCCCTCCATCCTATCGTGCTTACACATCCTTCTTGGCATATCTCATTTATCCCAATCCTTCCATCCTCCTTGTGATCTTTATAACAATGGGGCAAACATATAAGCATGCTTTGGGCACCTCTTAGCATACATCTCCCTCATCCGCACACTATCCTAATCCTCATTCTTGGCATATCTCATTTACCCCAATCCTTCCATCCTCCTTGTGATCTTGATAACAATGGGGCAAACATATAAGCATGATTTGGGCACCTCTTAGCATACATCTCCCTCACCTGCACACTATCCCAACTGTCCTTCACACTCATCTATCTTCCTTATCCACCTGTCATGCATCCCTTCCATCTCCCCATCCTTATCTTCCAATCCCTCCCATCTCCCCATCCTTTCCCATCCACTTGTCTTGCATCCTTCATGCCTCCTCGTACATGACATATCTAGAGTGGGTGCATCTATCTTCCTTTGTAATGCAATCCTTGGGGACATCATTCATCCAGTCCAATCGCATCCTTGCCATCTCCCCATCCTTATCTTCCTATCCACCCCCCCATCTCCCCCATCCCTTTCATCCCCCATCCCTATCTCCCTACTTCATTTTTCTCTATCTCCATCCCATTTCGTCATCCCTTGTCATTGGCCTCTGCTTATAGGCTGCTCCCCATCCCCATCCTCGCATCTATCCATCCATCTACCTATCTCCCCCCATCTCCCCCCATCCCCGATCTCCCCCCATCCCCCATCCCTCTCCCTCCATCCCCATCCCCTCTCTTCCCATCCCCTCCCCCATCTCCCTCCTCCTTCCCCTCCCCATCCACCGTGGCGGACCCGTCCTTAGGTGGTGGCAGATTCGCCTCAGGCGGTTCTCTGGCCCGAGATCCGTCGCCTCAGTGTGCTTGATCAGATTCGCCCGTGACGGCGGATTCGTCCCGCCTCCCGTTGGCCAGACTGTCCCACTTCGATGGCAGATCCGTCCCGCCTAAGCGGCGTGATTAAATCTTCCATTAATGGTTTATCCACCGGCGGCGAACACCCTTACGTGGGTGGTGAACCCGTCTGCTTTCATGAACCCGTTCACATAACGCCGCCCTTTTTCCCCTCTAGCGCGCCAAACCAAGGCTACCCACACAAAAAATTTCCTACCCATTTTTCCTTTCGACGCCCCGGACAAAACCCATGTCTTGAAATTTTCAAAATTTATCGAAAAACCATATTTTTGGGGGTTTTGATTTTTACACCAAAACTTCCGGAGGCCATAACTTTTGAGTCGGGTGTCCATTTGAGCTGAAATTTGACAGGTGGTTGCATTATGCGATCACGAGTGGATTTCCAACTGGTGTCTTTAAAAGCCGTTGGAACCCGTTTTGACCCATTTTCGGGGCCTCAAACTTTCATCTTGACCCTTAAAATCCCAATTTAGTGTTTTTCTCCAGCATTTTGAAAAATTGTTTTCACTCATAACTCAAAATGCATATCTCAAATCTGGGATGTTAGTTGACAATTCATCCTATCTCACCAATGGGTATTTCTTGGAAAAAATTGGGACTCTCAAACATACGACCGTAAAGTTTCCTAAAATGGCAAAATTTGACAATTTTTGAAAATTGCCAAATTTGGAAAAATCTGGCTGTCAACACCTTACGCCCTTTAAACTCCAAAACTTGGTGTAGAATCCATCTAATCACATCCTCCAATCATTCTAGTCTTCAATACAATCCTCATCTGAGCTTTAATCTTATCCCAATCTGAGCTTAACCAAACCCCTAATCTGAGCTTTCATCCATCTGCAGTCATGATCTTTGGATATCAAACCAAATCTTACAATTCCTCCCTCCATTCTAATCAATCCATTCACTCATTCCATATAACCATTCATCTATTTCAAACCTTCATCTATCATCTCAACACTTCATCGAAGCTCTTATCATCTCAAACATTCATCAAACCTCCTTCTATCATTTCAAACTCTCATTCAATAATCTTGATCGATCGTCTACTCATTCTGAGTAATCTTCCATCTTCCCCATCTCCTATCCTTTCTCATCATCATATCATCCTCCCACTTCATGTTTTGATTATTTGGATAGCTATCCCATCCCTGAGCTTCGTGATCCCCATCCTCCCCACACAACCCAATTCCATCTATCTCATCATCATCATTTCTGCTTCTTTTACACATCTTTTCAATCTCCTATCCTATCTCATCATTCATTTATCCATCCTTTCATCCTTCCAATTCCTCTTTGATATTTGGATAACTATCCCATCCCTGAGCTTTGTCTAGTCACTATCCTCCATTCCAATCCAACAGGTCTATCTTGTCCCATCATGTTGGTCCAATCATTTATCCCCTCATTTAGGGTTATCTCATAATCTTTCATCCATCACTTGTCTTTTGCCTTCAGTCGAACTACGTTGCCCCTACACTTTCACGTAGGCAAAGTCGATCATTTGATCTGCCCCCGGGGTTCCATCATCAGTCTTTCTGCTTTGTCCATTTGATCCTTTATCATCTATCACCAATCTTCATATCTTGTTCCTATTTGTCTGTCTCGTCTTTATCATCCATCGAGGTCTCCTATCTTTTTTCATGTCTCTCATGTCGCATCGTCAAGCTATGCCCTTATCTAGCTGGATTTTAACAAATGAGATTCACTTGTATCATCAAATCCAATCAATTCTGAACATCCTGTGTCATATCAATCTTTTAATTTAGTATCCATCATCGGTCTCACCAGGATGCATCCTTCCTAACAGACCTCATCAATCCCATCCATCCCCTTGATTGATCCTATGTCAATGGATGTTTAAAATTCATTGTGATCTTTTGATGCTTTTGAATTTTTTTATCATTTGAGCTCCCTATCATCACTTGTCATCGTCGCCTTGATCCATCATATCATGGTGTGCTTTGACTAGTCAACATAGGGGTGTATCTTGATCTTTTCTGTCTTCTCGGTTGTCCCACGTAGTACCCACCAAGATCCCTGAGGTCTTGTGTTATGCTGGGGAATCCTTGTGTGCTTGTGGTTATCCCAATACCTGGCCCGACCAAAGTCACCATGACTTTGGGGTGTTGGGATAGCCTTCTTGTTTGTTATGTTTGTTTTATGCATTAGACACTAATCCGCCTTGGTTCTTCATACCTTGGTGTCTTGCATCTTATGCTATAGCAAAAATCAGTGCTCCGACGATGGAAAATTGCATTTGGATTGCATTTCATCTTCATCCTCTCATCTATCAAAATCCCCCCCATCCATTCACCCTTCATCACACTCCCCTCCCAATCTTCCATCACATTGCATCATCTTCTTCAGCTCCCCTTGCATCACCTCATCCATTTCGAGAGCCCACTCGTGTTCTCTTGAGCCCGCATGTCCTCTCGAGGGGGCATCCTTCATCCCTAACTTTCATCTTTCCCCCCATCATCTTCCTTCCTAGTCACTTCTTTGAATGACTAGGGCATCTTTCCCAATCTAACCATCTTCTTCTAGGTTCTATGTTTTAGCATTCTTTGAAATGATGCTACTTCATAACACCATCTCAAAGAGGGGCAAAATGTAGACGTCTAAATTTGGACACTTAATTTATCCAAATTCATCCTCTTTCGTCTTATTTTCGTTAATTAAGTAATACTGCTATTATTTAATTAATATCTTTTATTCTGCCAAATCCCTAAGGTATTTAATCAATAATACCTTATATCTTTAATCCTCCTTCCATCAATTGAATTAAATAAATATGTTATTTATTTAATCCCCTTTATGTCACATCCTCCATCATTTTTATCTTATCCTAATAATTCTTCTAATTTCATCATTAGGATGTGCACATGCCTAATCCTTGATTAGGATGTGTCACATCCTCCAACTTTTGCAAGTTGGCCTCTAATCTCTCTTAGCCACCTAACCTTCCTCTAATCCTTCACTAACTAGCCTAATCAACCTCTCAAAGAATTTTTAATTCCTTTTATCCTTCCAAGGAATATTAAATTCCTTTTCTCTTCCCCATGTCCTTTATGACATGTGTCCTTAATCAACCCTATTAAATGCTTTTCTTTTTGACAAGGCATCTCCCTTCCCTATGTGAATTTTTAATTCACCTTTTAATCCCCCAATGCATTTAAGGAATTTTAAATTCCTTCCCTCTACCCATGAGAATATTTGAGGAATTTTTAATTCCCCACTTGTCCTCTCACATGGGGACAAGTACCTCCTTTATGAGGAGATCTTGTCCAATCCCAAGGTACTTTGTACCCCTCTCCATGTCATGTCCTTCTTCTTCCACCTCATGTCCACTTCACCTTTTAGGGCTATCTCACATGCCACATGTCAAGATGTGAGGGCTTGTGAGTTCTCAACTCACCTTAGCCCTACATCTTGATATTTGGTGGATCAATCTCAACCGTCCATTTCCCCTAGGATTTCCCAAAAATCCTATAAATACCCCCTCTTTTCTCTCATTTTGGGAGATCATTTGTGCTAGCCAAACTCTTGCAGTTTTGTTTCTCAACCAACACTTAGCTATTTTCATGTTTCCAAGCATCATTTGCATCTCACATCTCACATCTTGTGCCATCCAAGGAGCATACACGTCAAAGATCGAAGGGCCAACCAAAGGATCGACTCAATGCAAGGTATAAAGTTCCATTTCGTTGCTTTGTCTTGCATTGTTTCCAACTTAGGCTAATCTTGAGGTGTAGGTTGTTTTAGTTGTTTATTTGCACTCTTTCACTTGCTGCTCATTTTCTAACGCTCACATTCGACCTATCACAGATACAACTAAAATGATTACATTACAAACATCAATGCTAACTCAATTTTCTGGTACAAAATCTAGAAACTCTGCATTAGGTATCACATCCATGCTCACAAACATCAACTGGAAACCCAATGGAGTGCATAACATGTTCCACCCAACCATGTGGAACCCTAAGGTCCACCCCCCTGTGTTAGGAGATGACAATAAGGTCCCACCACCAAAGCATACAAGAAGATAGTAGCACGACATAAAATGGATAACATGACTCCAACATACAAATACCACAAACAACTCATAAAAATGACACCACTTCCAGAGGTACACAAACAAGGGGAGCACAAGACAAGGGTATGCTAGATTTCCATAGGGAGGAGTGCCATCACATAGATTTCTATGGGTTACCCTGACGTAACCTTCCTAGGCTACCAGACCCCCATCTTGGGTTACCTTGGACCACCTCTATCGGTTGCTAGACCCCCATACAAACTAATGCGGGATCAACATACCTTCCAAAAGAACAAGGCAGAGAACAAGGCAGTTGATCTTGCCTTTCCAGGCCTTCCCACTCATCTCAAGCCTAAACAAGCACTTGAGCCATGAGTGAGGCGTTATCTTGATTAAGGCGAAAACTACCCAACCCCTAATTCATTTTAGATTATCATTGATTAAAATCTCAATGAGTTACCCTGGCTGCCACTTTGTGTGTTGGACCCCCATAAAGAGCCACTCCCCATACTAGCAACTAGAAGACCCAAAAATATCCAACCAGGTAAACCATCTTGCACACTGAAACACACCATAAGAATCACATTACCTGAGCATGGCACATGAACCACCTCACTTACAAAATTTTCAACCATAATCATGAGTAAATAGTGCAAGGCTAAATACCCTCATGAACACAATCTAAGTACAAAATCAATCCATATTCAAAAAGACCAAAAATGTGAAACCAAAATTTAAGCCATTTTCCCCAAACCTTTGGAAGTCTCTCAATAACCATTTGGCATAAATAGGCTCCCTTCATAAAACAATGACCACAATCACCTTAATACAAAATCAAAATCAACTTAAATTCTAAATTGCATACACAATTCATCACAAGGAAACAATCAATTATTACAACTATGAAATACACTATTTAAAGCAACCTCAAAATAAAACAAGCAATCATGAACAACTCCATAAATAAACATCACCCCACTTTTATTTTATTCAATGACTTAACCTCTTAATCCAAACACTTAAAACAACTATATCAACAACAAAACAACTAAAACAAACGTCCATGGGAGACATTATTCTCACATTTCTAAATCTCATTACTAACCACTAACTTCACGTAAAAGGCCACTCACACAATAATTCACAAATAATTCAAAATAATTGTAAAGGAAACCAACATTCTTAGATTTAATCTAATTCATTTATTTAATCAAACCCCTTCATTTATCGAAATATAAATAAACTGAATTTTCCCTATTTATTCCCTTATTTCACTATCTATATAATTTCTTAATTCATACACTCATCTATACCAACATACAAATATATTACTTATATAAAAGGCCTAAAGAATCTTCCAACAAATTATAACTAATTTTCCCATTTTCTCTGAATCACCTATTTAAGAAATAGTTAATTCCCTTAATTGAATACACTATGTAATGATCACTTACCCAAGGCTAACAAATTAAAACTACTTTATTAAATAATACCTTAACCTTTTCTTTTCTATTTATTTTTAATTCGCCTATCTCAAGAAAATCAACTAATCTCAAGGAAAAATTATCTTTTCAAAAAGTAGGTTACCCCAACCCTTCACTTTTAACAATTACATAATCACCTAATGTGACAATCAAACATGTAATGCCACACTAACTCTGACCAATAGAATATAACTAGATTAGTTGGAATTGAGAGATATTTAATAATACTAAGTAAACCAAAGATAAAGTGCTTGCTCAAGATACCAAAATGGTGAAGTTGTGGAAATAAATATTGGAGTCTTTGCTAACTAAATTCAATGTCAACTATCAAGATATCTATAAGATTCAAGGGAAAACATTATCCTATAAAATCTAAGCATAAGACTCAAATTTCCTTCGTAGACAAACAAGCTTTACTTCTTAGTTAGAGAGAACCTATGTTACTTATATTTCTTAAATAAATTCACATTAATCAATCATAGCATGTCACACATTCATATTTAATAATACTCAGATTATTATGAAATGGCCATTATCATCCTATGAAGATAAAATAATATAAAGTAAATAATAATGGAATCATTCAAGGCAACAACATCATAAATAAAATCGCTAATTATGAGACATTAATCATTCAAATAAAAATGATTTAGAAGAATGATTCTCTTTTATCCTTTATATATAAATTTTCCCATATTCTTAAAATGAGATGGACTAGATTAAAATTTTAATTACGCAGCTACCCTAAGAAGGAATCATATTAAATTATACTCCATAACGACTTAAATATCTCATTCAATTTAGGATATTCATGGCTTTATAAGGAATTGCATTCATAAGGTCTATCTAAATAAGGTTTCCCTATGAAAGAATTTGAGGAATTCCATAAATATTTCTTAATATGAAACTAACCACACAAAATAGCTTTCGGTTACATTCAAGGTCATTTTAAAGGAGGTGGATTTATGCCACCAACATACCTAAGACATAAGAATTTAACTAAACTAGGAACTTCGAAGGAGGGCACAATCTCATGCAATAATTTGACTCGATTAGACCATACCTGCTTATAACTGAGGAACTTCGAAAATAAACATCTAGTCTCTTTTAACATGCTATCCTAGTAACCTCTACTGGTCACAAATAGGGCATTAAAAAGAAATTAAGCAAGGAAAGTTTATTGGAATGATACTTCATCAAAGGCGACACTGCTTACTCCCAAAGAGACCGATCATAGATTGTTTTAACAGGGACGTAGTTTCCATTTGCAAATATCGAGATGGAATTTCATCAAAAGGAATATATTCGTTCAAAAGTTGATTAAGATAGAGATTTAGAAACAAGCAGAAGAATACCTTGAAAGGATATCTGACATGACCATTTAAAAGAATCCTTGATTCAGAATGAGAGACGACTACATGTGATGGACTAGATTACAAAGATAGTAGATTGGGCGCTGATAGACTATGTTGAAGAGCCTAGAAGCTTTCAAGCAATGGAATTGGTAGGCGTACAACCAAATTCTTCGCCAGAGTCCTCCCTGCTTGTGCGAACATGGGAGCTTGGAACTGATTATAGACATCCATCACTACATAGACGAATTTCATTGGATGTGAAGATACAACTGCCCTAATAGACATGTATGCAGAATGAGTAAGCAAAGTCAAGGTACAGGGACTGTTTGACAAAAGGCGTCGGATATATGTGTGGCCTAATGGAGTGTCAATTCATAATGACTTCACAATTGAATTATAAAGAAATGACTGGTTTTATTGCATGGAAGTAAAGAAAGAGATCTTTTAAATAGAAAGCCACCATTGATTTGATTCCATTCAAACAACGCAATTTTATATTGTACAAATGGGCGAATACCTTGACAACCATTGTGGCGAATGAATAACAACCTAAAGGTGATAAATTTTACTATGGAATGAATGAATCAGCTCCAACTCATATATTCTTCATGAACTCATGACCAAGTGCCTTAAGTGAAGATTCAATGTGAGGGAATAGATTGATTGTCAAAATAAAAGCTTATTCAACAAGGAGTGAGCCACGACTGAAAAGAACAACCATCGAGCAAAGCTAAATGATAGAGGATAATCCGTTTACAGGATGAGTAAACTAAAAGCCTACATTGTATTTAAAGATTACTACGCTCTAGAATGAAAAATGGTATTAAGCGAAATGTGGGCAGATAGACCAGGCGTGTGAGGTGTTCTAGGCACATGCAGTCATGCAGGTTAGCGAATGAGAGCTGCTATGCTTCACACATCAGTAACCTTTATTGCTTTACCAATATAGTTGATCATTAAGTCTGGTTAGTTGACCTTCATATCCGCGCTGGCTATCTTTGGGACACCCTAAACCTAGATGCTAGACAAACCTGCGATGCCTATGGATCATATATGAATATAGGCTACAACGAAATTACAGATGAAAATAAGAAATACTCACCGTTGAAGCTCGAATCTAAACTATACTGCTTGAGGGTTTCTGAACTTCTTCTTGCGATCCTTCCCGTGAAGAATGAAGCTGACTTTCCATGTCACATACTGTGGAGCATGGCGGCGAATAGATATGTGAAAATTGAAATAAGAATGAATGAAAAAACAAAACCGTCTGCCCTCCCCGATTTGAATAAAATCCCAATATTAAGTAACTACCCATATTTTCTTTCTTGGTTAGTTACAAATCAAGAACGAATGCCTTCCCTGGTATCTTCGAGTCTATTATCTTTTAATATCAAATATAAACAAAAAGGATAGAATGTTGCCAAAATAGTCCAATGATTCAAAACCAAAAATCTAATTAAGTCTCAAAAATCCCACAAAAAAACAAGTTTCTGTTTTGCTAATTTGTTCGCAGTTACGTCAGTGCTGCATGCAAAATCTTTCTCGCTTTTTAACTAAGAAAATTAATTAACCAAGAAACTAAACAACCAAAAACAACATTTATCAAACATCATGAAAGAGAAAATCATGAAGGGGCACTACAGGTTGACTTCCATTTTCCTTACTAGTCTTCTTCTTTGTTCGTTTTTTCATGTTTCTTTTATGTGCGTAATGTGATCCCTCATGCTATTATGTTTTGATGAGGGCACAACCCGAGACACAAAAAATAACCCACAAACAAGAGAATAATTTTATTATTCAGAAAATGAAGCTTTTTACATATAGAGGATCTCAAATCTCTAAGTTCTACAATACATGCAAGTTACAGAAAGCTACAGAATAACCCTTTCACAATATGCGAGCTTGTCCTCAAAAAGTTACCCAAAAATTAGAAACCCGCCTATAAATAGAGCTCCTCATTAATTTGGAGCCAAAACAACATTCAAATTTGAGTTTAGGCGGTTTGGCGCCGAAAATTTACAACATGGAGTTCAAATTTCAAAAGAGCATTTGCAATTGTATCTTCTAGAAAGTGCGCCAACTTCTCGGGGCCATAATTTTTGATTCGGGACTCCGATTCGCGAACCGTTTGAACCGTTGGAAAGGTCTCGAAGTTAATAATGCACTTAAAATTTGCTACGCCAATTTTGGCAAGTTTCGGGGCCGTTCCGGGAAATCTAAGTGCCTCAAATCTAACTCGAAAGATTTTCAGGTGCAAATATAGGAAACTAAAATTGCAATATCTTTCAACCCAGGAACAGAAAATAAAAACCGTAAATTGGAAATTTTATTATGATGAAAAGGGTATCCAAAAATGTAAAAACATCTAAAAACTGAAAAACTTGAAATTTAACTATTTTTGGGTGATGCAAGATTGCCTTTACACCACTGGATACTCCTGCATTAGACACCCATGGTAATTTGAGAAGTGACCCCATCACGTCTTAGATGGTGGAAGAAAAATCAAATGGTCAACCTCTGCCTTAGGCAACCAGGATGAATCTTTAATAGGCCTTCCTTTCCATTTCACCAGATATTATTCATACTGCCTGTTCCTGGTACTCCTTCCCACACGACTATCCAAGATTTCTTAAATCTCCTCTTTTTTTGAAGTAGGTGCTGAAATCCCACACTGTTCCATCGTTGGTACTTCCTCTGTGCCACTTTCATGATACTCTGTCAAATCTGAAATGTTGAACACAGGGGAAATGTTGAATCCATCTGACAACTCTACCTCATATGCATTCCCTAAATCATGCCTCTTCAAAATTTTACAGGGAATGAACTTCTTCATCTTCAATTTGTTATATGTTCCCACTGGAAACCTTTCTTTCCTCAAGTGGACCATCACTTCATCACCAATCTGAAACTCCTTATACCTCCTCTTCTGATCTGTCTTAGCCTTATACTGCATATTCATCTTGTCAATATGTTCTCTTACCTTCTTATGTATATTCTTGATGTGTTCTGCAAAATCTTCGGCTTCAACACTTATTTTCTTCTCTTGGTCCATCTTCCTTAATTCTGGAGCTGTTCTGGGGCTACCTCTATACACAATCTGGAACGGTGATCTACCAATGCTTCTGTTGACAGAATTGTTGTAAGAAAATTCTGTCTGGGGTAAGATCAAGTCCCATCCCTTAGGTTTATCTCCTACTAAACATCTCAGTAGGTTACCCAGACTCCTGTTAACAACCTCTGTCTGCCCATCTGTTTGTGGATGGTGTGTAGAACTAAACTTCAACTCTGTCTTCAGCTTCTTCCACAAGGTCCTCCAAAAGTACCCCACAAATTTGGTGTCACGATCTGAAACAATACTCTTTGGTAGACCATGTAGCCTCACCACCTCTTTGAAGAACAAGTCAGCAATGTGGACTGCATCATGGGTCTTGACATGGAATGAAATGTGCCATCTTCAAAACCTATCAACCACCACAAAGACTGAATCATTCCCTCGTTGTGTCCTTGGCAAACCAAGAACAAAGTCCATACTTATATCCTCCATGGCCTCTCGTGGTAAGGGTTGATATAAGCTCGTACAGCTCACTCCTTTAGCCATCGACATACCCTGCAGCTTTGTACAAACTTCTTCACATCATGTGACAACTGAGGCCAATAATAATGCTCACTGATAATGGCAATGGTCTTATCCCAACCAAAATGTCCTGCCATTCCTCCACTTATGCTTCTCCTTTATCAGGTTCTCCCTCATGGAACTCCTTGGGATACACAATTGACTTCCCTTAAATAACATGCCATCCTGGATTATGAAATCCAGCCACCTTGTCTGTCCGTAACAGATTCCTTGCAAGCTTTCCAAGCCTCTACAAAATCAGGATCTTCTGCATATAGTGTCTTGAGTTCATTGAACCCAACCACTTCAATCTGCATCTTTGTCATCAATGTATGCCTCCTACTTAAGGCATCTGCAACTCTATTTGACTTCCCACTCCTATGTTTCAAAACAAAGGTATAACTCTGCAAAAACTCTATCCATTTCATATGTCTTTGATTTAATTTTCCCTGACTATTTATGTACTGCAAGGCTTGATGATCAGTATATAGAACAAATTCCTTTGGAAACAAATAATGTCTCCATTTCTTTAATGCTTGAACTATTGCATAAAATTCCTGGTCATATACATAATACTTTCTCTTGGCATCATTTAATTTTTCACTGAAATAGGCAATGGGCTTACCTTCTTGGCTCAACACTGGTCCAATGGCACAACCACTGGCATTACAATCCACCTGAAACACCTTGTTGAAATTTGGGAGAGTTAGAATAGGTTGCTCTATCACCTTCTACTTTAATAGTTCAAAACTTTTTGGTGCTCCAGTGCTCCACTTGAACTCTTTTCTATCCCCTCTCATTGTTTTAGTCAGGGGTCCACAAATACTACTGAAGTTTCTAATGAACTTTCTATAAAAACTAGCCAAACCATGGAAAGATCTCACCTAGGTAGCAGTTCTTGGGGTAGGCCATTCCAGAATAGCCTTCACCTTCTCTGGGTCCATCTTGAGACCTTCTGCTGAGACAACAAACCCCAAGTACACTAACTCCCTCTTCACAAATGCACTTCTTCAGATTAATCAACAATTTCTCTTCTCTTAACTTCTCAAAGGCTCTCTGAATATGCATCAGATGCTCATCCAATGTCTTACTAAAAATCAAAATATCATCTAAATACACAATAACAAAACTTCCAAGAAATTCTTTTAGTACCTCGTTCATGAGCCGCATGAATGTGCTCGGTGCATTGGTTAGCCCAAAAGGCATGACTAACCACTCGTACAGGCCCTCTTTGGTCTTGAAGGCAGTCTTCCATTCGTCTCCCTCTCGAATCTGGATCTGGTGATATCCACTCTTCAGATCAATCTTTGTGAATTCTGAGCTCCACTCAAACAGTCCATCAAGTCATCCATCCTTGGCGGGGAAATCTGTACTTGATTGTTATCTTGTTTATGGCTCGAGAATCTGTACACATCCTCCACTCCCCATCCTTCTTTGGTGCTAATCGTCACTGCTTGGACTCAACTCTCGTATCAAACCTTTCTCACCAACTCTTGAACTTGTCTGTTCAACTCCTCATTTTCTTTGGGTCATTTCTATGAGCTGCCTTATTTGGCAAACTGGCTCCAGGAATCAAGTCAATCTGATGACTGATCTTCCTTATTGGTGGTAAACCCTCAGGTACATTATCAAAAACAATATCCTGAAACTCATCCATCCCAGAAACATCTTTTGGAACCTTCTCACTATCCTCCTTACTCACTCTATGAATCAATGCATAACAAACACGCTCATGCTTCATACCTTCTAAATTTTTTCTTCCATCTACATAACAAATTCTAGTACTACTACATACATTTTCTTTGGTCTCCTTCAGGGGTTTCAACTTGTGACGAACCCCATCCTTTGTCAAGGAATAAGTGTTTGCATGGCCATCATGTATAGCTCGCCTATCGAACTGCCGTGGCCTCCCCAACAACATGTGACATGCATCCATGGGGATGATATCACAGAGTACCTCATTATGGTAGCTCCCGATCTTGAACTTTACTAGGCACTACTCATTGACCAAAATTTTGTGGTCTTTCTGCAACTAGGCAATCTGGTATGGATGCGGGTGCCTTTCCCTCTTCAACTTCAACTTTGTGACCATTTCCTCTGACACCAGATTATCAGTGCTCCCACCGTCAATAATGACATCACAACATTTTTCTTCACACTTGCAGCTTGTGTGAAACAGATTCTTCCTCTGTTCTGGTTCCTTTTCTTCAGTCACCAGGGCTCTCCTAATCACTAGGGCTTCTCCTTTTTTAGCATCATCTGAATGTTCAGATTGGGCCTCCTCATCTACATGCGCAACCCTTCCATGACCTTCTGGCCTTTAGTCTACCCTTCCTTGGTGTTGTGGACATTCATAGGCTTTATGCCCTTCTTCACCACATTGGAAACACGTTCCTCTAAAACCACCTCTTCCGGATCCTTGTCCATATCTCCCTCATCCTCTACCTCTTTGATCACTATTGTTTTGATCACGAGGGCGGTAGAAGTTGTCATTCCTTTGGCTTCAGCTGGTACCCACATCTTCACTTTTCTTTTCATCATCATTTTGGCTTTCTGAAGGTCTTCCATTGCCCCTTCTGCTTTGACCTCCTCGTCCTTTTTGCTTGCCATCAAATCTTTTGTTCAACTTCTCTTCCACCTTCAGAGCAAACTGATACACATCCTCAATGGTGGTCATTCTGACTAAGCTTAACGCCTTCTGAATGCTCGGTCATAACCCATTAAGATATCAGGCTACCTTCTCCTTATTGGCCTCTGTGTGACCCGTTCTGATGATTATCTTGTAAAAATATTCAATATATTATTTCACAGATTTGCTTCCTTTCTTCAACCCTTGCAATTTTTTCAACAGATCTAACTCGTAGTCCACTGGTATGAACTACTTCTTCAGTTTCTTTACCATGCAATCCCATCTAGTGATCTTGACTTTTTGTCTTTGGTTTCTTTCCAATTGGACCTCTTTCCACGAAATACTGGCATGGCCCTTCAGCTTCATTTTCGCAAAGTTAACCCGATCTAGGTCCTCTATTTCCTCATACTCAAAATATTCTTCTAGCTCATTGATCCACTCAATCAACTCTTCTGGGTTCAGACTTCCAGAATAACTGGGGACTTCTGCTCTGGGTCTTTTTCTGATCTTCGAAATGGCCCGTATTAGCCGCATTTGGTCTTGATCAATTGCTTCTTCTTCTTCTTCTACATTTAAACCTTCTTCCTCTCCTTCATCCTCACTTTCCTCCCTCGGGTTTAACCCTCTTCTCAACTACTCTTGTAACGCGTCAATCTGTCTCTGGAGGGCTGTCAGTGCATCTCTTCCACCAGCATTTCTGCTGCCTCGACCACCTCTGGCACCACCATGCCTACCAGGCATCACTCTTGGAGGCATCTTTTTTGACCTCGACCCACAACCACGGTCCTGGTGTGAACTGCCTCACGATCGGCGGTCTGTCCACACGCTCAAGAAACCCGCTTTGATACCACTTGATGAGGGCATAGCATGAGACACAAAAAATAACCTACAAACAAGAGAATAATTTTATTATTCAGAAAATAGAGTTTTTTACATGTAGAGGATCTCAAATCCCCAAGTTCTACAACACATGCAAGTTACAGAAAGCTACAAAATAACCCTTTCGCAATATGCGAGCTTGTCCCCAAAAAGTTACCAAAAAATAAGAAACCCGCCCATAAATAGAGCTCCTCATTAGTTTGGAGCCAAAACAACATTCAAATTTGAGTTTAGGTGGTTTGGTGCCAAAAATTTACAACATGGAGTTCAAATTTCAAAAGAGCATTTGCAATTGTATCTTCTAGAAAGTGCGCCAACTTCCCGGGGCCATAACTTTTGATCTGGGACTCTGATTTGTGAACCGTTTGAACCGTTGGAAAGGTCTTGAAGTCAATAACATGCTCAAAATTTACTATGCCAATTTCAAAAATTTTTAGGGCCGTTCCGGGAACTCTAAGTGCCTCAAATCTAACTCGAAAGATTTTCAGGTGCAAATCTAGGAAACTAAAACTGCAATATTTTTCAACCCAGGAATATAAAATAAAAACCGTAAATAAAGAATTTCATTATGACGAAAAGGGTATCCAAAAATGTAAAAACATCTAAAAACTGAGAAATTTGAAATTTAACTATTTTTTGGGTGATGCAAGATTGCCCTTACACCACTAGATGCTCCTGCATCATGTTTGATGTCTATCTCTCTCTTTGTGACATTTCTCTATTTGTACCTACACTCTTTTTTATGTCGTATTTTTTTTTTAATCTTTTTATTTTTCTTGTGTTTTCCTTTTGGGAAGATGCAAGGAGTCAAGACATTCATGTCTCTTCCATGTTGACCCAAAAGCCTTTCTTTTTATCTTTTCTTTGTCTTGTTTTTTCCTTTTGAAGATGACACAAGGTGTCGAGACATTCATGCCTCTTCCATGTTGACTCAAAAGATTTTCCTTTATATTTTGTTTTATTTGTCTTGTGTTTTCCTTTTGGGGGATGACACAAGGCATCGATACATTCATGTCTCTTTTATGTTGACCCAAAATAATTTTTCTTTGTTTTCACTCTTTTTGCGTCATTCTTCTAGTTCTATGAGTATTTGGGGAATGATGATAGTCCCGAACTCTCTAAATTTTTTTAGCAAGAACATACTAACCCCAAATCCATGGATCCCTCATGTGTTTGGAGTTTCATTTTGGGGGCAACCACTCTTTCCCTTGCCATGAAATAACTTTATTTGGAAACATATGACTTGACATAGGGCTTTCTAGGTTAGCTCTCATATCTTCTTTATTGTAAGCATTTATCATTTATTACTTTAAAGTAATTGCTCACAACATGGTGTTTAGCAATTTCTTTAAAGTGGGGGAATACATATTCTTTTTACATTTCTCATGTTTCATTGTGTAGTCTTCTTACTTCATGCGTTGCGTCTTTCATTTTTGTGGCAACATTGGGTGTGATGCCCCTCAAGAGCATGATCTCTCTTAGCATATTATATTCCTCTTAGTGGCTTGATGCGATGCACTGCATCCCCTAAGTTGTGAATCTTCTATTATTCAATTGGTCCTCTCTTGGAGACATTAGACACAATGTTCCCTAAGGTAAGACCTTATATGAACTAAGAAAAACTTCTTTGAACACACCTTACATTACAATTTCGGTTATATGGCCACCTTGCATAATACACTTTGCTTTCCTATGGTGCCATCTTGTTTGTTTATGAGTTTCAAGCATATGAAGCTTTGCTTGCCTAATGAAGCTCGAAGTTCTTTGTTGTGCGGCACCTTATCAAATTTATTAGGAGGTATAGCTTTGTTTTGGTTGAATGGGAAGTCAAACTTAGGCATGGCTTTCCCATAGCCACTTGCTTTCCTGTGTGAGTGCATACCGACTGTGTGCATATGTGTCTCACCCTTTTGGATACTCACCCAACAGACAACCTAAAGTTTCGTTGCCTCAGAGGGAGCATGCATTTTTCATAAAAACAACTTAGATCTGATCCACAACATGTGGGTCAAATGGTCAAAGCTTGATCCAGACCCTTTTTTTTTCTTTATGTCTTTGGAAGTGCATGCTTGCAACTTGTTATTGCTCCTTATATTCTTTTTATGTGCATTCTTTTGTGCATATGTTGGTTTGCCATAGGATATTGTTCCTAGGGGCTTGCACAACCCCCTTGATCATTTCCATCCTATTTTACTAGCTTTGGTACATTTGGACCCCTCTTTATGCATGTCTCATCTACTTTAGTGTGAGCTTGAAGCAAGTTCCTCCTCTCACTAAAGTGGGGGTTAAATGTAGTGTCAAAAAATGTCATCTATTACATTTTCACACTTGTTCGGGCCCTTGTGAACTAAATGAATCTAATTGTGCCTTATTTAGGGTGTTGTAAAGTGTTTTTTGACACTTTCATACTAATCTAGGGTTTTCATTAATTAATTAGGCTCCTTTATGCCTTATTAGGCCTTATTTTGCATTCACAAGAATTAATTAATGCATCTTTTCTGAGGATAATCCTGACACATGTAATGACCAATCAAAAATTAATGTTTTTGGATTGTATGATCCAGATTTAGTATTTTGGACTCATACGCCACCTTGGGCGTATGAGTCCCAGCTATGTTTCAAGGCCCTGATCCTGATTTCACATTAATCTAAGCATTTCTTGGAAAATGTGTCCCAAAGCCTAGCCTAATGGGACTCATATGCCACTTTTGGCATATGAGTCCTGTGTGGCTTAAACCTAAATTAAATTCAAATTCTTAGCAGGATTTTATTCTCCTAGATTTGATGTCAGCTTGTAGTGTTGTAATTTTGAGAAATTTGGCATAAACAAGTATAAATACAAGGTTATTTCATTCATTTTTCTCCTAACAAGCAATTAAGTGACCTATAAACTTGAGTATTCATGCATTATTGAAAATTAGAGTTTACAAGAGCATTCAAGAGCCTTCAAGAGCTAATTATCAAGCATTTTGGAGCATTATTCAAGTATCAAGCATCATGTCAAAATCATCATGCATCATGTTTGTTTTTGAGATAACATTTGTGATGTAGGGTTTCATGATTGAAGCAAGCATTCAAGTCAACATCTAAAACATTCAAGCAAGATTCAAGATCCACATCCATTGGAGCCATCTCATACATGTTTGCAATATTTCATTTCTAGGGTTTGGTGAGTTGCAACATATCATTTTATTCATTCATCATTCATACTTTTCATTTGATTTTATTACAAGGTTTGATTACCAAAATGGGGTTTGACCAAGGAAAATCCCTTTCCACTAATACAACAATATTTTTCCCTCTCTTTAGTGTGTGATTTGTAGATCTAGGTTGAAGACATATTGAAGAGCAAGATTGGAAAGATTTTTTCAAAGTTGTAAAGTTGTCCAAGTTGTTACCTTGTTTAAAAGATCATTTAAAGACATATACAAAGCATAATTCAACAATTCAAATCTATAAATCAGGTTGAGAAGACAAAGCAGAGGTTGAAGAGCATAATCAGACTTTGACTTTCCAAAAAGGCTAAGCAAGATTGATATGCCACTTTTGTTGTATGGGTCTCAGTATGGTGGATTTTCTAGTTTTCAGGTGTTCCAAACTTGGCTCTTCCAGATTTCCGTTCCTTCATAGAAACCCTAATCTGGGAGTAAATTTCCTAGCCTAGTGTATGAGTCTTAGTGTTTATTAAATTCAACATTTTCAACATTTCAGGTTTTCAATCAAGTTGCTACAAGTTTCCAAGTGCCCCTCTATACTTTTCTAGTTTACTATTATGATTTGCAATCATTTCTAGGTTATTGAGTGAAGTTTTGCATATCATTAGGTTTTGATGTTAGGTCTTGCATGTTTCTTGTCTTTCTAAGCCCTAGCTTGGTGGTTATCCCCCTTTTAGTCAATAATCATACACTAGGACACCCCTATTACAGATCTCTTTCCCTCATTCCATCCTTGGATTGAGATTTCTAGGGTTTCCTTGAATGAAAAGTGAAGAAAACTTGTTCTATGTCCTAAACTATAGAGCAAAATTTTTATTTCTTTCACTTTGTAACCCAATTAGACCTCTTGAACATATTATAATTAATTATTAATGATACAAGACATAATATTTACCAATCATGCCAACATATAGATGTTTCTACTAAAGTATGTGTAGATGTACTAAATTTATCATGCTCTTCAAATAATTATTCAATGGCATTGATATTTATTGTGACTTTAAAAATGTGATTATCACTTTAATAGAGTACTGGATAATTCAACCTCTTATTTTTTTAGCATCAAATCCTCTTATCACAATTTCTCAACTTAATTTTTAGCCTACTCATCTTCTAACTTTCTATATATTTCTACTTTTTCTATGTTTTTTATTCTTCAACCTTGAATAATTTTAATTTTGTGTTTATATTCTCCCTCAAAATATTGTAATCTACCTCATACATATCATTTAATAATGATTACACATATTTGTGCATAAGTAGTGGAACCAACAATAGCCTAACCAACAACTCTAAAAATAGCAAGGTGATACTAACCCTTCTTTTAGTCCTACAACTTGTATTTTAAGCAACATTTTTGGAAACACATTAGATTAAGATACAATGATCTCATCTTTCCATCCATACAATTTAAATTTTACTAAATAATATGCTAATTAATCTCTTCTTTTGTCTATGTTAGTGCTTTAATTTTTCACAATTAGTTTTTTTTTTTTATAGGTAAAGGCAAGGAAAACCTGCAATTTTTTTTTATTAATCTCTCAAAAGCATTACATTCATCATTAACTTCTAGAAAAAGCAACACAAGTAAAAAATCATAGACCACTAAAATACATGATAATGTTCAAAGCTCCCACAACCACCACTTCCCCCTTCCACAATTCTACCACCTTAAACCCCTAGACACAATAAAAAGTTTACAGACATTACAAAAATCTGCAATAAAGCTTTTGTTACTTTTTTCCTTTGCTGTGTGAGAGAAGATACATGTTGAAGGTGACTTCCCTCCTTTTCTTATTTTTCCTTTGGACCTTATGCCAAATTTCCTCCTGATCATTTGTCCAAGTGGGCTCACCCAAATGCTCATCTAGAATGCTCCCTCCTTCAGGTGATGCCATACTCACACACTCAGAGCGTTTTCCTAAAGCCTCTTTTGGGACATACATTTCTCACCTATACCCATGGCTGGACATTACATTGCTCACCTAAACCCATCATCTGTTCACGAGGCTTCTGTGAGGACACTTTGTTGGTTACTATATTCAATGGTGCCTCAACATTAGTTTTACCATCCATACTCTCTTGCTCCATTGCATAGTGCTGAGGAGAGACCTCTTTCCACTAGGTTGCATGATTAACTATTTTTTCGGTTGGAACATTGATCAACAACATGACCAATGTTAAAGCATCTTCTACAACAAAAAGGTAGCACTTCATAGTCTAACATTTCTTCCAATCTCCACCAGTAAATTTCAAGTTTACCTTTGTAGGGAGGACTTTTGAGATATCCATTTCCACCAATATCCCCACATAAGAAGTGTGCAAAAAATTAAAAGAACCCTCATTAATGCCCAAAAATTTCCCTAGTGAGTTTCCAATGGCTTCAAAGCATGACTCAAACTAGAAGTGTAAAGGAAGATTCAATAGTATCACCCATGATGTAGCCAAATCGAAATATTTAGTGATAGGAAAAAAGGCAAGGTGCCACGACTTCAACATTAACAGATGCTTGTCTTCCCAACTCCATTGATAATTGCAAAGACTAGTGTTCCTATCCTTCACATTATTGAACACCACCACAAAACCCCCCTTGTATTCGGGTTAATCTAAACTTCATAGTCTAAAATAGGTCGCTAGGTTTCAGTGATCCAATGATGTAGTTCAACAAGACGAGGCTAAAAACCCCTAAAACTCCCTATCAAACGTAGCTCTTCAAAATACTTGACATTCTCAGAAATTTCAACTACAATATCCCCAACTAAAGAAACCAATGGGGATACAACCGTGCTTTGTAAAAAATTGGGTGCATTATTTTCTTCTAAATCCTTACCCTTTTCCCCAAGCTCTTCCTGTGCCTCGCCTCCAAAATCAAATCCCCCTTTGGAGTGGATGCCCATCCAAGTTGCACCCCACCTATGCATTACAGTGGAAAAACAACACATCCCTTCGGCCCACCAACTGAGCACTCCCCATTCAGCTTCGAATGATGCCAAACCACATCTGTGAATGGAGTGTACCAAATCGCAGCAAAATGACCAGAGACAAAACTCGTGACAATCACGATTGCAAAAAACCCTAGTAGCAGCCGACAACAGTGGACAGGATGACATTGCACTCTAGGATTACCCCTTCTATGTATTTTCTCCATAGTTAGATTATTGAGCAGGTAGAATTATTTTATATTTACTAATTTAGGGAATTGAACTAGTCAACACAAAATTTTAAGTACTTTTTATCTTTAGTTTATTATTGATGTTTGGAAAAATGAATGAAGAAAACAACATAAGATAATAAAAATAATAAAATGTATACCTCAATTAATCTCCATCCTCCTAGATGTGGTGTAGAAAATTATATACCTTTACAATTTCACATTATGTTTGCATCCCCTTAATTAATTGGACTTAATTAAGCCTCTAATTGACCAAATTGTGCATTCCAAAGCCTTATTATTCCCGTTTTCTGAAAGGGAAACCTATATTTAACAATTTCCAACATTAATTAAATAACCTTGGAAATTGAGTGTCTTGGACTTAGGTCCTAGGACCCATTCACCCAAGGGCGAATGGGTCCCCTTTAAGCTTGACTTATTTGTCTACTTTAGTGTGATTTTGAGTGTAAGTTCATACTCTCACTAAAGTGGGGGCTAAATGTAGTGTAGGAAATTGTGTAGCTTTACAATTTCACACTATGTTTGCATCCCCTTTATTAATTAGGCTTAATTAAGCTTCTAATTGACCAAATTATGTATTCTAAAGCCTTATTATTATTATTGTTTTTCAAAAGGGAAACCTTTATTAAAAAATTTCCAACATTAATTATATCACCTTGGAAATTGAGTGTCTTGGACTTAGTTCTTAGAACCCATTCGCCCAAGGGAAAATGAGTCCCCTTTAAGTCCTAAGACCCAATTTTTAATATGTTTTAAGTGGCATTTTAGTGATTCAAATTTAAGTTTCAAGTGTCGGCTTTTGGAATCTAATTTTTGGGAAATTAGATAAACACCTATAATTACATAGTTATTTTATCAATTCAAATCTAAGGAGAATTATCTAGCATTAAGAAAACTCTCACAAGAGTAGATATTATTGTCAAGAGCATTCAAGAGAAAAATTATTGGTCATCTAAAACAACAATCAAGATCATATCATCATGTCAAAATTCATGTGTTCATGTCATGTTTTGGAGCTAACATTGTGATGTGGGTTTCAAGCATTCAATCATCAATTAGTCAAGCTAATTCATGCAAGATCCAAGCCTTAGAGTCATGTGTTTGACTTCATTCCTCTAAGGGTATCCAACATTCATGGTGCAAGAAATCCAAACAATATAGATACCTATATTTGTTTATCCATCACCTAGTAGCACATCATATTTTCTCGTGCCAATAGAATCTCCATTTGAATCTCTTTTAAACTCTACATGAACATGATAAAAGAATGTTCAAGGGTAAGTGCACCAAGATGTGTTATAAAAAGATATCTTAAGATGCCACTTTTTTTTTTTAAATCAACAAAGTTTGATCTTCAACGAGAAAATGAAGATAGTTACGCTCAAAATTTAAAGATGCAACAAGAACATGAGTTGTAGTGCTTTGAATCTACTTTTTAAAATACCATTTTTTTGAAAATGGTGAACATTAAAGGTTTCAAAAATGGGGAGCACACAAAGTGGTCCTATTTTTTCAAAAAAACATGGTAGGGAGGTAGGTAGAGAGAGAGTGGTAGGGAAGGAGAGATGGAGGGAGAGGTAGGGATGGGGAGAGAGAGAGAGGTAGGTAAAGAGAGGGAGAGGGGAGATAGAGAGTAGAGAGGGAAGGAGAGAGGTTCAAAAGAGGTGAGATAGAGAGAAACATAGAGATAGAGTGAGAGGTGAGAGAGAGAGGGTGGGAGGGAGAGGTAAAGAGGGATAGGTGAGATAAATATAAGAGAGAGAGATATGAAGAGAGAGTGGTGAGAGAGAGAGAAGTAGAGAGGGAATGAGAGAATGAGAAAGAGAGAGATATAGAGAGAGGGCGAAGGAGGGAAAAAGGGAGAGGTAGAGAGGGATAGGTGAGATAGAGAGAAGTATAAAGAGATAGAGAGAGTGGTATGGAGTGATGGAGGGATAGGTAGGTAGAGAGAGGGAGAGGTAAGGAGAGGGGGAGGGAGAGGTAGGAAGGGAGAGAGAGAGGTGAGATCGAGAGAGAGATGAGGGAGGGAAAGGTAAAGATGGATAAGTTAGATATATATAAGTAGAGAGAGAGGAGACAGGGTGGGAGAGAGATGGGAGGGAGGGCTAAGTGAGAGAGAGAGAGAGAGAGAGAGAGAGAGAGAGAGAGAGAGAGAGAGAGAGAGAGGAGAGGGATAGAGATAGAGGGCGAGAGTGAGAGGAATAAAAAAGTGACATAATTCAAATTTGGCAAGTGTCAAATTGATAAATTTAACACTCACCAAATTTGGTTTAGAATGACCAAGCCTTAGGCTTGATCATCCAAACCATTTGGCAAGTGCCAAATTTGGTGCTCACTTAATGCTCATTTAAGGCATAAAAAGAAAGTGGCATCTTTTTTGTGTCACATCTTTTTTGAATATACCTTGCTCTAATACTATATGAAGCACATAAAACATAATGGTTTATTCACTATATAGTAGTCACCTTTATAACAAGGAAAGAGCAGTTGGTGAAGATAGTTAAACTATACACCTCCGCTATCGTTAATCATCATTAGCAATATAATGTGCTAACACTTCCATCCCTTCTCCATAATATGAAGAGGAAGAGAGAGAGAGAGAGAGAGAGAGAGAGAGAGAGAGAGAGAGAGAGAGAGAGAGAGAGAGAGAGAGAGAGAGAGAGAGAGAGAGAGAGAGAGAGAGAGAGAGAGAGAGAGAGAGCATCACTGGAATGAATTCCACCCTTCCATGAAGCCATTCCTCATGCTACCTGATTAGATGAGCTCGACACATCATGAGGATCCTAGTAATCTATGGCCAACATGTGTGAAATCTATGCAACCATGGAATAATTAACATATGCAACCTATTAATTCTTCCTAGCACAAATATCTATGCAAATACCCCCTTACCCATATCTTTCTAATTATTTGAATTAACTTCTTTGGCAAAAATATTTATTTGTAATTCTTAATTATTCCCTCATGTTCAACCTAGTAGTCACTTAGAACCTTTTAGCACTTGTCCTTTGTATAGATTATAGTTACTCAAGACTGTGACCATATGACTTAACCCAAAGAGTTTAGGGAATTAATACCCTTCTCATTACATTGTTATTGCTTAGATTTTTATGTTTATTGTTCAATAGTGTAACAAGTTTTCATTCTTATTTCAATAAAAAAAGAAAATCCATTAGCCAATAGTGGAATTTTATAGTTAGGTGTAATTTTTTCCTCATGCATGTTTATAGGTGACCAATCATAATACTGAAACATTTGTGTGGTATAAATTTCAATTTGATAAGTTATAGATTATAATGTTGGTCAAGACTTGCATAAATTGCTAGTCATAAATACCTATTTAAGAAGATATAATACTGGTCATGAGTGCATAATTTATTGGATATAATATTGATAATAAATGCATAACTTCATTAAAAAATATTGATAATAAATACACAAATTACAAATCATAGTGTTTAATGTATGCATAAATTATAGAACTTAGTCATGGTAATGAGCTCTCTTATGGATGTTGTAAAATACTATAGTAGTCACGTGAAAGTTCATAACCATTATTTTATAAATATTCATATAAAATTCATGTTTTCTTACAAGTTTAAGTATCAAATCATGCCCCAAATATAAGTAATAATTTATCTTAAAGGCCACTCAGTTTCCAACAACCTATACAAACCTCTTTTTTCTAGCCAATATTTAATTTAGGCTTAATTACTTCATCTTATTAGCTCATTTAAAAGAAGTATAAACATATTAGTCAATTTATTTCACATGTAAGCAACTATAATCTATTTATATTTGAAAAAAATAATGAAATTTAAACTATAAATTCTTATATGACTAGTATTAAAATCACCACCAAGTCAAAATATAATGATATAACAACAAATTTGAGAGTGACCAACATTGCAAACTTAAAAGAATTCAAAAAAATACTATTATTATTCTAAATGCAGTTAAATATTTATTTCCAATAGCCAACTACTTAACTTTCCCTATCACAAAGATTTTTTTTTATCAAACAAAATCAGAGGCTTCAAACTGTATTAACATACCTATGACTAGTAATCGCACATTAGTGTGCAATGGGTATTTTGAAGAAGTGTGGAAGGTCAATTAGGATAAATTTTGGTCTATTTTTTGCACACATTTACTAATTACTAATTTTGGTAAATTGGTAGGCCATTCAAAAAATTAAGTTGTTTATGCAACAAAGGTCTCAATGGAGAAGTTACAGCTTCAAATCAAATATGCATCCACTTACAAGGATCCAAACATGATTGAAATAAAACCTTTGAATCAAAAATATAATTAGGTTCCATTACCAACAGGCTCATGTTATGTTTGCAATAAGGAGGGAGGGACATAAAGAGGGAGAGATAGGGATATAAAGAGGGAGAGATAAAGGGGGTGAACGAGAGAGATTAAGAGGGGTACGAAGATAGAGATAGAGAGGAAGATAAAGATAGAGATGGAGATGAAGATGGAGGAGAGGGATATGGAGAGGAGAGAAGAAGAGAGGGAGAGACAAAGAGAGAGAGGGGAGAGGGATAGATAGATATAGAAGAGATAAATATATAGAAAGGGAGAGAGATGGAGAGAATGAGAGGGAGAGATAGAAAGATAGAGATAGATATAGGAAGTGATATATAGAGAGATGGAGATATAGAGAGATAGAGACAGAGGGAGAGATGGAAGAAGAAATATGGAGAGATAGATATAGAGAGACAAAGAGATAGATATAGAGGTATATGAAGAGGGAGGGGAGAGAGAGAGGGAGAGATATGGATGAATAGAGAGAGGGAGACATGTCTAGCTCAATAAAGGGGGAGAGAGGAAACTAGAGGTAGATATAGAGATAAAGCAAGAGAGGAAGAGGGAGACAAATAGATAGAGAGATATAGGGAGAGGCAGAGAGAGAGATGGAGAGATATAAACGGTCAGATAGAGTGATAGAGAGATAGAGATATAAGGATATATAGAGAGAGGAGGAGAGGTAGAGAGAGACAAAGAGATAGAAAAACAAAGAGAATTAGAGATATATAAATAGAGATGGAGAGAGGGAGAGAGAAATAGAGAGAGATAGAGACATATGAGAAGAGAAAGAGAGAGATAGAGATATATGAGAAGAGAAAGAGAGATATAAAGATATATGGAAAGAGAAAGGGAGAGAGAGGTAGAGATAGAGAGATAGATAAGGGGGATAGGGAGGGAATGAGGGAGGGAGAGATGAGGTGAGATAGGGAGGGTAGAGATAGAGAGAGAGGGAGGGAGAGAAAGGGAGAGAGATAGGTAGAGGGAGCGATAGAGAAGAGGGGAGAGAGGGAGAGAGAATTAGGGGAGATAGAGGAGGGAGAGATAGAGATATATGGGAAGAGAAAGGGAGAAAGAGGTAGAGATAGAGGGATAGATAGGGGATAGGGAGGGAGTGAGGGAGGAAGAGTGGGGAGAGATAGAGAGAGAGAGGGAAAGAGAGAGATAGGTAGAGAAGATATAGATAAAGAAGAGGGGGAGAGAGGCAGATAGATAGGTAGAGGAAGAGAGAGAAGGGGGGAGGGAAAGAGAAAGGTAGAAGAGGGAGAGAAAGAAGGGTGGGGGAGAGGGAGAGAGGGAGAGATAGCTCAAAGAGAGACAACATGAGAGATAAAGAAGATGAGATAGAGAGATATAGAGGAAGAGGGAGAGGGAGATATATAGATGTTGAGATAAAGTGATAGAGATATAGAGAGAGGAGAGGGAGAGAGAGACAAAGAGATAGACAAAGAGAGAGAATACGAGATAGATACATAAATATGGAGAGAGAGAGAGAAACAGGAGGAGATAAAGAGAGGGAGAGAGATAAGTAGGGAGAGATAGAGATATATGGGAAGAGAAAGAGAGAGATAGAGATATATAAGAAAAAGAGAGAGGTAGAGATAGAGAGATAGATAGGAAGATAGGAAGGGATATATAATAATAATATAGTTTATATAATTTTTACATATTAATATATATAATAATAAATATAATTATATTAAATATACTTTAATTTGTATCATATAAAATATAAAATATATATTAATTATATTTTGTATTACATTTGTATGTAAATTTTTGTACTATATAAAAATATAATAATTAATAATTAATAATTATAATTATTTTGTATATGTATTTATTAAAAAATATAATATATAATAATAAGTGTAATTATATTATTTATAATTTATTTTTTATTTATATAAAATATATATTATACATTATTTGTGCTAATATATACTTAACTACGTAGAGTAAAGGATGTCATAATGTTAAAACCTAAATGTGTTGATCTTGGCAGTAATTTTTATTTTAATAAACATGCACTCTAAAACCCTCATCAAAACCTTATTTTTAGGTTGTAGCTGCTAGTTTCATTTTACAATTTAACCAGGTTAGTCTTCTAATCTACCTATGGAATTGCCAATTCCAATCAAAGGCAGCTCAAAGGACTTGGACCAACTGATGAGGACTTTAAAAGCATCCTACACTTCAGGCTCTGCAAGACCCGAGAAGGTGATCCCTTAATGTGTTTACAACCTCTGCACCAATATCATAAACAACATTAACATATAATAGATAATCCCATTGAATAACTCAACACAATAGGATAGTATCGAAAAGAATTGGCTATTCATCGATAACATCAACTATGTGGAGCATGAGATAACTAAACACAATCCATAATATAAGATAGTCATTGATTTGCATTTTGTAGCAAGCTCTAGGAAAAAACAAACAAATACTGAATTATACAAATGAGTACAACTTAGATCAGTGCCACATATCCATTGCAAGAGTCAAATTCATAAGCATCTAAAGGTTTATGATAGATTTAATACATAACATATAAGATCCCTGACAATATTACATTACAATTTCATTAGTATGCATTCTAACCCAATACTACTTATCAAATCCTTATACAAAACATACCCACCTATAATCCCATTCAAGCATTTTTATTATTTCCTTGAATTAAAGCTAAAATAGAATCATACACACCACAATAGTGAGATGAATGAAACAACCCTTAGTTATTTTATTTAGAGTTTAGATATGCATGTACAATGGAGAGACATGAGCTTGAATTTATCATTTCAAATTAAATGCTAGTATTGTTATACAACATTAAATCCCCATGAACTCAAAGCCTGTTCTAGAATGATTCAAAACCTAAATTGCATTTTTCTCTAAAACCATCGAAATTTACAATTTTCTTTGCAACTTCACCTAGAATCGACCAAAAATTATCTAACTTGCTAACTCGTACTTCTGGCCTTGAAATCCTTCTTATAGAAAATGAAGGAGAAAACAAGCGTCGAGCCAGAAAGTACACATGTCACCAGCCAATTGGAGCACCTGGTGATATTCCAAAAAATGTTACAACAACCATCACCTTGGAGAATATTCTCGTTCATCATGTCAGCTGAGGAAAGTTGAGGCAATGACAAAAAACCACAAGAAACCCACCTAGAGACTACCATCAAAGCAAAATTGGAAGCCGTTATAATTGCAACATCTAATTTACCACCTGTCAGAAGCTCATTCTTTTTACTCTTCCTGGGTCAAATATTTGGTTACCCATTTCTGGTATTCTTCATCGGTCGGCTAGGACAAATTAATTACCTCATTCACCTTGGCATTATAAGGTGTGTATTTTACTGCTACCTAATTTGCATCCCTTTCAAAAGATTCCAAAAATGAGCTGGTACTAATTATTTTATCCATACAACTCACTAACAAGTCATAATGTGAGTCATCACAAATTAATTTAATTTGATCATTGATGACCTCACTTGCTTGATCCTACCACTACTGGAGTAAACTGATTTTCCCCTACTGATCAATTATATCAGGTAGCAATGTGTTACCCCAATCATTAAAATTCTTCACCAACTCCCTAATCTTCCTACTCAAGTCATATGGTAAGGTTTGAAAACCTTGTAATGATTTTACTAACACATGAGTAGGCTTTAATGCTTGGGGCCTATTATTTATATCAAACCTTGAGGCCTTATACATGAAATCTAGATCACTGGCCCTAGGGATCCAATTTTCAATTAATGGTATCACTACCTCTTGATCCCTATCAATATTCTTTATTGCATCTAACAACAAAGAATATAAAGAATGTATAGATAGCAATTTACTATCAACCTTTTCTTTTAAATGCCTCAAGACAGTAGTAACAACCTCCTTTTGATTTGAAAGAGATCCCTCATCACTTACCTTTGAAATGATATTTGTAATTCATCAATTCTTTGCAAGAGCTACTTCTTTGTAGGATCAACAAAGAACTATGTTTCTTCATCAATTTCCTCTAAAGAGGGGGTGAGGGTAGGATTCTGACTGGGAGACCCTAGTGTGGAAACAATTGGAGAATCAGAAGGCACTGACCCTACTGTGGAAGGTAATGTACTGGTCCCTAAAGCACTTGATGTCTCCCCAATCTGTTTATACCTAAACCTTTCCATCTCAGTCTGCAACTCAACATTCTTCTACTGCACCTTGCTGTATTCCTCAATTAAAAGGTTATACTTCTCCATTAGGCTCCTCTTTTTAACCTCCTCCCTTTTAGTAGTCTTTTGGGCCAATTTGGCCACATTCATAGTCAAATTAGTGGCCTCAATGGTTGAGGTCTCTGAAGCTCTTTTTATTATTAATCCTCCTCTAAAATTTCGATTAATATCAGAAACATCTGACTTTCTCCCTTGTGGGGCCAATGCCCAAATTTCCAAGGTTTCATATTCCTCACTAAAAGCAGAGTCTTGAAGTGTAGCCTTGACTTCTTCTTCAGAGTCTTGTAATGGAAGCTTGGAATTTAGAATAGCATTAAATGCTACAACATTTGCAATGTCCCATTAGAGTAGAATCAATACACCATCCTGACTGACCAATTTTCTTCCTTTTTCAAGAGTGATGTTCTTAAATTCCTCCATTAATTTAGCTTTTACCTCCTCATCATTCTCCTGGTTTGACATGTCAGGCCTTAGTTCTCTTCTCTTCTTACATTTCTCTTGATATTCTTCATATTTCATCCTCCATACCAATTACAAGAATATAAGAGTTTTTACAAATGTATTGTCATCGAGAAATTCCTTACATGCTTCCATTCTTGCATCTTGTACACTTTTACCTTTCATATCTAAATCAGATAAAACCAATTCAGCTGGCCTAGGAGGGGAAGGCATACCAACCTGCATGTCATGATCAGTAACAATAATTTCATCCATCAAATTCTCCTGTGGTTGATTAATTCTTTGTCTCTTAGGGCTTGGCTCAGATGGTGGTTATGGGGGACTATCTTCTGGTGATGATTCTAAATCAATGATTTTAATTTCCCCAGGCACTTTGAAATTTGGACCTGGTTGTGAAGGCAACTTCATTATTTATTTTCCTTTTCTATCCACTTCTTCATCACTGCTGTCATCCTTTTTCCTCCTTTAAATGGGGCCACTTTTTTGTAGGCTGGTATGTTGGCCTTATTTCAATTGGCCTAGCACCTTGTTCTTGCACACCCAGGCTCAACTCTAAGTTTATCTTCTTGGTTCTCGAGTTGCCCATAATCTCTTTGAATTTCTCCATCAGAAAATTAAATTTCTTATGGTGGGGACTGAACTCCAACAATGAATCATATTTTAGATCCATTTTGTGCATAATATCCAATAGCTTATCATAAACTATCCATTTCTCCTTGTTCAAATCCTGCCTATTTAGGTCAAATTCATTTCTAATAAGGTCCTCAAGAAAGTTGAATTCATGCACAAACTTGCCTGCTTTTATTCTTTGTCTGAAAAGGGCAAAGAAACCCTTAGGATCATGCTGCCGCTTTGGACCACACCTCAAATGGTAATCATCAAATAATTTCTCAAAATGCACCCAACCTCCTTTTGAAAAGGAAAAATCAGAAACCACTATATAATCAAGGAAAAATGTTCCCTTACCCCTCCTTGTGAGGTTGTCCTCATGGATACAACCTATTTTCCACATAACTTCTGCAAACCCCACTCTTGGTGGCACATTGTATGGTAGTATATGGGGGGTTCCTTGAAAACCATATATTCTCAAAACAATGTTGACTGGGTATGGGATAATGTCACCCTAGTTATCGTAAAATTTTAATTCTGGCTTCCTCCCCTTTGTCCTGAGGAAATCATGCATTTCCTCAAGGATCCTAGGTACATTCACCATCAATCTAGTGCTTAATCTAGAAACAAAACAATTATCAAATTGCACATAACTAGTGCTTTCCTTATTGCAAGATAAATATGCAACCCATAATTGTATTGGCAATCTTTCTCCATCAATCGATTGCCTTAATTTCATCTTCTTAGAGAAGAAGTCAACATTATTGAACAAGAAAATATGCATCAACATAGAATACCAAAAGAATTGAGTGCCTGTATCATTTTTCTACAACTTTGACAACCCTTCATGTATCCTCTCAGCCAAGAAAGAAGCAAATTCATATGTCACAGAGAAGTTAGGGTGTTGTATTTGCACCCCCATGAACATGTATGCAATGGGCATCACCGCACCAAGACTGAAACCAAAAATCTAACACAATGAATAGAAAGTGGCCAAGAAATGATTTGCAAAACAATTTAATCTAAAAGGTTCTTAGTCACTGGGGCTAATATGAAATCTTGAACCTCTTGCCCTAGCCAAATGAGGTGGAAGCAACTTAGCTCTAAAAACAGACTTCAACTTTTCATATTCTTGCTTCATTTCTTGAAGATTGATAGGAACAAAATCTTCACTTGGTTCACTCAAGTAAAAAATCTGTTAGATATCATCTCTGTTAATGCTTAATAAAATCCTTCCATCATTATCCCTAATTACCTATGTGATAAGGTCATATCTTGTAGCTCTACTGCCCTAAGTAGGTCTACATCAAGGAGCACATTTGGTACCACCAGCTTTCCCAAATTATACATCCAACCATTTGAAAAGGGGTGAGGTAAATTCCTCTATCCATACCACAATCTGAACATTTCCAAGCCTATGAGAGGAACCCTAGCATTGACTATGTTAGAGAAATTGTATAATAATCCTTCCCCCAAGATTTTCCCTTGCATCATAACCAATCCCTTCTTCCTATCATTCGTTGACAAGGGCAACTGATCCAAGAAATCATCATATAGGTTTCTTTTTAAATAGTCAATCTGGCCAGAATGTTTTGGGTGGTGCCATCTCGGACAAATTAGGGCTTCTTTACAACGTTATACCTCAAATAGCTAGGACTAACCAGAGCTAGAAAATTTCAGAACAAAACACTACAATTTCTCACAACTATAATTAAACTATAGCCCTAACACATTTATCAACAAGCTCAATGATACGTACAACAAATATTTTTCTAAATTCAAGTGCAAAATGAACGAGAAGCATAAAAATTAACTCACAGCTTTGTTCGTAGAAATCCCAAATTCTGGCTGCAAAGACTCACAATTTTTCTTTTAGCTCTGAAATTGCTCTGTAAAATACTTGAATGATTTGTGATACACATAAAGTAGAGAATTGATTTTATTTCGATCAAATCAATAAGTGTCTCATCCGCCATTAAAGCTCACTTGCGCGCTGCATGAACGACTCCAACCATATTTGATGCAAATTTAAAACTTAGCCATCGATCCTTCAGTTTGATCAAATCATCTAATGGCTACCTTCAAAATAGGCTAACACAATCACAAACATGGCAATAAGGGTCCCACCATACCATACACTACCAAGGAAGTCCATGTGGTGGTTTCTCACGATATCGCAATCGGTAAAGATCCTGCAACTTTCGATCACGCGATAGTGGGAAACTGTTGATCTTGAGCATTAGTGATCTCGTTCCTTCAACATGGTCACCAACCTTATCATTAACTGTCAAGCAACTTTCCCATCAATATTATAACATACCTGTTGATTTAAAACATGTGCGTCTCAAGAACACTTTAGTAACCCGCCTTTTAATGTATTAAGGTTGGATTAATTTATCATAGTATTTCCTTTATTCTTTTGGCTTCATCAGATGAGACATGTGGCACCTTCCCGTGATATCACAATCAGTAACAACCTTGTAACTTTCGATCATGTGATGGTGGGCAACCGTTGAGATTTGATTAAAAATGATCGACGGTCAACCAAACCTATCTCCTTCGGCCACGCCAAAAAGGCCACCTTGAGCCCACCCGTGATATCGCAATCAACCAAAGCATTGTGGTGGGGCCATCGTGGGATGGTGAGGAATGGCTGAGATCAAACGGTAGTTGATAAATGGTAGCACAAAGTTGATCCCTCAGAAAGGAAATGTGGCGCCTGCCCATGATATCGTGATCAATAAAGATCTTGCAATTCCTGATCACGCAATGGCAAGAAATCATTGATATCTGATGATAATTGATCAACGGTAGCGTGAATTTCATCCTTTTGCAAAATAAGAAATTCATTAAAAGGACAAGGGGACATTACTAGGTAGACGATAAACAATGACATAAGTTATTTTTTTTAAATGATGCAGCACAAGGCCAACCGAGACTTAGGAAAATAAAACTCGTGAAGGAAATAAAAAATTTGAGGCCAAAAGGACCCACCCTAGATGAAACGATAGGACATAAGATGTTTTAAAACCCCTCAAAAAGTAATAAAGAAATAGATCCCAACCAAGGCATAAAATAAACACAAGGGTTTGACACATAGGCAAAGCTAAAACCCCAACCCTAAGAAATTTTCAACACCATGAAAGACCAATAACACAAGGCAGGGTAGGAATGGAACATAAAGAGAAAAAAATTGAAGTTCCATTAGTAGTAAGCACCAAATTGGAGAAGTGAAAGGTCAATACTAGCGAGGAAGAGTTTGGAGGAGCAAAAAAAAAATGGTAGAAAATAACTGAAAAAATGGCAAAAAATGATGACTAAGATTCGTTTAATTATCTTGCACACTCCTCGAACAATGCAAACCATCGATCTGGAAGATCTATTGGGCATTGTTCATAGAGGGAACTCCTTCAACATAAAAATAAAATATGCAAATAATTCCCTTCCTCCTACACACACAACTCCTTTTCTAACTGTTCTCATAATAAATTTTCTACATTGCTTTTTCTTAATACATCCTCTTCCCTTGCTACGTGGGAAATGAAACTTTCTCAATACCATAATAGTAGTGTTTCTTTTTAATTTCCTTTTTTTTGTCACATGACAATTTAGAGCCTTTAGTAAGGCTTCCTCATTAACAAATATTACTTTAACATGATCACTAGCCCCTCCTTCCTCATTTCACTTTTTATATTGTTTTTTCTCTTTTTCTTTTATAAAAATAACATTTCTTTATTCCTTTTTAAGTAAGAGAAGGTACCTATCATACCTTTTTTAAGGCATGACCTTAAATATAATGTTCTAAATATTTTATTTACCTTTTCTTTTCATTTTTAAACCTTAATTCCCTCTTTAATTTTTAAACAAAATAAATATTTGTAGTGTATAAAAATGTATCCCTCTACATTTTCACACATGTTTAGGCCCTCCCTACTAAAATTGGGCTTCTTTATGCCTTATTTGGTCCTATTTTGCATCCACAAGCCTTATTTAATGTATCTTTCTGAGGATAATCCTAACAAATATCAAATGACCAATCATACTTTAATGATTTTGGTTTGTATGGTCCAAATTTAGTGATTTGGGACTCATACGCCACCTTGGGTGTATGTGTCCCACCTAAGTTTTGGGGCCTAAACTTATTTGGAATTAAACTAAACATTTCTTGAAAATTGTGTGCCAAGCTTAGCCTATTGGGACTCATACACCCCAACTGGCGTATGCATCCCGATTAGCTTGGACCTATTTTAAATTCAAATTCTTGGTGAGATTTTATTCTCCTAGATTTGATGTCATCTTGTAGTGTTGTAATTTTTGGAAATTTGGCATAAACAAGTATAAATACAAGGTTATTTCACATATTTTCTCCTAGCACTTTTTGAGATCAAGCGTTCTAGAAATTTTATGATTACAGGAGCATTCAAGAGCATTCAAGAGTTGATTATGAAGCATTTTGTAGCTATATTCAAGGGTCAAGCATCATGTCAAAGTTATCCTTCGTCATGTTTGTTTTTCAACTAACATTTGTGATGTAGGTTCTTATGATTCAAGCAAGAATTCAAGTCAAGATCTACAACATTCAATCAAAAGTCAAGATCCACATTCATGCTAGCCATTGAATGCAAGTTTTTAGCCTTTATTCCAAGGGTTTGGTGAGTTGCAACATTTCATATTTTCTCATTCATCATTCCTTCATTCTATTTGATTTCATTTCAAGGTTTGATTACCAAAACAGGGTTTGACCAAGGAAAACCCCTATCCACTAACAAAACAACAATTTCCCCTCTTTGATGTTTGATTTACAAATTTAGGTTGAAGATCCATTGAAGAGAAAGTTTGGAGAAAGTTGTCAAAGTTGTCATCTATCTTGCAAGACCACAAAAAATCACCTATAAGTCAGAGTTTAGTGTTTCAGACTCAGAGATGAAAAGGGAGAGAAGCTACATGAGACCACTAGAGGATATCAGAGTTTCAGATCAACCCTAATACTAGGACTAAATTTCCACTTGTGGCATATGAGTCGGACCAATATACCAAATTTCAAGCATTTTTTGTAGATCCTGGTTCAGCAGTTTCGAATTTTGGTTTTAGCCTGAAACCCTAAATCGGGACTAAATTGCCCCTACTGACATTTGAGTTCTAGTGTGCTTCAAAAGTCATAATTTTAGGATTGCAGACCTTGTTTCAAGCATCTTCAATTTTCCAGGTCCACCTCTGTTTATCTCCAGTTTGCTATTCTAATTTGAGTTCGTTTCCTAGGTTACATTGTTAAGTCTTGCATGTTACTTTCATTACTTGTCTTTCCAAGCCTTTTCCTGGTGGTGAACCCCCTTATTTTCTTTAATCACACCTAAGGAAACCATCCTAACCATCTAACCCATTCCTCAATCAATCCAATTGGTTGAGGGATCTTGGTTTCCTTTAATGAAACCTAAGTGAAATACGAGGATCCCTAATTCCCCTTTAGTTCCATATCCCAAAAGGTGGAACACTATTTCCAAGGTTTCATTTTGGTGAACCTAGCCTTTAGAACACCTTATTTTCTGATTTGGAGTGCATCATAGTCCTAGATCTAGCTTGCATTAACTTTTCATTAGGTCTTGCATTAGTTAATTTGCATCTAGGGCTTCTAAACTTTGCATTAGTGAAAGTGCATATAGGTTGCATTTTTACATATTGCATCATTGAATTTCATTTCAATATATAACTACACATTGTCTAGACATCATAAAAACCAAAAAACCTAACATTTACTTAGAATTTGTTGAAATTAGTGTCAAAGCCCTAATCTAGGACTCATACGCCCCTCTGGGCAATTTAGTCATAGTACAAGTTGTTTTACCTGATTTATGGGAATTATGTGTTGTATGTTTTTCAACATTTGAACCCTTGAAAAATCCTAACTAGAAATCAGACACCTCATTGGGTGATTTAGTCCTAGATCAGACCTAAAATTTCCTTTTACAACATTAAAAACATCATTTATATGTTTTTGCTTGCTGTTGTTAGCTATCTATTTCAGTTTCCTGAGTTTCTATTTTGTTCATTTCATTAGATCTACCTTAATTTGGTTTAGTTATTGCATGCTTACTTTCAAAATGGCATTTACATCTCATTTTTTAGATTGTTTCATAGTGTAATCAATAAATTACCTTTTTTAGAATCTAAAAATTGCATTGCATTTTAAGTCTCTTTCCATTTTGAGTTTGTATAGATTACTTTTCACAAATGTTAGCATCTTTCTTTTCCAAGTTTGCAAAGAAAAAGTTCATCAATAAGCATGTTAGTCATTCATTCAATACATTTCCTAGTTATGAGAGTCTCTTAGTGCAAGAGAGTGAAAATATTGACACCTTCCTTAACTCGACACCCCTTCCTATCTCTCCTATTTGTGGGAATGATGTGATAGAAAAAGATACAAGCATAGACAATCATGCAGATCATAGTTTTCCTTCTATCGATACCTCTCCTCTTAGTGACAAAGGTATCTTGGTGAAAGAAGATGCAATCATGGAGAATTATGAAAGTCTTACTTGTCCTTTTCCTCCTCCCCCTTGGGAAGATATTATGACACAAGAAGATGAGATCATTACCACTACCTTACTTAGTCTACATTCCTCTCTCAACACCTCCCCTACTTGTGAGAGTTCCTTAGTGAAAGAGGATACAACTGTGAATGAACATGAAAATCACATTTGTGAGGAGGACATGTAGATTGAAATTTATAGTATTATTTCTCTCCTTCCTAATGTCCCTAACATTTGGAAAGACTTATTCGAACAAAAGGATCCAATCATTTGTATGAATGAAAATCATAGTTGTCCTTCTCTTGATGCCTCCCCTATTTGTGATGAAGCTACTTTACAAAATCTAATGATAGAATGTGATGAACCTTTTGATTAAACCTCCCCTAAAATATCTCCTAATAGGGTAGAAGTTATGGCACAATAGAATGATACCTTAGAAAAAAAGAATGAAATCATGGACAATCATGACAATCAGATTTGTCCTTCCCCTAGTATCTCTCCTAGTTGTGAAGAAGATATTTTAGTGTTAGAATATCAAACCAATGAAAGTCATGAGAATCCTATTTTCCTCCCCCCCTAGAGAAAACATTAGTGAACAAGAGAATGAAATCATTGATAAACAAGAAAACCCAACCATTAATAACTTCCTTACGTGCAGTGAAGTCATTTTAGAAGAACCGACCTTTGAATATCATGAACATCTAGTTTGTAGTTCTCCTAAAAAATATCCTCCTAGGGAAGATATCATCATGGAATAAAATGAGAACATTGACACATTACTTTCAAATAATAGTGATGTGACTTCCTTGGATGATGGTGAAAAGATGACACTAGATTCCCCTTCATTAGAAAAACATCAAACCAAAACTGCTGAGGTTATGAATGCACAAGTGTCCATTAGATCCCCATTGATTATTGGATCTTCCAAATACCTTGTGGGACATCCTAAGAATCCTCTAATTCTTTACTCACCCTCACAATGACCAAAAACTCACAACAAACCTGAACTTATCCTTTACCCACCTTCAAACCAACCACAAACTCAAAACAAACCCATGTTCATCCTTGAACTACCTAAGAATAATGTTTTGTAGCAATCAATTTATAATATCGTTTCTCATACATATAATACTAGAAAAAATCCACAACCAAGACAAACAAATCCAACATCCCTCCCCTTTCCTAACCTTATCTTTCCTAGCACCCCTTGTTTGCCTTCATATAATGAAAAGGAGTACAATCTTGTTGAACAATTAAAGAATACTCCTACTAAGATATCATTATGGTACCTTATTCAAGCCTCCCCTCATTATCATAATATGATTCAAAGTGCATTACAACAAGTTCCTACTCCTAATGTGTAATCAAATGATGTCGTATCCCAAATTCAAGCTATAACACCAAACAAATTAGACATTACTTTCCATAAAAATCAGTTACCCTCACTAGAAGTGCAAAAAAAAATGAAGCTTTCATGATAATAGCTATACATAATTGGATTGGGATAAAGATGATCCTTGTTGACAATGGTTCCAACCTTAATGTGTGTAACATAAACCTTTTGGAAAAGATTAATGCAAACAAAATCCAAATACAACCTACCTCTTTATCAATTAGTGGGTTTGATAACATGGGAAAATGACCGCTTGGTGTCATCTCATTACCTATTACAGTCAGGAAGGTATCATTACAAATCTTAATCCATGTTATTCCTGATTATCTTTCATACAACCTCCTTTTAGGAAGATCATGGATTCATGAGATGCATGTAGTGCCTTCTACCCTTCATTGCAAAATGAAATATGTCTACAACAACAAAGTGCACACAATTGATGCTGATCATGAGCCTTATAGTGTTTTACAACTTGAAAAAGACAAGGAGGATCCTTTGAAAACATTGAAACCAACTACACAAGTAGAACCCGTGCAACATAAATATAAAGAAAAACATATTGAGGAAGTCATAAAGCTATTATAAGATGATTGGGGTTCCTTAGATTTCACAACATTCATGGGAGAATACAAGATCATAACAAAAGATTCTGAAAAGGGAAAAGAAAAAGTGGTAATGTCAATAAAAAATTTAGAAGACCCTTTGAAAAAATCCACCTCAACCACTTTAGAAAGAAAGACAACAAATCATACAACAAACTTTGATGAAGCTAATTGTAAACAACCACCAAATCCAAAATAAATGAAAAAGCTTTATGGAAAAGGTTTTGAAATTATGAAACAACTGAGATATAGTGGAAAGGGATGTGGTGCTAGAGAACAAGGTATCTATGTCCCTATAGAGCCTAACACATGTGAAACGACTACTGGTCTTGGTTATATTGTCCCTCGAAAGAAACAAGCAAGCCTTCATTTAATATCAACACTCTTACAAAAGAATCTTCTAAGCTAACTTTAACATTAGTGCATCCTGAACTGATAGAAACTAATGGTCTTCATTATTGTCCTTTAAAAGAAATAGAGAAATCCTAGTTTAATATCAATATCATCAGAAAAAACACTAATGATTGGAGTTTGTTAGATTTCTTCCTTTAAAGAACAAAATATCACCAGCTAAAGAGTCTTGTGTAAGTATGACAACTTTTACTAAGAAAGAGATATCTAAGTCGCAAAATAAAGGAAGATCCTCTACTATTGATCAAGAGAGTATCTTGGTGAGACTCCTCCAAGATCATTTGATATCTCCCCCTCTAAGAACACAGGAATTTTCTTACTACAAGAATTCATTTTGTGCATATCATAGAGGTCATGGTCATTCTACTAATGAATGTAATGCTTTTAGTAACAAAATTCAACATCTTAATGATTGTGGTGCTCTTCCTTGTGTTGAAGTACCTAGTTCCTTTAATTGATATTGATTTTATCATTAATCATTTTGGCTCATCCTTGTCCTGCACTAAGTGGGGGCATGGAGTTAGGTAGCCTTGTCCTCGTATGACACTTGTCATTGTCTCTTTTGGCTAGTTGACTTCCTTCCATGTATATATAGGAGCAAGCTTGGGATGTGCGTGATATGCCTTAAGTTGGCTCATATGTGACATACTGAGTTATATTTTGGGGAAACCCCTTTATGCATGATGTAGTTTCATTTGGGAATGTATGACTTGGCATAGGGATTTCCGAACAACCTCTCATGTCTTCTTCTACTTTAAAAAAATTTCTCACAACAATGGTGTTAGCAACCACTTTAAAGTGGGGGCATACATCGACAGTCATGTTTCATTGTGTTGTCTTTTTACTTCATGCGACATGTCTTTCACTTTGTAGTTGCTGGTTATTTTTCTTGTAACCTTCAACCCTAAGGAGAAACACAATGCCAAAACTAGGGAATTAATTATTTAGGACAAGGAATCTACACTATCAATGGATTGAAGAAAATAAAAACCAACTAACAAGGCTATGAAAGCCTTCTGCACTTTGAGCTCCACAGGACTTAGAAGAGTGTTCCTAATCGTAGGTCCAATGTATGATAAACTTATGCCAAGCAACAAACTACAGACCTATGAAAGTGGATAGTTCTTAGATATATGAGTAATGGGTATTTTATATTCCACCAGGTTCAAGCATAATCCCATTTGCATTGAACATTGTTTAGAACACATAAATTAGATATCTTCATCTCAAACACATGGAGGGTTAATAGATGAAATTATCTCAAATTTAGCCTCTATAATCTTTCAAATACCATGAAGATATATGGAACTGAGATAACTTAAACATGAAAGAAAAAGAGAAGGAAAAAACAACAAAGATTTAAAATGAATTGAATTGTTTCTAAAAATGTCTTAGGATTTGTGATAGATCAATGCCTAATCATGGGCCACATAGTCAAATATAAAACTACAATAGAGATCCTATCAAAAAAATAGGTTCAATCAATGGATTTAAAATATGTTATTTCCTTACATTAACAAATCCACTCATGTTGTCATAAATTTCTACTTACCGATCCCACTTGTGCACTCTAAATCACAGTCATCTGATCAAAGTAATTTAACTCTTTTATTGAAAGAGAACCATGGCCAAAAAACACAATCATAGGAAAGTTGTGATGACAAATTCAAACATCCTCGATATATTGAATTCGTATGATTAAAAGCATACAAATCTGGAGACAACTTCATGACAATAATATGTTGTTGCACAAATTGGTTAACACTTGCTCATAAAACCAAGCAATTACAATTTACATACTCTATTTATGACTTAGACTCAACACTATTCTTACTTTCCTAATTCAAAATTTCAGAACCCTTACAAATGAGAAAGAATGAAAAGATATAGAAGAAGAAGCAACCCTAAAATGAATCTATGGAATACACTTGTCATCTTGATCTCCATCGTTGAATGTCCACTTTTCTTTATTGTCTGCCTTTGTATTTTGTTTGCACTTACCAAGAAACAAAAAATTACCCCTTGACCATGAAAAACCTCACTCCATTTTACTCGGGCTGCAATTTTTTTGTTCCTCTATAAAACCTTTTACTCCCAACATAGAAGACCTTTATACTATGAATAGTTTAATTCACTTTATCAAGCTTTTACAACCATCTTTGCCTGTGCTTCATATATTTCAATTATTTCACTTGAAAGCTTTTAAATGGTGAAGATTTTAAAATCACTTTATTGAGAAAAATAAAAATCTTACTTGTGCCTCCTTTTTATTTTACTTCTCATCTAAAGATTTTGTTTTTATGGTGGAGATTTTAGTTCATTTTATTGAGCACTTAACCCTTTCACATTTTATATTTTAATGTTCTTTATTTATTTCTCCTCTGGATCACTTTGTCCACATGGAGCTTCCCCACTATTCCTGTTAGCCTCACTTGATGCCTTTCTTTATGGGTGGGTCCCCCACGGGCTGGCGGGGATGACGCAACTTGGTCCACATCACCCCCTTGCTGTCCGTTGATTTAGTTCTTCCCTAATTCTTAACTTTGCTAGTTCTCTTTGATCATGGTGGCACACAAATGTTTATAGTAGTCAACACAAAAATATATCTTCCACCCATCAAAGCCAAGAGTATAGAGTTTTCCATAGCACACAATCGACCTAACACACAGTGCATCTGTCAATTCCCACATAGATAAAAAATCTCACAACAATACATTTTTGCTTTGAAAGTGTTGAATTTGAAAACCCACATTGCAATCAAACATTAAAGCAATAAATGCACTTTAAAGGTGCCAAATATATTTCCCTAATAATGTTCTTTTACCATATTACCATCACTCTACTCCATAAAATGTTTGAGCAAGATGTGATAAAATTCAGGTATTAAAGCCAAATTTTTTTTTCCTCAACAACCTTGATAGGTTTTTAATGCAAGATCAAACTTCCTTCATGAAAGAAGAACCATGTGCTCGATTTACCTACACACATGCATCAAGCAAAGATGTTTCCCACAACAACTTTGTGTATCTATGTAAAATATTTCTTTGCAATATCAAATCGACCCTTTTGCTACCTTGATTGATGCCCCATGTGTGACATAGACATCTCCTAGTTTGCACCATCACATTGCAATACAGTTCGTGATCCTTCTCAAGATGTGTTCCCATGTTCTTTGAATCCATCGTCTCATTGTGTAAAGTTGCAAACCAATTCCAATCTCCAAGTAGAATGCACAAAATAATTCTTTGCATCTGATTCACATTGTACAGTTTCAATTGTTCCCTTCACATCGAGCTAGTCATCCATTTGTAGTTTGATGTTGCCCAATATACATAAAGCATTTGATGAGTGTGATCAACCTTAAGTGCATTGCTGAATAACCATCCAACTAATTTGAACATTGAAAGTACCCAAAGTATACCAGATAGATGGAATCATTAGGTCTAATTTCATCATAAATTTGTATATCAAAGATGAAACTATCATATTCATCTTTGTGCACCTCACTCAAACTCTCAATTGCATGAAAAAGAAGGTTTTCATACATAGGTTTCTCTAGCTACATACATCTAATCTTACAAGGGCACATATCTGAATAATCAACACCCATATCATGCATAAAAAAATCATTTCTTGTTTAGGAAAGTATTTTGGTTCAACTTTGAAATTATGACCCATATCCATGTTAAAAAATTTAGAAACCAGTTCACACAAATCTAGAGACATCCCCCAATGCATATTTTATGAAAACCTCCCTCATCATAAACATTATATAAAGTCAAAGGATCTTCCTTATATCCACTCACTTCAAAATGAGGTTCTGATTTCTTTTTATCATTTTTACCTTTATTTCACCATGGTTTTCACTTTGACCCAATTGGATAGAAGCATCCTTAAATTGTGTGACACATGTTGGGTCCCCTTGTGGACCCGACTAATTTTTTTTTGTTTTGAAACAATTTTTTATCCTAAATTGATTTGAGGCTGCCTCTGAATGCTCTCGAGGTGAAAAAATGAACCGGTTAGACATCAAAATATACTTTCAAGCACCTTGCATAGTAATCAAAACAAGTCAAATGGCCTCTAGGATCGCCTTGGAAAACTAGTCAAACAACCTCCTGAAGTCATGAAAATACATAGTCATCCATACATTTGACCCAAGAAATCAGTGCAACAAACTACTTGGAAAAATAGATCTTGAGGTGCAAGATATTCAATGCCAAAGTGGCTCACTCAGACTTTTTTGCAAATTCACCTGTAAAAAACCAATTAGGGCTCACCAAGTCACCATCACAAAAAAATACCAAATCTTCTTCTAAGAAACTACAGTTGGAAACACTAAATAATTTAGGTCCATTGAGTATGTGTGAAAGAGGGATTTCCTTCAATCCACATTCTTCACAAGATATTAGGGGTAAAATTTGACCTCCTTGAAACATTCTAGAAATGCATATGTAAAAACAAAAAAAATTACATTTTCTTTTGACCTTGAAAAAATATCAAATTTGATCCTGGTACCTTGGAGCCAGACTAGGGAGCATATGAATTTGAGGGGAATGCATATCACCAATCCATTTACCATGACAATCATCTAGCTGTGAAATAATAGTCTGAATAGGTACTTCATAGGCTTGAGAATTTGCAAACAACAAAACAGTCACATAACCATCCAACTTTTCTTTTCAAAACCCTATCAAAACTCATCATAGGAGGCATAAATCAAACATTCATGTTCACATATGTCAAAAAAATACACTCACCAAGGGATTTTGCATGAAATTAAATGGGCTCTAAATTATGACCCTCCAAAGTAGGTCACTAGGGTAGATTTTTCAGGTGCATTTCTGAGTGTGCAAATAAAATATTTCATCATGGGCACTTAAAATTTTGCAAAAATTTATAGTCCCAATAGTGGTGAAATTGGATGTGATTTCCCTCAAGAGTGTGGTCTCTCTTAGCATATTATATTCCTCTTAGTGGCTTGATATTGCATCCCCTAAGTTGTGAATCTTCTATTCTTCGATTGGTCCTCTCTTGGAGATTAGGCATGATGTTCCCTAAGTTAAGACCTTACATGAACTAAGAAAAACTCCTTTGAATGTACCTTACACTACTTTTTCATTTATAATATCATTTATATGGCCACCTTGCATAACACACTTTGCTTGCTTGTGGAGCCATCTTGTTTGTTCATGGGTCTCAAGCATACGAAGCTTTGGTTGCCTCATGAATCTTGCTATTCATGTTGTGTGGTTCCTTATCAAAGTTATTAGGAGGTATAGCTTTGGTATGGTTGTAAGTATGGGAGCTGAACTTAGGCATGACTTTCCCATAGCCACTTGGTTATCTGTGTGAGCTTATATTGGCCGCGTGCATATGTGTCTTGTTGGGGGCTCACCTAGTAGATGGCTTGAGGTTCCACTAGCCCTTGTGAGCATGTGTTGGTTTACATAGTGGACATCATGTTCCACTTGTAAACATTTTTGGACAAACAACTTAGATCTAATCCACAACGTACAGGATAAATAGTTGAAGCTTGATCCACCTCTTTTTGTTTTTGTTGTTCTTTCTTCTTTATGTCTTTGGCAGTGTATGCTTGTGCCTTGTTGTTGCTCCTTATATTATTCACATGTGTGTTCTCTTGTGCCTATTTTGGTTTTCCATAGGATCTCTATCCTAGGGGCTTGCACAACCCTCTTGGTCATTGTTGACCTATCTTACTAGCATTGGTACACTTGGACCCCTCTTGATGCAATTTTATCTACTTTAGTGTGAATTTGAAGCAAGTTCCTCCTCTCACTGAAGTGGGGGGTAAATGTAGTGTAGAAAAATGTATCCCTCTACATTTTCACACTTGTTTGGGCCCTCCCTACTAAAATTGGTCTTCTTTATGCCTTATTTGGTCTGATTTTGCATCAACAAGCCTTATTTAATGCATCTTTATGGGGATAATCTTGACACATATCAAATGACCAATCATAATTTAATGATTTTGTTTTGTATGGCCCATATTTAGTGATATAGGACTCATATGCCACCTAGGGCGTATGGTTCCCACCTAAGTTTTAGGGCCTAAACATGAATTTAGCATTAAACTAAACATTTCTTGAAAATTGTGTCCCAAGCTTAGCCTACTGGGAATCATACACCCCAACTGGCATATGAGTCTTGCTTATCTTGGAACTATTTTAAACTCAAATTATTGGTGGGATTTTATTCTCCTAGATTTGATGCTGGCTTGTAGTGTTGTAATTTTGGGAAATTTGGCATAAACAAGTATAAATATAAGTTTATTTTACATATTTTCTCCTAGCACTTTTTGATATCAGGCATTCTAGCAAGTTAATTATTACAAGAGCATTCAAGAGTTTATTATCAAGCATTTTGGAGCTATATTCAAGATTCAAACATCATGTCAAAGTCATCATGCATCATGTTTGTTTTTGAGCTAACATTTGTGATTTAGGTTCTTATGATTCAAGAAAGCATTCAAGTCAAGATCTACAACATTCAATTGAGATTCAAGATCCACATTCATGCTATCCATTACATACAAGTTTGCAACCTTTATTCCAAGGGTTTGGTGAGTTGCAACATTGCATCTTTGTTCATTCACCATTCCTTCATTCTATTTGATTTCATTTCAAGCTTTGATTACCAAAACAGGGTTTGATAAAGGGAAACCACTATCCACTAACAAAACAAAATTTATCCCTCTCTTTGATGTCTGATTTGCAGATTTAGGTTGAAGATCCATTGAAAATAAAGTTTGGAGAAAGTTGTCAAAGTTTTCATCTATCTTGCAAGATCACGAAAAGTCACTTATAGGTCAAAATTCAGTATTTCAGACTCAAAGATCGGAAGGGGGAGAAGCTATAGGAGACCACTAGAGATTATCCGAGTTTTAGATCAACCTTGATACTGGGACTAAATCACCACTTGTGGTGTATGAGTCCTAGTATACCAAATTTCAAGTATTTTCTGTAGATCCTAGTTCTACAATTTTAGATTCTGGTTTTATCCCAAAACCCTAAACTGGGACTAAATTGCCCCTATTGGTGTATGAGTCCCAATGTGCTTCAAAAGTCATAATTTCAGGATTGTAGACCTTGTTTCAAGCATCTTCATTTTTCCAGGTGCACCTCTGTTTATCTCCAATTTGCTATTCTAATTTGAGTTCATTTTATAGGTTACATTATTATTTTTTTTGTGGCGAAAGTGGTAAGCCACTATTATATTTTATTATATATTAAACAAAAAGTTACAAAAACTAGTTTTGGGGGGCATACCAGCAGGAAAGAACCAGTAAGAAAACCTCCAATTATAGCCCCTGAACATGAAAAAAGATACAAATCATTTTACAAAGAGAGCCGAAACTTCAAAATTCAGCAGAATCCCAAACTAACCTATGACACTACCTGAGATGACCTTCCTAATGAACCACCTTACTAGTTGTAAAAATATTCAAAATGTTTAAAAACCCAACCCTTACATAACATCCCCAAATGATATTTGACCTAACCCTTACAATTATAAGTGATTTAAGCATATGAACTCTTACAAAAAAATTCAATAGTATCATCTACCCAACCCTTTGAAATATTTAAAACCCCATAAACATTTGAAACCACATATACAAACCCAATACAAAATTTTGATTTTCCCAAAAACCATTTCACAGAGAACCATAAAGCTACCAAATGTTTCCACTTGTAGCTCTTTCATCTTGTGAATTCTCATCCATTCCTTCTACATGCATATTGTTTGGAATGTTTTTGTTTCCATCCCTTCGAGCATATAATTGAAATCCCTAAGATTCCATGTGAGATGGAACACGAGGAATAACTCTTGTAGAAGAAGACATATGACTTGGAGAATTAACCCTTAATTACAAGTCCAATTGCAAATTTTGGTTAGCAAGATGTGGAATGTATGCACAAAGAAAAGACAACATAGAATTTGTCTTTAATTTCCAGTTCCATTAGCATGCAAACACTCTGCCTATTTTTCCTTAAATCCCTCAACAAAATGTTTTCATTTGTGTTGCAAAGCCAGCCTTAAGGCACCAAAAATTTCTTCAATACCTTGACATTTTTGTACCAATCTTATGGGGAAAAGGCCCCAAACAAATCCTTCCCCATTATAAAAATTATACTACTAAATAGCTCAAAGAACAACATTATCCAAATGAAGTTGAAACTTAACATAACTCCTAGCCAAATCCTCAATTTCATTTAAAGATTGAAGCAAATCCAACGCATTGAAAAAAATATAGAGATCACCTGTGATAGGAAGAGGAGATGACAAGCATGAGAACTGGTTACTTCTATACCCAAGATGATATAGATACATTCCTCCAATCCTAAACAGTCAATTTTGAACATGAATTCAATATTTCCTGCGAAATGTACTCTTTAATGGGTTTGACCCACAATTTGATTGGCAATGAAACTCTGTAATTCTAGGGGTAGAGTGCTTCTAGGTTACATTGTTTTGTATGTTATTTTCATTACTTGTCTTTCCAAGAATTTGCTTGATGGTGAACCCCCTTATTGTCTTTAATCACACCCTAGGACAACTTATTGTAGATCTCTTTCCATAATTCCATCCCTAGATTGAGATCTTTGAGGTTTCCTTGAATGAAATTTGAGGGAAATAGGTGGAAAGGTCCTAAAACCTTTCTTGTGTTTCATTTCCCAAAAGGTGGAACACTATTTTCTTCCTTTCAATATTTAAAAATGTCTTTCCTAAATATAATATTATTTAATAACAATATCAATTGTTTCTTTATTAATAATACTATAAATTTTAAGATTCAAGTTATTTAATAATAGTAATTTTAATTTCTTGTTTAATTTGATAAATAATTAATAAGTAGAATATAAATTTTGAAAGCTTTTGGATTCAATTGTGTGTTTTTATTTAGATTGATGTTTTGAATCACACTCAATGATTCATTATTAGGAAGAGGAGTGATGATATTGTTATTATTATTTATCTTTGTATAATGCATAATACAACCTAAATAATGATATTGTGTGCTTGTGTGTGCTAAATTATCACCCATATCATCCTCAAATGGCTAGACTCCTTTTTCCAATGATATTGTCTCTAATGAGAGTTGAAAAACTTGTCCTGTCAAACTCTAGTGACAAGAATAAAATTATTCCATTTAAAATAAAATAAAAAATGAACTAGGATAATCATTCACAATATTGAATTTCTATATAACATTAAACCACATACACTCATAATTACCATAACCAACCACATTCCTCAAAACCATTATGGTAATTAATTTACACAATAAGATAAAGCAAGTATTGAAAGATGTTATCATAGAAATTTAGGGACAACCATTATGACAATTAAGTTTCATAATTAGATGAACATATATAAAAGAATTCCATCAAAAAATTTAAGGCCAAGATGCTATTAGGGTTGTGACATCCCCCCCGACTAAAAATAGTCATCATCCCAATGACTAGAGATATGTATGCAAAAGTATACTAAAACAAATAAGGAAATAATCATTGAATTTTTGCAACATCCTCCCATGTAGAAAATCTCCTTTGAGTAGTGATCCGATTGGACCTTACACTGGACCATTTATTTATTGCATAATTGGACTTTATGATCTTATGTTATTTAAAATCAAGTGACTTGAATTATTTTATAAAACTTAATAATTTGATACCATTTGAGTTTGCAAGAAGCATTGACAAGGAATTGGAGTAATTAGCTTCATATTAAGTATTTTAGATTCATATTTATTTAGATATACAATTTTTATGACACCATGCATTTATGGATTTTCTAGTTGTTTAGGTACCTAATGAGATGGATATGCCAAACCTAGTTGAAGAGGGATGCTTTGTTTTAGAAGAATCTACTAGTGTTAGGTAACTGAATAAAGAAAAAGGGGAGAGGTGGATGAATGTTGTCACATAAATGAAAGTGTGATAAGCCTCTATATTTCTCCTTATTTCATTAGGAAACTAGATCCCTAAACCAAGGGACTATCAAACCTTAGGTGAATTGACTCAATTGAGGAATAATTGGATGGGGGTTCACCATTAAATAATGCTTCAAAAAGGGAAATGAAAACACTTATGAAAACTCACTATGTAACCTAGAAGCTTAAGAATGTGAAATCATATTGAAATAAAAAATGAAAACAAAAAAGTACTTGGTGAAATGAAGAGGCCAAAACAAGATCTACAAACTCTAAAAAATGCTTTTAGGGTTGCACCAGGACTAATATGCCAGGTAGGGCATATGAGTCCTCCTCTAGGGTTTTCAGGGAAGAGTTTGGAATCTTTGAGGGTTGACCAGGATCTGCAAGATGGTGATAAAATACTATCTTGGGACTAATATGCTAGGTTGGGTGTATGAGTCCTTTTATAGGTTTTTTGAGGATCTTTCAAAATCTTCCAAACCCAAATTTGACACTATTAAATGCTATCAAAAGTCTTTATCTAGGACTAATATGCCAAGTGGGGAATATGAGTCCACCTATAAGATTTTAAATGATGTTTTTGTAGCCTTTAGTGATCTCCTGTAGCTTCTTTATTGTCCAATCTTAAAGTCTCAAAAGTCTAAATTTTGATTTGTAGGCGAGTTTTCATGAAGATGACAACTTTGAAAACTTTGCAATTTCATCTTCAAAGGATCTTCACACTCCAATTCACCTAGATCAAACCTTGTTTGAACCTTGGATTGTAGATCTGCATCTTGCATGAGTTGGATTCAATGGATGTGGATGTTGATCATGAAACTTGATTAGAGATAATGCCTTTGAATGCTTGAATAGATCTTGAACTCTACATCGCCATATTAGCTCAAACAACATGCATGATGCAATAAATCTTTGACATGATAATGGAATCTTGATTGCTGCAAAAAATGATGTATAAATCTTCCCTTGAATGCTCTTGAAATCACTCTTGATCAAAAACCTTGCTCTAGGATTTGAACACTTGAAAATCTAGGTGAAACTAAGTGAAATAAACTTATTTTTATACTTTATTGTGCTTAATTTCCCAAAATTACAACACTACAAGCCGACATTTGAAAATTGAAACTAAGGAAAACAAAATCTCTCCAAGAATTTGAATCAAAATAGGTCCTATGCTAAAGTGGGACTCATATTCCTAGTTGTGCATATGAGTTCTAGGACCTAAAACCTGGGACATGTACTTTGAAAAGTGTGATACTTAATGTGGCATTTGAATTTTGGTTCCAAAACCTAAGGATGACTCATACACCTAGTTGGGTGTATGAGTTTCAAATCCCTAAATTTCTAACACATTGTTGAAAATCCAAAATATTGAGAGGGGGGGTGAATCAGTAATCCATAACTGATAATAAAATCCACTTAATCATTATTACAATTTTGACTAAATCAACAAGAGAGAACATAAAATTAAGTCAATGCAATCACACACAAACACCAATATTTTTATGTGGAAAACCCATTGAGGGAAAAACCATGGTGAGGGTTAAATCACAATATATTATATCTAGATACAAAATATTATGAGGCTCACTGCCAGAACTCACTGTCCTTAAAAGGCTCATAACATGAGTATAAGAGATGGCTCACTACCAAGATACAATGATAGTGGCTCACTGCCAAAAGAATGAACTGATGGAACACACCTTCAATGTGTAAGGTTTAGTTCCATTGAAGCTCAGAATAAAAAGCACTGCATTGCTAAAAAAATATGTACTATTGATAAAGCATTTAGGCTATGATCTTCTCCTCTATTCACTTGCTCACACACACACTCACACTTTTTCTTTCTTGCTCTCTTCCCTCTTCTTCCACAACACTTGCTTCTCTTTCCACTTCCTTATATATACAAGTATATTTTATTCATCAATTAGGTCATCACCATATAAGATTCAACATTTTATCCATGTAGTGCATTATGCCAAGTTGACTATTAGTCTTCATAATATATTGTATTCGCTAAGTTGATGAAGACTAAGAAACATAATTATTCAAACTAGAAAATAATCCTCAAAGAAAACACCTTCCATATCTGAGAACACATTAATTTCCCATCATACTACCAGTAAAGAGACTGCCAACACAACTATAGTATAAGAATGTTCACCTTAGTAGAATGCAGATCTCCCACACAATACACCACACACAAAACAATAGTAGGATACAGAGTTGAACTTTTTTAGAGATAATGTTCTGTTCATAGTCAAAAGAATGTCTCAAGATCCAAGAAAAATTAGTCTGAATGAGTCAATAAAACATGGTTAGGAGATTAAAGTCATATGAGATCTTGTGATGAGTTCCAGACTCAAATATCAACATATTGATCCATCACAGAGGAGTATTACCGACAAAGAACAAATTCTGGTAAACCAAGAAAACTTCCCATATAGTCATCACCATGTAGTTATTACCATGTTGACATCAATGAAAACATAGAAACAACCAACACAACCATCCATACTTCATGCTCATGTTGCAAGGCTTCAAAAAATCTCCCCCTTTGGCATTGATGGCAACATGCATGACAATTTTTTTTTTTCAAGTATACCACAACTGAACGTTCATACTTACTCCCCCTATCAAAACTGATCTTCGAAAAAAGTTTTTCCTCTGACTCTCCATCTCCCCCCTTTGACATTAATGACAAAGGAAGGGTTTTGGTATAATAATGCATATAGAAAAGTAGCCAAAAATATTTGAACACAAATTTAACCAAAAGAAGAGCCTTTGAGACTCTCTAGAATAGCCTTCCATGATGCTTTACCTTCTTCCCACGAACCTTTTGCATTGAAAAGATTCTTGTAAAATAGCTCAAGTTTAGTTAGACTCTATACCATATATTAAAGTATTGTGACTAAGATTGATCTTTGATATTTCACCAATACAACCAAGAGCACTAGAAACAAAAGTATGTCTGAATTTAATCATGTCTCTAAGTGCCACAAATTTTCTGATGACATTTGTTCTTTGATCCTGTAGAGAGAAATTTTTTTCTTGAAGTTGCAAAATGTAGGACCACCTCTAATTATCTTTATCTTCTACTAACTTGTATGCATCTTCTTGAGTGCTCAATCGAGACTCACTCATCCTTATTTCATTTCTCATATCCGATGTATTTTCAAAACAATCTAGACAAAATAAAAGTAGTTCATGTTCCTCTTCTTCAAAACCTTGTACATTTTCCAATTTCTTCATTACTCGATTGTATGCATTCACATATTTTCCTTTGATATCATTCAAATCTTCTTCATCAAACCTAGTTCTAGGAAAACTCTTAAAGTTCAGAGATGTAGAATTTCAAAGAATTAATCATGCCACGAAGATTCTCCACAACAGAAATAGATGAATCAAAATTAGTATTAGGAATAACCTTCTGTAAATCTTCCAAAGCTCTCTAAATACTCATTTTTTCATGCTCATGTTCAAGCTTACTTTGCTTTGCATCTACTAGCTTCACTACAATCTTCTTTTTCTTCCCTATTCTGGTCTCGCTACTCAGGGCTTTCCAAGAGAATTTTAGCATATTTATCAATTTTAGCCTCTGACACTTCATAATCTAATTAAGATATCTAAAATAACCTTGATTCAACTGCTTCCATATGACATAAATTTATAGACACAAGAAAACTTATGCTTCCAGAGTATCTTTCCACAACACTTACTGGAATCCTAGACCTTTTGTTCATCCTCATCTGAAATGTTCCAAAGAATGCAACAAGGGTAGATTCTTGTGTATCCAAACTACCAAGATTTATCATGAAATTCCTAATTTGATAGGTAATAGGCTCTGAATTTGGCCATTCTAACTTTCCTATTATCAGTAACTCTTTCAAAAAGTAAAAGAGTAGACAAACAACCAACTTGCCATACTGAAAAGTATTCTTCCTACTCTTCTTGATCTCCTTTAAATTATTCAAAAGATATATGCAAATTAGTTCATACAAGTCATATTCCATACCTCTTAATACCATGTCAACAACAATATTCACCACATCAGTAGAAAATATAGAGTCATTTTTAGGGATGCAAACTTTATGACCAATGAACATAGCAACATACCTCATTACCGGATCAAAAATAAATATCAATCCAATTTATTTTCCTTTAAAACTCTCACCTGTAATTGTTATCAATAGTTTTGCACCCCGCTGAATGCAATATTCAGCAAACTACTGAAACATGGAAACCTCCTTCAGATGTGGGTGATCTTATGCGAAGGAGGAATCTCCAGAGTGAGATGGTTCTTCGAATGATGAATTCTATTCTAAAACAACCTCTGAGGAAAGGGATAAAGAATAACTGAAAATAAAACCTATTTCTAAAAGGAAATTCACCAAACTTATAAGGATTCAGACCTAATCACTCATAACAATTTCTCTATTGTAGTAATCCTCACAATCTCATTGGCACATATCACATTAATAATTTGCATGAAGATATGGAAAGCAACACAACATGCAACCTAGAATATGTAATTCTGAAACACTACCTATAACAAAAAGACATAAAAGGATTTCAATTTGAAAACACAAGTACATCAAATTGCTATTACAAAAATTGAAATAGGAAATGAGAAGGAGAAATCTGCTGCTCTATTAAAACTGGAAGAGTGTCAATCTGATCAAAACTGAGTACAATGTTCACAAGCTTAAAAATGCATAAGAGTAGGAACTCTGATCTAAACTGATGAGAATGGAGAGTTGAAAGACTAAATCCATCAAGAAACTCTCAAGGAAACCCTAATCCGAGCTCAGAAAAAACTCAAGGAAAAAAGGCCTCAAACAAACTCAAAAACTGCTTTAAAGCAGAAAAAAGCACCAAGATTTTATGATTACACTGTCAACCCCCTAAAAATGGGAAAAATCTGCTTTAAAAGCACAAAAACACCTTATCTCTCCAAGATAAATCTGGAATTCGACCAAGAAGAAAGCTCAGTCAAAGATTTGCTAAAAATAGCAAGAAAACATAAAGCAGTTTATAAAACACCGCTTTTAATGCTTCTGCTTTACAAGATGCAGACTTTTTCAATTTTGTCTATTTTTGCAACTCAAAGATTGGAAATCTTTTGCAAAAATAAAACTACTTATTTCTCCAAAATATCATTCTGATTTTCTCAAAAAATTGAAAAAATATATTACATAATCACCCTTTTAACTCCATCATTGATTTCTCCAAAATCAATCAAAATAAAACCCTAAAAATAATTAACCCTAAGTCATAGGGTATTCACAAATATTATCACATTATCTTCACATAAAACAATAACATGACTTACACCTAAGTCTCAATTCATTTTTTAAGGCATAAGATAATTTAGATCAAACCCTAAAGTCCCTAAACACCACCCTAGGCATAAGAAATTCGGCCTAACATAGTCATTGATTTGGACTTAGGCTTAAAATAAATCACAAAGAAACACTATGAGTTCGGCCACCATTTGATATTTGACATGTGCATTTGAATGAAATTCTGGAAAGTTTATCATGTTCGAATTAGGGATTTGAACAAAATAGGGTCAAACCCTAATTATCACCATTTCGCACCCGTGACTTGAGGAGAAGGAAACTCTGCCTGAGAAAAACTGCCGCCATGATGATGTTGGATTCGAGCATGTGTGCACATAAATCTTCCTCTATTTTCTAATTGACTGAATCTTCAGTGGGTAAGTCTTTTTTGAAGGCGAAATAACTTTCACTTCATTATTTCGAGCCTCAGAAAGCCCTAAGGGCGCGACCTGTGTGATTTTGTTTATGATCTTCTACTTTTTCCTTTGACTTCACCATACCATTACGAGCTTGAGCTCGACTTCTACAGTCCAATCCATGGAAGCTCGACTTGTGTTCTAGTTCTACTTCACTGTGCAGAGGTGAGCTTTAGTTAATGGTTTTTGTAACCTCTATTTTGGCCTTGAGGCCGTGGTGAACTCACTCTAATGACTTTACTCTATATTCTTGTGTGCTTTTTGTGCTCATTTCCATGCTCCATTCACCAGTGAGAGCTTGACCATCACTTGGAAATTCAAATCCCTTCCTTGGAAAGCTAAAGTGGAAGCTAAGGCCGCGGCTTTAGACTTAACCAGAAATTCAAACTGGTAATTTCCTTTGCTTTGTAGAAGCTCTAAAGCTCTCTTTATTTCATAAATTTTTTGGCCATGTACAAGCCTTGCCAAATGCACACTGTAGAAAGCATCATTTCAAACTTTGGGCTCGACCCAGAACAAAAATCTCCATTATATTAATTTAGCAACATTTCTGTTTGTGGGTATTAAAAAGATTTCAATAACTCTGCATTTTACTTTCCTTTTGTCTCTCGACTAACATCTAAGAGCTCGCATTTGTTGAATATCATTTTCATTCTCTTCAGATTTCATGTGGTGACTTCTGTAGTTATTTTTTCTGCATTTGACACCAACCCTAGAAATGGGTATTTGAAATTTTAAGGAAACTCCATTCTTCTGTAATTTGAGAATAAACCCACATGTGGGTATTTAAATTTTGAAAGAGAAATGCATTTTCTGTCTTTCCTGAGCTCGATTTAACACATAATTTTTCATATTTGTAATTTACTATTGTTTTTATGAAAAACCCACATGTGGGTTCTCAATTATCATATCTTTGTACTTTTCAAAAACAAACCCTCATGTGGGTGTTCGAAATTTCTGAAGACCCATGCATTTTCTGTATTCTGAAAGCATTCAAAGCTATGAAGCAATTGTTAATGTTCCATCCATATGGCTCGAGTTAGAGAAAATAGTGAATACCCCACACTTCTAAAACAAAACAATACCATGGTTTTTTTGGAAACTTTTAAAGCAAAAGCATGTATTTAAATTCTGACAGAATTCGACCTTCCATACTTGTTTCAAATGATGATAAACTGTGTACATACTTGAGTTTCTTTCAGAATCTAATATTGGCATTTGATGTTAACTTTCAGATCAAAACAATGTTAATTATACTTTGCTTGTGAGCTCTTTTAAGCATTCAAACTCCTTTATTCTGCATTCTGCAATTTTTAGACCATGAACTCATGCCTCCTCTTAGTAGCAAAAGACATCTTGAATGTTTATCTTTCTTTCAATCTCATTAGCATCCTGTACATTCTAAAAGAGAGCCACCTACTGCATCACTGTTGCCTGAGTGAAAAGTACCTTCAAAAGTGTATATAAGAACATAATGGAAAACAAGAACTTGTGTGCTTGTTTATACTTATTTAACTCATATACCCAGCTTTCATTTTGGCATCTCTGTACATCTTTTGACAGTCGTAACACTTGAGTTCAAATCACAAAACTAAAAACACCATAGAGCTGTAAACTATCCTTAAAAGAAAATCCAATACTCATTCTGATAGTATTCTCTAGGTACTAAAATCTGAAAGATCTTTTTTTTTATATTCAAAACTTCATATGTGTATTAAGTTCAAATTTGAACATTCCATTATGATCTCTTACAGCACTATGTGCTCATCTTGTAGATATGACAACAACCTTACCTCACTGTTCTGTCTAGATCGTGACTAAGTAATCTGGAATTGATCAACATCATGCATATTTGTCATATTTAACTCATGGCTCGATCCATTACAAGTAATGTTTTTTCCTGACATCTGTAACTCATAGAAAACAAAATGAAAGAACAACACATTTGATTGCTGTCCTTGACTAATCATCGACACACGATCCCATTTGAGGCACCATCACAATAGACATGAATTCACTGTCTTTCTTGAAGCTCCTAATAACCAGTACTAAACTTTAACACAACAACCTTCATTTTCTTTATTTGAATTCTATAGAGGCTTTACCTTTTGTTCTTGGATCCTCTGTTATTACCATTGATAATGCAGTATTTCTTCACTAGTCAACTCAGAATTAGAAATCTGTTTAACACTCAAGTACACTATCTTTATTTGTATTCATAAGCAACATGGCACTCTTCATGCATTTTTATATTTCACTGCTCAAACTGTTCTCAGAAACTGTTCTCTTTGAAGATGAAAATAGAACAAATCATTAAGGCATATGTATGCCTGTTCACTATCCAAAAGAGAAATAATGAATTGAAACTCACATGACATATGATTATAATTAGCACAGAAATAAAGTAATTCAGCAATTCTAATGCAAATGCATTCTATTAAATTCCTTAAGTGAACTAAACTCATTGTTCACCTGTAGCCTTCAGAAAGAAATGCTGATTATTATGAATGCACAGTTGGTTTCGTTACTTGATGGATAACTCTGTTTTACTCTTTCAGTTGTATTTCACTTTGTTTGATGTATATGATAAAAAATCTTTCAAAATCAGCCCATTAAATGCATCGGGTAGCATGCCGGGCTCTACCCTTGTGGGAGCCTATTTTACTCCACATGCTTGGTCTTCGAATAATGTTTCACTTCATGACTTAACCTATACCTGCACAAGGAAACAAACAACATTAGCATAAAAATAGAACATGTTGATTATGATATTGATACTTCTCCTTCAGTTCACTTCTTCATATTGCATTTTATCCTCTTTGACTGTTTCAATGCATTGCTCATAGTATACTGTACTATTGTAGGTGCATCATATGAGTTATGTCATAGTCGGAGCCACTGGCACCCTTCTTCTCCTCTTACAGGTCGATGAAGCTCGAGACGACGAGGTGCACCTTTCAACATCAAGCGTTGATAATAGGCAATGATGACTCTGTTGTTGCTTATATGTTTTCCTTTCGCATCCTCAGTAGTGCATTGTGCTATTAGAAATGCATTGGAATAGTTATAGTTAAATCCACGGCTTGTGTGGATCCTTGATTTCACTTTTTGCTTTTCAGTTGAAAAGAAAAATGCATCTCATGCAATGTTGTAATATTATTTGATTGTGAAATCAAACAAAGCCTTGTGAACATATAAATTCTTTTGAAATGAACAAAAGCATCTGAAATGCTATCTTGCACATGTACTCAATTCTGTACCTCTTTACATCCTGCAACATCTGAATGGCACTCTGAAACCTTATAACTTCATTTAAAATGCATAAGTGATATTCAATGCAAAAAGATAACGCAAAATAGCATTTAAAATCCAATCTGCAATTCCACTTTATGGAAAATAATAGTCAGCCAAATCCTCTATTTGAGCTGAGCTGAAAAATATGTAACAGTAACCTCAATTATTTCTTTCTCATTCATAGACTTTAGTTTAGGAACTAGTCTAGAGGAACATAGACCAGTTACATATCTGATTGCTTCTCTAGTAACCAGATGTGCCTCATCAATCCACAAATATTCATCATGAATTATACTCAATACCATTTGAATATACTTCTTAAATTAAAACAAAGGAACTTTCCTCCAAACATCTTACTTTTTCTTAACTAATACTCTGTAGGCATCATGATTCTCTTTCAATTCATTTTCCCAAAGCATATTCAACTAAACTGATGACATTTATTCAATCTTATTGAAAAAAAATGCACATATATCTTCTATAGGAAACACTCTCATAGGGATGCAAGAGAATGAACCAAAAGATTCTTTTGACACATTCCTCATATATCTCTGCAATCTAGCTTTATTCACACAATTCACAATCTTTGAATTATCCATCAATAAAAGTAAAATATTGTGCAAACAAAAATACCTCTGAAAATGTATAATTGTTCTATTTCTGGAGCTCACTTCGACTGTTACTTTATTCAAATTCTGAAACTCTAAATTCCCTTCCAAACTTCCTTTGCACACTTCTTCAAAAATACATAGGCCTTTAATGCTATCTGATCTTATTCCTTCCATTCCAAATGATTTTGCAATAAATGTTTCAACTTGTAGGTAGATTGCTTTGAAAACTGTGTACACCTCCATTCTTTCAAATTCTGCAGACCTCATTCTTCACACATGCAAAAAATGCCTTAATGTTGTTAACACATTAAATATACTTCTATCATGATATGACACAAACTTACCAATAATGGGGTTTATTAGATTTTCTGATGATTGCTCCCCCTTAGTTGCTGCTTTCATTTAGAAATTGATGGGAGTATCTGTACCGAAGGTCATCATAGATAAAACTGATGAATCCTTTCTCCAAGTCCTTTCCATTTCTTTTCTTGTCACTTCCGAATCAAAGGTTTGATCATTCTTCTTCATTGGATAGATGTTCTTCTTTCTTCTGTTGTTTCTACCATGGTGTTGCAGTTTTCTTTTTGCATCATTCCTTTTACATGACTTTTTTCATAGTTTCTTATTCGCCGGTTAACTTTTTTTATCCTTGTACTGCATCTTCTTTTCAGGGAATTTCTTCGCTTTATAACTCTAACCTTTTTCAAACCTTAAATTTCTCTTATCCCTTTCTAGTATTTGAGAATTAATCAATTCATCAAGCATCACCAATCTTATCTTAAAATTTTCTTCAAATTTCTTTTCCTTTTCTAGATTAGATCTTAGGATTTTTGCTTCTAATTCAAGCTTCACACATTCATCCATCTTCTGATATTCTTCAATTCTTTTCTTCTCATCCAATTGTTCCTGTAGGATAGTAATGATTTCCTCTCCTCCAGTAAATATATCACATGCATTCATACATGTACTTTGTAGCTTTTCAATGTACTAATTTTCTTTTATCAACTTGTCTTTTAGTGCTTCCATTTCTTCTGAAAATTCAATAGTGACAACTTCCGAGGGATTTTTTTTTTTTATATTGAAATTATGGGACCTTCCTCAAGCTATTAGGCTTCTTCCAAGGAACCAAGCTCTGATACCAATTGTTGAACATACAAAATAATAAGAGGGAGGTGAATCAGTATTCCATAAATTGATAATAAAATCCACTTAATCATTATTACTATTTTGACTGAATCAACCAGATAGAACATAAAAGCAAGTCAATGCAATCACACACACGAGCACCAGTATTTTTACGTGGAAAACCCAATGAGGGAAAAACCATGGTGAGGGTTAACTCAAAATATATTATACCCAGATACAAAATATTATGGGGCTCACTGCCAGGAATCACTATCCTTAAAAGGGTCACAACCTGAGTACAAAAGATGCCTCACTACCAAGATACAATGATAGTGGCTGACTGCCAAAAGAATGAACAGATGGAATACACCTTCAATGTGTAGGGTTTAGTTCCAATGAAGCTCAAAATAAAAAGAACCACATTGCTCAACAAATTTGTACTACTGATAAAGCATTTAGGCTCTGATCTTCTCCTTTGTTCACTTGATCACACACACACTCACACTTTTCTTTCTTTCTCTCTTCCTTCTTCTTCTTCCACCACGCTTGCTTATCTTTCCACTTCCTTATATATATACAAGTATATTTTATTCATCAATTATGTTGGAGCCATATAAGATTCAACATTTTATCCATGTAGTGCATTATGCCAAGTTGGCTATTAGTCTTCGTAATATATTACATTCGCTGAGTCAACCAAGACTAAAAAACAAAATTCTTCAAACCAACAAATAATCCTCAAAGCAAACACCTTCTAGATATGAGAACACATTAATTTCCCACCATACTACTAGTAAATAGATTATCAACATAACCAAAGTATAAGAATTTTCACCTTAATAGGATGTGGAGTCTCCCACATAGTACACCATACACAAAACAATAGTAGGATACATAGTCGAACTCTATTAGAGATAACTTTCTATTCATAGTTAAAAGAATGTCTCAAGATCCACGAAAAAGTAGTCTAAATGAGTTAATAAAACATGGTTAGGAGATTAGAGTCATATCAAATCTTACGATGAGTTCCAAACTAAAATACCAACATACTGATCCATCACAAAGGAGTATTACCACCAAAGAACAACTTCCGGTAAACCAAGGAAATTGGTATATAGCCATCACCATGTAGTTATTACCATGTTGACATCAATGACAACATAGAAACAACCAGTGAAAACATCCATACTTCATGCTCATGTTGCAAGGCTTCCAACAAACATAGCCAAAAATGTTAAATTATGAAGTGCCATTTATTAAATGTCAGGATTATCCTTAGAAAATGCAATTTATTAGGCTTGTGGATGCAAAATAGGACCAATTTAGGGATAAATAAGCCCAATTTTAATAGGGAGGGCCCAAAAAAGTGTGAAAATGTAAAGGGATTTATTTTTATACACTACATAGCCCCCACTTTAGTGAGAGGATCACCTTGCATCAAACTCACACTAAAGTAGGCAAATACACATCAAGAGGGGTTCAAGTGCACAAATCTGGATAGTATAAGATGACAAAGATCAAGGAGGGTGATCAAGCCCCTAGGATCCAAGATCTCACATCAAACCAACATAAGCACAAAATAACACACAAAAGGTGTATGATATGCAACAACAAGAAAATATACACAAACACACAATGTCAAAGACTTAAAGAAAGAAAAGAGAAAAATAAAAAAGAAAAAGAAAAAGAAAAAGAAAATATTTAAGAAAGGGGGATCAAGCCTCAATAGTCTATCCAACGCGATGTGGACTAGGTCTTGTATATTTGTCCAAAAAAAAGTGCACTCACTCTGAGGCAACAAAACTTCAGGCTATCCATTGGGTGAGTATCCAAAAAGGGTGGCTTAGTGAGAAAGTCATACTGGTATTTACCTACTCTCACTACATAATGAGAAAATTCATGCCTTCACTTAGGCTTCTCATCATACTAACCATACCAAAACTATACCTCTTGATAACTTTGATAAGGCACCACACATGGACATCATGATTCATGAGGCAAGCAAAACTTTGTATACTAGACACCCATGAACAAACAAGATGGCTCCATAGGCAAGAAAAGTGTGTTATGCAAGGTCGCCATATAATGGTTATTCTAAATGTGAAATAGTGTAAGGTACATTCAAAGGGGTTTTTCTTAGTTCATGTAAGGTATATTCTTAGGGAACATCATGCCTAATGTCTCTAAGAGGAAAAATCAAAGAAATATCATGCTCTCAGAGGAAATGAAACCCAATGATACCACCAAGAAAAGGACGCATCACAAGAAGAAAGAAAAACACACCATGAAAGAAGCAAAATATCAAAAGATAATGTCAATGTATTCCCCCACTTTAAACAAATTGCTACACCATTGCTGTGATCAATTGCTTTAAAGTAGCTAGCCAATGTTCAATCTTAGGACATGAAAGCTCATTCAGAAAGCCCTATACCTAGTAATATGTTCTTGAATGAAACTACATCATGAATAAAGGAGGGGAGGAAAGGAGTTGCCCCAAAAATGCAATGCTAAAGATAATACATCACATGCGAGTTGACTTAAGGCATGTCGTCCACATACCAAGCTTTCTCTTATATATACATGGAAGGTGATCAACTAGCCAAAAGAGATGACAAGTGCCATACAAGGACAAGCCTACCTAATCCCTTTCCTCTACTTAGTTGCAAAGACAAGGATGAGTCAAGATGATTGATGAGAAACATAATAGAATGAAAATAAGTATCAATTAGAGGAACTAGGTACTTCAACACAAGGAAGAGCACCACAATCCTTAAGATGTTGAATTTCATCACTCAAAGCCTTACATTCATTAGTAGAATGACCATGAACTCGATGATATGCAAAAATTGAACTCTTGTAGTAAAATTTATTTTGTGTTCTTGGAGGGATATATCAAATGATCTTGAAGGAGTCTCAACAAGATACTCTCTTGATCAATAGTAGAGGATGTTCCTTTATTTTGCAACAAAGATATCTCTTGCTTAGTACAAGGTTTCATACTTACACAAGACTCTTTAGATTGCAAGATTTTGTACTCTCCTTTAAAGGAGGGTGTATAATCTAAAAAACTCCAATCATTACTAAGATATGTATTAGGAGTGTTTTTCATGATGAAATTGATGTTAAGAAAATATTTCTTTGATTCTTTTATTTCTTTCAAAGGATAATAACCAAGACCACTAGTTGTTTCTATTAGTTCAAGATGCACCAAGATTAAATTTGGCTTAGGAGAATATTTTGTAATAGTGTTGGTATGGAATGAAGGATTTTTTGATGCTTTTGTTTCATTCGAAAGATAATAACCATTAGTTGTTTCTTGTGTGTTAGGCTCTATAGGGACATGAATACCTTGTTCTCTAGCACCACATCCTTTCCCACTATAACCAAGTTGTTTCATAGGCTCATAACCTCTTCCATAAATATTTTTCATTTCTTTTGGCTTTAGTGGTTGTTCATAATCAACTTCAACAAAATTTGTTGTATTTTCTTCTAAAGTGGTTGAAGTGGATGCTTTTGAGTTTTGTGTTGACATGACTACTTTTTCTTTTCCCTTTTCAGACTCTTTTGTTATAATCTTGTATTCTCCCATGAATGTAGGTGTGAAATATAAGGAACCCCATCATCTTCCAATAACTTTGCAACTTCCTCAATATGATTTTCTTTTTCTTTCTCTTGCACAGGTTCCACTTGTGTAGTTGGTGTCAATGTTTTCAAAGGATTTTCCTTGTCTTTCTCAATGAAAAAATTATCCGGTTTAGGATCAACTCCGATTGTATAAACCTTGTTGTTATAGACACATTTCATTTTATAATGAAGAGTAGAAGGCACCCCATTCATATCATGAATCCATGGTCTACCTAAAAGAAGATTGTATGAAAGATTGTGAGGCATAAAATGGACCAAAGTTTGCAATGTTACCTTCCTAACTATAATAGGTAATGCAATCACACCAAGTGGTTGTTTTCCTATATTATCAAACCCACGAATAGATAAAGAGTTGGATTGAATTTATATTTTTTCTACTTCAATACTATCCAAAAGGTTTATGCTACACATGTTAAGGGTCGAGCCATTGTCAATAAGGGTCCTCTTTATCCCCATCCTATTAAAAAGGGCTATTCTCATGAAAGATTCATTTTTTTTTGCATTTCTAATGGAGGTAACTCATCTTGATGGAAAGTAATGTCCAAGTTGACCGATGTCATACCTTGAATTTGGGCTGCCACATCATTTGGTTGCACATTAGGAGGGGTAGGAACTTGTTGTAAAGCAATTTGAAGCATGTTATGATAACTAGGTGAGGCTTGAATAAGGTCCCATAAGGATATCTTAGCAGGAGTATTTTTTAGTTGTTCAACAGGATCATACTCCTTTCCACTTTCTAAAGGAAAATGAGGAGCACTAGGCAAGATAGGTTGAGGTAATGGGAGGGATGTTGGAGTTGTTTTTCTTGGTTGAAAATTGTTTCTAGTGTTATATGTATGAGAAACAATATTGTAACTCTATTGCTGCAAAACATAATCATTATCAAGTTACCTTGTAGGTGGTTCTAAGATAAGAATATATTTATTTTGAACTTGTGGTTGCTGTGAGGGTAGATATAGGATAAGTTTAAGCTTAGGAGGTCCAATAATTAAAGGATTTGTATGAGGTCTAAGAATTAGAGTGCTTGAGGGAGTTCTAATGTTCATAACCTCAACACACTTATCCATTTTTCATCTAAGGAAACCATATCACTATTGTCAATGTTGTCATTTTCTTGCACCATGACATCTTCCCTAATATGAGAGTTTTTAGGAGATCAAAAAACTAGATGTTCATGAAATTCAATAACTTCATCACAAGTAAGGGAGTCATCAATGGTTGGATTTTCATGTTTATCAATGATGGAATTCTCTTGTTCAAGAATTTTTTCTTTAGTAGGGGAAGAGAAACAACTAGGATTCTCATGACTCTCATTGATTGGATCTTCTAACATCAAAATATCTTCTTCACAAATATGAGAGATATTGGGAGAAGACAAAATTTGATTTTCATGATTATCCACCATTGTATTCTCTTTCACTAAAGCACTCTCATAAGTGGTAGAGATGGACATTTTCTTGGCATGCTTAGAAAGGTAAGACACTAACATTGTTTGACCAAAAATGAAAAGTACTCTTATACAACTTATGCACAATTTCATGAATGTAAACAATGTGTGCCCAAAAATGAAAAGTATTTTTATACAACTTATGCACAATTTCATGAATGTAAACATGCTGTGTTTGTAAAAGTGAAAAGTATATTTATCCAACTTATGCAAAGCATCAAGAATGTAAACATTGTGTATCCAATACTTTTGTCAAACTTATGCAAAGCTTCAAGAACATAAACATTGTGTATCCAAAAGTGAAGAGTACTTTTATCCATATTATGCAAAGATCTAGGAATGTAAATTTTTCTAGATCTGATGATTTTTACTACTGACATTATTTTGGAATGATTTAGAAATGACAACACTAAATGCATGCAAATTTTTGAATTTTTTAAGATTTAAACAATGCAAAAAAAATGCAAACTTAAACCCCTATAGGCAGTGCAAACTAATGCAATTGTTAAAGAACCCTAAATGTAACACAACTAATGTAATCCATTTCAAATTAAACATGCAAGCTCTTAAATCTTAAAATAAACAACCTCAGACAAATATTACTCAAAACTATGCATAGGAGGAGAGACTAAAAATAGGGATAGACAAAATTTTGAAAAATTAGATTAGATCCCTAATAACAGACCTATTGATGTAGAGGAAGAGGAAAAATTCATTGGTTTCCAATAGGTTCAAAAATACATTCTTTTCTTGTTCATAAAATCCTTCAATGACTCTTGGTTTCCCACAAGGTTACAATACACCAAATGGACTCCATGGATTCATAGGGCTTAATCAACACAATTATCACCTTCCATATGGTACATATGACCCAAAAAATAGAGTTAAATCACTCAAGAAATTAGGGAACTCCAACCATGCACATTTTTCATATAGGCTGCCGCATATCTAGTAGCATTCCCTAAAGGAACAATCACTTTTCGTGCAAACTAGATATCCCAACTATAAAAGCAGATTTGAGTACCCATTTGGACACTTTAAAACATATCAAAAAATGGGTATGGGTTTTTTTATGAGAATTTTGTATCAAAACTGGACTGTTACGCTTCTAAATAGGCCTAATTAGGCTCCTACACAAGGTGGGTTATTGATTCTAACACTCCTAAGCCTCAAATATCCTCAATAAATTTTCAACCACATCAACTAAGGTTTTCAAATGCTCATTTAAATGACTCCCATGATTTACCAATGCTCTTTCTATAAACCCTAACCTCTATGGATCCTTTTCATGCCAAAACAATGCAAAAACAACTTAGGGCATCATCCCAAAGGCACAAATCTCCTTTTTGGACCTTGTAACTTTTGGAGCATTTAGAATACATATAAATATACCATTCTACATGTGTGAGTAAAATATGCATAATTGAATAACAAAAACACCTAATAAGACATTATATAAAGAGATTTAAACAAACAACTAATCTAGTTAAAACTAGAAATCTATTAAAAGTGTCTTATTGTTCCCTATCTCCAAAGATTTATTAATTCACTGTGGCTCTTAGATTGTGTAAGCACTGTGACTGTTAAAATTCCAATCTAGAGAATGAGATATTTTGAATATGCAGGAAAAATAATCCTATATGACATTCTTAAATGATAAGATGGATGCTATTGTATATGAAATTGACATGAAATTGATAAAAGAAACTACAGTAAACAAAAATGCAGCTAAATGAAAAGCCAAGATTATGATTTCTATTTGCTATTTTATTAATACTCAAATGCTTAATTTATCTAATGCTATTTCTATAGAGTAATATTGCACAAAGTTGGGATCCATTTCCTGTAGAAAGAAGTTGTATTTATAGATTCTCGACAACATATTTGTGATGTGACAGCAATTAAGGGTCTAGATTTGATTTGAAAGAATCAAAGGTGAAAGATGAAGAAGCTTGAGAAGATTATGGAGATTGTTCATCCCCACAAAAATATTTAGCTAGAGGATAGGAATGATCAATGGAAGAAGATGAAGAAGTTTTCCTGTAATTTGTCTCAAATTTGTCTCCAAATTTGTCCATGAAGGTCAAGTTGAATTAATTAGAAATAAAATATCTAATTTTGTTGGTGGATATGATGAGTGAAAAGAGGAAATAGCTGTAGAAATATGCTTTAATTGAATATTTAGATTTATTCAAATTAGCAAAAGAGGATATTTAATTTAATAAAACAAACTATAGAAATATGTTTATTAAATAAACAATGGAAGAAATATGGTAATTAAATAAAACAAATTATGTGATTTGTTTATTTAATTAAGATGAAATAATGTGATAAAAATAGAAGAATTAGAAGTGAACTATATAAATAAATATTTCTATTTATTTATAAGTAGATGAATTAAAGGAGTCAATTAATCAAATAAATCGTATTTAATTAATTAGATTATCTAGACCATTTTTAGGTATATACATTTTTCCCCTCTTTGAAGTGATGTGTTTATGCATTGCTTCAAAGAAATTTTTATTGCTACTGCTGGTACTAACGAAATTTTTTCCATATGCCCCAGACATTGATTTTCAAGTGATGATAGATATATTACCCCTCGAGAGATAAATCGATGAATTTTTTGATTTTTTAAAGATTTTTTTCAAATTTTTATGGTACTTTTGATGATATGATAAATATTTTCAATTTCAATGATGCAAAATCTATTTATCTCCTAAAAAATGATGTTTACTCTGCCAGATGTGATATTGATGAATTAAACTCCTTGGAAAATAAAATAAATAAATCCCATTAAAATTCTTCTTAATCACTTTTAAAAGCTAAAAAGGTGGGTTTAAAATTCATTTGTGCATTGTGAGTTTGAAAATTTGGAGTTAGAGTGATTTTGAGCAAAATGGTTATTCCATATCACACTCATCGTTTCAAGTGCGTGTAACGACACAACCACTCGACCACATATGGACCTCTATTATGTACCCTAGGAACATCCTCGTAATTTGTGCGATTCAATTTTCACGCATGTTATGTCATTTCAATTCAGTTTTATGTATTTTGGCTCATGTACACATCGATGTAGCACATTGAAACTATGTACTAACACGTCCATAGAAATAGTACATAGGTCAACTATGTTAGCGCATTGATAAGCTAAATTAGTGCATAGATAATTTTAGCACATTGGATAGATAATTTAGCACATATGTACACTAGATTAGTGCATAAACTGATTCAGTGTGTTGACCACCTAGATTGGTGCATTGACCCCCCGAAATTGCACATCAACTGATTCAACGCATTGGTCGCTTGAAACAACGCATAGATGTCCTTGAATAGTGCATCAATTGATTCAGCATAATGATAATCTATTTTGGCGCATCAATAAATTTTAATGGCACATTGACTTTTCGAGCGCATTGAAACATTGTTTTAGTGCATCCAAGTTAGAATGATGAAATTGTCAGTAAACTCCTTTATTTTGATAATTTTTGATCACGTTAGACTGAAATTTGATTTCATTGTTGATGTTTGATTGATGATCTTGATAGGTGAAATACAATAATTGATTGATGATAATTGACCTCATGATAGCTGAGGTACAATGATAAACTAATTGATTGACCTCATGATAGGTGAGGTGCAATGATAAACCAATTGATTGACCTCATGAATAGGTGAGGTGCAATGATAGTTTGATTGATACACCTCATGATAGGTGAGGTTGAATGATAGATTGATGATTGACCTCATGATAGGTGAGATTCAATGATAGTTGCTCATGATATTTGATCAAAGTTTCACCAGAGATGATTAGATTTGATAGGCTGATTGATTTTGTTTGATTAATTGACAAAGATTACTAACGTTTGATATTCTGTGATGATAGGAGCCTTTGATGAACTTAAAGATCAGAGAGTGGTTTCCAAGGAAATTTGATTTTATACCATAGCTAGTGCAGCCTAAGACAATAGTTATCACATGATGTGGTTTGTCTTCTCTTCTAGATATGCCCCAGATTAGAATTAATTAGGGTCTCTTGACAACCTTAGCAGAGAGATGGCGTAGTGAGCACAATACCTTCCACCTTCCTACCCGGGAGATGATAGTGACCCTAGAGGATGTATTATGAATCTTGCAGATACCTATTGTTAGGGAACAAGTAGTTTATGATTCTTTTGAGCAGGGTGGGATTGATGCACTGCGTTGAGTTTTTCAGGATGATACAATTTCTGGATACGAGATTCCATGGTGAGAGATGTTTAATGCTTATGCTACCTTGCCATTGGTACTTGCTGGTTTCATTAGAGGGTTCCTTTTCCCTAATCATAGGTCAAAGGGACTTTTAGTTGGGTGGGCTCATATTTTGGAGAGTATGATTGTCCATGGTACTAGATATGCTTGGGGTATGTGCATGATTTCCCACCTATACCATGATTTGCATCAGGTGGTCTACCTTGGAGGGGCCAGTTTGTCTTTAAGAGTTACATTACTTCAGGTGTGGGTGTGGAAGCATATAGCGGTCTAGTTACAAATAGTCAATGACTTGCAATGAGGCCATACGTTCATGTATATGAAGGCCCAGTTACTCAGCCTAGATTGGGAAAATTGGAGCATTGGAGGAGAGTCCTTGATGATGTTGAGGTAGTTACATGGTGGCCCTATCTTGATTGTTAGTAGTGGCTAAAGGATGATACAAAGATGCCATACTTATGCCAGTCCATGTACCTAATTGGTAGGAAATGTTACATCATTGAGAGATTTTTCCTGAGGAGGGTGCTTAGACAGTATGGTAGAGTAGAGGGCATGCCCTAGGGTTTTGCATATTATGCACAACATTAGATAGAGGCCACTAAGTGGGGACCCTGCTTATCATATGATACTGCAGTGTAGGAGTGCCAGGGTCTACAAGCCTTTATTTGGGAGATTCATCCTAAGATCATCAAGGCTCCAATTACCGAGGAGTATGGACAATACCTCATTTACATCCTTTCCCATGGATCTCCATTCCAATTGAGCCAGTGCTAATACTAGGTGAGGAGGAGATGACAGTTGTACACGGGTGTCAATGAAGGAGAGATGAGGGAGATGAGTAGGAGGAGGAGTCAGAGGATGTTGAGAGCAGTGATGATGAGGAGAGAGATGAAGATGGCGACGAAGATGAGGATGATGGAGGAGATGAGGGTGGAGGATGCCCAACATTTGAGGTTAGGGACTTCATGGTGCCTCATAAGAGGTGATCACTAGTAGCTCCCGCAGAGAAACATGTGTACATTGGAGTACCCTCCCAACAATAATAGACCCAGATTGATAGCCTGTACATTCAGGTGTAGACACTATAGGGTCATCTGGCACAGGCCTAGGGGTTATTAGTCCTAACACAGACACAAATGTAGACATAGGCATAGGATCATGCATAGGATCTCTCACAGGTATCGACATAGTTGATAGCTACACAAGCACAAATAGCTTCTCTGACAATAGAGAGAGATGCAGCTAGATAGGCTACATAGCAGACACAAGGATTGGATGATAGATTGTAGAGATTAGCTAAGGGTACCTCTGTAGCTAATTATATGAGAGAGGTTCTTTGTGTGGGTCAAGAGACCGATTATTATAGAGGCTGATACCATGATGTAGTTCCTAGAGAGCAGAGAGTTAGTTATGCTTAGTCTCAGTCTAGGAGGACTCAGTCCAAGACTATGAGCAGGGGTGTGACATGCAGCCTCTTCTGAGAGGTCCTAGTACGTCTGGTGGGGGAGGTATTGGTCCAAAGATATTGACACTATCTAGGGCTAGCAACACATAGCCTCATGATTGGATTCCCTTATGTATTTTGAGATATGATGTATACTCCAATTTTTTTGATTCACGGTCATTTTTGATGTTGTATCTCTTTATATCTTAGACATCATTGTATACTTGACATTATGATTTTTGAGATTTATATAATATGAGGTGGATTTATTGACCTATATGTGTTCTATATGGTTCCATGATGGATTCTTAAGATGGATATATTTAATTTCTTGTTCTATATTCCATGTGATGCTTTGTATAATGATGTTATGGATGCAATTTATGATCATGATAATGGGCTATGATTTTATGATATTTTTATTTATGATGTTTAATGTGATTATGTTTATAATGATGATGAATGAATGCACAGTATGATCATGTGTATATACGAATGATATGATAATGCAACTATATGTATGATTTTGGATATGATGTTTCTATGATATATGCCATAATGATGCAAATGGGATACGATGCACTTTATTTTTGGTATTTCAAATGCAAATATATGATGTAATGAATGGATGAATGAATGATATAATATGATGATACTTATAATGTATGATGTATGATATGATACTGTAACTACATGAGAATGATAATATTTTTGATATTTTTCTTATGCAACTATATGATGTAATGCCCAAATAAAAAATATGATATGATAAATGCAAATTTAATGTATGGATGATTAAATGATATGATAATGCCTTCCAATGTATGCAATGCAAATGATTATGCAACTACATGACAATGATGATGTTTTTGTTAATGTCAAGTATACTCAATCCATTAATGATAAAATATAACATCATTTTTGAATTCTCCACCAACCTTTGGAATAAACTCCTCTGCAGATGCAAAACTAACACAAATGCAATCTAATTTAACCATGAAAATATACATATGCCAAAGTTGTCACCTTAACAATCCATTTATCATGCTTTTTATCATCATTGATCCTTTAAAATGTTGAAAGTGAGTACACTCATCAATGGTATAATTTAGACCAATGATGAGCTGAGTACTACTTTCATGATTTTTGATTTTGCAAGTTAACAAAACCATCTAGGTAAAATTTAACCAAGATGTCCTAAGCATTTCTTACATAAACATACAAGAATCAATCATTTTGTTATGTGAATTCAAAATGTCATCAGTGATACTTTATAGAGCATGTCTCGTGACAACTCACACAATAATAATGATCAACTCATAGACAATAGACAAAGAAAATACCATTCTCCTTCTTTGCTTCTTTAGTTCAATACATCATCGAGTTGCTCCAAATAAATGATAAAAAAAAAATCAATGTACAACATTTGAACATTAAAGCTAAAGCGATAAAATCATGATTCAAAAGGATACCATCCATCTAAATTTGTTTTGATTGATTTGATTTCAGCTATTTGATGTGGATGGTTGATTTTCTAAAATGTTTTGATGTTTGATGTATGTTCAATGTTGATTTTTTCTATGATCATTGTGTTTTCTTTGTTGTGATACTGATATTGTCCATTTGATTAAGCTCAATGTTTATTTCCCTCAGTGAGTTCAGGATTTTTTCCCCAAGCTAGGGTGAGACACGACCACATTGCCAGGATATATACATGATGTTCTCCTTTCAATGATAGGTAGAATGATGACAAAAGTGAACGATCAAGACATGTATCTAATAGATGGAAAGGCTAGTTGAAATCACAAGTAGCACCTATTTCTAGGTTTTAACTACGTGTTTTTATTGCACTTTTAAAGATTTTATGATCTTTTTGTATATTTCTCTTTTCTTGATTTTTAATTTTTTTTTTGTATTTTTCCTATCACCAAGATGCCTCTTTGCTAGGATTTCATCAAGGAGACCATTTTCCTAGAACTTTAACCGTGCACTAGATGATTCAGGTGTAGAATTTCCTAGGATGGAGACTATTGATAGGTTCATCGAACAAATTCCCTTCAGGTGTAGACAATTGATAGGCTCCAGATCCATAGAAATGACAACAAAGGGACCTAGCTAGTTAGGTTCAAACTTCCCTTTCTTTTCTCTGTCCTGTTGATTTCGAGGGTTTTCCTTTAAGACCAAGTCACCAACATGAAATTTTCTAGGTTTTACTCTATGATTGTAGGTTTTGGACATCCTCTATTGATATTCCTTCAAATGGTCCACAACTTGTTGACTACATTCATCCAACAGTTCCAAATTTTGAAGTCTAGACACTCTATAATCCTCATTCAAAATAATTCCCTTTAATGTCACATGGAGAGATGGTATCTCAACCTCAATAGGTAGGATGTGTGAGGAAAGCTAAGGTGCGTAACTAACTCTCCTAGTGTCAAAACCTCAGGGAAGAATGCAGAGGTGACTTTAAATTTTCAATTATAGTCCAATTAAGATACACTTGAAAGAAAATAACTGAAATAGAGAAATTAACATACAGAGATGAACACCAGATTTACATGGGAAAACCCTTACGGGAGAAAAACCCACCACACCAAGAAAAGCCTCTTTGTATTACAATAATGGAAATTACATACAAAGATCAGACTTATCTTTCTAATGTCAATTTACAGTAGCAAATTCAATGATCAACCTTGTACAAAACATCCCATTTACAATACACTCTCAATTGCATTCACACACACTAATCACCCATCAAACTATTCATCCGAACCCTAACATCATCTATGATTTTAGATTATATCCATGTCGTCCACAGTCTATTGATCTTCCTCACAGGAACGGCTGCAATAGTCTAACTACCAACAGTTCCCATTCAGCTTCTTTGATTGGTTGAAGACACACCACGTAGGACAGTCTTCCAATCGGTCAAAAATGTTCAAACAATATTCGCATGTCGGTGAGACACTAACCATGTCTCCCCGATGCCACAAGACCTGATTGTAGTTATCGCCTAGAGTCATCACCATCGGCAAGATGTTATACCAAACGCAAATCCATCTTGTGAAGATCTATTGGGAAGAGTTCTGCTATCGCCAAGAGTCTCATAGATCTTTGTGTCATACTGATGTTCATCATGCAAAGCTGTCGACAAGACAAGCCATATCATTGAGACTTCATACCTACAATCAACACATGTAGCTCTATTAGCAAGACTACAACTATCGGTGAGAGATCATACCGATATTCAAAAGTCACATCGATATCAACATTTCCATCAGCGAGACTTACTCTATCAGAAAGATCGGCAAGACCTTTCACCAATATTCTTAGCAAACCCATTGCCCAGACAATCGCTAGTCACTATGAGTCATAATGAGCCCTCAAGTCATACCGATATGAAAATCCATCGACAAGACTTAGGCTGTCGCTAAGAGTCAGCCTGTAGGTTCCAAGTCACCCTGAGTTCATCCTTCATTAGGAGTCATACTGAAAATAAACTATACCATCAGCAAGACAATCATCTGTCACCAAGAGTTCTTATCGAGCCTTCATGTCACCCTAATGACTTCTAGTGTATAAGCATCAGCGAGACATATCTTGTTGGGATGAGTTATTCTGAATGTTCAAGCATTTCCCTGATGACTTTAGTCACCATGAGTCTCCCTGACAACCACTAGGAACCAAACTGTTGGCCAGAGATCTCCCTGAGCGGAGAGAGATAGAAAATTCACAATGATAGAAATGTCACAGTGATAGCTCTAGTCGGTAAGACAACAACAAGGTCTCGACGACTTGAGCATTCCACAAGATTACACAACTGCTAGTCAGCCAAACAATAAGAATGTCACACTGACTTTTCTCTTTTAGAGGTTTCATGTCAGTAAGTTTGAGGCACATTTTCCAACAATCTCCCACTTGATGAAGATCTTACTGACACCTCCAAAGAACAACAAAACTACTAAAATTCATGGGAATCGAAGCCCATTGAATTGGCACACCACTTGAACTTGTCTATGCTCACAAGCTTTGTCAATGCATCTACAACATTCTCTAGAGTATCCACTTTTTCTAAAGAGACCTTCCCATCCTCCACCATATCTCGTAAAAAATGATACTGTACATCTATATGTTTCCTCCTAGCATGGAAAGTAGTATTCTTCACCAAATAGATAGCACTCTGATTGTCATAGTAAATTGTTATTTTCCCTGCATCAAAACCAATGTTAGAACAATTTTTTTTAACCAGATTGCTTCTTTACAGGCGTGTGTTGCTACCATGCATTTTGCCTCTGTAGTGGACAAAGCAACTAGAGCCTGCCGCTTACTCATCCAACTCACTACACCACCATTCATCATGAAAATATATCCACTGGTGGATCTACTGTCAATGTCCCCTGCCCAATCAGAGTCCATATAGCCTTGAATGCTGAGAGTCCTATGTGATTCAACCAAGTTGCCATGGTAACACAATGCATATTTAGAAGTTCCTTTCAAATATCTGAATACTCTTTTCACAACATCCCAATGTGATCTTCTAGGATTAGCCATAAACCAACTAAGTACTCCCACTACTTGGGAAATGTTTGGCCTTGTACAAACCATTGCATACATTAGACTGCCAACCACACTAGCATAAGGTACACTAGTCATGTCCTCCATCTCAATAGGATATTTTGGACAATCTTCAACATATAGCTTCATTCCTTGCAAAACTAGAACAACTAGCTACTTGCAATCATTCATGCAAAATCTCTCTAGAATAGTCTTGATATACTTACTGTGACTAAGCCAAAGTTTTTTACTCTTCTTTTCCCTAGTTATTTCCATTCACAAAATATATCTTGTTGCACCAAGATCTTTCATTTCAAACTTTGCAGACAACTAAGACTTAAGATCAGAAATAATTAACTTACTATTTCCTATGAACAACATATCATCAACATACAGAGCAATAATAAGAATTCAATCACTTTCAGCTTTGTAATACACACAATGATTAGATTTTGATCGTACAAATCCCAATGACAAAACAAAAGTGTCAAACTTCTAGTATGACATTCTAGGAGATTGCTTTAATCCGTACAGAGATTTTTTCAACTTGCAAACCAGTTTTTCTTTACCTTTCTCCACAAAGTGCTTAGGCTAGGACATATAAATTTCTTCTTCAAGATGACCATGAAGAAATGTTGTCTTCACATCCATCTGTTCAATCTCTAAGTCATACGCTACTGCAAGTGACAAAAGATATATGATAGATGTCATCTTAGCTACAAGAGAAATTTTTTCCCCATAATCAATTCCCTCTACCTAGGAATAACCCTTCGCAACCAACCTCACCTTATACTTTTCCACACTACCATCCAGACCTATTTTCTTTTTAAATACCCATTTGCAGCCCACAACTTTTCTGCCTTTAGGCAAGGGCACCAAACTCCAAGTATCATTCTTTCCTAATGATGCCATTTATTCATTCATGGCTTCCAACCAAGAGTTTGAATCAGACATTCTAAATGCCTCTTTCATAGTCCTAGGCTCATCAGTGCTAGAAATTAAAGAATAGGCATAAGTAGAATCTATCAAAGAAAACCCATACCTATCAGGTTGTTTTCTTTCACGTGTTGACCTCCTCACTTGTTGAGGCTAAGGTTGTTCTTCTTCAAAACTTTTAGAACTACTTGAGCTCTCCTCAGTTTTAGGTACATTTTGAATTTTTAATTCCTCTTTATGTGGTGTTGGAGGAATTTCAACTACATCCTTTTTCTTTTCTGATTTTTTCTCTAACTGCAGATCCAAGGTAGAAGGCTTTAGCTCATGAAAGATAACACTTCTTTTGTATAGAACCTTCTCCGTATCATGATTCCAAAGCTTGTATCCTTTTATGCTAGCACTATAAACAATAAAAATACATTTGACAGCTTTGTTAAATTCCAATTTAGATCTTTTCTCATTCAACACATGTGCATATGCCTCACAGCCAAAGACTTGAATGTGTCTTAGAGAGGGCTTCTTTTCAGACCATGCTTCCAAAGGCGTCTTCTGAACAAGAGCAGAATTAGGAGAACGGTTTATCAAGTAGCATGCTGTAGCAACTGCCTCAACTTAGAACTTCTCCTCCAAGCCAACACTGCTTAGCATACTTCGTGCTCTTTCCATCACCATCCTATTGAACCTTTCTACAACTCCATTATTCTACGGAGTGTAAGGTGTAGTTTTATGTATTTTAATCCCATGATCTTTGTAGTACCTCTCAAAATCATCAGAACAAAATTCACCACCATTATCAGTCCTTAAACATTTTATTTTCCTTCCAGTTTGATTTTCTACAAGGTTCTTAAATTCTTTAAATCGACTGAACACTTTTGATTTAATTTTCATAAAATAAACAAATTCCCTTCTTGAATAATCATCAAGAAAAGATACATAGTACCTTGACTTAGACAAAGAAGGAATATTCACTAGACCAAAAACATCAAAATGTATATAATCAAGCAAACCAGAAGATTTGTGAGGACTGGAATAAAATGAAAAATGGTGTTGTTTACCATATATACAATGTTCACAAAATTCAAATTTGAGGTTACAATCATCAAGCCCCTCAGCCGGGTTTTTATTCTTCAAGGTTTTTAAACCTTTCTCGCCAATGTGGCCTAGCCTATGATGCCAGAGTATAGTCTTTTCTGCTGGAAGTTTAACTTCCATAGAGTTTACACAATCAGGAACTTTTTCCTCTTTTCCTGTATGAGTAGCTTTCTGTGACTTTACAAAGACACTATTGCATTGAACAACATGTGCATCCAGCTTATACAAGGTACCAATACGAGCACCCCTTGCTAGCACCATTGAGTCTCTAGTCATCTTCCAGCCATTTCCAGAGAATGTGACTTGCACTTCAATATCATTCAACTTACTAACAAAAAGTAAATTTCAAGCCAGACCTGGTATATGCATTACATCATTGATTCCCTTCACTCTTCCATCAGAGAATTGAATTCCAACTCTTCCATGACCAACTATTTAAAAAGATGAATCACTTGCCAAATACACCTTTCCACCATCGTATTTTTTATACTTCCTAAACTAGTCTCTATGAGATGTCATGTGGAAAGATGCTCCAGAATCAATCGACCAAACATCATCTGATGCCTGCATAGCCAAGGTTGCAATGAAGGCATTTACATCACTCTGAGAAGAATCATTATCAGAAAAATTCTTCTTGTTCTTGTTCTTCTTTTTCTCCTCTTTACAATCCTTTTGGACATGACCAGGTTGCGCACAATTCTAGCACTTCACCTTGGACTTCTTGCTAGGAGACTTTGATCTCCCCTCTGATTTGGATTTGGACTTCTTGTTCTTGTTCTTTCCTTTTTCTTTTGATTTTCCTCTAACAACAAGAGCCTCCTTCGCTATCTCAAAAGATTTCCTTCTCATCTCTTCTGATAACAAAGAAGCAACAACATCTTCCATATTAAAAGTGGATGTTGTACTCCTAATAGCCATCACCAGGTGATCCCAAGAATCTGGAAAAGAACATAATAACAACATACAATGATCTTCTTCATCAATCTTCACACCCATAGATGCTAACTGAGCAATCAACATGTTGAATGCATTCAAATGATCAGCAATAGATCCTCCCTCTTGCATTCTCAAAGTGTACAACTTCTTCCTCAAGAACAATTTATTCACCAAGGACTTGCCCTGATAAATAGCTGCCGGTCTTTTCCACAAGGAAGATGCAGTATTTTCTTCATGAACATTCAAAAGAACAAAGTATGCTAAATAGAGCCTTATCAGCCCCTTTGATTTTCTATCTGCAAGGTCCCAATCCTCTCGCTTCATTCCTATAGGCTTCATTCCAGACACAACAAGCCATAGATCACGATCAACCAACAGATCTTCCATTTTGAGTTTCCACAACTCAAAATTGCTGCCATTGAATTTCTCAATTTCAATCTTTCTTGACATGCTTTCCATCTTAATCTATAATTCAAATTACCAAACTTCTACAAGACTACCACTGAACAAAATTGACACAAAAAACCCAACATACCCACAAGGATAACACAACTGGCCAGGGTCTGATACCAATTGTAAGGAAAACTAAGGTGCATAACTAACTCTCCTAACTTCAAAACCTTAGGGAAGAATGCAGAGGTAACTTTAAATTTTCAATTACAGTCCAATTAAGATACACTTGAAAGAAAATAACTGAAACAAAGAAATTAACATACACAGATGAACACCAGATTTACGTGGGAAAACCCTTATGGGAGAAAAACCCACCACACCAAGAAAAGCCTCTTTGTATTACGGTAATGGAAATTACATACAAAGATCAGACTTATCTTTCTGATGTCAATTTACAACAACAAATTCAATGATCAACCTTGTACAAAACATCCCATTTACAATGCACTCTCAATTGAATTCACACACACTGATCACCCATCAAACTATTCATCCAAACCCTAACATCATCTACGATTTCAGATTATATCCATGTCATCCACAATTTGTTGATCTTCCTCACAGGAACAACCACAACAGTCTAACTGCCAATGTTTCCTATTTTGCTTCTCTGATTGGTCGAAGACACACCACGTAGGACAGTCTTCCAATCGGTCAAAAATGTTCAAATAGTATTCGCATGTTGGTGAAACACTAATCGTGTCTCCTTGACGCCACAAGACTCGATTGTAGTTATTGCCCATAGTCATCACCATTGGAAAGACATTATGCCGAACACAAATAGATCTTTATATCATACCGATGTTCATCGTGCAAAGCTATCATCGAGACAAGCTATATCGTTGAGACTTCATACCTACAATCAACACATGTAGCTCTATTGGCAAGACTATAGCTATTGTTGAGAGATCATACTGATATTCAAAATTCACATCGATATCAACATTCCCATTGGCGAGACTTACTCTATTGGAAAGATCGGCAAGAACTTTCACCTTTATCCTCAGCAGACCCATCGCCTAGAAAATCACTAGTCGCTATGAGTCATAACGAGCCCTCAAGTCATACCGATATGAACATCCATTAGCAAGACTTAGGCTATTGCTAAGAGTCACCCCGCAGGTTCCAAGTCACCCCAAGTTCATCCTTCGCTAGGAGTCATACTGACAAAAAACTATACCATCGGCGAGACAATCATTCATCGCCAAGAGTTCTTACCAAGCCTTCATGTCACCCCGATGACTTCTAGTGTATAACCATCTGTGAGATATATCTTGTCGCGATGAGTTATACCGAATGTTCAAGCCTCTCCCCAATGACTTCATTCGCCATGAGTCTCGCTGACAACCACTAGGAACCAAACCGTTGACCAGAGATCTCCCCGAGTGGAGAGAGATAGAAAACTCATAGCGATAGTTCTAGTTGGTAAGATAACAACAAGGTCTTGGTGGCCTGAGCATTCCACAGGATTACACAATTTCTAGTCGGCCAAATAGTAAGAATTTCACATCGAATTTTCTCTTTCAGAGGTTTCGTCTCAGTAAGTTTGAGGCACATTTTCCAATAGGATGGCCTTTGATCCATATACCAAGGCATATCATGTAGCTCCTATAGATGTTCTGATGCTGGTTTGGTATGCCCAGAGTAGGGTTTAGATGAATTTTCCAATCACGTCCAACATCATTGACTATTTTCTTTAGGATTTTCAAAATAGTTTTGTTTGAGGCCTCTACTTGGCCATTTCCTTGAGGATAGTATGGGGTTGAAAAATGATGTTGGATATGAAACCTTTCACATAGTTCCTAAAAATATTGATTCTTAAAAGGTCTACCATTGTCTATGACAATGGACTAAGGAATGCCACACCAACAAATGAGGTAATTTAGTATGAAAGAGGAAATCTGTTTGCCAGTGATTGTTGTCAAGGGAACAACTTCTATCCACTTTGTAAAATACTTTGTGGCTATGATTATAAATTTGTGTCCATTAGATGAAGATAGATTAATCTTTCCTACCAGGTCCAGTCCCCACTGAAAAAAGGCCATGTTGAAGTGAATGGTTGAAATTCTTGTGCTGGTGCATGGATTAGGTTACCATGGATTTGAAATTTTTGGAACTTCTTAACAAACTAAAAAGACTCCTCCATATTTGGCTAGTAATACCCCAAATAGAGGATTTTCTTCGCTAGGGTTAGTTCACTTGAATGAGTTCCAAAAATATCTTCATGAACCTCATGTAAGGCCATCTTAGATTTGTTATGTTTTAGACACCGAAGAAGAGTACCATCTAGACCTCGATGATAAAGTATTTCAAAAATTAAGGTATGTCATACAGTTTGATGGATGAAGTTGCGTTTCTGGTTTCTAGAAAGATCGGGAGGAAGGATATTGTCTTTTAGGTAAGCATAGGTCTTTCCATAAATTGAGGATTCAACATCAACTAAATGCAATATGGTTTGAGATTTAGGATTATCATAAGTAGGATTAGATACTTTTTCCACCATAAACTCATAACGACCTCGCTTTTTAGGTATTTGTAAGAGAGAAGCAATTGTTTCTATAGCATCAACAACTTTTTTTTCTACCCTTGGAATCTGTTCAAATTTGATATCCACAAAGTACTTTTTGAAATCATCGACCATTTTCTTATACGACATCAACTTCTCATCTTTGTTTTGATATTCATCATTTACCTGATAAATGACTAGTTGTGAATCTCCATATACTTGTAGTTCTATGATCTTCCATTCAACTGCCACTTTGATGCCAATGATTAATGCCTCGTATTTAGCTACATTATTTGTACATGGAAACATGAGTTTGTAGGACTTTGGGATGGTATGTCCTTGAGGTGTACCAAACATAATTCTTGCACCTAACCCACGTTGTGTGTAGGCCCCATCAAAATAAAGCATCCATTATTGTGTTGTCATAGTAAGAATGTTTGCATTAGGAAACTCAATGCTCATTAGATGATTATTTGGTAGTGGGACTTCAGCTAACTGATTGGATATCACTTGACCCTTGATGGCTCTTCGATCCACACAATGGATATCAAATTCCCTCAAGATCATGACCCACTTAGCTAGTCTTCCTATTAGGGAAACCTTGCTAAGTAAATACTTTAATGGATCAATCTTTGCTATGAGTTTGATTGTGTGGATTAACATGTAATGTTGCGAATGCTGAGTAGCAAATACCATTGCCAAAAAAGATTTCTCGATGAAGGTATAATTTATCTCATAACCATTCAAAGTCCTATTGATATAATAGATAGCCTGTTCCTTTCTTGCAGGATCTTCCTATGCTAATAGAGTGCCCAAAGAAATCTCAGTTGTTGTAATATATAGTAATAATGGCCTCTCTTCTGTAGGTGGCATTAGTATGGTTGGTGACATCAGATATTGCTTTATTTGATTGAAATTTGTTTCACATCCTTGATCCCATTTGAAATAGACATTCTTATTTAACAAATGATTGAAGGGATGACTTTTGTCTACTAATTGGGAGATAAACCTCCTGATTGATTGTAGCCTGCCTTGTAGAGACCGTAGTTGACTGATATTCTTTGGTGGTGGAATTTCCATTATGGCCTTGACCTTGGCGGGATCCATTTCTATACCCTTTTCTGAAACTATGTATCTTAGAAGCTTTGCTGATGTAACATGGAACACACATTTCTTAGGATTTAATGTGACATTGAACTTCTCTAATTTGGTAAATATTTTGTCCAAGATCTTTAGATGTCCTTCTCTGGTATATGAATTTGCTAATATATCATCCACATAATCCTCCATAAAGGTATGCATCATGTCATGGAAAATGGTGGTCATTCCTTGCTAATATGTAGGCCTTGCATTCTTCAACCCAAAGGGCATGACATTCTAGTAGTCCATGGATATGTGAATACTATTTTATCCTGATCTTCTGGTGCTACTTTGATTTGGTTGTAACCTGAGAAGCCATCCATTAGTGATAACATGGCATGTCCTGCTATTAAATCTACAATAATGTCAATGTTTGGTAAAGGAAAACCATCCTTTGGGCATGCCTTGTTAAGATCTCTAAAGTCAGTACAAATTCTAATACTACTATCTAGTTTAGAAATAGGTACAATATTAGAAATCCATTTAGCATAATAAATAGATCTAATGAATCCCACATCTAACAACTTCTTCAATTCTACTTTTACCAACAAGGTAATATGTAGATGCATTTTCCTTAGTTTTTGCTTCACAGGTTTTATTCCAGATGGTAGAGATAAATGATGCATTAGAAGATCTAGGTCTAAACTTGTCATATCAACGTAAGACCAAGAAAAGTTAATGTGTTTGTCCTCAAAGAACTTGGTGAATTCAGGCTTTTCTTGTTCAATCATAGATGCTGCTAGATGTAGATTTTTGCTTTTTCTGTTGTGCCAAGATTGATAGATTGTGTAGGATCCACCAATACTGATGATATTTCATGGTAGTGTTCTAGAATGGTGTCAAATCTCCCATCTTTTGGTGCCTCAGAGAAATTTTCACTATCAAATGCATTCTTTATTTTTACTTTTTCGAGATCTAATGCTGCCATTAAATGGTTTTCACCATTAGATCTATTATTCTTGTTTTCAATTTTGCAACTGGAATATTTGACACCCTCCTGACTCAAAGCATCATTACGAGTTTTATTATTATAACTTGTGTCAGGTTCATCACAACAAAGGAAATTAACGATAGCATCATCATTCACAAAGATAGGTACATTGATAGGTTCAGTTGTTTCCTAGTCAATAAGTTCAAGATGTATTAGGGGTAAAAGGTCATCAGATTGGTGAAGGTCAATGATAGTGAGGGTTCTGATAGCCATGTTGTCAAGGTTGTTAATAGCGATGCCAAGGTCTATGATATTACTATCCTCCAAGTCATCTATCTCACTCGATATATGTCCATCCTCACTTGAGTCATCGATATTTTGTGATCTGAATACAAGGGGTCTAGTCCCTGAGCTTTGTCTCTCATGTGTGGGTGCATACTCTTTTATGACATCAATTTGTATGTCCTTGTATGATGCTTCAGATAAAGAATCCCACTCATACTCATTGGATTTTTTTTCAGAACTATCCTGCATTTGAAGGATTCTTTCAACAATTTGATGAGTGATTTCTTCTTTTGTGTCCTCTATATAACCCAGTCCCGTTTTGTCCTTTGAATGAAGTCTGAGAGGTTGGATGGGTTCTACAATGCCCTATTTTATTTTTCCAATAGGTCCATGTCTGTCATACCCCATTTTTTTCTATTATTGTTTTTCCTTTTCCATATTGATCTATCTTTATGCTGATAGTTGCTGATGTAGATGATTCCTCATCTTTGTAGAACCAATTGAGGATGGCCTTGTCTTCAGATTCATCTTCTAAAGTACCTACCTTTACAAATATTTCATCCAAAGCCATGGTAGGTTGTGATGATTGTTGTGTTAATGTTGATGGCTACCCATATGATCTTGGAGATGGCAGTAGCTATGAAAGACATAAAGATTCCTCAATGGAATAATCTCCCATATCTTTTTCTTTTAATTGGATCCTTTCTTTGAATTGTTGTGATAGTGAATTCAGTTGACCTTCATTACTTGATGGAGTGGAGTTAGCAACACTTGTATCTTTTGATTGGTCCTTTTTCCCAACCCATTTAGATACAACATTTGGTTGCCTTTCACTATTGGATCAACTGGAAGTGTTTGCTTCCCTATTATGGGGCACAAAAGTCTCTTGAACTATTTTGAGTGTGTTAAAATATTGGGCATTGTTGTAGTCAACTGAAATAGTGACTTCTTGTCCATTGCTAGTAAAATTTAAGCGCTGATGATAAGTTGAAGGAATTGCTTGCATTTCATGAATCCAAGGACGTCCCAAGAGTATATTATATGTCAACTCTTTGTCTAGCACTTAGAAAACTATATTCTGCACAATTTGTCCTACTTGAATAGGCAACACAATCAATCTCTTGGAGGATCTCTCTTCTTTTTCATAGGATTTTATTGTAATTTTTCTTCTGACATCAATAGCATTATCAAAATATCCTAGTGCACAAATGAATTTTAAAGTGCAAATGTTTAAACCAGCTCCACGATCTATTAGGACACGTTTAACATAATGTTTGTGGATTAAGACTTTAATGTCAAGGGAAACATTGTGCGGATGATTTAGTGATACATCATCTTGTTCAGAAAATGATAGGCAATGAGGCATGGTTAAGTGTCCCACCATAGCCTGGAATTGGAAAACTTCTAGATTATTGGGTACTGTGGTGGCCACAAGAGCTTGTTCCAAAACCTCCTTATGAGATGGTGAGATTTTAAGGAGTTCTAATACTGATATTTGGGTTGGTATTTTCTATAGTTGATCAACTATGTTGTACTAATTTGAAGGGGTAGTAGTGGTTTTAGATGTAACTCCTTTTAATATTACTTTGGATTTCCCCCTTGTCATGTTGACTGGTTGATTTAATCTTGCTTTTCCTTGATTTTTATGACATTAATATGATTGTTGGATGTGACCATGTTTGGTATCAGATTTATTGGTATGATGTCATTGTTTCCAATGTTATTAGCTTGATTATTAGTGGCACTATTATTTTCAACCACAAAAATACAATGAATAGTGCTGTCATAAATGTAGTTTACATTTTTACCTTTACTGTTTGCAGAAGAAGGTTATCCCTTTTCATAATAAATGGTAAAGGATTTTTAAATGCACTATGATCATTGTTCGTTACATGATGTCCTTCTATGAATACTTTATTTTTATCAATCAAATCTTGTACTAGATGTTTCAACTGCATACAATCCTTTGTTTTGTGTCCTTTGTTTTTATGAAATTCACAATAGTCTATGTCATTCCACCAAGATGGCTTTACTCTTGGTTCCTTATTTCTTGCTTTAGGTAATGTGATAAGTCCATGTGTAAGAAGTTCTCTCATTGCTGATTCTAGTGTCTATCCCAATGGTGTGAATCTTCTTTGATTTGATGGTTTTTGATATGATTGCAGTTTAGATTCACCATTGTTCAGATTATTGCTTTGATTGGCACTTTGGTCATTGTTTTGATTGGTCTTTGTTGTAGTCGCTGTCAAATTAAATACCATTTTCACACTTTGTGTTTCATTTGTAGCATCATTGTTACAAGTATTTCTATTCTTTTGCCAAAACTTTGGTTTATCATTGTTATTGTAGTGATTTAAGGAGTTTGTATTATTTGATCCCTCATTCTAGATTTTTATTACCCCTCTCTTGACCAAGGATTCTTCGATCTTGTGCCCATTTTCGATCACTTTCTCAAATGTAGGTGGGAATTGTAGTTCAAGCATGTAGCTCATCTCGTTAGTTAGGTTGTCAATGAATAGTTTCATCTTTTCTTCTTCAGATATGGAACACGGATACCTAGCAAACAACGTTCGCCATCATTGTAGAAATACAAGTGTTAGGATTTTCACTAAACTTTTGATCTTTTTGTGAAGTAGTGCCAAAGATAATAACTAAGTCAAATAGAATGATAAATTCTATTGATGAGACTAAGTTATATTTTTCTCTTTTTTTTATACCATTTTGTTTCATGGTTGTAGGATGACTAATCTTGATAAATGAAACTTAACTTAATAATCAAAAGTTTTGTTTGATGATAAGGCACTTTAAAAGTGTAAGATCTTGGTTTAATTTGGAAGATTTTGAATTGTAAGGTCCTATTTTTCCCAAGTTTGAGACACTAGTTTGACTAAGAAAATATTTTTGTTCTGATAAAGACCCAAATTATGATGTGAACTATTTGATAGGAGGTAAAAATAACTCCCTGGTTTTCAATTTTGTGGATGCGCTAAAACAGAGTGTGAATGCGCTAGTAAACTGACTGAATGCATTGACGAACTGGGTATATGCGCTATAAAATAGGGTGTATGTGCTGAAATGTCTATCAGATGCACTGATAGACTAGGTATATGTGCTGTAATAGATATTGGTTGCGCTAAAATTATAAGTAAATGTGTTGACAGACTATATGGATGCGTTGTAAAACAGGATAGATACGATGAATCAAAGTTTTAATGCGCTGCTTAAATAAGGTAGATGCGCTAATAGATTGGGTATATCCACTGAAATAGAGGTTGGTTGCACTAATCTGGAAGTGGTTAGTATTTTCACAGTTCTGTCCATTTTTTCTAGTTTTTCTCAATAAAAAGATTGATTTCAGGGTGTAATTTTCTAAATAATGAAGATTTTAGAGGGGTATTTTGCTTGTAAATCTTGGAATTTGATGACCTAATTGGATGATACCTTTGGAAATGATTTTACACAAACAACAACAAGTTTGTAAACATTGTTTTCAACACCATGTATTAAAAATAGAGTGTGTATTCTAGATTCAAGTCTGATTCTTTCAATTTCCACGAGTTTAACACAAGAAAATATAGTTCAAACACTTTTCTAATCTCAAGGGTCACTAAGAATATCACAACCCATAGCTTGCAACTATGTCAGCTCACATAGCCTTGTCACCCCCTAGAGGGCGCTCATGTTTTTTCCTTTCTCGAGTCTTAACCAAAGTCGAATCCTCCACTTTTGGCTAGGGTCTCTGATAGTTATATGGTGAGTGTCTTGGGGGTAGATTCTTCACTCCCCTTGCACTGTGATATAAAAAGTGTTCAAAAACTAACACAATTGGATTCTACACTAAAGTTCATAGAAAGGCTATCTGTTTGGCGTGACAATTGATAAAATCCCTCAGGAGACCTCCAAATATTTGGAACAAAGATTTTGGGGATGGTTATCTTGCACACTACCATTGAATGTGGGTTTCCCTAGATTCACTTTTGTTTAGAGTGGGTTGGAAAACTTGGCTTTGGTTGTTCCCACTTAGGTCATTCCTGTAGGGTGAGTACTTTTTCCCACTACAACAGGCCTTCTAAAGGTATTAATAAAGCAGGATAGCAAGTCTAGCATTCTAATCACCCAGTTAAGGGGAGAGCATAAGCCTATTGCTTTCGAAACACAGTGGAAATGGGGTTCAAACTATTTTTTTAATTAAGCTAGGTGCATTATCTTAACCAAAGGAAAAGCTATAATAAAATTAAATCCCTACAAACACCATTAGTAATTTGTAAATTTTTTATCTTTGACTGACGTAAGTGTTTCCAACAACTGTCTTTGACCAACATATTTTTCCTACATGATAGAAAATAGGGATTAATTTTGACAATTTTTTAAAATTCTGTAAAAAAATTCAGATGCACCATAACAGCAATTATATGTGCTAAAATAGTATTTAGATGCACTAAACTAAGAGTTCTATGCAGTATAGAAATTGATGAATGAGCTAAAATAAAGGGACAATGTGCTAAAAGAAAACTCCTTGACTATGGTGAAATATGATACTGGATGTGCCATAATAGTATTTCTATGTGCTAAAATATCTATCAAATGCACCATAACAATAATTGGATGCGCTAAAATATTTGTTGTATGCATCGTAAAAACTCTTGATTGTGCTAAAACAAAACATGTTAAAAACCTGCGAGCACACATTTTAGAAAAAAAGATCTTAAAAATGGGACTTTTGGGCCCCACGATGGGTGCCAATTTATGTGTGAGTAAAATATGCGTAATTGAATAACAAACACACCTAATAAGACATTATATCAAGAGATTTAAACAAATAATTAATCTAGTTTTAAAAACCAAAAATCTATTGAAAGTGTCTTATTATTCCCTATCTCCAAAGATTTATTAAATCACTGTGGCTCTCAGATTGTGTAAGCACTGTGACTATTAAAATTTCAATCTAGAGAATGTGATATTGTGAATATGTAGGAAAACTAATCCTATATTGTATTCTTAAAGATAAGATGGATGCTATTGTAGATGAAATTGATAAAAGAAACTACAGTAAACTTAAATGCAACTAAATGAAAAGCCATGATTATGATTTCTATATGATTGCTATTTTCTATTTGCTTAATGTTCAAATGCTCAATTGCTCTAATGCTATTTCTGTAGAGTAAGATTGCACAAAGTTGGGATCCATTTCCTATAGAAAGAAGCTGTATTTATAGATTCCTGGTAGCATATTTGTGATGTGGCAACAAGTAAGGGTCTGGATTTGATTTGAAAGAATCAAAGGTGAAAGATGAAGAAGCCTGAGAAGATTATGGAGATTGTTCCCCCCCACAAAAACATTTAGCTAGAGGATAGGAATGATCAATGGAAGAAGATGAATTTTTCCTGTAATTTGTCTCGAATTTGTCTCCAAATTTGTCTGTGAAGGTCAAGTTGAATTAATTAGATATAAAATATCTAATTTTGTTGGTGGATATGATGAGTGAAAAGAGGAAATCGCTGTAGAAAGATGCTTTAATTGAATATTTGGATTTATTCAAATTAGCAAAAGAGGATTTTTAATTTAATAAAGAAAACTATAGAAATCTATTTATTAAATAAACATGGTAATTAAATAAAATAAAGTATGTTAACTTGTTTATTTAATTTAGATGAAAGAGAATAGAAAATTAAATAAAACAAAGTATTTGAACTTGTTTATTTAATTTAGATAGGATGATGTGATTAAGATAAAATAAATATATAATTATAGAAGAATTTGATAATAATAATTAAATAAAACAAAGTATGTGATTTGTTTATTTAATTACTTGATGAAATAATATGATAAAAATAGAAGAATTAGAAGTGAACTATATAAATAAATATTTCTATTTATTTATAAGTAGATGAATTAAAGGAGTCAATTAATCAAATAAATCATATTTAATTAATTAGATCATCTAGATCATTTTTAGGTGTATACACTACAAAATTTTAGGGAGTTTCAATGGTTAGCAATGAATATATGCAATTTTGAAGGTCTGTTGTGACCCTAAACTAGAATTTTAACTGTTTTTACAAAAAATGCAATATCTTTCCTTATACTCAATGAAATGAAGTGAAACAAAAAACATTAGAAACTAGATTCAATTCCATAATATATAAAATTTATTTCAGACCTTTATATATTTGTACAAGCATGTGCAATGGTATGCAACGGTGAAAAATGTGAGAATTTTGCAAGAAAATAGTGCCTCTATTGTTTCATTTCATATCAAAACTAACTCCTGCCTTTTACAATGATGCACAAGGCATTTTTATGCCTTTTCCAATTCATTCCAACTATCTACAACTAACTCATCAACTACTATATGCCTTTGACTCTTCACATTCCACTTGCATATTTTGCAATTTGACAATATGACACTTTTGCACTTTTTAGAAAATCTCTTACAAAATTTGCAAAATGGATTCCTTGAACCTCCTAGACACCTACCAAACACTTAAACACATTATAAATGGTCCAAATATAACCTTATTAAAAAGAGATTCAACCCACAAATCAAAATTCGCAAAATTGACTCATGTAGGCATAAAGTCCATCAAGTGCTCTTGCACCACCTATACACCCAAATGGGTGTTTTAGTCCCACTTTTTCACAAAGTGTCCCACTTTTTATGGTTTTTGACTAATTAGGGACCTATACACCCAGATAGGTGTGTTAGTCCTAGTTTTAGGGTTTTAGGCTGATGAATAGTGCAAACAAAGATTATAAAACACTTAGAATTCTAGTAGAATTTGCCAATATAGGGACTAATACGACCAAATGGGTGTATAGGTCCCCATTTAGGGTTTTTGAAAGTGAAGCTTGAGATCTGTGATTAACTGTATTTTAGTTTTTGTTCTTGATAGAAAATAGGCAGGTCTATAACAAATTTTTGCAAAATTGAGTCTCTAGATACAAGTGCAAAAAAGGTAAAATGATGAACTTTTTGACTAATTTGAAGTGTAATTCGAATCCAATGTAATTTTCACTAATGAAAACTTTAGGAGCCCTAAATGAAATTCAACTATTGCAAAATATAATGCAAAGCTAATGCAACCCAGATCTGGGAATACAATGGTCTCTAAATCAGAAATTCAAGAGTTCAAAGGTTAGGTTCACCAAAATAAAATAAAGAAAAAGGGGAGAGGTCGATGAATGTGTTCACCAAAATGAAAGTGTGATAAGACTCTATATTTCTCCTTATTTCATTGGGAAACTAGATCCTCAACCAAGTGGCTATCAACCCTTAGGTGAATCGACTCAATTAAGGAATAATTGGATGGGGGTTCACCATTAAATAACACTTCAAAAAGGGAAATGAAAACACTTATGCAAACTCACTATGTAACCTAGAAACTTAAGAATGTGAAATCAAACTAAAACAAAAAATTACTTGGTGAAATGAAGAGGCCAAAACAAGATTTGCAAACTTTGAAAACTTCTTTTAGTGTTGTACTGGGACTAGTACACTAGGTAGGGCATATGAGTCCTCTAGGGTTTTTAGGGCAGAGTATGGAATTTTTGAAGGTTGAAAAGGATCTACAAGATGGTGATAAAATACTGTCCAAGGACCAATACGCTAGGTTGGGCATATGAGTCCTCCTATAGGTTATTTTGAGGATCCTTCTGAATCTTCTGAACCTAGATCCGACACTATTGAATGCTGTCAAAAGGCCTTATCTGAGACTAATACGCGAGGTTGGGTGTATGAGTCCACCTGCAAGATTTGAAATGATGTTTTTGTAGCCTTTATTGATCTCATGTAGCTTCCTTCTTGTCCAATCTTCAAGTCTCGAAAGTTCGAATTCTAGTCTATAGGTGAGTTTCTATGAAGATGAAAACTTTGAAAACTTTGTGATTTTGTCTTCAAAGGATCTTGAAGGTCCAATTCACCTAGATCAAACCTTGTTTGAACCTTGGATCATAGATCTACAACTTCCATGAGTTGGCTTCAATGGATGTGGATCTTGATCATGAAACTTGATTATAGATAATTCCTTTGAATGCTTGAATAGATCTTGAACTCTACATTTCCATATTAACTCAAACAACATGCATGATGCAATAAATCTTTGACATGATAATGGAATCTTGATTGCTGAAACAAATGATGTATAAATCTGCACTTGAATGCTCTTGAAATCACTCCTAATCAAAAACCTTGCTCTAGGATTTGAACACTTGGAAATCTAGGTGAAATAAACTTGTATTTATACCTTTTTATGCTTAATTTCCCAAAATCACAACACTACAAGCTGACATTTGAAAATTGAAACTAAGGACAATAAAATCCCAATAAGAATTTGAATCAAAATAGGTCCTAGGCTAAAGCGGGACTCGTATGCCTAGTTGGGCGTATGAGTCCCGTTACATAAAACCTGGGACACATACTTTGAAAAGTGTGATACTTAATGTGGCATTTAAATTTTGACGCCAAAACCTAGGGAGGACTCATACACCTAGATCCCTAAATCTGGAACACATAGCCAAAAATGTTAAATTATGAAATGTCATTTATTAAATATCAGGATTATCCTTAGAAAAATGTAATTTATTAGGCTTGTGGATGCAAAATAGGACCAATTAAGGCATAAATAAGCCCAATTTTAACAAGGAGGGCCCAAACAAGTGTGAAAATGTAAAGGGATACATTTTTCTACACTACAGTAACATTGCACATTGAAGCTCATCAAAAGTAAATTGAGAAGTTAAGTGTCACAATAGACGCATAGTAGGTGCATATAAAAAAATATATTGAGAGAATACTATTTGTATGATTTGAATAACCTAAAGAGAATTGAGAATAATATGTACTAGAATGAATGAGCCTAGAGAACCAACAAATACCTTGATTTTTGAAAGATGTGAACATATCACCCCAAACACACTATTAATAATTCAACCAATTAAACAAAGCCAAGACTTGCATGATAGGATTGCTAAGAATGAAGTAATTCCATGAAAAAGGAAAGAAATTCAAAAATTATAAGATGCTACCTAAATCTAGCCAATAAAAATTGGAGGGAATAAGAGTTGGGAGATTAGATATATACTCATATAAATCAAAAGATGATGTTTTTTGAATCAAATAATACTTGTATACATTTGATAATAATGCTGGAAGCAAGTAGAGGTAGTGAGGTCAATTAGAGAAAGGAGTTGTTGAATATCTTGATAAAGTATAATGTAGTGTTGGGATTATAAATACGACTAATATTGATGTATTGTATAACTTTATTTGTGTAGAAGCTCAATGCATTACATAATGATTGAATATGAATGTGTATGTAGCCATTTAACTTGTGGTATCAAGTTTATGATATGATCCTTATGTATTCAAGTTAAAAATTGATATATGCATAATGTGTTTGAGTTTGTGACAAGGAAGACTTCATGATTGAAATATATCTTTGATTATTCTAAGGGTTGGGTGGAGCTATATTGTCACCTTTTTGTGGAGAGAAAAAATTTGTGGATGTCCAAGCTTAATTTTAGATGATGGTCATTAATAGTGGGATTGGTAATCAAGTGATAATCATCCTTTGAAGGAAGGATGAAAACTATCTTAGTAATAGCTAGGTAGTGTTAGATTTTGTGGTACAATGAGAAGATTTCTTGGTTGTGTGAGCTTGGGCTCATGGGAGAGGTTTTATTTCTCTCATTTTATATTATATTCTAATGACTGTCTAAATATTGTGTCTTGAATATTGGTTGTTCCTATTATGCGATTAATTTTGTGTTAGTTGAAGTCAACAAATCTTGGTCTCAATTTTTATGGGTGGTAGATGCTTCCATTATAGACTAGGTTGAAAAAGATTCTATATTGGCAGTCTAGTTATAAATACTCAAAGATTCATGCACCTCATTAACACCCATGTGAAGCATGCAACCTATTATAAGAGTGTATAGGGGTAAAGAAGGGCTAAGACTTTGATTCACCTCTTAGTTGAGCAATGTGACATAGATAATTTGGTGATATTTGATCTCATGTTTTAATTTGTATATAATTCATACTATCAATTATTAATTAACATAAATGATTAAGTTCGATAACTGATAGCCAATGTTTCTTGGTGTATCTTGAGTTAATTTTTTTTAGATTTGCCTATAGATAAATAGATTAAATGATAAATTAGAGATATATTAAAATATTTAAGAATGATATATTATGAGGCTACCAAATCCTTGAAAGAAGAAGGATAATATTCAAATTATTATTCAATTCTAGAAGAAGATATCATGAGTTACAAGTTGATTATTAGTGTTTTAAGATAGTGTGATTTGTATAATAAGGGTTCATTAAGAGTCTAGATGTGTTTGAAATTTAACTAATTGAGTAGAGCTTGTAAGTAGCCTTGAATCGATTGCTAGGCTTAGAATTATAGTAGCCATGGAAGAAACACTTTTTCATTTTATGAGTAAAATAAAAAAATAGAAAGGAGTATATATTTATATTGGTTTGTATCTATAATTTTTGATATTTTGGTGAATGTTGGCGACACCAATTCTTAATCTCTGGGCTCAATATCCTTTTGTTAAAATATTATTATATTTTTATGAGATAATTAAAACTTTAGAACATTCTTACAAATGAAATTAATATTAATATGATTATACTTAGAAGTGTATGGATTGTTTTATTAAGTCGATAAACTATCAAGTAAGAACTTAAGTAATGAGATTGTAAATCAAAGATGTCTTGAACACCATGGATCATATCATCTTCAATTGAGACCCTCATGTGGAAGAAATTTAATATCCCTTAGGGTGGGGACTTCATAAAAAAATTTAGTGGGTGTTGTTGAAATTTTTTAGGAATATTTTAAAGCAGGTGGTCTAATGAATTTTGCAGTGCAATTTAAGCTTAAAATTTTAAGTTCTGAAATTTATGAAAGTTGGTGGTCTCATGAATTTTAATATTTTGTATATTCAATTCAATAGAGTAAATAAATATTAAATTATAAAAAATAATTGGTGGGAATTTAAAAACTTCAAATGATTGGCAAGTGGAAGAAAAAAACCTAAGCTAGTGGAATAATTTCTAACCTCACCCCAAATGAACCTGCTCAAATCTTTAAACTAAAAAAATAGAAATTGCTATTATTCAAGAAAACATTCTAATTAATCCTATAACATATTTATTTTTTTATTTCGTAAGACCTGGCAGTCCTTCAAAAATAAATCCTCAAACTTTCATGAAACCCTAAGCATCATATAATCCTTGTCGAGAAAATCTAGAATAGCTTCCAAAAAAGATTCTAAGAATTCTAAACCTAGTTTGACTTTTCCATGTCTTGTGTTAATACTAAGTCAAAGTTGATAATCGCCTTGTGTCCCCAATGAAGACTTTAGAGAAAAACTTCCCTGAAATCTAGAGCTTACTATCCGAGTTAATTAGATTCACAGGAAACTCAAGTGTTAAATATGGAACCAAGCAAGGAAGGTGAATAATAAGTAATCTAGACTTGAGATAGTTAAGCTAGGACCAGGATTCTTGCAGGCTTGGTCGTGAATGAATATGGTCGATGCCATTATCTAAATTGAGAAGTTCATGATGACTCACCAAAGGAAGTTATTGTTGTTATTAGACAACATCTCTTTATAACAAATGATATGGTTAAAAGCTTACAAGGATTTGATATTAAAAAATATTCTGGTTTTTGGGCAAGCCCATTGGGGTGTTAAGAAAAAATATTATCATATTTCAATAAGGAGCAAATTGGAGCAATCATTTTTTTATAAATTTTTTTGCTATAACATTATATAAAAATCACGTATATCATGGTCAATCAAGTATATGGAGATTATATATCATTTTATCAAAGAACTGTGGCTGTAAGTAGAGAAATCAATTTAGAGTTTTGCAGGTGAAAGGAGCAATTCACAGACATTTTTGCAAAATCATTGTCAAAATTTCAACATAATTGATATGGAAAAACAAATTTAAGGGATTGATGTGGAATTAAGATTGACCCACCCTCTCCAAATATCATCTAAGCAATAGCTCCACACTGTCTGTTATAAATATGAGCATTTTGTATATAAATATGTAACATGCAACGTTGTAAATGAGATGAATGAGAAAAGAAGAATTGAAAATAGTTGCAGCAACACTTATAATTTGTACGTGTATGTGCATTTTGTTTGTGCTGTTAATTTTTTTTTTTTAAAAGGTGCAATGCACCCATAATATTAGGGGTAAACGCTTTTTTACCGGAGCTATGAACCGGATACAACAAACCACAAGAAACAACCAAACCCGCGAGCACAAAGGCCCAGGAAGGCACAAGGCCTGCGAGCACTTTGGCCCAGAAGGGTTTGAACCCGGTGGCCGTCACTACAACCAAGCGACTTGACCACCGAACCACGCCCTTATCGGCGTTTGCTGTTAATTTATTAAAATTATTATTTTAAATAAAATAAAACAAAATATAAATTAAATTTATCAAATATTATCAATAAATTTTTAATATAAATTAAAAATATATTAATCATATATCATTTTAAAAATAATATTATATAATGTTGTATTATTTACAAATAATATATTTTTAACATAAATGTAGCTAAACAATTTCATACTGATTATAAATATGTGTAATGTTTATTATATATATATATTTTTGAAATGGTTATTTTTGTATATAGAATTTATGTATGATCATTATATTATTTATAAATAAATTGTGATTGAAATCCAAATCTTTCATTTTATCAACCAATTCTGTTACATGTATTGACTCGTGTTTATCTGAAAAATAATAATATTTTAAAATTTTTAACCGACCATACAAGATTTATATACATTTTGTGAGGAAATAACTTCTTACAAGGCCTGTGTAAGAAAATGAGGTCTTAAAGTAGGTTATCTAGATACTGGAAAACAGTTTCTCACTTGTGTACGACGATGCCGACAGTTCTACCAACTTCAGATAAAATTCTTGTGGTTAAACAGTGTGCTTGTAGCTGTGTCGTACAGAGATAACTTTAGTTCTCCAAGTTTGTTTTTCCTCTGGGTTTTATCTCCGAGATAATCGTACACCCAAAAGTAAAAGGTGAGATATAGTGTAGCCTTTACTTGGATGATTAGTTCCAGTCAAATAAAAATAATGGCGTGTTCTTAATAAATTTAAATGGACTATTTACATTTATGTTGCTTACTTTTACAGTTAAGGAGCAAGTTGACTGTTTGATTAGTTCAGAATGGCAACAATTTAGTTGTCCTAAGTTTTTAATTTATTTGCTTCATATTTTTCGATGGATAACAATGTGAGCTGACTATAATGTTTAAGCCCAGCCCCATCATTGTGTCAAAAGACATAAAAACAAAATGGTGACTCAGAGAAAATTAACAGTAAAATGATGGAGGAAAGAATGTAGTTACTTTATTTTCTATAAAATTTACAATGCAATTTTTGTGATGATTCAATTCAGAAATCCTTCACTTGAGTAAATAATGTTGTAATTTTTGATATTGCTATCAGGATTCTATCGTGTAGTTTTAGAAGTTTAACTTGTAAAATTGAATCTTGATAATAATATCACAATTTGACACACTGTGGAAAATACCTCTTACTTATCAATATCATAACTTATTCTTTTCTTAAACAGCGCTGTAACTGACTTGAATTAATATATATACTGCCTATTGTTGATCAATATATATCAAAAACCCATTAAAGTTGTGAATTGCAGAATAAGCAACTTGTAGAAACAAATATAAGTTTCATATTTCTTCATTTTCACAGAGAAAAAAAGAGATCTCAGCTTGTACAATCAAACAGACAATACATTCTTAATAATAAATTTCCAAATTTACATCCCTCTCAATTACACTACTTCATTATTCTAAATATCATTACATTAATGTTTCAACACATATCAGAGCAGATACTTCCGCTGCGCAGTGAGGAACATAATAAAGAAAGCCAATTTACTGAGGCGCTCATGCAACGAAGCTATTTCAATGGCCGATCTCATAATATGCTTCTTCCCGGCCAGCTTTTCACAGAATAATGTTTTCAACAACGAGCGGAAAGAGAGCCCAACTCTCTTTCACAGACAATGGCAGCCTTAATTTTTCCTCTTCTTGGCGGAGCCATATTCACAGACAAGATTTGCTTCATGCCCATGCAGCCTCCCAATCTTGTAACAGATCTTGCAAGAATTGTAGAATACAATGGGGAAGAGACGTGAGATATTCATTTTTGGCGCATAGAGGGGACAGAGAAGCCCACATGCTTCTCTGTATTGTCGGAATTGAAGGCGAAATCAATGTACTCTGTCGCACAAGTCGGCCCGATAACAGTGAATTGTGACTCAGGGCAATGCCAAATTGCCACGCGTTGGGTGGTCCTCTATTTTGTCACGAATTTTCATTGGATCATACAAAACCTAATTCCTCTGAACAAATTGAATTCTGACAAACCAGAAAAGTTTTTATTGTCAATCTTGAAAACCTGTGGAACCTAAAGCAATCAATCTTACAAATCAAACAATTCTACTTATCGTTCCCCACACGTTCAGTGGGAAGACTAAACAGTAGGTAGAAAGATAAGACTAAACAGTAGGTAAAAGGATAAGAGTATGAGGACCAAACAATAAATAAAAAATAGATAAGAGTCCGAGGACCAAACATTACAAATTGGCTCAACGTTTTGAGTTGAAACTCTAGAATGGAGAGTTTGAACCATTGCAACCACCTTTGTGGTTTGCCTTTGATCTAATGAGGATTATTCATTTAAGGGCATTTAAACAAAAATAAAAGATAAAAAGAGAGGGATTTTTCAGTCTTAAAGTAATTTTAAGATTTATAATTTTTAGGTGTAGGGGAGAGGAGTTAATGGTCTGTTAGGGTTCAATTGTTTTTTATATTAAAGTAGGGGAAGGCCCCCTAATCCTATTAGTTCAACAAAACAGCAAACAACAAAAGAGAGGCCTACACGCCTCAACCAACCAAATTATTTGTGGTTCTATTTGAGTTGAGAAAAAATTCTTGATATAGTATTTGTGGTACTACTTGAGTGGAGGAAAAACTATTTTTCTGAAGTTTGTAGGAAAGGGATTTATTTTAGATCTTTTTCAACTACAAGAAGAGGAGCTATTTACAATGGGATGCTCTACTATGTTAGTAGAAAGTTACTTCATTATGACATCACTCTCATTGGCATAAGGATCATGATATAATAGATTACACCAGTTATTGCAAACTAAGCCTTCCAATGAGTATAAGATTGATTCTAAGATGTAGGTATGGAATTTTCTAGTCATATAAGCAATTATAAGACATAAACTTTAGGCATATTTGACTTGAGGGTAGGGACAGTTTTTAGAAGCTTGTAGGAAGGGAATATTTTTTGGATTTTTCAGTCACAAAATAGGAGAGAGGAGGTTGAGCATGAAAACATACTCACCGTCATTCAATCAGTCATTATGTTAGTAGGAGGGTCACTTCTATTGGAACATCACTTCCCATTAACATAATGATTATGACATATTGGACTATATATATTGTTGTAGACCAAGCCTTTCAATGAATGTGACATTAATTTGAGGATGTATAATGAGGATTTTTGGCCTATAGAAGCGATCCCAAGATATAGAATTTTCAAGTGGCTCAAATTCCTAGTTATGGGAGAGTGTTTAATCCCAAACAATTTGGAATGAATTTTAAATAATTTCACACATTAAATATTTATGGTAGTTAAACCATTTCATTGGCTCAAAATCAAAATTATTTTTGCAAGGTGCATTATTTGCTAGGTTGTTATAATAGAGCCTAACATTTATCACTATTTTTGAGAAGGGTAAGTTTGAAATGAAGATAGATTTAGGTCTTACAAAAAATAAATATTTCTTCTCTAATTAAAATAATTAATAAAAAATCATCCAAATAATCCAAATTTAAGTAATATTTTTTATATTTTTTAATATATACACATCTCTAGCAACAAACTCCCCTAATAGTCACCACAAAACATTAATGAACACCCATAGATGTATTAACGATAAAGATGAAGGGTCCAAAACCAAAAAATGGTGGAGATGATGGAGGTGAAAGCTTTAGGGACTTTGTAGATGATGGGGAGGGTGATGATGAGTCGAAAGATGGAGAAGGTGTTGGTGAGCAAGAGTTGGATTCTTGCTCATGGGTTGGTTGCCTTCTGAATCCCCCTACCATTGCAGTGGTGGTGATACCTCTACATTCATTCCTGAGACTGAAGCCCCTATCATTATGCTTCATGCCTTCCCTTGCGTTATGAGCTTGCGATCTTGCACTAGCCTTGACACCCTTATTGAGGTTGTGTGAGGGGTAGCTCTCTTGAGGAGTATTTATCTTTGGGGATCCTTTTGGACGATGAGGAGGAAGAATCTCTCCTTGATATTCTTTTGGAGGCTCGTATTGTAAAGCAATGTATGGGGTCCATGTCTTCTACAAGTTATTTGGTGGATGTCGATGTGGATATTCCTCTTCTAGCTATGTGGCTAGAAGCCCAATGTTCAATTGCTAATAAGTATGGTGTTTCTGGGTTGGGTTCTATTGAGCTTTCTCTAACTATGAATAGGTTTTCTTTCAACAGGGGCTATCTTCTACCTCTCCTAATAATCCTTTGCTTGAGGTAGGTTTGAAGATAAATCTTTTTGCCTCATCTTTTTGGTTGATTCCTTCTACTATTGACATGTGTGAAGTGGAGATTGTGCCTTCTCTCTATCCCAATCAAGACCTTTGTTCCATATCTCAGGTTCTATAGGTGAAGCCCCCATTCATAATATTACTAAGGGAGTGCCTTCTCCTCCTTGCAAAAAATTGGAGTGTAGTGTTGAGGAGGTAATTCCTCAATCTCCTCCTATTATTTTTCTACCTGATGAGTAGGTGGACAAAGCCTCTATTTCCCTACAACATGCTCTCATTGGGAGATTCCTGGTTCACATACCAAACATTGATATTATTTGCTATTGGGCATCTGATTGTTGGTGTGGTTTTGGATTTTTGAGGGTGAAGGCTTTGAGGAATGAATCCCTTTTATTCTCCTTAAAATCCAACATGGACTACTCTCATGTTCTGTTATATGGACCCTAGTATTTGGGTAATCCTTTCTTTACATTCAAAATTAGTTTGTTGGTTTTGATGCTACCAAGACCAACTTGGTTCTTTTTTGGGTTTGTCTCCCATAGATCCCTTTGGAGTTTTCGGATAAAATTTTCATTCATGGTATAGATGATGCTATTGATCAATTTGTTACCATTGGCAATGTCACAAAAGCTATAACAATTTTTATTTTTAATCAATTTTTCATTTGTATTAAAGTTGGTTGGGAGTTTCCCAAAATTGTAAATATTTTCTCGAGGCTTGGTGTTTGGGAGAAAAAACTCTAATATGAGTGTTTCAAACTACCTTGATTGTCTTTGTCGGTGTTTTTGGGTCCTTCCAAAAACTTGTTTCCAATTCTATGCTCCGGTCAAAAACATTGTTTGTCTATGTTGTTCTCTTCTTCATTGATGTTTCATGTTTCTTGGGATACTTGTTTTTTTTGCTATTTTTTCCAGTCTCACTGCTAGTGAGTCTCTTCATTCTTTGTTTCATTTTTTTTGTTGTCTCACTCTTTGTGAGACTCCTCTCTTCTGCCTCAATGGCTACTTTGTAATGGGTTAAGGCCCTTCCCGCTTTATATTATCAAAATAAACTCCCCTAATAATAGATATCTCAATTATAGTGTAAATATTAATCTAGATTATAGTGGAAGGATTTTAGATCTATACATGTTGATTCTTTGTGGTCTGGTCATAGCATTACCAAAAGGTCCCTAATGATTAGCTATAGGAAACATGGTAAGATTTATATTGAATTTGCATGACCTTGGTGTGACCATAGTTTCCTTTTTCCATTATATTAGGGTTGGAATTAAGAAAATATCTTAGGATTATGAGGCATTCACACACATAAGAACATGAGGTGTACAAATAATATAGCTTCAAAATCCTAGAAAAACTAAACTAATAAATATGATTTCCTCTAATTGACCTTTGCAAAGTGATCTACATAGTTGGAATGCCACTTATAAACAACATTATTACCTTCTACGTACATGATTTCTAACCCCTAATACCTACTTGTATCAAATTGATTAAATTATATGCCATATTCATAATACAAAAGTGATATATTTGGTTATATTTTATATATTTAGAAAACCCCAATATGCATGCATGTGATAAGGTATTACTTTAGAATTGAATCTCCTAGGCTAACTATACAATGTAATTATCAAAGAAGCTACATTTTTCAAAGATGTTATTTTTTATGAAGATGAAGCATGACAATGGGAATGGATTAATGACTAGAAGAAAATTAAAAAAGTACTAAAATAAAATGTTCTAATGGAAGTGTGAAATTTTTTCCCCCTATACCTAGCAATAGATCCACCAAAACTAGTATCTCATTTTAACCTTTACTAACATATCCAAACACAAGAGAAATACCAATTATAATTTCAAGGAAGACAAGAAAATCTAGATAAACTATGTGATGCAACACAAAATGAAGAAGAAAATGACAATTTTACTATTTTTTTCTCTATTTTTGGAAGTTGATCAAATTAATTTTGAAGAATCCATAATTAAAAAAAATGTTTCAATGCTATGTATGAGGACATTTTAAAATTGAGAAAAATAAAACATGGTAGTTAGTGTCCATCTTCAAATACCTAAATATGCCATTGATGTCAAATTAGTTTATAAAACTAGATACAATAAAAATGGTGAAATTAACAGGCATAAAGAAAGATTAGATACAAAAGAATATTTGAAATAGCATATAATTTATTATAATGAAATTTTTTCACTTGTGGCAAGATTAGACACAATTAAAGAGAAACTTTAGCAATAGTAGCCCAAAACAATTGGTAAATGCATCAAATGGATATAAAATCCATATATTTTAAATTATGAGTTAGAAGAAGAGGTTTATGTTGAGTAGCCAATTGGTTATGATATTTTTGGTTCAAGAAAATAAATTCTATAAGATGAAAATTATGTTATATAAGCTCAAAGAAGTAGGTAGGGTTTGGTATAGCTGCATAAATATGCATTTTAAGCAATGGTTTCAACAAGAGCAGTATTGAACCCCACACTATCCATCAAGGTAGAAAAATAATGCAAAATTTTATAATAGTTTTTTTGTATGTAGATTATTTAATTTTTACAAAAAAATGAAATTTGTTAATTGAAAATTATAGATTAGTATTGAAAAAAGAATTTAAGATAATAGATTTAGGGTCGATGAAATATTTTCTTATTATAGAAGTTAATTAAATTAGTGGTAGATTTTTTATAACATAGATACTGTATGCATTTATGATTTATTGAATTGATTTAGAATGTTGAGTAGTAAACCAACTTATATGCACTAGTTTAAAATGAGTAAAGATTAAGAAAAGATGATTCTAGGTTCCTCTGAGGAGGGTGACCCTCCCTTGGCTCCCATGGTGTCTGAGTCTTTCCTGGCTCCTCTTCTAGTTATCCCTTTTGTGGAACCTTTGCTGCCTCAATCTATTGCCACTATTTAGGCAGAAACTGCCCATCCCTCGTTGAATGACTCTGTTGGTCCTTTAATTGCTCTTGTTTCCTCTTTGACGCTTTCAGCTCCCTCGATGTGTGGTGGCTCCTTGCCCGGGGTGGCTAGTGAGGATTCACTCCTCTTGCCTCGCTCGGTGGATTTCGATTTTTAGTCTCCCTGGTTTGTTGTGCTGAGGAAGAAGATGGGACTCCCCAAATCTATCACTTCATCACGACCTATGGTTTAGGGAGTCAGATTAGTCCCCTTTGGTTCTGGGGTTGTCTAGTCCTTGTTTGCTATTCTACAACTGTCTGTCAGATGTTTTGTCGAGCCCTAGTGACTCTTGTTTTCTCTTCTCCTAGTTCATATTCTGGTTTGAACTAGTTTGTTTTTGGCTCTGTGGGCTTTCAGTGTGAAGGGTACAACACCCTGTAAATGCTGCTTATCTTATAAAAAACAATGTAGATCAACATTCTATAAAATATTAGTTGTCAGTATGTTTTATTAGATAGCTACAAGGCCTAATGTAATTTATGTAGTGAGTTTAATCCCCAAGTGCATGGGAAAACTAAAATGTACTCACTTGCAAGAAAGAGAAAGAATCTTGAAAAATGTCAATGGCACTAAAAATCATGGAATTCTATTATACTAAAATTTAAAATAATTTTAACTTAATTATCTATAGGATAATTAAGAAAGTAGCATTGGTAATAGGAAGAGCACTTCCAAATATATTTTCCATTTTAGTTTGGGAGTAGTATCATTGGATTCCAAAACAACCCATTGTATTTCTCTTATATTTTAGGCCAAGAATGTGGCTGTAATTTAAATAGATTGTTAATAAATTTGGATGAGAAAAGTATTAGACTTAAATTATAAGGAATTGAAGCAAAATAATCTTGTGAGAATATAATTGTTCTAAGTTATTATTTAAAAATCCTATATAACATGGTCAATACAATTAGATTGATATCAAATATAATAAAATCATGTATCAAATATTGTGGCGAACTTTTGAGTTAAATGTTTTAATAAAATAAATTCTTTGGCGATTAAAATAAGACTACAATAAAATTTTGTAAAAATGTGGTGATTCAAGTCACATTATAGCTCTAACTATTAGCCAATTTTGGATTCCCAAATGTCAAATATTAGCCAACTGGTGAATATTAGCCACTAAAAAAATCAATGTTCATGGGAGGCTCAATTGAATGACTACCTCCTCCATCACTCAAATTTTGAGGAATGTGTCAATATTATAGTGTTTCTCTATTTTTTAACCACTTTTTACTTGAGTATTGACCCAATTTCTAATAGAAAATCTTTAATAATTGGTTCAATTGAATATAGGTTGGTGGATATAAAACCCATCAATGCTTGTATTATAAATTTTTAATTTGTTGTGGTTGTATAAGGATGTGATTTTACTACCTCTAATGGTTTACCAATTATGTATGAGGCTTAAATTATAATTGTTGAACATTGAGTATATCTACTTATATGATTTGAGAAGGGAGAGGATAATAGTGTACAAGAGGTTTATATAAGCTAAGTTTATTTATAAACCCATTAATGGATTGAAACATTGTTGGATCTCTCTTTGGTGTTAGATTTTATCTTTAAATGGTTTCTCACATTATATGTTGTGTTAATCTATTTTTGATATTATTACTACTATTTATAATTCTAAATTTCAATTAGATATAGATTTTATTTCTGATTAATAATTTATTAAGATTATATTTAATACATTCTTTATACTCCTAGTTAGAGTATTTAACCCCTAAATGAAACAAATGGTATGCTTTGGGGGTAACCCTTTAGGTTCCAAGAACATGTCTAAAAATTTATTCACCAAATATCATATTTATTTATGCTCTTGATGAATATGCAAATTATTCAACCTATTTATCTCAACGGGAATTCATTCTCCCATATTCGTCTTATAAAAAAAAATAAAAAATCGCACTACCATTAATCAAATATTATATGAGCATGCAGTCACCTCAAAAAAATAAAAAGGAATACTAAAAAAAAACACATCATATTTAAAATTAGATAATGGTGACATCAACCAACATCAAGAGGAAAAATAGTATTATGATGAGATAAACCCAAAAGTAATTAGAAGACAAGAATTTTAAATTTCTAATATTTTGTATATTCAATTCAATAGAGTAAATAAATATTAAATAATAAAAAAGCAATTGGTGGGAATTTAAAAACTTCAAATGATTGGCAAGTGGGAGGAAAAAAGCCTAAGATAGTGGGATAATTTCTAACCTCACCCCAAATGCACCCACTCAAATCTTTAAACTAAAAAGTAGGGGCTACTATTATTCAAGAAAACATTCTAATTAATCTTATAACATATTTATTTTTTACTTCATAAGACCTCGTGCTCCTTCAAACTAGATCCTCAAACTTCAATAGAACCCTAAACATCATATGGTCCTGGTCTAGAACATCTAAAATAGCTTCCAAAAAAGATTCTAAGAATTGACTTTCCCATGTTTTGTGTTAATACTAAGTCAAAGTTGATAATCACCTCGTGTCCCTTGGGTGCTCGACAATATTTACATTTAGTCTTTGCCTCAATGAAAACTTTAGAGAAAAACATCCCTGAAATCTAGAACCTACTATTCTAGTTAATTAGATTCACAGGAAACTCAAGGGTTAAATTCAGAACCGAGCAAGATAGGTGAATAAAGTGCCTCAGACACCAAGTAATAAGAAATCTAGGCTTGAGACTCCAGTTAAGATAGGACTAGAATTCTTGCAGGTTCGGTCGTGAATAAATATGGTCGATGCCATTATCTAAATTGAGAATCAAGCATCTCAAATTAAGGAAAAGTTCAAGATGACTCAGAAATGGAAGTTATTGTTGTTATTAGACAACAACCCTTTATAACAGATGAAATAGTTAAAAGCTTAGCAGGATTTGATAGAAAAAAATATTCTGGTTTTAGGGCAAGCCCATTGGGGTGTTAGAAAAAATATTATCAGATTTCAATCAGGAACAAATTGGAGCAATCTATAATAAGTTTTGCTATAACATTATCTAAAAATCATGTATATCATGGTCAATCAAGTATATGGAGATCATATATCATTTTATAGAACTGTGGCTGTAAGTAGAGAAATCAATTTAGAGTTTTGCAGGTGAAAGGAGCAATTCACAGACATTTCATTGTCAAAAGCGAAGTTTGAATTGCAGAGAGAAAATTTGGGTATAATTGATATGGAAAGGTAAGTTTAAGGGAGTGATTTGGAATTAAGATTGAGCCACCCTCTCCAAATATCATGTAAGCAATAGCTCCACACTGTCTGTTATGGCAGAATCTGTACAAATCATTTAATGAATATAGCTAATCTGTACATGAACTTTAGTCTAGAATTCCTTTAAGTTAGAAGCCATTAAAATTCTTAGAATTGAATACAAGATGGGAACTTCCAGAATATGCATGAAAAGTGAGTATTTTGTGTATAAATATGTAACATGCAACATTGTAATTGAGATGGTTGAGAAAAGAAGAATTGAAAATAGTTGCAGCAACACTTATATGTGTATGTGGATTTTGTTTGTACTGTTAATTTATTAAAATTAAAAAAATTAAATAAAATTTATTTTTAAATAAAACAAAATAAAAAATAATTTTATCAAATATTAGTAATAAATTTTTAATATAAATTAAAAATATATTAATCATATATTATTTAAAAATTAAAAATCTATTTATATGTAATGTCTTGTTATTTATAAATAATATATTTTCATCATAAATTTACATTAAACAGTTCGTATTGATTATAACTAGCACTTGCATTTAAAGGAGGTTGAAGGATTATGCAGATAGAAATAAAAATAAAACAATGCAAATAAAAAAAAAGAAACATGTCAAAAAATTCACGAAAACATTGTACATAGAAATAGAATGTTGCATCCAATTGAAAAATCAATATTTATTTGCTTTTATGTGATAACTGAGATTTTGGAGGCTTTCACCTAATACTTTGGAAGCTTTTACTGGCAGCTGGTCTACCATTAAATGGCAGTTAAAACTTGTTTTCCGATGACTCAAGAGTGGTTTGCAGGTGTGAGACTTGTTTCAAACTCAAATCTCACACTCAGGGCTTAAATTTGACAGTCGACCTTGCCTGTCAACAATTTTTTTAATGGTTATCTATTCAAAGGTGCCCTTAAAACATTATGGTATACCTTAGTGTAAGTAAAATTATACATAAATCAAATATATATATCATTATAATTCTATATAAATTTTGACAGCCTATCCAAAATCTCTCCTTTTATCTGAAACAATCTTCTTAAAATTTTGATTGTATTTTACGACAAAAATCCATCAAATTTAAACCCTGCTCACACTATATATAGCCTATCGGCTAAATATGTGTAATATTTAGTCTAATATTATTTTCTTAGAAGTGATTATTTTTTATATAGAATTTAGGTAATGACCATCAAATACATATGTATGATCATTGTATTGCTTGAAGATAAATTATGATTCAAACCGGAATCTTACATTTTATTAACAAGTGTATCAACCAATTCTATTAATTGTACAACAATACTACTCAATACAATAACTCAAGTTTATCTAAAAGAAAATAATATTTTAATATTTTAAACCAACCAGACATGATTTAAATAAATTTTGTGACGAAAGTAACTTCTCCTTACACGGCCTTTGTGTAAGAAAATGAGCTCTTAAAATAGGTTATACCTATATAGATACTGGAAAACAGTTTCTCATTTGTCTACGCTGATGCCGACAGTTCTCCCAACTTCAGATAAAATTCTTGTGGTTAAACGGTGTGCTTGTAGCTGTGTCGTACAGAGATAACTTTAGTTCTCCAAGTTTTGTTTTCCTCTGGGTTTTATCTCCGAAATAATCGTACACCCCAAAGTAAAAGGTGGGATATAGTGTAGCCTTTACTTGGATGATTAGTTCCAGTCAAATAAAATAATGGCGTGTTCTTAATAAAATTTAGTTAAATATTATATAAAATGGACTATTTACATTTATGTTGCTTACTTTTGCAGTTAACAAGCAAGTTGACTGTTTGATTAGTTCAGAATGGCAACAATTTAGTTGTCCTAAGTTTTTAATTTATTTGTTTAATATTTTACAGGTTTAGATTTGATGGATAACAATGTCAGCTGACCATAATCTTTAAGCCCAGCCCCATCATTGTGTCAAAAGACATAAAAACAAAATGGTCACACAGAAAATTAACAGTAAAATGATGGAGGAAAGAATGTAATTACTTATCTTCTATAAAATATAGAATGCAATTTTTATGATGATTCAATTTAGAAATCCTTCACTTTAATAATATCATAATTTGTGATATTGCTATCAAGATTCAATCGTGTAGTTTTACAAGTTTGACTCCTACAGTTGAATCCTGATAACAATATTACAATTTGACACGCTGTGGAAAACACCTCCTACTTATCAATGTCATAACTTGTTCTTTTCTTAAACAACACTGTAACTGACCTGAATTAATTTATATAATCTGCATATTGTCTATTGTTGATCAATATATATCAAAGACCCATTAAAGCTGTGAATTGCAGAATAAGCAACTTGTAGAGACAAATATTTCTTCATGTCATAGAGAAAAAAAGAGATATCAGCTTGTACAATCAAACAGACAATACATTCTTAATAATAAACTTCCAAATTTACATCCCTCTCAATTACACTACTTCATTGTTCTAAATATCATTAGATTAAGTTTTCAACACATATCAGAGCAGATACTTCCGCTGCGCAGCGAGGAACATAATAAAGAAAGCCAATTTACTGAGGCGCTCATGCAACGAAGCTATTTCAATGGCGGATCTCATAATATGCTTCTTCCCAGCCAGCTTTTCACAGAATAATGTCTTCAACAACTGGTGGAAAGAGAGCCCAACTCCTATCTTTCGCCTAAGACTGCCATAACAGAGTGTTATTGAATGACCCATTGATCTGAAAATGGCAGCCTTAATTTTTCCTCTTCTTGGCGGAGCCATATTCACAGACGAGATTTGCTTCATACTGAAGCAGCCTCTGAAACTTGTAACAGATTTTACAAGAGTTGTTGAATACAATGGGGAAGAAGCGTGAGATACCCATTTATAGGGCATCGAGGGGACAGAGAGGCCCACATGCTTTAGAGTATTGTCGGAATTGAAGGCGAAATCAATATATTATGTCGCACAAGTCGGTCCGAAAAGTGACGCAGAGCAATGCCAAATTGAGTTTGCACGGGTAGGGTGGTTCTCTGTTTTGTCACGAATTCTCATTGGCTCACACAAAACCTAATTCTTCTGAACAAATTGAATTCTGACACGGAAAACCACAAATTTTTATTGTCAATCTTGAAAACCTGTGGAACCTAATGCAATCGATCTTACAAGTCAAAAAAGTCTCCCTATCGTTCCCCACACGTTCAGTGGGAAGACTAAACAGTGGGTAAAAAGATAAGACTAAAGAGTGGGTAAAAGGATAAGAGTACGAGGACCAAACAATAATAAAGAAAAAATAGACCGAGTCCGAGGACCAAGCATTACAAAATGGCTCAATTGCAACCACCTTTCTGGTTTGCGTATGATGTAATGAGGATTATTCATTTAAGGAATAATGATTTTTTTTAAAAAAAAAAAAAATTTAAAGAAAGGGATTTTTCAGTCTTAAAGTAATTCTAAGATTTATAACTTTTAGGTGTAGGGGGAGGGGTTAATAGTTGGTTAGGGTTCAATTTGTTTTTGATATTAAAGCAGGGAAGGACCCTAATTCCTTGAGTTCAACAAACATAAAACAACAAAAGAGAGGCTTACAGGCCTCAACCAACCAACCAACCAAATTATTTGTGGTTCTATTTGAGTTGAGAATTTTTTTTTTGGTATAGTATTTGTGGTCCTATTTGAGTGGAGGAAAATTTATTTATTTTCTGAAGTTTGTAGGAAAGGGATTTATTTAAGATTTTTTTCGACTACAAGAAGAGCTATTTACAATGGGATGCTCTACTATGTTAGTAGAAAGTTACTTCATTATAACATCACTCTCATTGGCATAAGGATCATGATATAATAGATTACACCAGTTATTGCAAACTAAGACTTCCAATGAATATAAGATTGATTTTAAGATGTAGGTATGGAAATTTTTTTAGTCATATAAGCAATTGTAGGACATAAATTTTAGGCATATTTGACTCGAGGGTAGGGACATTTTTTAGAAGCTTGTAGGAAGGGAATATGTTTTGGATTTTTTAGCCACAAAATAAGAGAGAGGAGGTTGAGCATGAAAACATACTCATCGTCATTCAATCAGTCATTATGTTAGTAGGAGGGTCACTTCTATTGGAGCATCACCTCCCATTAACATAATGATTATGACATATTGGACTATATATATTGTTGTAGACCAAACCTTTCAATGAATGTGCCATTAATTTGAGGATGTATATATGAGGATTTTTGGGCTATAGGAACAATCCCAAGATATAGAATTTTCAAGTGGCTCAAATTCCTAGTTATGGGAGCGTGTTTAATCCCAAACAATTTGGAATGAATCTTAAATCATTTCACACATTAAATATTCATGGTAGTTAAACCATTGCATTGGCTCAAAATAAAAGTTATTTTTGCAAGGTGAATTATTTGCTAGGTTGTTATAATAGAGCCGAAAATTTACCACTATTATTGAGAAGGGTAAGTTTGAAATGAAGATAGATTTAGGTCTTACAAAAAAAAATATTTCTTCTCTAATTACAATAATTAATAAAAAAAGCATCCAAATAATCCAAATTTAAGTAATATTTTTATGTTTTTTAATATATACATATCTCTAGCAACAAACTCCCCTAATAGTCAGCACACAACATTAACGATCACCCATAGATGTCTTAACGATAAAGATTCATGAAGGGTCCAAAACCAAAAAATGGTGGAGATGATGGAGGTGAAGGCTTTGGGGATTTTGCAGACGGTGGTGAGGGTGATGAATATGATGAGTCAAAAGATGGAGAAGGTGTTGGTGAGCAAGAGTTGGATTCCTGCTCATAGGTTAGTGCCCTTTTGAATCCCCTTACCATTGTGGTGGTGGTGATACCTCTACATTCATTCCTAACGCTGAAGCCCCTATCATTATGCCTCATGCCTTCCCTTGCATTGTGAGCTTGGGCTCTTGCGCTAGCCTTGACACCCTTTTTGAGGTTGACATGAGGGGTGGCTCTCTTGAGGAGTATTTCTCTTTGGGGATCTTTTCAGATGATGAGGAGGAAGAGTCTCTCCTTAATATTCTTTTAGAGGCTCGTATTGTGAAGTAATGTATGGGGTCCATATAGATTTCTTCTACAAGTTATCTAGTGGATGCTGATGAGGATGTTCCTCTTCTAGCTATATGGCTAGAAGCTCAATGTTCAATTGTTGATAAGCATGGTGTTTTTGGGTTGGGGTCTATTGAGCCTTCTCTAACTATGAATAGGTTGTCTTTCAAGAGGAGCTATCTTCTACATCTCCCAAGAATCCTTTGCTTGAGGTGGGTTTGAAAAATATTTTTTCCTCATCTTTTTGGTTGATGCCTTCTACTATTGACATGTGTGAAGTGAATATTGTGCCCTCTCTCTATCCCAATCAAGACCTTTGTTCCATATTTTAGGTTCTATGGGTGAAGCCCCCATTAATAATATTACTAAGGGAGTGCCTTCTCCTCCTTGCAGCGAATTGGAGTGTATTGTTGAGGAGTTGATTCCTCAATCTCCTTCTATTCTTTTTTCTACCTGATGAGTGGGTGGATAGAGCCTCTATTTCCCTACAACATGCTCTCATTGGGAGATTCTTGGTTCACATACCAAACATTGATATTATTTGTTGTTGGGCATTTGATTGTTGGTGTGGTTTTGGTTTGTTGAGGGTGAAGGCTTTGAGGAATGCATTCCTTTTATTCTCCTTCAAATTGAACATGGACTACTCTCATGTTCTATTATGTGGACCCTATTTTTGGGTAATTCTTTCTTTACATTCAAAATTATTTTTTTGGTTTGGATGCTACCAATAACAACTTGGTTCTTGTTTGGGTTTGTCTCCCAAAGATCCCTTTGGAGTTTTGGGATAAAATTTTCATTCATGGTATAGATGATGCTATTGGTCAATTTGTTACCATTGACAATGTCACAAAATCTATAACAATTTTTATTTTTGCTCGATTTTGTGTTTGTATTAAAGTTGGTTGGGAGTTTCCCAAAATTGTTAATATTTTCTCAAGGCTTGTTGTTTGGGAGCAAAAACTCTAATATGAGTGTTTCAAACTACCTTGATTGTCTTTGTCAGTGTTTTTGGGTCCTTCGAAAAACTTGTTTCTGGTTCTATGCTTTGGTCAAAAACATTGTTGGTCTATGTTATTCTCTTCTTCATTATTGTTTCATGTCTCTCTTCTTGGGATACTTTTTTTGTTCGCTATTCATTCCAGTCTCACTACTAGTGAGTCTCTTCCTTTTTTGTTTCTTTTTAATTTGTTGTCTCACTCTTTGTGAGACCCCTCTCTTCTATCTTAATGGTTTATTTTTAATAGGTTCAAGCCCTTCCCGCTTTATATTATTAAAAAAAACTCTCCTAATAATAGATATCTCAATTATAGTGAAAGGATTTTAGATCTATACATGTTGATTCTTTGTGGTATGATCATAGTATTACCAAAAGGTCTCTAATGATTAGTTCTAGGAAACTTGGTAAGATTTATATTGAATTTGCATGACCTTGGTGTGACCATAGTTTCCCTTTTTCATTATATTAGGGTTGGAATTAAGAAAATCTCTTAGGATTATGAGGCATTCACACACAAGAGCATGAGGTAAAAAACTAATATAGCTTCAAAATCCTAGAAAAACTAAACTAATAAATAGGATTTTCTCTAATTGACCTTTGCAAAGTGATCTACATAGTTCGAATGCCACTTATAAACAACCTATTACCTTCTATGTGCATGATTTCTTACCCTTAATACCTACTTGTATCAAATTGATTAAATTATATGCCATATTCATAATTCAAAGTGATATATTTGGTTATATTTTATATATTTAGAAAACCCCACTATGCATGCATATGATAAGGTATTACTTTAGAATTGAATCTCCTAGGATAACTATACAATCTGATTATCAAAGAAGCTACAATTTTTCAAAGATATTATTTTTTATGAAGATGAAGCATGACAGTGGGAATGGATTAATGACTAGAAGAAAATAAAAGGTATTGAAATAAAATATTCTAATGGAATTGTGAAATTTTTGCCCTCTATACCTAGCAATAGATCCACCAAAATTAGTATCTCATTTTCACCTTTAATAAAATATCCAAAGACAAGAGGAATACCAATTATAATTTCAAGGAAGATAAGAAATATAGATAAACTATGTGATGCAACACAAAATGAAGAAGAAAATGACAATTTTACTAATTTTTTTCTCTATTTTTGGAAGTTGATCCAATTAACTTTGAAGAATCCATAAGTAACAAAAATGTCTCAATTCTATGTATGAGGATATTTCAAAATTGAGAAAAATAAAACATGGTAGTTAGTGTCCATCTTCAAATACTTAAAAATATGCCATTGATGTCAAATTAGTTTATAAAACTAGATACAATAAAAATGGTGAAATTAATAGGCATAAATAAAGATTAGATAAAAAAGAATATTTGAAATAGCATAGAATTTATTATAATGAAACATTTTCACTTGTGGCAAGTTTAGACACAATTAAAGAGAAACTTTAACAATAGTAGCCCAAAACAATTGGAAAATGCATCAAATGGATATAAAATCCATATATTTTAAATTATGAGTTAGAAGAAGAGGTTTATGTTGAGTAGCCAATTGGTTATGATATTTTTGGTTCAAGAAAATAAATTCTATAAGATGAAAATTGTGTTATATAAACTCAAATAAGTAGGTAGGGCTTGGTATAACTGCATAAATAGGCATTTAAAGCAATGGTTTCAACAAGAGTAGTATTGAACCCCACACTATCCATCAAGGTAGAAAAATAATGTGAAATTTTATAATAGTTTTTTTGTATGTAGGTGATTTAATTTTTACAAAAAATTGAAATTTGTTAATTGAAAATTATAGATTAGTATTGAAGAAAGAATTTAAGATAATAGATTTAGGGTTGAAGAAATATTTTCTTGTTGTAGAAGTTAATTAAATTAGTGGTGGATTGTTTATAACTTAAATACTATATGCATTTATGATTTATTGAATTGATTTAGAATGTTGAGTAGTAAACCAACTCATATGCACTAGTTTAAAATGAGTAAAGATTAAGGAAAGATGATTCTAATGACAATGTAGATCAACATTCTATAAAATATTAGTTATAAGTATATTTCATTATATAGCTACAAGGCCTAATGTAATTTATGTAGTGAGTTTAATCCCCAAGTGCATGGGAAAACTAAAATGCATTCACTTGCAAGAAAGAGAAAGAATCTTGAAAATGTCAATGACACTAAAAAGCATGGAATTCTATTAACTAAATTTTAAAATAATTTTAACTTAATTGGCTATAGGATAACTGAGAAAGTAGTATTGGTAATAGGAAGAGCACTTCCAAATATATTTTCCATTTTAGTTTGGGAGTAGTACATTGGATTCCAAAACAACCCATTGTATTTCTTTTATATTTTAGGCCAAGAATGTGGCTGTAATTTCAATAGATTGCTAATAAATTTGGATGAGAAAAGTATTAGACTTAAATTATAAGGAATTGAAGCAAAAAAAATCTTGTGAGAATATAATTGTTCTAAGTTATTATTTAAATATCCTATATAACATGGTAAATCCAATTAGCTTGATATCAAATATATTTTATCATTTATAAATAGCTAAAAGTGTAAAAATTAATTTCAAATTTTACATATGAAAGAAGTAATTCACAAATATTTTTATAAAGGTATTGGAAATCAAGCTTCATCTACCTTCTCCAAAGATTGCTTGAGTGGTAGCTCCACTTAGACTATTTTTGGTAGAATCCATATAAAGCATTTCATGAATATAGTTAGTCTATACATGAGCTTTTAAAAATATCGATAGTCTAGAATACCTTGAGATAGAAGACATGAAAATTATTAAAATTAAATATGTTGGATTCTCCATGGTTTTTGATCCATTTCTTGATCTTACACCATGTATCCCCTTGTCATCCTAAGGCTCTAAATTTGTTGTCAAATTTTTATTTAAACTTTCATAACCCCATATATGTTTTTTGTCAAACTAAATTGGTCACTTATTATTTTCATATGTGTTTATATAATTTTAGGTTGCAATGTTGTGTTGCTCGTTTTTGTTGTGTATCAAATTTCCTTATTTATTCCTTTTTATTTTTAAATTCATCATCATGTGGTCCATGAACTAGGTAGTTTCCCACAAGGGAAAACATATTGATAATTTATAGTGATGTAGCTATATATAAGTGATTATTGGTTGGTTGGCTTCTGAGATGGATTTTAAAATTGAGGACTCACCTAAGCTAGGTACATCATGGAGGAATTTATTTTATACATATACAAATTTTAAAATGTATTTTTTTTCTCCTTATTTTAGGGTTTTATTTAGTATGTAAAGAGACATTATGTGTGTATGGATGTAGGCAAGTTCAGATGGTTTGGACAACCCTACCAAATCCATTTTCTACTTATATATCAATGTAGGTGGTTTGTATTTGATATGACAATTTACCATGGTCATTAATATACTATTAGCTCTCATCAAGTGAAGAAAAACCATCAAATGTTTAAAATATAATTATGGCATCCCATATCCCCTTTTTCTAGCCTTATCAAACACATGGAAAGTGGAGATATAAAAGAATATATGATTATTTTTGTTGATAATAAAAAATTCCCTATTTTATAGTTTCTTCCTTGCATTTGTGTGAGTAACAACAAGAAAAAAATATTTACTCAATCGTTTCATGTTGGTTATTAGTTCTTACACTAAGGATAGATTTAATATGCCTGAAAGATGATGTCTTCTTGGCTACAAGTATTAAATAATATATTATGTAATACAAGATAGCTGAAAATGATATTTTGTGGCCTTGCCTTATTCATGTAGCTTGCACAAATTTCATTATATGCTAGCATATGACATGTATAACTAGATTGATTCCTTTTCCTTTTTCTCTCCTTGCACAATGTTGTTGATTTGGTGTATTATCATTATATTATCCTTTTCTTCAAAATAACATATGTGTTTATAGGAATGGAAAGTCCCCCATATAGTTAAAAATTATCACTTAGGTCATGTTGGGTAGATTTATTGCACATGAAAGAAAGGAAACTAATACATGTACAAGCTTGTTTTTTTTTAAAATTTTTGTTTGTTTATTTTAAAAGATATTATCCCCTATCTATCTACTCTCAAATTTATTTTTAATAGATCTAATCCCTTGTGTAAATGACTTTCTATTGTAGAGTATTGATCATACAGGGATTTTTTTTATTTGACATGAAACTCAAAGTTTATTTATACCCATATGCTGAGTGGGAGAGAGGTGAATGATATAAATACATGGTGATAAGATGTAAAATATATTGGCCTATTATCTATTCCATGTACAAGAGAATATTTAAATATTAATTGTAGATAATTAAAGACTGTATTTTTATTTTTGGGGGACTTATTCATTTGTATTCCAACTTGGAAAAATTGTAGTAATGGATTTTCCTCCCCATATTTTTGGTGTCTCCCTAGTGGACTAAGGTATTTTAAGAAGTCATGAGAGTGCATCATGGCTTCTGATGTCATGTTTGGTGGATTCTTGTTTTGAGGACATGTTTTTGGAGTATGAAAACACTAAGAGGATGGGGGCGAATCCGTGTTTTAATAACCAAATTCAATTCAATTTTTTTTCAAAACATAAACCTTCTTTGTAATCATGGAATGTTCAGTTTCAAGTATGTTTTCAAATGTGAGTCAATTTCAGATCCTTAAACCACATGAAAAAATAAAATGTTGCAAAGTACATAAAAGAAGTTGCAAGACTAAATTGCATGAATCATGATAGCCACATAGATCACAAAATAACCATATCATAGTATTTTCATGAGTGGAAAACCCTCACAGGGATAAAAAACCACTCAAAAAAATGCCTCATTGGCTTAATAAAATCCCACTGATTACAAAGCCTCACTGGCTTCTTTTTGTGCCTTACTAGCCACAAAAGATGCCTCACCGGAAAATCCTCACTGGCTACAAAAATGCCTCACTAGAAAAGCCTCACTAGCTACAAAAATGCCTCACTCGCAAAGCCTCATTGGCAACAAAAATATGCCTCACTGTCAAGTTTAATGTTGCTAGGACAACCTCATTGGATTTTCATGCTAACAACTGCTTCACTGGAAAATACAACTTCCTCACTGGAAAAACATTTTCACATCAAAATGATTTTGAAAAATAAAAAGGACAAAGTATAATCTCTATTTCATTACAAAGAATTTTTTGATTGTCTCATTTTCATTTTAGACTCAAGAATCTATATATGTGGGTATGTGCAAGATCATGATGGGCCAAAAGTGGCAATATTATGGGTATTTGTAGGGTATGTGGATGACGACTTTTTTTAACCCAAAATTGATGAAAGCGAAAGGGTTTTTAGAGGAGTTCTTAGATTTCCACCAATATAAATTATGCTTTACTTTGAATTTAATAAATAATTATTATTGATTTTCTATTAAAATTACGACTAAAGTCGATCCATAGGTGATTGAAAAAAATCTATAGCTTTCAAAGCGGTATCACATTTTTTGAATCAAACATGCGTCACATTCTATGCTTCATAGACTATAGGATTAAAAAAAAATAAAATTCATGAAATTTTGACCAAGTTAAGGTGGTTAGACATAAAAGTTTTTATATTTTTAAAAAGTTGTAATAAAAAATTCAAAATTAATTATTTAGCAAAAAAATTACAAAATATACATCACATCCGGACATGAGTCCACTACTTATATATAAAATATTATAAAAAAATATTATCATTTTATTATGGTTAGGGTGGTCGGTGACACCTACTTCTTATTTTTCCCTGAAATTTAAGTACTCTGCATTGAAATTTCAAGTTTTCACCAAATAGATTTTATTTTTTTAAAATAAACCTAGTAGTTTATAAACTACATTCAATTTTATAAAAATTCTATTCTTACATATTTTTGAAATAATATATATACCTTATTCAAATTTTCGATCAAGTTGCCTAACTCTAATTTTCTAAAATTTTTGCCTTAAGGGCCTATTTTTTCCATAGATGATCCTACACATACCCATGTCTATGTATGAAAATACAACCAACACTATGAAGTTAGCACATATTTCAAAATAGATTGTTTATCAAAGCTTTCAACATAAAAAAAATAGTGAATCTTTGCAGCTCTAGTATAAATATCATACACATCGAACCCCTGTTAGTGACCATGTCACTACTTTTATACCATTCAAATAACATTTTTCTCTATCAAAAATATGTGAATGTAACTGCAATTTACCAACTTCTTGTAAACAACTTCATAACTATCAAACAACACGTGAAATAACCCTTTAACTATTTTTAATCGACTACTTGATATAGAACTAATATGCAACAATACTCTTTTAGACTTCAAAGTATTTAGCACAATGATACACACATGATAAGTCGGCATGTTAGAAAATAGAGTATAAAAACCACCTAAACAAACTTAATCCCTTAATAACAACAAAGTATTATGGCATGCCCTAGCACTACAACTCTCAACATCAACAAAACAATAAACAAGGGTTAAAAAATAGGGTTACCAAACGCATTATGACTTTTTGGCAAAGAATGAAGTTGAAATCCCTTGAGAATAACCCATCACTTCTTGAAACCATTACTTGCTGCCACCAAACCACCAATCTTCATATTTCCTCAAGCCCTAACTCAGCCACAACCAACTGTTTTCAAGTTTTGTCAAATGATTAACTTTTAGGGTAAATGATGTCAAGACATTTCATTATGTCTTTTCATTTTGTATATAAAAAAAACTCAAACATCATTGTGTCAACCTTTTTCATCATATTTATCTTGCATGAATATCACAACATCATAATGCTTAAGACTCCATGGGACCAAGTGTTAAGTCAAGGTGTAAGACTGTAATAATTATTGTTGCCTCAATCACATATCAATGATAACCAATAATCACCAACTATCAACCAAAACAA